>CM040122.1:327540854-328740854 GCA_022559845.1 Amorphophallus konjac | reverse complement strand
CGTCGCCCTCAACAGGAGCCACTTCTGTGGGCCCCTCTTCCACCATTTCAACCCTGTCATGGGGTAGCTCACCTTCTTCTAGAGGCGAAGGAGCACCTGTAAACAATGCCAACAGGATCTCAGCACTAGAAGATAATCAACACAAAGGGCTTAACAGAAATGATTAAGTCCCCAGCTACGTACCTGAGGGTCCCATGCTTGAAGACCCAACCAGCCCCACAGTACAGGCTGACACTACGACTGGCAGGGAAACTTGCTCCACCACTGCCAACAGCTGTGGTAACAGGCTAGATGCTTCTCCAGCCACGGACGGCATTGAAGCACTCCTCCCTTTAGGCTCCCCCTCAAAGGAGGGAAGGGACATTGATGGGCCGGTACGGACCAGCTCCTGAATCATCTCCAGAGTAGGGGCTGGATCCTCACCTGGCAAATAGCAACATAATAACAGTCAGCGTCTGCAGCCCAGCAACTGTACAATGCGAGGGCAATTCCCTCTGTAGCGTTCAATACTTGCCCAAGCCATCCTGGGTCGCTGCGAGCTCGTGCCCGTCAACAGATGGGGGCACCTCGCCTCGCATCTCGGAGGGAGCGACGGTCTCTGATGCCCCGGTCACCTCTGTATAACATCGGCAACTATGTCAACTTCCAGAATCAAAGACAGCCATAAACACAACATGCTTGATCTCAGAATTATTTACCTGGCTGGGCATCCTTTGAAACCTTCCATGACTCAAAATCGGGAAGGGTCTCGACATTGGGGGCAGTCTCCTCCATCAGACGAAGGAGCCCCTCCATATCTATCTCGCAATCGACCCCGTCGTCAGGTAGCGGGTCGACCTCCTAAGGTGGCGAGAAGGCCGCGTCAGCCCCGGCCTCCAGTGGCGCTGTGAAATGCAAACCCAATTACACCAGGTTAGCCGATCATGAAGGCTAAATCAATATAAAGCAAGCAGGTGGGTATAGCACTTACTCAGAGCCGGTTCCGCCTCAATGTGTTCTCTGGCAGTGGGTCCCCGAGAGGACTCGCCGGCCTCCTTGACTCCAGTCTCTACCCGGTGGGCGTTTTCGCCGGGGCTGAAGGGCGCCATCGCCGTCCCCGGAAGACGTCCCCGTGGAGGGATGATCCCTGTCCACCACAGAACCTGCCAATAAACACAACCACATGAGATGCCTCAGTAAGGTACCCTAGATAAACAACAAAGTGGGGGTAACAAGCTAACGAAGAGGTCTCACCTAAAGCAACAAAGGGGGTCAGCGGTAGAGGAACCAACTGCTCTGGCTTCAAGCCTACCACTCGTCCAGCCTTCGCGACCGCCTCCTTCACATCTCTCAGGGTGTAGGCGCACTCGACGAGAGACACGAGCTCTATAGGTCCAGCCGACCCGATCGTATGGGCGATATGACGCCTCCAATCGTCAATTGCCATGTCTACAAAACTCCCCTCAGGGAGCACTCGGTCCAGTGAGCCCCTTGGCTCGAACCCGCAATCAGCTAGGAATTGGGTCCACCAAGTCCTCGGCGCACCAGGTCAAGGCGCCGCCACTCTAGTACCTCCGGGCGCCGCCCGCGCCTGCCTAAGGGGCTTCAGTGCCCCGTTGTCACTCCGCCCTGCAGACAGTGAGCCTCGGCTCCCCCGGGGCGCCTGCTGTGCCAGCCGCTCCACCTCCCGGCGGATCCGAGAGAAGCGAGTCTGCAGGTACCCGTCGTCTAGTGCGATAAGAGGCAGATCCTCCCTCAATAGACGGGTCTCCTCAACTTTTCAGACCATTGAGGCCTTCTGCCGATACTGGTGATTGTGCTCGAATCACCACCTGGCATAGTGGACGTCGAACTATCCCCTGCGTCCCGGCACCGGCGTCGGTAGTCTCTCCGGCTCTCGGCGACAATAGAAGTCCCACCACGCCGTAGCTAGCAAATGCGTGTCCCGGGCTTTGTACTAAAGACCCGCCAAAGGGAACTCCTGGTTCGGCGGGATCCCCTGGTCGTACCCGAAGTTCCAAGTGAACCTGTGCGTGTAGTACGGCTCTAAGAAGTTCATCACCGACCGGTGTAGAGGAAGCACCACTGGCCGAGTGCTCATCACCCACTCTGTGTACAACGCCGCATCCGGCTCCTGTTGGTAAGGAAGGGCACAGGCTGCCCCGCCATTCGAAGGCACCAGAATCAGGTGGGAGTCCATGGTGGCACCGTCAAAGGGAATCCCCTTCTCGCCCCTGTCGGGCAAGTAGCACAAGACTCTCCTGGCTTCCTCCAGCTGTACAACTGCATCCCCGTCTGACTGCCCGGTAAAGTTGAACAATAATGGTGTTTCCTGGTTCGCCACGGACCCGCGAGACACCAACCCTGGAAATAGTAGGCCAGCCCACACACTGAGGTAGTGGGTCGACAGAAGCAAAGTCCGCTCACGTGGCGCCGGGTGCGCCGCCAGTACCCCCAGTCCTTGGTAAACATTGGCCAAAGCCGCCTGGGATAAGGCCAGCCTTCGTCCCTTCGCCTGTTAGCACGCAGGCCACAACAGCTCCACCCTCAACTGGCCATCTTCCCCGTGTGGGACCACAAACGTCGCTAACCAGTATGCCAACTACGCGGCCAGGTGGGTCATGTTCGACAGTCTATGGGGGTTCCACCCCTCCTGTGGTGTGTAGATGTACCTCGTGTATGTCCAGAAGCGCAGCTCCACCTCTGTCTACTCCTCCCAAAGGGTCTGGTCTCTCGCAAACTCCTGGTGAAAGCAGAAGGGTCCGTTGTAGAAGTGACGCACCCATGCATTCAGCGGCACCCTAGGAGTCTGCGCTGCTCTCTCTCTCCCGACCAGGGCTAAGTCCCTCCAGGTCTTCAGCAAATACCGGTAGCTATAAGAAACCCGGTATCTCCCATGTCCGTCGGTGTGGCTACGATGGAGGTCATCCAGTACTACCTCCTCGTACCCGTCGCCGCTGATCGGCAGCCCGGAGATCCTATATAGAGACCACATGTCTAACAAAGTCTCTCCCTCAGCCGTCGCCATGGTATTCCACCTGCGGTTGAAGCGCTCCACTAGTGCCTGTAGAAGCCCCATGTAGCAGGGGTACCCGTACAAGGTCGCAGTCATAGCATATCTGATATCTGCTCGGTCTAGCAGCACCCGGTAGTGGTGTACTATGCACATCAACCACTCAGTAGCTCCCTAGCGGTATCTGTGTGACGAAATCACCGCCCATCTGCCATACCAGCTAACAGCACTCTGTCGCAGTATCCCAGATAGAAGGCTGTGGTCGTCATAGCCTTCCCCGGCATACTCCAACCCTGATGGCTCCAGTGTTAACCCTGGACTGCCCTCTGTCTCTGCCCGATGGTGTCCGTGCAAGTCCCAGGAAGCGGGACCCATCACTCCAGCGCGGACTCCGAACTGATCTGCCCTGCTGAAGAAGCCCAGACACTCAACACTGGGAAACTGACACTGTCTCCAGTTGTCCCCGGAGAAACTTGGAAAGCTGCAAAGGACGATTCCGTGCAAACTATCTCGGCCCACTAAGATCGCTCGCTCCAGTCGGTGATGGGCTCCAGCAACCCGAGAGTCACTCTCCTCCTTGCCTGGCCGGACAAAGCACCTAATGAACTAGAACAAGTGACGGTCCAAAGGGAACTCCACTAGGCAGCCGCCGCTGCGATCATAAGTGTAAAGCCCGCCCGCCCGCCTCCACCGCGCGGGCCAACTCCACAGCCCCAACTCCGCTGCCACGCTCGCCAACGGGGCCCTCTGCCACAGCTGTGTGCCCCCAGTCGAGCTGCTCCATATTAGCCATAATGACGACTGGCGGGCCCAAAGGGGGCATGAGCCGCTCGGTCCTCCTCACCCAGTGGTCCTCCTCCCGGACCACACGCCTCGGGACCCTCTCGTCCCTGCCAAATCATGCCATAGCTGCAAGATAGAACACCAAAAATAGTCAGCATGCCAAAAATTCAACACATGTAATACAATAAAGCACAAGTATATGAAGCGTCAAAATGCAACTACAACAACTCAAAAGGAGAGGTTCACGGGCCGTACGCCCTCGTCTTCGTCTCCGACGCACGACCCGTGGGGGCATTTGTTGTACCCGGACAATTTCCCCAGCAAAATACCCAGAAATAAGGGTTCGGGAATTTTCACGAACACCTTCAAGGCACGGGCTACCCGGCCCCTCCAACAACCCAGTGGGCCTGACCAACGGCCCCGACCAGCTAGCCGAGGTATACGGCGGCACTAGCAACCAATCGGGACCACTCCCGACTCCTAAGTTGCGGACTTTGCCCGCATTCTACACGACCACCCGGGCCATCCCGGGGGCACTCTGACTACAAGCCACGCCCCGTGGCACCCAGTGAAAAGGCAAGGGGCTTATCTTGGGATGCCTTCTTTCAACCCTCCAAGGTCAAAGGGAGACCTAAATAGGTCAACCACATGCTTGGGAGGCCCGCAGTACGTGTGCACAACTCACGCACGTGTGTTCGGCATTCTACCAAACACCTTGTGGGCGCACATGTTTCAAACCTTCTACACCAACCCACAGGCCACCCTGTGGTTCCAATACACTAATTGGGTCCTACAACGACCCCCCAGCAAGCCGGGGCTACCCCCGACCCTCAGACACGTGGCAATATTCCACTCAACTTTAGCTCTCGGGCCAACCCGAGGCTACCCTGCCAACCCACCGTACAACGCGGCATGTAGCACGAGGTCAGGCCCGTATACCCAAGGTGCCTCCTCCCAGCCCCTATGGACTTCTACCCTCGGCCCTAGGCCAAATCTAAGGCCCATCGGTCACCTACGAGGGCCGTTCGGCAACCCGGGGTGTGTCGGACATTTGCCTGAACACCTTGTGAGCGGCTACTACGACTCGAAGAACAACGGCCCCCATGGGCCATCTCGATATCCTGGAACTTCGTGTCCTTCAAAGAACATTCCCAGACAATGAAAGAAGACCCCCGGGGGCCATCCCTCGGGGTTGCGGATTGCCCAAGGCCAGTTCGCCCCAGGGCATGGTCGCGCCCCCGGGGAGGGCGAACTCCCTGGGTTCCACGCCCTCTCCTCAGCCCGGAGGCCCGACGGCCCTCCCCAGTACCAGTTCGTGCAAATTCCTAATCTCACGATCCGAGGTTCGGGCAAAGTTTTGTTCGTCGTATCCGTACGTGGAAGAATTCACGAAGATGAAGCCCTGGGATTACGTCGAGTCACACACGTCAATCCCTCGGTCTACGCACACCAACAGCCAGTCAACCAGTCCAAGCCCGTATCCTTTATCTTCTTGCGTTCAAACTGAGTCAAAGTGGGGCTAATATTAACAAAAAATCAGATTTTATAGAGGTGGGGCCACCCCCCCCCCTCTCTCTTCCAACCCGGTCCGCCCAAACCCCCCCTGGGGAGGGGTTTAGGCGGACCAGCCTGGACCCCCAGGCTAGTCAGCCTAAACCCCTGGGTAATAAAAAAAAGATTTTTAAAATAAAAAAAAAGCGGCCACTTTGGTCCGCCCAAACCCTCCCTGGGGGGGGGGGGGGGGTTTAGGCGGACCAGCCTGGACCCCCAGGCTGGTTTGCCTAAACCCCATCCAAATAAAAAAAATAGTTTTTTCCCTCTGAAGAGGGGTTTAGGCGGACCAGACCAGCCCCTTGGGCTGGTCCGCCTAAACCCCATCTCCTCCACTCCGATAAACACACAAAAAAATATAAAAATAAAATAAAATAGCACTATTTGGGGGGTTTACCCGGATCAAGTTGAACCCTCAACTTGGTCTGCCTAAACCCCACCCCTCACCCCTTCAACTTCCTATAAATTCCCCCCTTAGAAGCTCAAGGGGCATGATGCATGAAGGGATCAACCACAACAGCAACAGCAGGAACGGACAAACTCCACCGGCCTAATTGTCGCGCCCTCAGACCCCCGAGGCCTTCGGCAAGGGTCCGGAACGCAAGAGGACAAGTGTGCGTGCGGTTGGCTTGCTAGTCAGCTCACGCACGCCGAGGTTATGTCACGTATACTTCCCTCACGTGGTGTTTAGCCCTCTCACACCAAGTCCATCCTCGCCACACGAAAGATGACTACGCCAACGGCAAATACACCCGCATCCCGGGTCCGCCTGTGTACGCCAACTTACGACGGTGATGAAGGGCACTCTGTAATGCCGTAACGGATCCTGGCACAGAACCGCGTGCCCACCGTTCACCTCCCAGTCAGCTGTTCGCCCCTCAGACTAACAAATCAAGTCTAGTCGGATCTCTGGCCCGGGATTCATAGTCCCGGGGCTGACCTCGACTCTCCAGCATGACGACACTCGCCGTCCGAGACCCAGACCTGACCGCTCACCTCGAGCAGCGTTCGACCTCTACCCGACGCCAGTCTGAGTCCGCTCTGGCCACTAAGGCAGTCGGGCCCACACCAATCCCTCTGTAAAGATTTCCCATATGATACGCGGATACCCGCCTCATTACGCAATGACCTGGGGACCGACCCACGTGTCGGAATTGTCCCGCGGCTTGCACCCATTGTACTTTGGCCACCCATGCCCATATGTAAGGTCCATGTGGCCCCTCATAAAGCCAGTGAAATATAAGCGCCCACATTTGGGCCCCCATCTTCCTACCTACACTACTCGGCATCCGTGCCTAACATCCTAACCCAAGTAAACACCCCCCAGTCGAAAGCGCACCCACAGCTGTAGAATGCCCCCGGCCCTCCACCCACGATTTCAAACATATATACAGACTTTTCTTCAGCTCAGAACGAAGGTATTCGGATTCAATCCGATGTAAATAAACACCGGTTGCTTGCGACCGGTGAGGAAAGACGTCCAGTACATGATTCCCACAATCGCCTATGCACTCAAACCCACGGAACCCCTTCTCTCCATGTGTCGCCCGATCACCCGAGCCCATGTGTTGCACCCTGGTGGCGCTTCCCCGGTCAACCCTTGGTTCCATGGGTGATTGTCGAGAGATCGACTGGCACGCCCGCACCTTGTCTGGTTAATCCGTACCCTGACATTTTCGTGCCATTCGACCCCTTTTCAACTTTCCGTAAAAGGAGAGTGCCCGATCCCGCCGTGAGAGGTATGCAACTGTAAGGAGGATACCCGAGATACATCAAACTCCTATATTTTCCTTCCCCGTTGTATCCCTTCCTTCACCCCGATTATTCGGCATAAAAAAAAACACGCGCAACAACAGTATATAGAAAGGCTTAGCTGAAAAGATAAGTCAGGCCTATCTAGAAGGCTAACTCTTGCTTGAGTAGATCCTTGGATCCAACCTCCGCCAAGTACTGCTCCTAGTTGTGTTTTTGGCTACCACTCTGCCTTGTAATTCACATTTCTTGCTGATATTTGTGATTGCTATTTCTATCACTACACTCTTAAGCTGGTCTGTATGATCCTCATTTTCACTGAGCATCCTTATTGCACATTTCATATCTTCTTGAACTAGATCATTTCATTGCTTGCTCTTGAAAGTCATCATCTTTTGTGCTAGATTATTGGCTGCTCTCAAACTTCCTTGACCTGAAAATTGAGAAGACTTCAATTTGCATATCATGACCATAAATCTGAAAATCTTGTCAATAAGGAATCTTCCATTATACATGATTATGAATGTCTAAAAGATTGAGTTGGTTTAAGTTTTATGTATTCTTTAAGTTTGGATTTGAAATTCCTGAAAATATCTAAGTTAGATTTAATAAACCTTAACCAACACTTCCATGCTGTGTCTTTTAGACTCTTCTGAAATCTGAAAAGTTTGTATTCATGACTTTTCTTGGTTGAGATGCTGGAAGTAAGTACTGTTTGTAAACATATGAGAATTTGAAATTATCTAAGGGTCAATTTAGTCAAAGCAATGACTTTGTTCACTAAGAAACCATGTCCAAAGGACTGAGTCATGAGGTGCCATAGTTAACTCTGCTAAAAAATGATTAAAAAAATTGACAGAGCAATGGCTAGCACACTGAGAAATACATCTCACTCATCAAAGAAATGAGTTGCAGTGTGTCATGAAGTGTAAATGTTATTTCTGTTCTTATGAAGCTTGACAGTTAGTCCTTCCAAGTGCTTAGGGATATTGACGTCTAAACAACGTGTATCCTCTAGTTACAAGGGTGTACTAAACTCAAATGCTCATGAAGATTGTTATGAAAATTGTTGTTGAACAAGAAACATATCTGAAATATGTTTGCAAATATATCTCAAAAAGAAACCTTGACAAAATCATTTGTTCTTATTGTTTGTTTACTCTCAATACTATTGCTTGTAACTTCTAAAGGAGTCCTTGAAATTAAGTGAGTAAGATGAAAGAAGGTTTTACTAGATGTTAATATGAGGGCTTGGTTCATTTTTATTAAAACTTGATTTCAGATATGAGTATAGAATTTTATTAAAAAACTGCATATACATCATATTTAAACTAGGTTGGTCTCTAAAGACTCATTCATAAGCCCTTATAATGGAAGACTCTGAAACATTCTCATCTCCAGATTTATGAAATTGATATCCCATTGAAAACCCTTCTTAACTCATTGGAAATCCAATTGACATTTCTGTAATCCTTGACTTTAGCTTGCTCTGCTCTCTGATTGTGTTTGACTGCCCCTGTGTTTTTGCTGATTTGATTCATTCATCCAGGGGGAGAGTTCTTGAGAGAACATCTTAATGTGCCATTTGTTTCAAGGGGGAGAATTTTTTTTTTGATGATCCTTTCTTTTTTTGATGTTGTCAAAGGGGGAGAATTTTTGTGAGTCATTGGTTGGTTATTATTAGTCTTTTGTCATATTGATGCATGCTGCTATTTTCAGACAAGAGCTTTTCCTTGTTCATACTGGCTTGATCATCATGCTGAATTATTATAATGACTCATAATATTGTCATCATCAAAAAGGGGGAGACTGTTGTGTCCATGTCCCTGTGGTTTTGATGATGTCAATCTTTATGACTCATTCTTTATATAACCTTGATGTAACCTTGATGGGTTTTGATGATGACAATTTAAATGACTCATTTTAGATATAATTTTGATGCATTCATGAGGCTTTGATGATTGTTCTGATATACATAAATGCAAGTCAACGCAAGAAAGTCAACAGTCAATGCCAACTGACAGCAAGTCAACATCACTGTCAAATGTGAGTAAGCCTCTGACAGGTAAAGACAATGCTCATCCTAGTCTGATACATGTTCATGTCAGTACAGACTTCTCATACTTCCATTTTGTGCATTTCAAGGTCGATGCTAGTTATGACTTCAGTCATACTAAGGTCGATGCTAGTTATGACTTCCATCATACTAAGGTCGATGCTAGTTATGACTTCAATCATACATAGTCGATGCTAGTTGCACCTTGTGCATTTCACAGTGTGTAGTGCATACCAGGGTCGGTGCTAGCTAAACTCAGGTCGATGCTAGTTGCACCTTGTGCATATCACAGTCTGTAGTGCATACCAGGGTCAGTGCTAGCTGAACTTAGGTCGATGCTAGTTGCACCTTTTGCATACTAGGGTCGGTGCTAGTTGCATAAAGGATCGGTGTTAGTGTCAAGTGGTCTGCACATAGAGTCGACGCTAGCAGGAGTTACATGCAAGCTAAGGTCTGTGTTACCTTGAAGTGTCATGCATCCAAGTCTGTGTTAGCACATTATGTCTTGCTTAACATGGTCGGTGTTAGTATGCATGATCATGCACCTAAGTCTGTGCTATCTGGTTTTCACTCATACACAAGGTCTGTGTTAATTGGTTTGGATTGTTAACTAGAGTCTGTGCTAGCATGCATAGAGTCAATAGAGTCTGTGCATGTCTTGTTTCAACTGAAGTAAGGTCGGTGCTAGCATTTTCTTCTATGCACAAAGTCTGTGCAAGTTTTGCCTTGAGCAAAACATGGTCGGTGCACACCCTGTAACCGGTCAGTGCATGTTTGCATGTAAGCATACCAATGGAAAGGTCGGTGCATCTTTTTCATTGTGCATATAGGTCTGTGCATTATAGCTAGTCTGTGCACACATGGTCTGTGCATGTTTCAAGTCAGTGCACTCTATGCATGCAAGGTCCGTGCACATGTAGGTCTGTGCACATGTAGGTCTGTGCACTGAGCCCATTCATCAAGACATATGCATCATCATACATCATTTTGTATACTTCTGACCTGAGTGTTTGACTGACATAATGATTAGCTAAATCTGTCATTGATTATGATAATTAAGTGTTTGTTAAAATGCTCTACCTCTTTGTCAGGGACTCGATCAAACACCTGAAGGGTAGAGAGTATTGAACACGTAGAAAGCAGACACGCAAGCTCGAACTAAGCTGCCACGTGATCCCAAGAAGCATATGATGGGCACGTGATCCAAGGCTCATAATTGGAGGAACATTCTCCCTGCCACGTGGACCAATGGGGTTTCACTAGGGCATTTCTGCCTCATCCATACGGAAGCTCTGCTATATATAGAGACCACCTCATCCTTCGATGAAGAGATGATCAAGAAAGAAAGGCAGAAGGCTGCAAAAAGCTGAGAAGAAGAGAGAAGAGCTAGATAGTTAAAAGTGAGCCGCCAGAGAGAAGCAGTAGAAGAAAGGGAGTGAGAGCCAGAGTGAAAGAAAGAAGAGAAAGAAGAAGAAGAGAGGAGCAGCCAGAGGGCGAGAGAAAGCGTGCAACCGAAGCATTAAATTGCTTATATGTTAGTGTACCAACTCGTGGATCAAATCTAGAGTTCTTGTGCTCCTCGGAGTTACATTTGTTTTCCTTTCTATTTTTGTCTTTTCATTTGTTCTCTTTATCTGCTTAGTGTGTTCTTCCGATACTCTGTTTGGAGTTCGGGGTCCCTCACCTCCTGGGTTTACAAGAGAAGGGAGAGTGTATCTTCGGTTTGCCCTCTGTGGATTCAGAGGAAGAGAGACTTGAGTCTCTGGTTGTGGGTGACTGAGGGTCACTCACGGGTCCCTCCTGTGGATTCAGGAGAAGGGAGACATAGTCTCCGGTTGCGAGTAACAGGAAGTTGCTCGTGGGTTCCCTCTGGTTTGGAGGAAGGGAGGATTGATCCTCCGGTTCTGATCTTGTGGGCTGCAAGGTCAGGGTTCAGATCCTGTGGTTTACCGGATCGGTGTGAGAGATTTGTTTCCCTCAGGGCAAGCTGTTTGGAAGCAGTTGTTTGTAGACTGAGTCTGCTTCTTGCGTTTGCAAGGGACGCCTCACTCTTGTTGGAGTGAGGGGTAGACATAGGCATACTGAGGGTCTGGCCGAACCACCTAAAAATATCATGTCTATCGTGGTTTGCTTTGTGCGCTATTCCATATCCTCTACCACCCTTCGCAGGATGTTTCATGAGCGCTATATTTTTGATTTTTGTCTTACTTGATTCA
Source organism: Amorphophallus konjac (assembly GCA_022559845.1). Taxonomy (NCBI): domain Eukaryota; kingdom Viridiplantae; phylum Streptophyta; class Magnoliopsida; order Alismatales; family Araceae; genus Amorphophallus; species Amorphophallus konjac. The sequence continues at coordinate 328,729,504 of CM040122.1, read as the reverse complement.
TTTATTCTGCTATAGCGTTATTTGTTTCGTGAGTGTGCGTAGCATTGCTCCTATCTGCTCTCCTTACTTCCTTCACCGAGATAGTTGTCTGCTTGGTAGAGCAGTCAGTCTGTGTGCATACTTAGCATTTGATATTGTATCTAGCTGAAATACGGTGAGGTAGTCATTCTACATTTGCTAATTGATTATCTCTTATCTGCTATTGGAGAGCGCTTAATTTGATGAAGTCATCTGAGACATTAATTCCGTAATAGTTTTTAATGGGGATTCATTACCCCCCCCCCCTCTGAATCCGTGTCTTACACCCATATATTCCCACAAGATCAAGGCGGGGATGGAGAAGAAGAAGTTGGGCAATGGCAATAAGAGGCCCAATGATGGTAATGGCATTTTGAATGGCAAGAAGCATAAGGAGGAGAAGTGCAAGTATTGTGGGAATGAGGGTCATCAATCTGAGAAGTGTCGCTAGAAGATCGGAGCGTGTTTTCGTTATGGGAGCCAGGAGTATAAGGTACCCGATTGTCCCCTTCCTAAATACCAACCTCCGTAGGCGAAGGATCATAAAGAAGTACGGCGTCAAGGACAGTTGCAAGCATTGGGACGGGTCAAGCCTGCTGATGAAGAAGTAGCTAGAGGTATCCCTTAACCTTAGCCTAGTTTTTCCTTCCCTTAGATTATAGATTATTTGGTAGCATGCTTATATGATCTTGTTTGATGTTTGGGACAATAGGACTGGGTGCCCCACTATTATTTTGGAAATGAATGTCGTGTGAATTTGGAGGGCCAAATTCTTTTAAGTGGGGGAGGGAGTAGCAACCCGATTTTTCTAGGATTAAATTAAATAAGTGTAAAGAAATTAAGAAAGGAAAGTACTGAAATAATTAAGATGAAAATTAAGTGAAATATTATAATGGGTCAATAAATTAAGAGTTAATGGGCTAAAAGGTAAAATTAATCCCTAAAATTTGGAATTTCTAAAACTCTTTCTTTAATTGGGCTAGATTGGTTTTAATCTAACCCTAATGGGCTAATAACTTCAACCAAACCCTAATCCACTAAGAGGAGGTCGAATCTAACCTAAACTCTAACCCTAATTCGTTCGAGATGGGGTATGGTGGCCCTAGATATAGATATAAATCGTAATTTTCGGAGTTCTTCCCTATCTAGGTTTCCTTGATATAATTAGGACTCTTAGGAGACCTAAATCCTATAAATAGGACCCCATAGCCTCTATAGTCGACCTTAGAACGTGGAGGCAAGCTGCTAGGCATGGGAGGATCGATCTAGGAGGAGAATTCATGGGTTCTTCGAGTTTTGGTGGCGTTCTTCGTTCTTCTTCCCCTTCTTCCTAATCCAGCTCTAAGGTAGGTGTTCTCTCGAGCTATACATCAAATTAATTAGTCAAACCTATGTAGATCTATGGAAAAATCCACTTTAAAAAAGAATTAATTATATATGGAAAAAAGAAGAGGAAAGAAGGAGAAAAGGGGAGCATGCGTGGATGCTAATAGGAGGGTGATCGCCAGAGACGCGTGGGCCTCTTTTCTCCTTATTTCATCTTCTTTTTCCCATATATAATTAATTATTTTTTAAAAGTGGATTTTTCCATAGATGTACAATTTGGCGATCACGGTGGGACCGCCATTATTTTTCTTTGATTACCCTTTCCCCTTGGCACCCGCGTGTGCCCTTTCCCCTTTACACCCACGGTGCACCTCTTTTTGTGCTCCATGTAGCACTCTTTTTGTTTTTATCCCTTGTGCACCGCGTGCACACCCTCTCCCACATGTGATTGTTAGTTTGCTAGATTTTGGAAATTTCCTTCTTACCTATCCATCTATCTAAAAAAGAAAAAAAATTGAACATGCCATGCTTTATTTCATATTCCTATTGATTGCCTTGAGTTATGCCATGAGTTTGTGAGTGCTTCTCCCTCCTTCCATTGGTTTTTTTCATTTTACTTAGCTTTCTGGTCGTTGACACAGTTTTTGGGAGGAAGAAAATTTTGCATCCAAGCATTGGACGCCAGTTCCTAGAACTGGCAACCACTGTGCCAGACGTTGTTTGCTAAAAAAAAGAAAGAAAGCGTGTCCAGGTTGGGGGACGCGTTCATGTTTTTCTTTAAAAAAAAGGGAAAGAGCGGCCTGGCCAGTGGCCGCCAATTTAAAATTTGGCGCCCACTGTCCAGTCGCCAATTCTCTATGTTTTCACAGATTTATCCTCTTTTGTGATCTATTTTGCATAGTTCTTGCATATTGTTGTTCATATATATGTTGTCTCTTTATTTTACATTAGCACTTGCATATAGGGCATTTGGATTGGGAGAACTCCTCTCTCCACACCTCTTAGGAGATTTTTTTACCCCACTCTTGGTGAAGGAAGGACCCTGCAATTGAGCACTCTGTCTCATTGGATCGGAATCTCCTAAACCAAGGCCTCCATATGTCCTCGCACCCATGGATTCCCTCACGGACGCTAGGCCGGTTGTACCTTGAAGTTCCCCAGGATTAGTTGGCCTAAAACGTGGTGAGAGTGTTTACCTAGTTGACATTGAAGCAAACCATATTGAAATTAGGTTCCTACCTTGAGTGAATTACATAAACTTTGCTAAAATCATTTAATTCACATCAAGGTCTAACTTAAGAAATCAAGCGTAAACATCTCAACTTGTTTGATATCTTTGCAACATTGTCTTGATTGAATATTGTTTGTTTGCATAATGTTTCGCTTTGATAATCAAACTAACATGTTTAATCCCAATCATATTCATGAGGATGATCAACCTAGCACATCATATAGTCCTCGATTTTATAATTCTCACCATAATTCTTCTAAGGGACCATGTCCTCACTCTCATGGTCTTGCCCGACCTGTGGGCAATTCTCCATCTCATGGTCCCTTACATCAATCGTGAGCCGCTATTCCCCCGGAACCATCTCATCCATATGACGAGAAGGTTTCCCAAGTCTTACATGCATTAGAGCATCTCACCCCTCAACAAATCCAAGTCCTTAACGCTATTGTTGAGGGTGCATCTTCTTCTCGCCCTCCTTTCAATCCCTCACGGGTGGCCCATCACCCGCCTTCTTCATCTCATATACGGGTGGCCCATCACCCGCCTTCTTCTATGCACACTCCCCCTTGAGTGGTCCATCACAAGCCTTCTTCTATGCACACTCCCCCTCGAGTGGACCATCACCCGTCTTCTTCTACACATATTCCTCCTTGGGTGATTCATCACTCGCCTCCCTCTATTCAACCTCCTCCTTCACAGTCCCAAGGCCCTTATGTTCCTTGCAACCCAGTCCGTCCAGGTCCTTTTTTGGGTCAACCTCTTCACCCTCCACGGCCTTCATGTCAAGCCGCCCCTCTAAGGCCATCATGCCAACCCTCCACTTCTCAAGTTACACCCCTCCAGCAAACTCTTCTTGATAAAATTGCTTCAATGGAGGAACAACTAAAGAGGGTCACGAGCCCGCGGCCCTCTCCTCCTCCTCCTTATCAAGCCAATCCTCTTCATGCTTTTATGAATAACATCACCAAGATGGAAAGAGATTGGAAGGAGAGGAGAGATGACGATGGCATCAATGATACACGTGAGCTAGATGATTCAATGAATTTCAAGGGTCAAGTGGACACTGTCCGCCCTCCACCCATTCACCCTATTCATCCATATGGCCCTCTGCCTCTGCCTCCACATCTATATACGCAAGATCCTTCATATCTGTAAAACCCTCTGCAACATCATACACCATCACCCATCATTACGCCTCCACCACGGCGTCCACTTGAATTTAATAATTATGAAGAGTTGGAGCCAGCACAAGATGAAGTTTCTCAAGAGACGCCCACTCCAAGTTTTCTCCATTTTCCTCTCCCTCCATTACCCGAAGAACCCCCTGCTCAGGATGATGCCACCGTCCCCGCTCCCATTTATGAAACCAATTGGTGTTACAATGATGGGTCGATACTTCAATCGCCCACACCGGCGCATCATGAACCCTCTCCTACCCTTGAAACCTCTCACACCACCAAAATCCGATGCTTTCTACGAACCAAACCCGTTACACCACTAACTTCTACCAAGCTATCAGAGCCTTCCCTTGACTCCCCTTCAACTATACCATTAACAACCTCACCATCGGCCTCCCCCGAGCCCTCCACGAAGTCTTCTATTCCTTATTCCAAACCAACTAACCTTCCATCACCGACACCTAGGCCCTCCACTACCCTAATAACCCAACATCCGATTCTTCCTAACCTTCCACTCGACCCTTCGCCTAAACCCATGGCTAATCCTGAGCAGGGTCCACCCCTTCTTGCACTCGAGCAAACCCCATCCGCTTCCGAGCAAGGGGAGAAACTCGACGTGTTTAAGCCTCCACCTCCACTTACCCTTCCGCTAATACCCTCTATTAAACCTCCATCACTCACTAAGCCTACCGCTTCCATCTCGCCTCCTTCCACTCGGAGTGGGTCTATCTTTATAAGTATATGTGCCGAAGGTGATTTTCAAGAGACGGGCAAGGAGAATTTGGCCACAGCTATGCCTTTCAAGGTTCAAGAGTTCATTTGCCGAATGCCTATCCGTGTTCGTGTGCCGGGCATTTTTGACACGTCTCCAACGATGCTTACTGTGACGACCTGGATTCCGGATACCAGATATACCCGGTAAGACTACCGAATACACCTGATACCACATGGAACCCGAGAGACCTCCCAAGGGCGATAAAACTCCGAAGGGAAAAAGGATTGTCGTGTAGTACATTGAACTGACAGATATACCAGTAAGCAATTAAATTTCATTAGATCGGTTTGCTAAAGTAGCAGAAATAAAATTATATTTTATTTAACAGATTACAATTAACAATTAAATACCCAGAGTCAAGTCTAAATGAAAGACGGCAAGTCTACCAAGTACAGTCGACAGAAAAGAAGGACGTACCAGAAAGTCGGGGGAAGCTCGACGGAGGTACCAGCTGGCAGCTACGACTCGAACTCCAGGACCCGCGGAAGCAGAACGAACACGTCACCCCACCTGAAAAGCAGGGGTGAGCCTCGTGTCACTGGCTCAGTAGGGGTCACGCGGATCCCCACTGAAAAGCACGCAGTAACACGGGACAACAGGAACAGCAGCAAGAAACAGCACTAGAAAGCTGTAAAAGAAAGGGAAGCAGGAGTAGGGAACAGGTAAGGACGAGGGGAATAACCCGAACAGGCAAGCAGGCCTAGAAAGGAAAAGAGGAGTAGGGAGCAGCAAAGAAAAGGGGAAAAACCAAACAAGCACCCCAATCTACACCTACAACGGCATGCAAAAGAAAGTCTAGAAAAGACCTAGACAGACGCAGACGACACGACCGGAACGTCGTGCACGGGACAACACACACAGACCTCGAGTATAGCCGCAGGAAGGCCAACCTGGACATGTCACAACACAGGAAAAGCACGGGAGTCACGCGCCACGCGATGGAAAACCCCCGCATCAGGAGAATGGGCAGATGCGTCCACTGACGTCTTACACTGCACCACAACACAAGCCACGAGTGTCTCGACTACCCACCAATCGCGGCCTACGCGAATCCGGCCGAGTCGTAGACCCACGCGGAACCACAGTTACAAGTACTAGTCAGGGTCACGCCCGCCGGCGTCAGTCCTCAGCCCCTGACCACGTGTGCACACACTGGCTCCTGTCTAGAGCCATGCCTCTAGCTAGTTTTCTCCCCCTGTAGGACGCTGCGGTAACCGTAGGAGCCGACGGAAACTAGCTTACAAACCGTACATCGGGAAGCGCCCCGCTCCGCGAGCTGTCACAAAGAGTCTGTGACGAAAGGTAAGGACATGAGAAGATCACGAAACACGGAGCTGAAGTACAGACTGTCAAATATGCACTGTTACCTGTACCTCAAACACCGAGGGTAGCACAGGGAACTACCGACAAACTCGGAAACGTAGTCTTAGCCTTCATAGGAACATCGACCGAAGTCCACGGGGAAAGCGGCCAGACCACGGGAATGACAGACATCACCCTAACATAGGTAGATACACACACAGACACGCCACAAACCTACCCCAAAATAGCCCCTAACATCACCTAAAATGGACCCACAAACACACGGCCGCACACCGAAGAGCCCAACGGCCATCACGGCCACAACAGGACTGTAACGCACCACCATAGACGCGTTACCAGCTCTGATGCACCAAGGCAGGGGCGTCAGCAGGAACTCGAACCACGTAACGCCCCAAGCCAGGTGCGTTACACCACCTGACGCACCCAGATAGGACCATCAGAGACAACAGACCCACGCCTGAAACCTGAACGAACAGCATGTAACGGTCCAACGTGGACGCGTTACAGCACCGTGACGCACGAGGGAACGACCGTTACACGAACAACCGACCCGAACCTCAAGAAAACAAAATGGCTGTGACGCACCTACCTGGATGCGTCAGAGGGCTGTGACGCACCAGTGGTGGACCGTCACACTCCCATAGCCACGAACGGTCTAGAACGCCTAAGAGCTGTGGCGGTCTATCGTAGGGCCGTTAGAGACTGTTACGGTCTCTAAAACGACCGCTACACCGGTCACGGTGGGAAAACAGTGGAAACGCCGAATCAGTCCGTTCCACACCCCATTCACGCCAAAGCACAGGGGAAACGAAGGCAAATGATGAAAAACAAGTTCTGGAGGCTAAAAAGCCCACATGCACGCATTAAGACGAGAGATCAGGGCGATTCCGACGAATCGACCCTAAACGAGTCACCGAGGTTCCCGGACTCCTACCGGCCCCGAATGATGACCGAACACGACAAAACTTACGTGAATGGGATCCAAACATCCCAGCGGTCATTTTGACACTAACCATGCCGTAAATGGTTGCCGTTTTTCGGCGAACCCTGAAAACCCCAAAAATGATGGTTTTCACTAAGCTGGCCCGATCTCCCCCGATCGAGCACCAAACTGCGCACAGAAGCAGGGAAAATGTGCAGAATGGAGTGGCGGTCCATCTCCCTACCTCCACCGAAGAAATCGAGCGCCGAAGCGACTAAACCACGTCGAAAACCACCGAATCACGAACGACGCCCTCTCGAAATCCACCCAGGGATCGCGCCCGCCACGCTCCATCCGCTGCCCCTTCCCGCGAACCGATCACCCGAGCACGTCCACGCCTCAGCCAGCTCTGCAACGGTGCGTGCCCCGCGCCGAACGGACCAGAGACGGGAGAGAACGGAGTGAGATAGCGTGAAGTTGAAAATGAGCAGGAGAGATAGTGGAATTGAATTTATAGAAAGAAATTAGGAAATTTTCCTAATTTCTGAAAAATCTGATTTTTGGCCCTATCTCTGAAAAATATGCAAAAATAGTCAAAACGATTGGCTCGAAGAGTACATCGCCACTGTATCGTCCACGAGTCGATGAATTGAGAAAAAAACTCACCGCAGGGTTCCGTAACTAGTACGAGAGAAAAACCCACACGGATCGTAAAACTCAACTCGGGAGCTACAAAAGCGATCTGAAACTCTCCAAAAAGGATCCGAAAGACCCAATAAAGATCCAACCAGAGGATCCAACAAAGATCCGGAACATTACATCCTCCCCTCCTTTAAGAAATTTCATCCTCGAAATTTAAGGACTAGCAAGGGTAAGCAGGGAAGAACAACCCGACAACACAACTACAAAATGACACGAACCACGAGAAACAATAGTAAGATGACAGCACCGGACCACGAGACATCTGATCGAGTCACAAGCTAACTCTACCAGGGAAGAGAGTATAGCAAAGCGATCCAACATGAGTTGGCCCACAAAGTGCTAATGATAGACAAACAAAATCATAGAGAAACAACACTTACAAAAACAACAATAACAACGGCAGCACTCGCAGGATTCCAGCTCCGTACAAGACACAGAACCACGTAATACAACTGCAAGCTAGGTCACATCAAGGCACAACAGCAGCTGATCACATGACTTCCAGGGAACGAGTCATGCATCGAGCAGCTTACCAAGAAAGACCCACAACGACAAGAAACGGAAATCACAAAACCTAACACCAGCTGAAGACTGTACTGGACTTAGCGACTCTGGACACTGTATATTTGAGATTCCCATGTACTTCACACAACAACGCTCTGATACCAACTGTGACGACCCGGATTCCGGATACCAGATATATCCGGTAAGACTACCGAATACACCTGATACCACATGGAACCCACGAGGCCTCCCAAGAGCGATAAAACTCCGAAGGGAAAAAGGATTATCGTGTAGTACATTGAACTGATAGATATAACAGTAAGCAATTAAATTTCATTAGATCGGTTTGCTAAAGTAGCAGAAATAAAATTACATTTTATTTAACAGATTACAAGTAACAATTAAATACCCAGAGTCAAGTCCAAAGGAAAGACGGCAAGTCTACCAAGTACAGTCGAAAGAAAAGAAGGACGTACCGAAAAGTCGGCTGAAGCCCGACGGAGGTACCAGCTGGCAGCTACGACTCGAACTCCAGGACCCGCGGAAGCAGAACGAACACGTCACCCCACCTGAAAAGCAGGGGTGAGCCTCGTGTCACTTGCTCAGTAGGGGTCACGCGGATCCCCACTGAAAAACACGCAGTAACACGGGACAACACAGCACTAGAAAGCTATAAAAGAAAGGGAACATGTAAGGACGAGGGGAATAACCCGAACAGGCAAGCAGGCCTAGAAAGGGAAAGAGGAGTAGGGAGCAACAAAGAAAAGGGGAAAAACCAAACAAGCACCCCAATCTACAACTACAACGGCATGCAAAAGAAAGTCTATAAAAGACCTAGATAGACGCAGACGACACGACCGGAACGTCGTGCACGGGAGAACACACACAGACCTCAGTATAGCCGCAGGAAGGCCAACCCGGACAGGTCACAACACAGGAAAAGCACGGGAGTCGCGCGCCACGTGATAGAAAACCCCCGCATCAGGAGAACGGCCAGATGCGTCCACTGACGTCTTACACTGCACCACAACACAAGCCACGAGTGTCTCGACTACCCACCGATCGCGGCCTACGCGAATCTGGCCGAGTCGTAGACCCACGCGGAACCACAGTTACAAGTACTAGTCAGGGTCACGCCCGCCGGCGTCAGTCCTCAGCCCCTGACCACGTGTGCACACACTGCCTCCTGCCTAGAGCCAGGCCTCTAGCTAGTTTTCTCCCCCCGTAGGACGCTGCGGTAACCGCAGGAGCCGACGAAAACTAGCTTACAAATCGTACATCGGGAAGCGCCCCGCTCCGCGAGCTGTCACAAAGAGTCTGTGACGAAAGGCAAGGACACGAGAAGATCACAAAACATGGAGCTGAAGTACAGACAGTCAAACATGCACTGTCACCCGTACCTCAAACACCGAGGGCAGCACAGGGAACTATCGACAGATTCGGAAACGTAGTCTTAGCCTTCATAGGAACATCGACCGACGTCCACGGGGAAAGCGGCCAGACCACGGGAACGACAGACATCACCCTAACATAGGCAGATACACACACAGACACGCCACAAACCTACCCCAAAACTGCCCCTAACATCACCTAAAATGGACCCACAAACACACGGCCGCACACCGAAGAGCCCAACGGCCATCACGGCCACAATAGGACCGTAATGCACCACCATAGGCGCGTTACCTGCTCTGACACACCAAGGCAGGGGCTTCAGGGCAACCAGGCCCAGAACAGGAACTCGGACCACATAACGCCCCAAGCCAGGCGTGTTACACCACCTGACGCACCCAGATAGGGCCATCAGAGACAACAGACCCACGCCTGAAACCTGAACGAACAGCATGTAACGGTCCAACGTGGACGCGTTACAGCACCATGACGCACGAGGGAAGGACCGTTACATGAACAACCGACCCGAACCTTAAGAAAACAAAATGGCTGTGACGCACCTACCTGGATGCGTCAGAGGGCTGTGACGCACCAGTGGTGGACCGTCACACTCCCACAGCCACGAACGGTCTAGAACGCCTAAGAGCTGTGGCGGTCTATCGTAGGGCCATCAGAGACTGTGACGGTCTCTGAAACGACCGCTACACCGATCACGGCGGGAAAATAGTGGAAACGCCGAATCGGTCCGTTCCACACCCCCATTCACGCCAAAGCGCAGGGGAAACGAAGGCAAATGACGAAAAATAAGTTCTGGAGGCTAAAAAGCCCACATGCACGCATTAAAACGAGAGATCGGGGCGATTCAGACGAATCGACCCTAAACGAGTCACCGAGGTTCCCGGACTCCTACCGGCCCCGAATGATGACCGAACACGAAAAAACTTACGTGAATGGGATCCAAACATTCCAACGGTCATTTTGACACTAACCACGCCGCAAATGGTTACCGTTTTCCGGCGAACCCTGAAAACCCCAAAAATGACGGTTTTCACTAAGCTGGCTCGATCTCCCCCGATCGAGCACCAAACTGCGCACAGAAACAGGGAAAACGTGCAGAATGAAGTGGAGGTCCATCTCCCTACCTCCACCAAAGAAACCGAGCGCCGAAGTGACTAAACCACACCGAAAACCACCGAATCACGAACGACGCCCTCCCAGAATCCACCGAGGGATCGCGCCCGCCACGCTCCACCCGCTGCCCCTTCCCGCGAACCGATCACCCGAGCACGTCCACGCCTCAGCCAGCTCTGCAACGGTGCACCCCCCGCGCCGAACGGACCAGAGACGGGAGAGAACGGAGTGAGATTGATGGGGACATCCCTTGCCCCTCCACATTTTCTGAAGCTCGGATTGATCGTCGGTGTACGCCATTATGTTCCTCATGTGTTTGTGAGTCGAGTCATGTAATTTTCTTATTTTTATTTGAGTCTTAAACATGTAATTTTCCCTTTATTGAGTCATGTACCTAGGTTAGAAAGTCATTTTCCTAAGTCTTGAAGTCATTATGTTGGTTTGATAGGTTAATGGGCCCAATTCATTGGGCTAGGCCTAGGGGCGCCCCTCCCTTGGACTGTTTGGTCATTAGTTAGTTTGTCAGGGTCAGTTTGGTCTTAGGAAAAGTGTGGGGTTTATAAATAGCCCTACCCCTCTGTCATTTGTAATAATTATGCTTGCATATTGAATCCAGAAAATTTCCACACCTTCTAGTTCCCTCTCAATATCTCCCTCTCTCTCTCTCTTACTATCACTCTCTCTAAGTGGGTTGTGCCCCCTCTCTCTCTCCTCCCCACCCCAATTTCAAAATTCATTCTCTCTCCTCCCCATTCACCCCTCATTAAGGCCCCTTCCCATTCCCCATGCACTCATTCAATTCCCCCTCCAACCCCTAGGTGGAAACCCCTTCTCCTAGGCACCTTTCCACTCTCCCAAGCAACCCTCCCTCTCCCCAAGACTGAAAGAGCCCTTCCCTAGGCCAAATTTTGAATTTCCCTCTCCCTTGGGCTGTGCCCTTTCATCTCCCCACCTCCCTAACCACCCAAGGTCGCACCCCCCTTCCCCATCCACCAAATAACCCCTTGTTCATGCCCTTCCCCACACCCTCTCCTCCACCTATTCTGTCCCTGTTGCAGGTTTTAGAAAAGCAGTGATTTGCAGTAGCATCCACGACTTCCCCTGAAGGCTCCCGATGGCATATCTTATATTGCTGGAATCGTCTCCAAGTCTTCTTTCCAACGGTGGTACTCCTGCCTACATCCGAGTTCGGAGCTGTCCGGAGGAACGTCATCTTCAACGACTGTGCAATCTGTCCCAGACTGAAGGCCAGAGTGATCTTGGAAGCCGTTCAACGGCCAACCTTGGAGGAATTCGATCACGCTTCCTTCTACAAAACTCTTCTTCATCTAGTCCTCCATCAGTAGCAGAAGGAACGACACCAATCGCCCACCCAAGCTATTTGTTCTGAATTTCTTCGTCGGAGTGTGCAGTCTGCCCCCTGCAGGTCCAGGTTCGAACTGTCTTCACTTCTCCGGCCACCGTTCTCCTCTCCGACCTCGGATTGTGGCCCCGTCAATTTCTGCTCGAAGCTGTTCCGACCACGATCGCGTCACCATCAGTTTAGTTCAATTTGGAGTTCAGGAGCGACCGCAGTGCCTTCTGCAATCCACTGCATCAGTTCTGCATCAGTCAGAGGCAGAGTGTTGCTGTCCTGCTCCAGTCACCGGTCCGATCATCCCCGAGTTCTAGAGCTTCCCAAAAAATTCAAGCATCATCCTCGGCCAGTTGGGGAACTTTTGGCACCGGTTTCATCAAATTTGGAGCTCGTTTGAGTCCGTGGCAGCATCTTCATCGACAACCTGTTCAGCAAAACTGAAGAGTGGCAGAACCGGCGAAGCATGGAGAGTCGGCGTTCTCTTCATAATTTCCCCACCCCGCTTGGCCGGCTGAAGGCCCCTCCCTGCGTGGAGGTAATCTTGGTTGTAATAAGTCTAACCTCCACCCCAAGAGCCCCCCTCCTGCGAGAGGTGTAGTTCATGTAATAATATTTTCACAGATTTGAAGCGACACCGATGCGGCTTGCGGGCGCAAACCCTTGCCTCCCCGCTCGCCCCCCGTCTTCGGCCGGAGTTGGCGTCTTCACGCCGGCTAGGTGAGCCTCGGTCCCCCTTTCCTTGCTGGTCAATATCACTTGCTTAGCTTAGTATTCTTGCTTTGCTGCGTCAGACGAAGAGCGAGGGCCCGGCCCAAATTGCCGAACACGTGAGTGTCCATCGCGGGCGAGTTGTGAGCGAGCCATTTCAACCCACACCCATGGTGTGACGGCCACCCGTGAGTGGGCATCCCTGGCCCAATTGGGGTTCTCCCCAAGCTTGCCAAGCACCGGAGCATCATTGTCCCACCCCGGACCCTCTCCATTATTGTTTAGTTGCCCACGGGCACAAGTGTGCACCAAGCGAGTGAGCCGCTCGAGTGGTATCATCGCCAATTTGCTTGCTTGCAACCTTAGGTCCAAGGGTCATATTGTCTTGTGGTCATCACCCCAAGGTGGTGTCACATCAAGTGGTATCAGAGTAAGTTCACAACTTGTCTCTATCAAGTTGGTCCTAGGATGCTCATATGCATTTAGAGTCTTCGGTTGCATCTCTTTTGTCCACTAGCATGGCTACTTCATGTAAGTCACATCTATCTCACTCGGCCCTCCGCAAAGGTCCGATTGACACCCCTTTGGACAAAGTCCTATTTGAGGACCTTATCTTTAACGGATACCACCCTAGTGCATATTTAGAGTGGGAGGAAAACATGGACAAATACTTTAAAAGGAATCCAATGACTGAACCCATGAAAATCTACCTTGTCAAGAGTCGACTTGTGTACCATACCGAGGATAGGTGGAAGTTCATTGAACAATTTAGGAGGGTTATGAAGCTAGAGCCTATTAACACATGGGAGAACATGAGAGCCGAACTTAGGAAAGTCTACACTCCCCGACCTCCTCCCTCCTACCCGGGTTACCAAAACTCGAGGAGCACTCCCACTCCTCCAACCCCACCCGTCCAAACCCTTACCACTAGAACCCAAGTGTCCAAGGCCTCCACCTCCCCACCTAACCCCATGAGGGCCCCCACACCCCAACCAAACCCCCCTTCCCTAACCTACACTAGTCAAGTCCCTTTAGCCCCCACTTCCACCCCAAACGATCCCAAGGATAAGAGACCCCTAACCGACCCAATTCCCTCCATGGTGACCACCACTTATCCAACCCTCACCATTAAAAACCAAGTGGACACCGCGTCCACCCCTCCACCTAGGCCCATAATGGCCACCACCCCCAAACCCAAAACCCCTCACCAAACCCGTACCCCACAAGCCCCCTTGACCACCACCACAAACCCACCATCGTCCCCAAAAAGGGACACATCTCCCAAAACAAATCAACCCAAAACCCCTCACCCAACCCACCTCCCACTTCCTACACCAATCTTTCCCCAACCTAGGCCTCCTCTACTTCCCCTTCCTATCCCAACCCAAGCCCATGCTTGTTCACCACCCCGGGTGTGTCATACGCTAGCTATCACCAAACCACCCACCATAGATCCCCCTACTCCATTAGCAATAGAAGTTGCTACCCACACACCTACCCAAGTGGAGAAGGATGCACATCCGAATCCACCTCCCAACATAGAGGAAATCCAAAGGCTAAACAACTCACACACCTCTAGCCTAACTCCTCTAGAGACACCCAACCTCACCATAGATAGGTCCATACTCCAATGGCTCAAGAAAGGTCTCACCATTCCTAGTTCACAACCATGCCACCTAGCCATGGGATATCAATCCCAAATCATTCCCATTCAGCCACATGTCACTTATCAAACTTCCTATTGTGTGGAAGATTTGGGAGACTTAGTGAACTACCTACATTGGCAAATTCACTTGACCAATATGCTAGCCTTGAGGCCGTCCGAAACTAACACCATTAGCCTAGCATATCCCTCCATTGGCTCCATCACTTCCATCTACACTAATGGCCAAGTTACTAGTGAGATCATCCTCCTTCTTCCCATGGAGGAAGAACCTATCCTAGTCCACTCCCCAACCATTAAGATCCCAAGTGCTTTGATCGGTCAACCCATTAGCAACCTTGGCCCAATTATTGAGGAGGATGACTCACCATTCGAGGACCTTGAGAGCATAGAGTACCCCTACCAAGGTGACCCTTACCATGATCCCTTTGACCCTTTTCTATGGGAGCCTAGATCTCAATGTAACCCACTCACCTTATTCACCACCCACCTTACCCTACCCTTACCACCCATGATAACCCAAAACCTTCCCTTCCTAGAATTGGGTTACACCAAAGAAGCCTTAACCATAGGCAACATACACAATGGGATTGATAGATGGCCCCACTCCATGATGTCTCCCTTCTTAGATCCCTTTGACTCATACGAATGGAAGCTCAAGGGCCACCCCACACCTATGCACATAGAAGTCATCACTAGGATTGAAATGCATGTGCTTAGGCATACCACCCCACTTGACATGATTAGAAAGTCGGGTCCATTCATTCATATCACCCACATGTCAAGAAGAAAACATGAGTGGTCGATATTTGGTTGTAATGGTCCACCATCATTCATCATAAATCTCAAGCATGTTAGGAGCATTCATGGATGTCCGGGTCCCCCGGCACTCATCACACTCACACATGAAAGGGACACCTATGGATGCCCCGGTCCTCCCAAGACATTCAAAGTCTTCATAACATCAATGCATGATAGGTCTACATGTGGTTGCCCTGGATCACCTTTGCATACCACACACTACTCACTCACACCGCATCTTAGTACATGGCATATGCATCAAAACATGCATCAAGCAAAAAGCGGTGAGAATTACAAAAGGCGGGTAAAAACTCGTGAGCGCCACTTGAAATTCCACATTGGCGACTTGATGATGATGATGATTTTGGAGTGGCTCTACTCTAGGGTCACCTCCAATTTGAGGGCACGAGGACTTTGACATTGCCAAGTTCCGAGTGGCCTTGGCACCCGGCTTGCGGGTTGAACTTACCAATGGGTTTTGGGATTCATCCCACTTCTCACGTGGCGGATCCGGCACCCTCTAAGGGTACCGCGGTGGATCCTAGTGAGTGTCTTGAGCCTACACCTATCCTTGTGAGAGACACCCTCGGAGTGCCACCACAAACTAGCCCGAGAGCCCGACGTCAACACATGGCAGCAATACTAAGCAAAGCAAGATCTCTTCGCCAGCCTAAGGGTGTGTCCGAGCCACTTTGTCGAGTGGAAGCACCGTTCCTCGGCTATGGACATGGGTCGAGTTTGGAGAACAAGGTTCGCCCGGAATTGCGTTTGGGATGCTACTTCCCCGGTGGACCCATACTCGACAGGGTTGAGTTTTCCCCATCCCGAGGGTATGATGGGGACATCCCTTGCCCCTCCACATTTTCTGAAGCTCGGATTGATCGTCGGTGTACGCCATTATGTTCCTCATGTGTTTGTGAGTCGAGTCATGTAATTTTCTTATTTTTATTTGAGTTTTAAACATGTAATTTTCCCTTTATTGAGTCATGTACCTAGGTTAGAAAGTCATTTTCCTAAGTCTTGAAGTCATTATGTTGGTTTGATAGGTTAATGGGCCCAATTCATTGGGCTAGGCCTAGGGGCGCCCCTCCCTTGGACTGTTTGGTCATTAGTTAGTTTGTCAGGGTCAGTTTGGTCTTAGGAAAAGTGTGGGGTCTATAAATAGCCCCACCCCTCTCTCATTTGTAACAATTATGCTTGAATATTGAATCCAGAAAATTTCCACACCTTCTAGTTCCCTCTCAATATCTCCCTCTCTCTCTCTCTTACTATCACTCTCTCTAAGTGAGTTGTGCCCCCTCTCTCTCTCCTCCCCACCCCAATTTCGAAATTCATTCTCTCTCCTCCCCATTCACCCCTCATTAAGGCCCCTTCCCATTCCCCATGCACTCATTCAATTCCCCCTCCAACCCCTAGGTGGAAACCCCTTCTCCTAGGCACCTTTCCACTCTCCCAAGCAACCCTCCCTCTCCCCAAGACTGAAAGAGCCCTTCCCTAGGCCAAATTTCGAATTTCCCTCTCCCTTGGGCTGTGCCCTTTCATCTCCCCACCTCCCTAACCACCCAAGGTCGCACCCCCCTTCCCCATCCACCAAAGAACCCCTTGTTCATGCCCTTCCCCACACCCTCTCCTACACCTATTCTGTCCCTATTGCAGGTTTCAGAAAAGTAGTGACTTGCAGTAGCAGCCACGACTTCCCCTGAAGGCTCCCGGTGGCATATCTTATATTTCTGGAATCGTCTCCAAGTCTTCTTTCCAACGGTGGTACTCCTGCCTGCATCCGAGTTCGGAGCTGTCCGGAGGAACGTCATCTTCAACGACTGCGCAATCTGTCCAAGACTGAAGGCCAGAGCGATCTTGGAAGCCATTCAGCGGCCAACCTTGGAGGAATTCGATCATGCTTCCTTCTACAAAATTCTTCTTCGTCTAGTCCTCCATCAGTAGCAGAAGGAACGATGTCAATTGCCCATCCGAGCTATTTTTTCTGAATTTCTTCGCCGGAGTGTGCAGTCTGTCCCCTGCAGGTCCAGGTTCGAACTGTCTTCACTTCTCCGGCCACCGTTCTCCTCTCCGACCTCGGATTGTGGCTCCGTCAATTTCTACTCGAAGCTGTTCCGACCACGATCGCGTCACCATCCGTTTCGTTCGATTTGGAGTTCGGGAGCGACCGCAGTGCCTTCTGCAATCCACTGCATCAGTTCTGCATCAGTCAGAGGCAGAGTGTTGCTGTCCTGCTCCAGTCACCGGTCTGATCATCCCCGAGTTCTAGAGCTTCCCAAAAAATTCAAGCATCATCCTCGGCCAGTTGGGGAACTTTTGGCACTGGTTTCATCAAATTTGGAGCTCGTTTGAGTCCGTGGCAGCATCTTCATCGACAACCTATTTAGCAAAACTGAAGAGTGGCAGAACTGGCGAAGCTTGGAGAGTTGGCGTTCTCTTCATAATTTCCCCACCCCGCTTGGCCGGCTGAAGGCCCCTCCCTGCGTGGAGGTAATCTTGGTTGTCATAAGTCTAACCCCCACCCCAAGAGCCCCCCTCCTGCGAGAGGTGTAGTTCATGTAATAATATTTTCGCAGATTTGAAGCGACACCGACGCGGCTTGCGGGCGCAAACCCTTGCCTCCCCGCTCGCCCCCCGTCTTCGGCCGGAGTTGGCGTCTTCACGCCGGCTAGGTGAGCCTCGGTCCCCCTTTCCTTGCTGGTCAATATCACTTGCTTAGCTTAGTATTCTTGCTTTGCTGTGTCGGACGGAGAGCGAGGGCCCGACCCAAATTGCCGAACACGTGAGTGTCCATCGCGGGCGAGTTGTGAGCAAGCCATTTCAAACCACACCCATGGTGTGACGGCCGCCCGTGAGTGGGCATCCCTGGCCCAATTGGGGTTCTCCCCAAGCTTGCCAAGCACCGGAGCATCATTGTCCCACCCCGGACCCTCTCCATTATCGTTTAGTTGCCCACGGGCACAAGTGTGCACCAAGCGAGTGAGCCGCTCGAGTGGTATCATCGCCAATTTACTTGCTTGCAACCTTAGGTCCAAGGGTCATATTGTCTTGTGGTCATCACCCCAAGGTGGTGTCACATCAGAGATAGCGTGAAGTTGAAAATGAGCAGGAGAGATAGTGGAATTGAATTTATAGAAAGAAATTAGGAAATTTTCCTAATTTCTGAAAAATCTGATTTTTTGCCCTATCTCAGAAAAATACGAAAAAACAGTCAAAATGATCGGCTCGAAGGGTACATCGCCACTGTATCATCCACGAGTCGATGAATTGAGAAATAAACTCACCGCAGGGTTCCGTAACTAGTACGAGAGAAAAACCCACACGGATCGTTAAACTCAACTCGGGAGCTACAAAAGCGATCCGAAACTCTCCGAAAAGGATCCGAAAGATCCAATAAAGATCCAACCATACCCATTAAGGATCCAACAAAGATCCGGGACATTACACTCACCATGAAAAGTTCTTATAAGTTGATGCCATGTCGGCCCAATGCCATTATCAAAATTAATCTGCTTATTAGCCGAACTATCTTTGATGCTCTCATTACCCCTTGTTCTGTCACTGTGCAAATTCCTAATCAAGAGAAGGGGTTCTCCTCCTGCGTTACCATAACATATTCTACTCTCAATGAGAGCTTATGGGCACTATTTCGATACTTTGAGCTGTCTGGCCGAGCATACTATTTGCCTTGGAGGGGTGGGCATTCTTTTGACAATGGGTCTTCCACCAACCCACTTGCCTTCTATTCCATTCCACCCACGTTTCTTACCAATTTCTTCCCATGGGCCACCCATTAGGCCTTTCCATTTTCTCATTCCTTGTGTTTGTTGCATCCCATGCATCCATTGCATTCATTGCATTTCATGCAATTGTATTTATCCTTCTTTTCAGGGTTTCCGAACCCGCATCTCCCCCATTTTTCGGAATCTCCGGATCCTTCTCCCAACTCACCTTCCTCTTTGAAATTTTTGAATTCTTTTCTCCTTCCTCCGATTTATCTTCCCCGATTCCCGGAACCGTCGGACCCTCCACATTCAAGTTCTTTCAAATCACTTTTCCCTCCGGAACCACCGGACTTACCAGGGCATTGCGACCCTTTCTATTCTCTTCCTCCGGAACCTCCGGACCCCTCATGCCACTCTCCCATCCTTTCTGGGCATCATGCCCCTTCCTATCTTCCTCCTCCGGAACCTCCGGATTCTTTTCATTCCCTTATCCTCCGGGGCATCATGTCCCCTCTTATTCGTTCCCTCCGGAACCTCCGGATTTCTCACTGATTCTCCTAGAGCAGCGCGCCCCTTTCTACTTTCATCCTCCGGGACCTTCGAATTTTCAATCTCTTCACCTAGGGCATCGTGACCCTTTCTACTTTCTTCCTCTGGAACCTCCGGACTCGTTTCGTTCTCTAATCCTTTCCGGGCATCGCGCCCTTCCTTATTCTCTCCTCCTGGAATTGCCAGGTTTTCCTCTTCTCCGAGGGCATCGCGCCCCCTCTCACCCTATTCCTCCAGAACCTCCGGATTCTTATCACTCCCCAATCCTTTCTGGGCATCGAGCCCCTTCATACTCTTTTCTTCCGGAACCTTCGGACTTATCTCTCTCCCTAGGGCATCGCGCCCCTTCCCATCTTCTCCTGTCGGAACCCCTGGACCTCCTCCCTTTCCTCCAATTTATCCTCCTACTTTTTCGGGACATCGCGTCCTTTGTTCTTTTCGTCCTCTTGAATCACCTTTTCCCATACCTTTTCCAAGGGCATCGCGTCCCTCGGCACTTTCTTCCTCCGGAACCTCCGGATTCTTCTTCCCATCATGATTCTCCTCCCTTACCTCTGGACCCTCCAGATCCTCCACTCTCGATTTATCAATTTCTTCTCTTAATTCCTCCCGATCCCAAGTCCGACCCGACTTCTTCCACCTCAACTGCTTTGGGAATCTGCCCTTTCTCCCACTATTTTTGAGGCTTTAGTCCTCACTCTACCTTTTGATTTTCCCTTTCATTCTGTAGACCATTCGTGTGATCAGGGTCTCTGCACCATAGTGAGGGAGTTCTATCCCTCACCTCTTTTTCTTTTCTCCTTATTCGTCTGCGTCTAGTCTACACACCGCTCCTTCTTGTTAAGCCACTTCCAACCCTTACTTCTTATATTCCTTTTATGCCAAGAGAGGGCAAATCCCACGATCACCTTCGGCAGCTGCTTCTACAACCAAGGTCGCAAGGTAATCTATGCGCGTAAGTATGCATTTTTATGATGCCATTATCTTATTCATCTTCACGCACGGTTTTCAACATGAAGTGCCTCTTACGATCAAGAGTGGTAGTTTAAGCCTTTATCTGAGGTCTGTTTTGATTATTGTCCCTCAATTGGTTCTATGTATATCAAATTGTGATGGATGAAAGACCGGTCCGCCAGTCTGAATTCTCTCACTATGCGTGAGTGTAAACTCCGCCTCGTAGAAGAACCATGTGGGAGCTTGCAAGGATGTAATGCGTTGATTTCAAGATTCAACTTGGTTATAACGGCACGTTAATGTATTTAATGTTTTAAAGTGGAGATTGTTGGGTTTGATGTATTTCAAGATTCAACTTTAATGCTTTGAGCATGGATCACGATGAAAATTGGCCTTAATTACATTCTTGTGTTCGCTCTTGAGAAAATATGCACGGCACGAGACGGAACACACGTCCGGGGTTTTGTTATTATCAAAATCACTTGGAGAAACCCAACAAGGTCTTTGCTTAATTTAATGTCAAAAAGAAAGAGTCTTTAGGCTTGCTTTTGCAACACCCTTTGGTGATAAGAACCCCGCGCTAGGAGTTCGGCATTCCCTCCCAACTCATTAAGGGTAACCCTTAGCTGGGCACCGCACACACTTCACGGCATCCTTAGCCGTCTCCTTCGGTAAACACCGTTGCTACGTGGGCCATGCTCGAGGGCACGAAGTCTTTTTCTCTTCTCTACTCGGTCAAAATATGAGGGTAGAGATATTCTAGGCAAAGCAACCAACCTAAGCACACCCGGACAAGAGGAAGTCTTAAATAGGGACAGTCTATTAAGACCTTATTCTCAAAAATTCAAGTTTCAATTGCAATATCTTTGAAGTCCAAAGGACACAAAAAAGCAAAATGATGATCAAATGAAGAAAAAAAATATGGGCAAATCAAAAGAAAAATCCAATTTATGGCATGGCAAGAGGGCAGTAAAGTTTTCCCGCGGGACGTTATGAGCCCGGTCGTATGTGTGCCTATAATGTTGTGTCCCCTGTGGCTCTGTGGTTTTGATGATGACAAATGTTATGGGGTTCCGTGGTTTTGATGATGACAACTGTTATGGCTCATTATGTATTGATGATCTAATCCTGATGAAATATGAGGAACTGTCAGAACAGGTTTAAGGATGACTCACACTCATGAAGTCAACCTATGTCAAAGTCAAATCTCTGAAAGGTACAGTCAATGCACAGTTAGATCAGGTAATGTTCTATCTAATCTCATATCTGTGCATATGTTAATTTTTATGTCTATACAGCCCATACATTCATGCATAATCACTCTCAGCACAGTCTTTACATTGCATGCGTAGCAGACATCTTAAGTCTATACATTGCATGAGTTGCAGACGAGCATAGTCTACACATTGCATGTGTTGCACATTCACAAAGTCTGTACACTGCATTCCTCGCAGGCACAGCTATTTCATGCATTCATATAGTCTACACATTGATTAGTTGCACGCCACAGAGTTGAGAAAGTCTGTACATCGTGTGTTGCTGAAAGTCTGTACACTGTCTCACTTAGCGTCTTAGTGCATTCGGCAAGTCTGTACATTCTGCACACACACGCTCGTGTCTCACTGTTAAAGTCTATACAGACTTCAGCGTCTCATTCAGCGTCTCTCTTTGTGTTTCACTGTTCAAGTCTATACATTCGACTGTGCAGGCATAACTAGCGAGTCTATACATTGCATTGTTGTGTTTGTGCTCAAAGTCTATACAATGCATGCACATTCATTCAAGTCCATACATTGGCCTGTAGCTCTCACGAAACCAAGTCTGTACATTCAGCAGCTTAACTTTCCAAGTCTGTACAGCGTCATGCATCATTCTTCAAGTCTGTACATTGCCCTAGATTGCATTATCAAGTCTATACATCGTCAGGGTTCTTCATGCATGTGCATAGTCTATACATCGCGTGAAGTCTGTACAGAGTTTGCTGAAGTCTATACATTGTCTAGCATACATTGCATTCATCAAAGTCTGTACAGAGTCTTATGCATTGGGCAAAGTCTATACATTGCAGGCATAGCCATCAAGTCTATACAGTGCTTCACTCAAGTCTGTACAGCGTCCAGTGTCTAGCGTCTCATGCAAAGTCTGTACATCGGACTGTTTCAGGTAAAGTCCATACATCGATGAAGTCTGTACATCCACCAGTTCAACTTCCAAGTCTATACATTGGTGAAGTCTGTGCATTCACCAGTTGAACTTCGAAGTCTATACATTGGGACCTTTACCTACGTTGCACTCATAAGTCTATACATCGTGCACTTTCAAGTCTGTACAGACCTTGCTTTGCTCAAGTCTGTACATCGTCAAGTGCTTTGCCAAAGTCTATACATTGTGCACCATCAAGTCTGTACAGCCTTTCCTTTGGCAAGTCCACACATCGCAAAGTCTATACGTCGTGCTTGCATCAAGTCTGTACAGCCTTTCCTTTGGCAAGTCCACACATCGTGAAGTCTATACATCCATTGCTTCAGTTCAATATCTGCTATGCGCATACATTGCATCGGTGCATTGCTTCCTCTGTGCATATACTGCATCAGTGCATCCATCAGGCATACAGTATATACACTAATGCATGTGAGGTCCTTTGCTTTCAAAGTCCACACATCTGTTGTCAGCATGTCTATGCATTCGTATTCAATGTACACACTTCACTGCATTGCACATTGCATCTTCAAGTCTGTACATCACTGATTGCATGCATTGGGTTAGCGTCTCATTCAGCGTCTTAACAAAGTCTAGACATCAGTTGGGTTCATAACGCTAAGTCTGTACATTCATTCGGCATGATAGTGCATTCAGTTGTAATGTATATACTTTACTATCTGCAGTTGAACATGCATTGCACTCTAACTCTATACACTGCTTCATGCATTGCATTCTAAGTCTAGACAACATTGCACGATGAGTCTGCATATTCATATGACATGTCTATACAACCATCTGCTATGTTCTTAGCATTGCATACCTGAAGTCTATACAATGCCACAGTCCTGCATACGTGAAGTATGTACAAGGCCAAAGCAATGCATATATGTAGTCTGTACATGGCATTATTCTGCATTCACCAAGTCTATACAATGCCATAGCCACGCATTCATAAAGCCTGAACATTGCATTGCTTCGCATTCATGAACTCTGTACATCGCTTCTGCAGTGCCTTCATTAAGTCTGTACAAGGTTTTAACCTTATACTGATAACTCTGTTCGAATGTCTGACAGGGACACTTTGCAGAGACTGATGATTGACACGTGATCCGAGGCTGGAAGAACTGACAGAATAGTGACACGTGTGCTGAAGCATGCTGAGATGCTGCCACGTGTTCAAGTCATTGGGCAGGAACTCAAATGCCACATGCCCAATTCCTGCTGCTCTATATATATAAAGCTTCTTCCACCTGAAGAAGCGAGATCGTGAGACAGAGAGCTCTAGCAGAAGAGAGACAGAGAAATAGCAAGAGTAGAAGAAAAAGAGTAGAAGAGCAGAGCGCCTGCACGATCCAGGAGAAGAAGAAAGAGAGTGAAGAAGAGAAAGAGAAAGAAAGAGAGATAGAGTGAGAAAGAGAAAGAAAGAGAGACTGAGTGATTTGCAGAAGAAGAAGAAGAGAAAGAAGTAGAGGAGAGATAGTGAGATCGAGAGAGATCTACCTTTACTGGACCGTGGATCAAATCCAGGCCAGTCAGCTCATTCTGAGCCACATTGTGCTTCATCGTTTACAGCCTTCCGATTGCTGTTGTCTATCTTTTGTGTTTTCTTTTTGAACTCATTTCTTCAAGCTGTTAGCCAGCAATTGCAGTGGAGGTTTCCACTGGACAGGTGAAGCTGCAATCCTCAGCAGGCGAGACCAAGTCTCGGACGGCTAAGCTGTATTGCCCAGCGGTTGCAGAGGATTTGTTCCTCTGGTTGGCAAGCTGTAAGGCCCAGTGAAGCTGTGTATCAGCGGTTGTAGGCAAGCTGTGATGCCCAGCTGTTGAAGCTGTGAGTCAGCAGAATTCACACTCTGGTTTGAGTGTGGGGTGGATGTAGGTCTGCAGGACTGAATCACCTAAAAATCATTATGCAGTGGTTTGATCTCTTTGTGCGTTTGGCGCTAGATGAATGCATAGGGTCGATATGGTTTGATGTTCTATATGTGTTCATTTCATTGCTGCGCACACTATATGTTTGACTGTGGTATTGAGAGTCCCTTGACATTGTTCCTAAGTCACTAGTTAGTTCATCTATAAGCATTTCAGTTGTCTTAATAAATCTAAATTTCGCAATTGCTTATTGGGCTTCTGGTTGTATTAAGAAGAATTTTTTAATTGGGTGAAGTTTTTAAAGGGTTGATTCATTCACCCCCCCTCTGAATCCATAGCACCGAACCCAACACTTGGTATCAGAGCGGGTTGCTGTGCATAGGATCTAACAATCCGCAGTATATCCTGCTAGTTTTTGGTGCATTTCAGAGTGGGTCTCTTGTGTTCTGTGATTTGTCTCACCGGTTTAGTGTCTTGATTTGCTTATCTGATTTCAATGCATTTATCATATCTCGATGGCTAATCCTCCGATATTCAGAGGTAATAATTTTGATTCTTGGATAGAAAACTTTCATAGGTATGTAAAATCTACTGATCCTAATCTTTGGAAGGTAATAACTCATGGTCCACACAAACTATCAAAAGATAAATCTAGATGGACTGAGAAGGACAAATTGAAAGACTCTGTCAACACTAGAGCAGTAGTTTTACTAAAAGAATCAATTGACAGACCTCTAATCGAATGCATTTCTTCGTGCAGGTTTGCTAAAGAAATTTTTAAAAAATTGAAGCTAATCAGGAATCACAGCAAATGCTTGATGGCTGATCGGAGAAATGATGATGATGAAACCTCATCTCAGGTAAGCTCTGAATCTGAAGAACTTTCGATTGATGATCTATGGAATATAAATGAGGAACTTAATGATAGATGTGAAAGATTAAAATCTGAGAATAAAAGATTGAAAAAGAAATGTGATCAGATAAATTTGAAAGCTTCCTGTGAAAAATGTCCAAATTTGAAACAATCTTATGATGCATGTATGTTAGATGTTCAGAACTTTAAGGAACAAAATGGTTCTCTAAAACTTGAAAAATAAACATGTTTGGACAAGATATCTGAACTGGAGAATCAGCTTATTAAGATAAAAAATGAGCATCTAAAAAGCATGCAAGAGCTGAATGAAGTTAATTCTGAATTGGATAAACTGAAACTTGAGAATAAAGAATTTCAAAAGAAAAATGAAAATCTTATGGCTAGAATAAATGAAATCAATGGGGAGGCTTCACATTCT
Organism: Amorphophallus konjac; assembly: GCA_022559845.1. Classification (NCBI taxonomy): domain Eukaryota; kingdom Viridiplantae; phylum Streptophyta; class Magnoliopsida; order Alismatales; family Araceae; genus Amorphophallus; species Amorphophallus konjac. The sequence continues at coordinate 328,703,879 of CM040122.1, read as the reverse complement.
TCTTCTGCTGAATCAAACTGTAAAATGTGCTCGGCTCTAAGAGAACGTAATGAAGATCTTTTTAGCGAGAATGAATGGGTGAATAAGTAAATTACCCCGTTTAAAGAGGATCACAAAAATCTGATTATTGAGAAAACTAAAGTGGAAGAAAGAGAAAAGGAACTAATTGAAAAGCTGGAGCGGATGTCTGGAAGAGAAAATTGTAATGAAGGAGTCAAGAAGCTGACTGAAGAAAATAAAGAACTGAGGGAACAAAACAAGAAACTGATGGTTTTAAATACTATTTTCTCACAGAGGTTTCTGACTGTCGAAAAAGAAAAATCTGTTATTAAGGAAGCTCAACCACAAAAACTTGAGGAAGAAAACACTGAATTGAAAGTTGAAGTTGAAAATTGAAATGGTTAAACAATGGCTTGTCTGAAAGACTTCTCACCACAGAAAAGGGAAAAGTTGTTTGTGATGAAGAATTAAAAATCTTGAGCAATCTGGAACAAGAAGTTGAGAAGTATAAAACTGTAAATAAAGTCTTAAGTGAATGTGTCAATTGCAGTGAATAGGAGATAGCCAGTTATGAGCTTCATATAGCATCTTTGGAAGATAAAATTCATGATCTAGAAAATTCAGCAATTGAGTCTGCTAAAATAAAAGGAAAAATGACATCTGTCATGAAAAGTGAGGACAAGAATTCAAAAAGGGGGACAAGCTGTAGTTCTGATGTTAAGGAAACTACTAGAAACTAGCTATACACTACCTTTGTGCAAAGCTTTGATGTAGCTGGTACCTCAAGTCAATCCCCAAAACAAAACAAAAATCTGAAATCACCTCCATCATCTGTCTTTCAATTTAAGGCACAGAAAGCTGAAAAACAAACAAGAATTGTAAACAAAGTTAAACAATTGAACAAGAATGGAAAGAAAGATGGGGTTAAAAATGTCCCTACTTGTGTCATGAAATCAGTTAGCTCGGCTGAATTTGATGGGTCAATGCAAAATGCTCATGCCTCATGTACTCATTCGCATGCTTCTTGGAATTCATCTGATAGAAACCATGCCCCTAGAAAATCTGATGCTTCTTGCTATTACTGTGGTAAGCATGGTCATATCATGGATGCATGTTTCATCATGAAACAAGATGATAAACTGCATGCTAGATCTTCTTATCATCATGGGTACAACAGAAACAAACTTAAGTTTAACCAGCACATCACATGCTTCAATTACAACAAGCCAGGTCATAAGGCTGTTGAGTGTTGGTCAGGGAATTACAGGAATAATTCTGGATCTAGAAGTAAGCATGTTAGGTGCTTTGAATGTGGTAAATATGGGCATGCAGTCAAGGACTACTGGTATGTTCAGGGAAATCACTTTAATTCCAAATTTGTCAAATTCCCTGCAAATAGAAATTTTTTTGGAAGAAATAAAACTGCTTTTAAGGAAAAGATTCTTGCATGTGTTGAATGTGGAAAACCTGGCCACAGAGTTTCTGAATGCTGGTGGGTAGGTAATGGTAAATCAAAATCTCATGCAAGTAACAGAAATTCTCATGCTAACTCACATAGGTTACATGATTATAACAATGTTCACAAAAAGAATTCAAGGGCTGTTATATCATGTAGATATTGTGGAAAGTTTGGTCATTTCATGAATAATTGTTACCTGATGGAGAATGATGATAATGTTGCCAAGAAACTATTCAGAACACCTGTTAGAGTTAACTCGGGACCCTGGTTGTTTGGGTCCCTGTAGGATCAACTTGATTAACATGTTACATGTGTGCCTTGGAATGAAAAAGTGGGGTAAATAAACCAAGGCACTCAACAGGAAGACCCCAGGGTTCTGCTTTTCAGGTTTGTTCTGAATACTCATCTTAAATTCCATCATCTGAAAATTGCTTGCTTGATATGGTTAAGCATCTTGTTGACTTGATTTGTGTTTTGTCAAAACTTTCTGAAAAGTTGAAATGAAATTGATGAACTTGATAGTGTCTCTCTCTGGTTGAACAGCATGATTTTTCTTCGAGCATAAATTTTAAATCATGAGCTGTGCTTTCACTGTATATCATGCACTTAGTCAGGGGGAGTTTGAATGGTTAAGGTTGATGGTTAATAATCATACTTATGGTAATTATCTTCTGTCTGATTTGCATGAATAATATCTGTATGAGAGTCATTGCATAAGCATACATGTAGTGACTGCATTACATATCATCATATTGAAAAATTCCAAAAGAAGTAACTGACTACATGTAGCACTGCATTATCATGCATGACCATCATGGTATATTAAATGGAACAGTGCTGAAGGGCAGATGGAGTATGTCTGGATGCTACTGCCATGTGTGAGGTGGTCCTTGGACCAAGTCCTCCGCTTAGTACCATGGGTCAAGTCTTCATATAGAGCAGTGTACTGCATATCATCAAATTTGAAAAATCTGAAAAGAAATGATTCATTGCATATCATGCATTTTGTTAGGGGGAGCTTGTCTGTTGTTGCTTGGTCATCATGCTCTCCTTATCAGATTTGTTGCATACTGCACATATGAAGAGTAGTGCACATATAAAATTTTGAAAAACCTAAAAAGATATTCCATTGCATTTAGACAGGGGGAGCATTCCTATTTCATCTCATCTATTCATCTCTTGAACTCTCACTGTCTAGCTATCTGATCTACTTGTTACACTCAAGTGGTTTATCTAAATTCTCTGTTGTCCTCTCTAAAACAGCTGATCAGTCTGTATTCCAGACTCAGCTACTGTCTGATGATAAACTCTCTTCTAATGCTCTTCCCTATTGGTGATTTACTCTTCCACCAGCTTATGGTTATCCTTCATACATCTTTCAGCTGGTGTGACTGATTTGGTTCTACTGATTGATAAGTTGGTCAGCTAAATTTTTCCTTTCTGGTCTGAGGAAATTAAGCTGCATGTCATGAAATTGAGTCTGAGAACTTTGTAGAAATTCCTATCATATAGGTTTAAGAATTACCACTGAATCAGACTAATATAAGATTAATGTATTCTCATATTTGTAATTAAATGAATTGAAAATATCTGAATAATAAGGTTTAATAAACTTTAACCACATGTGTCATGTAAACCTTAGACTCTCTCATCTGATATCTAAAAATTTGAAATCAAGGCTACTTTGGTAGAGATACATAGAGTGAGTACTGTGGTTAAACATTAACTTAAAAAATGTTGACTAAATGAAAAATTATGAATTCAGAGCAATGACTCGGTCACTGAGAAACTGGGTTCTTTATCAATGAAATAAAGTAACTCATGTCATGAGGTGCCATAGTTATCTCTGATAAAAATTTATCGAAAAACCTGACAGAGCAATGACTTATTTGTGTTAAGTAACTGGGGAGTCTGGCCTCTGATCAAGGTGTCTTCTCATGTAAAAAGACACTTATATTGCTAACTCTGCTCTTGAAGTTGAGAGGCAATGACAGTTATCACACTGAGTAACTGGGTCACTTCACCTGAGACGTGTTGTGCCTCATGTAAAAAGGTGTTGATCAACCTAAATTGCTCAAAAAAATATAATGTGCTTCAAATGAAAATATATTGAAAATTCTGTCAACTCATATTCTTGTAAAAAGTGTTTAACATCAATACTAATCTGTGTAACTCTTAAAAGAGTCATTGAGATCATGTGTGTAAGATAAAGATGATTGATTTTGAGTGTTATCTGAATATTTGGTTCACCTTTATTAAAACTTGGATTCAGATATGAGTATTGAGTTTAATTTGACAAATTTGGTATACATCATAATTAAATCAGATTGGTTAAGTTGCCACTTCATAACCCTTTATGATAGAAGAGTATATACTTCTTAAGACTTATTGAAGTAGTGCAAGCATTAAAATCCCTCATGATCAGATTCTTTCCAGACAGCCTGATCAACATAAATCTTGCTATTTATTTCTCATTGAGATGTCTTGTGATGATTGTTGTCAACTCTTACCTTCTATCATCAATCACTTTACTCTCCACACTGTTGGAATCTTCCATCTTGTTCTGCAATCAGTTCTAGTTCTGTGGACCTTTCACCTGTTTCATTCTGTTCATGCATATGTGAGGTGCCACAACCAGAATTCAGATTCTTTGTAATGGCTGATTTAAGATTGATTTATTGGATAACCAGAGTTCATTCCTGTTCTTCAAGGGAAGTTCTGGATCATCTGTAGTTAAGGGGAGAGTAGTCAAACATGCATGTTGATAGGGGGAGTTTCAGCATTGCATAAAAGCTTCTATATCATCTCCTTCAACGGTCAATGATCATTCCAGTCCTTTTTGCTGTTGTCAAAGGGGGAGAAACTTTTGTGAGTCATCATTTGCATACATGGTGCATTATTACATGCTCATTATTTCTGAAAGAGCCATTCCATTATGTATCTTCATATTCATCATGATGAATCTAAGGCAATGACTCATAATATTGCCAACATCAAAAAGGGGGAGATTGTTGTGTCCCCTGTGGCTCTGTGGTTTTGATGATGACAAATGTTATGGAGTTCTGTGGTTTTGATGATGACAACTGTTATGGCTCATTATGTATTGATGATCTAATCCTGATGAAATATGAGGAACTGTCAGAACAGGTTTAAGGATGACTCACACTCATGAAGTCAACCTATGTCAAAGTCAAATCTCTGACAGGTACAGTCAATGCACAGTTAGATCAGGTAATGTTCTATCTAATCTCATATCTGTGCATATGTTAATTTTTATGTCTATACAGTCCATACATTCATGCATAATCACTCTCAGCACAGTCTTTACATTGCATGCGTAGCAGACATCTTAAGTCTATACATTGCATGTGTTGCAGACGAGCATAGTCTACACATTGCATGCGTTGCACATTCACAAAGTCTGTACACTGCATTCCTCGCAGGCACAGCTGTTTCATGCATTCATATAGTCTACACATTGATTAGTTGCACGCCACAGAGTTGAGAAAGTCTGTACATCATGTGTTGCTGAAAGTCTGTACACTGTCTCACTTAGCGTCTTAGTGCATTCGGCAAGTCTGTACATTCTACACACACACGCTCTTGTCTCACTGTTAAAGTCTATACAGACTTCAGCGTCTCATTCAGCGTCTCTCTTTGTGTTTCACTGTTCAAGTCTATACATTCGACTGTGCAGGCATAACTAGCGAGTCTATACATTGCATTGTTGTGTTTGTGCTCAAAGTCTATACAATGCATGCACATTCATTCAAGTCCATACATTGGCCTGTAGCTCTCACGAAACCAAGTCTGTACATTCAGCAGCTTAACTTTCCAAGTCTGTACAGCGTCATGCATCATTCTTCAAGTCTGTACATCGCCCTAGATTGCATTATCAAGTCTGTACATCGTCAGGGTTCTTCATACATGTGCATAGTCTATACATCGCGTGAAGTCTGTACAGAGTTTGCTGAAGTCTATACATTGTCTAGCATACATTGCATTCATCAAAGTCTGTACAGAGTCTTATGCATTGGGCAAAGTCTATACATTGCAGGCATAGCCATCAAGTCTATACATTGCTTCACTTAAGTCTGTACAGCGTCCAGTGTCTAGCGTCTCATGCAAAGTCTATACATCGGACTGTTTCAGGTAAAGTCCATACATCGGTGAAGTCTGTACATCCACCAGTTCAACTTCCAAGTCTATACATTGGTGAAGTCTGTACATTCACCAGTTAAACTTCGAAGTCTATACTTTGGGACATTTACCTACGTTGCACTCATAAGTCTATACATCGTGCACTTTCAAGTCTGTACAGACCTTGCTTTGCTCAAGTCTGTACATCGTCAAGTGCTTTGCCAAAGTCTATACATTGTGCACCATCAAGTCTGTACAGCCTTTCCTTTGGCAAGTCCACACATCGCAAAGTCTATACATCGTGCTTGCATCAAGTCTGTACAGCCTTTCCTTTGGCAAGTCCACACATCGTGAAGTCTATACATCCATTGCTTCAGTTCAATATCTGCTATGCACATACATTGCATCGGTGCATTGCTTCCTCTGTGCATATACTGCATCAGTGCATCCATCAGGCATACCGTATATACACTAATGCATGTGAGGTCCTTTGCTTTCAAAGTCCACACATCTGTTGTCAGCATGTCTATGCATTCGTATTCAATGTACACACTTCACTGCATTGCACATTGCATCTTCAAGTCTGTACATCACTGATTGCATGCATTGGGTTAGCGTCTCATTCAGCGTCTTAACAAAGTCTAGACATCGGTTGGGTTCATAACGCTAAGTCTGTACATTCATTCGGCATGACAGTGCATTCAGTTGTAATGTATATACTTTGCTATCTGCAGTTGAACATGCATTGCACTCTAACTCTATACACTGCTTCATGCATTGCATTCTAAGTCTAGACAACATTGCACGATGAGTCTGCATATTCATATGGCATGTCTATACAACCATCTGCTATGTTCTTAGCATTGCATACCTGAAGTCTATACAATGCCACAGTCCTGCATACGTGAAGTATGTACAAGGCCAAAGCACTGCATATATGTAGTCTATATATGGCATTGTTCTGCATTCACCAAGTCTATACAATGCCATAGCCACGCATTCCTAAAGCCTGAACATTGCATTGCTTCGCATTCATGAAGTCTGTACATCGCTTCTGCAGTGCCTTCATTAAGTCTGTACAAGGTTTTAACCTTATACTGATAACTCTGTTCGAATGTCTGACAGGGACACTTTGCAGAGACTGATGATTGGCACGTGATCCGAGGCTGGAAGGACTGACAGAATGGTGACACGTGTACTGAAGCATGCTGAGATTCTGCCACGTGTTCAAGTCATTGGGCGGGAACTCAAATGCCATACGCCCAATTCCTGCTGCTCTATATATATGAAGCTTCTTCCACCTGAAGAAGCAAGATCGTTAGACAGAGAGCTCTAGCAGAAGAGAGACAGAGAAATAGCAAGAGTAGAAGAAAAAGAGTAGAAGAGCAGAGCGCCTGCACGATCCAGGAGAAGAAGAAAGAGAGTGAAGAAGAGAAAGAGAAAGAAAGAGAGATAGAGTGAGAAAGAGAAAGAAAGAGAGACTGAGTGATTTGCAGAAGAAGAAGAAGAGAAAGAAGTAGAGGAGAGATAGTGAGATCGAGAGAGATCTGCCTTCACTGGACCGTGGATCAAATCCAGGCTAGTCAGCTCATTCTGAGCCACATTGTGCTTCATCGTTTACAGCCTTCCGATTGTTGTTGTCTATCTTTTGTGTTTTCTTTTTGAACTCATTTCTTCAAGTTGTTAGCCAGCAATTGCAGTGGAGGTTTCCACTGGACAGGTGAAGCTGCAATCCTCAGCAGGCGAGACCAGGTCTCGGATGGCTAAGCTGTATTGCCCAGCGGTTGCAGAGGATTTGTTCCTCTGGTCGGCAAACTGTAAGGCCCAGCGAAGCTGTGTATCAGCGGTTGTAGGCAAGCTGTGATGCCCAGCTGTTCAAGCTGTGAGTCAGCGGAATCCACACTCTGGTTTGAGTGTGGGGTGGATGTAGGTCTGCAGGACCGAACCACCTAAAAATCATTGTGCAGTGGTTTGATCTCTTTGTGTGTTTGGCGCTAGATGAATGCATAGGGTCGATATGGTTTGATGTTCTATATGTATTCATTTCATTGCTGCGCACACTATATGTTTGACTGTGGTATTGAGAGTCCCTTGACATTGTTCCTATGTCACTAGTTAGTTCATCTATAAGCATTTCAGTTGTCTTAATAAATCTAAATTTCGCAATTACTTATTGGGCTTCTGATTGTATTAAGAAGAATTTTTTAATTGGGCGAAGTTTTTAAAGGGTTGATTCATTCACCCCCCCTCTGAATCCATAGCACCGAACCCAACATATAAGAGATAATTAAGGTTCGATGATATAACACAAAAGTCCCAGCGCAACAGACCGAATCTCTAGGGGTTGTGCTACAGAAGGAAGTTAAACCCGATATCTTCTTAACTCACATCAGGCTTATCCCCCATTTTTCTTTCCTTCTCCCTCTAAGACTGAGTGTTTCTCGGGTATGGCCTTAGTAGGGGCACCGTTAACTAAGGACTACCGACTATAGGGCGCCACCCTCAATGCACGCCCTGCTTTAGACAGTTCTTAACGAAAGGGGAAGGAACAAGGACCCCTATCCAACCGTTCGAATCATCCTTTGATGCTGCATTAGCAATGTCTAAACCAAAATCTAAAAAAAATGAATATTCCCCAAAAATTCATAAAAATTTGAATATTTTTCAAAACCCATAAAAATTTACATATTTTAAAAAAATTACATTGTATTTTTTGATGGTGTTATTTTTACAGGGACAACCTTTTGCAAAGACTAAGGACATGGGATGAGTCCTCTCTCCTCATACTTACATTAATCTTTCGATTCTTCCCTATGTTCTCAACATCACTATCGCCACGACTGGCCGCTCTGGGCGTCAATTGGTTATCATTTCTAAATCTTTCTAAGTAACTTCTGTTGATTTCACTGGATTATTCCTGCCACTGAGCATTACTTGATCTCGATCATTCAACTTCAAATCTTATGGTTAGCCAAGTTGTCATCCTCATAATAAACAACAAACAATGATGCTTTGTATGCTTTCGTGCCTTCATGCTTTATGATTTATGATCGATGCTATCATTTCCCTACCATGCTTCAATGCTATTTCATGCTATGATTTGAATGCTTTGATCTATTCTATGCTTGTTATACTTTATTGCTAAATTCATTGCTTGTTATACTTCACTATATCTTGGCTAATCAAATTTTGAGCGCAGGAAAGAAGCTTTGGTCTCACCATCCGGACGTCACTCTGGTCCCATGGTGCTCGCGCTGCATTTCTCAGTTCCCACACGCTTATTTCTCCACCATCTTCCTTGTATGCATTATTACTATATGTTATTACGCTATTATATTATATCAAGGACCTTGTGACTTTAATAAATCTGAAATTTGAGTTCCCCTTCATCAAAAATAATGATAATTTCAAAAGAATCTTAGTCATACGGATAGGCTATTGAGCCGTCCAAGACTAGGGACGATTGTTCCCTTTTACGAATTGGTGCGTGGATAAATGGGCTTCAACTTAGTATCAGCTCACAAATTAGATTCTTGACTCAGTCTAGGCAGCTTAACAATATTATCCTTGATTACATTCTATTTTAATTTACTTTAATTTTTTTTTAAAGCCAGCATGCATTCATGTAGGACTTTGAATTAACTCTAGGAAAATTATTCTTATAACTTGTTTTGAGAGTCAATTGATCATTAATTTTTAAGATATGAGATATTCCATGCCGAATTGTGTCCTCATTTCGTCTTGTTGCCATTTTGGGCTATTTCCTTGAAAACTCTTTGTTTGGATTCCTATCCTCTTATTCCATTCTTTTCCCTTAATCCATCTTGGTTATAGCACATCCACATTGACCGATAACCCCTCTCCAATGGTGAAACCTACAGGTTTGTGACCTAGAGTACTTTCACCACACTGGAAGTTGATCGCTTTCCTTTATCTCTCCTTCGTGCCCGCGTGCACACTCCTCTTTATCCAAACAACTGTTGCTTTCATTGAATCCCCTCAAGATTGCTGCATCTCAAACTTTGATCCAATTCTTATTAAGTGGTGTTGATCGCGTGTCTCATCACACCTTGGCGTCTACTTTTCAGTTCATTCCACTCCACTGGAAGGGCGCCTTTTCTTGAACATGTCTTGGACCCTGGACGCGTCTTCTTCTATTCATTTTATTTATTGAATTAACGCCTTTTTAAAGGGCGCTATTTTCTGAAACCGCGTCCAGTACAGAGGACGCGTTCTTTAAAACCGCGTCAGGCCCATCGACACCTATTCCTTTCCTTCACCTTCTTGAAGAATTAACGCCTTTCTATGCCGCCGCCAATTCTTGAATGGGCGACCATCATCTTGATGTTAATTCTTATTCTATTTTTTTGAATAATTACCAAATTTACACAATTTCCTAAATCATGTTTGTCCCAGTGGACGCGATTTCCTTTTCTGAGTTTTGGTAATTTTCTAATTTCCCAAATATTCAAGAAATGGCGTCTTTCCAGTCAGTCGCGATTTTTAATACGCGTCCAGGACCCCGGACACGTTCTTCCTTGCCTTATTTTGAGCTTTTAACTCTGTCCAAAATTCGTATAAATTCCTAATTGGCGACCGGCCCCCTGGGCGCCAATTCTTTTCTAATCTTGAAAATTCCTAATCCTTCCTAAAATGACTCAGAATTGGCACCTCTTCGAACTGTCGTTCTTTTAATTGGCGCCCACTGTGGTGGTCACCCATTATTGTAGTGTTCCAAATCCGACCAAAACCTCCTTCTTTCTTCGTTTTGAGCTCCTTTTCCACTTGGGAAAGGGTCCTAAGGCTTTCTAAGGCTGGGAGGACACTTGGCCAATGAATATTCTCTATCAAATCCTAATAAAATTGGTTTTCCTATTTTCTATAGAATTAAATCTCTAAATTTCTCCTCTATAAATAGGACCCCTCTCTCCCTTGTTCATAAGGCGGCACAATTGATTAAGGGGAAACGCTGCCAGACTAAAGGCTCAAGGAGAGAGTCTCCCATGCGCCATAAAGCTTCATCCTTTGGAGGTTCCTCTCTTGAAGCCACATTCGATTTTGAGCCCCCTTCCATGGAGAAAAACAACCAATAAGTCATATTCCTCCCTCTCTCTTACTCTTTATTTTTATGATCATTAGCATTGCATGCATCATATTTCTCTTTTTTTATTTTTATTATCTCAACCACGTTGAGATCTCTCCTTGTGCAACACTTGCACACCTCCTTTTATCATTCATCATTATTTTCCCACCCTTTGCAGAGGGGTTAAAGCCAACACCAACAAGGTGTGTCTATCTTCATACTTTTTATGTTTATCTTACATTCAGAATTTGATGTTACACTCACCTTCGTTTCTAATCCAATTCTTTTATTGGTGTTTATTGTTGTTTTGCAAGGGTAATCAAATCAAGAGTAACTCTCTTCATCGGCCGGCCGATTGGAAGAGAAGATGCACTCACAATCTCCCACACATTTTTAAAGGTATTTATTCGCGATCCCTCCATTGTTATTATTGTTATATTCTTTTGAGGCCCACGCATCTCTGACGAGCACCTTCCTATAGCATCCACGCATGCTCCCCGTTTCTCCTTCCTTCTCTTTCTTTTTCCATACATAATTAATTCTTTTTCTTAAAGTGGATTTTTCCCAAGATCTACAACCTGCGCATCTGCATGTCCCCTCTCTTCCTGTATCATTTTCCCCAATTTTCATAGGTTATATTGGATGTATTTCATTGATTATGGATGGGTTATCGTCATTTTAGGGTTTATCTTCTGGAATAGTTCTCTGTTCGCAGTCGCAGACCTTACAGGAACCGCATCTCTGAACACGGTGGCCCGATAGACTGTGATCTTATATTTAAAAAAATTATTTTATTATTAATTTTGTTAACATCGCGATTCTCTCCTTGACCGCATTATTCATATCGCGGCGCCCATACCGACCGTGTTCTGGCTTGGGTTCCCAGGAACCCTGGTGCCCTGTCCAGCATGTAAAGTGACTGGTAGTGAGTCTAAATGCATATTTTGATGTCTACACGTCATCTGAACCCACTAATATAAATAGGAATCATGTTAAACCCTTAACTTTCCATAAATCTTCATGATCTATGTGCATAGTCTACCTTGATTCCATCTTATCCTTGTTGATATAAAGCATGATTTTATGGAATAGATCTTCCTGTTAAAACCTGGAATTTACTCATCATAGCATGATTTAACTTGAGTTGCATGATAGTTATATTGATTGAATACTTATGATTTATCTTGGGATGTATCATGGAGTTATTATTTTAAGGTTTTTGTCACTCCGGTGGCAACAACCTACCGTGTGATATTGATTTCTGTAGTGAGATAGGAACACTATTCTTGGTGAAGTTAGAACCCTCCGTCAGATATTCCTTCCGCCGGACTAGAACTTTCTTCATCGACGTCTCCGTAAGTCTCCGCGAGCCTTGGATTCCCACAAAGATACAGAACTGGTTTTACCATAAAAGCCCTGTAAACCCTTGGAATCCACGTCCTACTATGTAGGATAGGGTTCAACTGGCCTTTGGACCCATGGAACGAGGTTCTATTTGGGTTCTATTTATTCTGTTTTAAATGTGGTCTCTTCAGGAACTACGTTCAAGCTTTTGTCTCGGGTGCATGGTTGACCTAAAGACTGTATCCATTTCAATCTAAATTCCCTGATCGCGGTTAGACCTCGGACCACGTTATCCTATTCGCGGCGTCCCCCTGAACGCACTCCGTGAGACCCCGTCTCGCTGCCTGATTTGTCCTTCACGAGTCGCGACGGTGCGACCAACCGCGTCAAGTTGATCGCAGTCCTATTCATGACCGTGTTAAACCCAGTTTTATGCATTTGTTTCTTTGGTTTGGCACTATTTTGTAAGTCCGAGGACCGGCTATTTAGTGTGGTTCTGATTTAATATCCTTCCTGAACGTCGTTCGTGTTATTCTTTGGTAAGTTCATTATTTCAGGAACATAACACCTTGATTCCATGTTGGCCATATCTGCAAATTATGAATTATTAAGGGTTGTGGGTCTGCAACAATCAATGTCTGGTAGGACGGAAGTCCATTCTTTAAACCATGGGAAAATTATGGGTGTGACATTGCACCAACTTCTGTTATTCTGCTATTCTATTATTCTGGAAGTATGTTCTGTTATTCTGATATCTTGTTAATTCTGTTATTTGGATATTCTGCTTGACTGCTATTCTGTTATTCTGCTTAATATTATTGAAATTCTGGTATTCTAGCCAATTCTATATGTTATGTTCATCTAGATCATATGTTTCTTGCATCATATGGTTATCTTGTTCTTGGCCCTGTAATGGGATTGTTCCCTTTTCCTTTGAACTTCATGTCTACCCTTGACATCGGTATTCGTTAATGGTTGTCCCTTCTACTAGATAGATTATCATGATTGTGATTTATACTGTTTATGGCATGGCATGCTACTGTACATTGATTAATTGGCTAATCACTTATATCTTGCATGACGATAGAGATGTAATTCCTACAGAGCATTTTTGCTCACCCTGTGTAATATCCTGGATTCTTCGGATTGGAATCGGAGAGCTTTTGAAGCGCTTTCGTGGGTCATGAAACGTGTTTTACGATCCACTCGGGTTTTTTCCCTTGTATAACTTGCGGAACCTTGTGGAGAGTTGACCATTGAGTTTTGCGACTCAGGGACACTATAGGTGCGTTGTGCTATTTCTCAGGATCGCGAAGACTATTTTTTTATATTTTCTGATTTTATAGATTTTTGTGTAGAAAATTGGATTTTAAAAAATTGCTAATTTCATTTTTCCTTTTTGTTTCCCTCACCTCTCTCCTCTCTCTTCTCTCGTCGTTTCACCCTCTCTCCCTCCGTTCTCTCTCCTTTCACCCCCTCTTCTCTAGCTGTAGACGAAGGAGGCCCAGGGATGTCGTGGAGATGCCGTGGAGGTGTCGTGGAGCGTGATGGCATGAAGAATGGAGCGTGGTGTTGGCGCGATCCCATTCGGTGGATTCAAAGTCGACATGGGGTTCATGTGATCGTTTTTGGTGTGATTTGGCATTTTCGGCACGTGAGATCTTCGGTGGTGGTAGGGGGACTGATGCCCTACTATTTTTCTACGTTCCCTCGCGATTTGGAGCCGAACGATGTGAGTTTGAGCGAGTTTTGCCTTGTTTGGGCGAAATGCATGTTCGGGGGGTGTGATGTTCACCGTTCCAGGCAACGGTTTGTAGTTTAAATGGTTTCATTTGAACCCCTGGCATGTTGGGATTCATTTTCCGCCAATTTTACTGCGTTTGGTTGAGAATCAGAGCCGGTATGAGCCCGGCTATCCATGTGAGTCGTTTTGGGTCGATTCGTGGGGATCGCCCATTTCTTGTTATTTTGCAGATGGTTTGATCCCTTCCGGCTTGTGGAAGGTGGATATCGACGTTAGGAATGTTTCCCCGACGTTTAGACGTGATTGGGGCGTGGAAAGATCAGGTTTTGGGTAGTCCCACGATTTTCCCACCGGAACAGTTTGGCGGTCCTACCAGAGACCGTTATTTGGGTTTAGCGACCCTCTGGAGACCGTTAGGTGGAGTTCCATTGTCAGTTTGGTTTAGCGGTCACGTGACCGACCGCAAGGTTGGTTTAGCGGCCCTTGGGCAACCACTATTCGACATTTAAGTCAGTTGATCGGTTTTAAGTCAGTTCGGGCTAGCGGTCTAGCTCTGATCGCATGAGGTCTTTGGCGGCCTTGGGGTGACCGACATTCCCTGAAAACGGTCCTAGGTAGACCATTATATTGATTTTACTATTTTAAGTTGGTTCCTAATTACGGCCTTACGACTGACCGCCTTAGGAAGTGATGGTCAGGCAAAGGACCGCCAAAAGGATGGCTTATTGTGTTTTCGAGGCGGTTTGGGTATGGCGGTATGGCCATGACAGCCAAAGCCTATAGACGGCCTTGAGCAGACCGTTTTATGTCTGTTTTACCCTGTGAATAGCGGCCCTGATAAGACCGCCAATGAGGTTTAGCGGCCAGGGGTAAGACCGCCATTCGGTTGGGAGTTTTTGACTTGGTTTTCGGTTAATGTGGCTTCGACCCCTTTGGTTAGCCCATTGTCCCGTAGATGTCTTGGACGTCCTATGAGGGCTGTGACCGTGTTATAGGGTGTCTGAGAGTGCCATTGTACCGAGCTGTGTTTTATATTATTTCGAGGGTCATTATGGTTTCTGGTCAACCCGGTTGTGACCCAGTGGTTGACACGTGACCTTGTGAGTGTCTCGTCTATCCTGTGAGGATTGAGACCTGATTTTAAATGCTTGGAGATATCATCGTACCTCAGTTTATGTGTCATGTGATTTGAGGGCTTTGGTAATCCTTCGTGTTCCGTGTTTGGCATTATATGGAATTATGAGTCCATTGTGTGGCACGGAGGCCGAGGACTCATTGTTGATGTGTTTCCCGTGGTATTTGGCTTAGGGACTATGCTGATTAACAGCATGCTGCTGTGATGTGCGACGATCTGGACCTGAGTCTTGTGACTCAATGATCGCTGCCAGTTGGTCTAGTTGACTGTAGCCTGGTAGCAGTTGTATACTGCATGTGCTCCGTAGTACGTGCGACAGGTGCGTGCTTATCCTGTATGTACTTCGGTATTCGTTATTTTGAGTCTCTGTGTCTAGTGAACCTCCA
Organism: Amorphophallus konjac; assembly: GCA_022559845.1. Taxonomy (NCBI): domain Eukaryota; kingdom Viridiplantae; phylum Streptophyta; class Magnoliopsida; order Alismatales; family Araceae; genus Amorphophallus; species Amorphophallus konjac. Next base: position 328,688,588 of record CM040122.1, on the reverse strand, counting down.
CTAGTCGTAGCATGACGACACTTTCCTGTGTGTCGGCCCACCTGGGAGTGGTGGTGGGGCAGTTCCCGGTAGATTATTTTTAGGCTAGTTTCTGTGGGCCCCCTTGCTTTGCGGTAGCATCCTATTGGGGAAAAAACTAGCTAGAGGCCTAGCTCAAGGCATTGGGCTTGTGTGTGCACACGTGGTCAGGGGCGGTTGGACTAGCGTCGACGGGCGTGACCCTGACTAGTCACTCATTACTGTTATTCCTTGTACTTGGTTTGTGTCTCAGTTACCGCGTTCGAGGCGAGTGGGAGACACTTGATGTGCAGTGTAAGACATCAGTGGACGCATCTGGCTTTTCTTCTAGTAAGGAGGTGCTTCTGTCACTTGACACGATGACTTGTGTTTTCGTGACTTGTTCGAGTAGCCTGTGCTTGGCTTCACTCGAGGTTATGGGTTTTGTAGCGTACACGACGGCGAGTTCGTGTATGTCTTGTGCCTGTTTTGGTAGGCTCTTACCTGTTTTGGTAGGCTTTTCATGATAGGGTTTCGTGATTTGACAATGGATCGGTAACGCCCGACTTTGTGAGATCGGGGTTCGCCTTTCTGTTGTTGTCTGGAGTAGTTTAGAGGGCCAAGGTTTCTTCGACTGCCGTGTTTTCATGTTACGGCCTTTCCTCTTTACTTTTGTTGTTACTCCTGATTTTACTGATTTGCTTTAGTGTAGCACTGCTGTTACTGTGTTGTTTTGTGGTAGGGTTCTTCGGGATCCCTACTGAGCCAGTGATAGGAGGCTCACCCTTGACTTTTCAGGTGTAGCTATTCTTCCTCGTGCGGGGAGGCTCCCCCGACTTGAGAGTACATTCTCTTTCCTGTTGGACTGTACTTGTCCTTCTTTGGACTGGACTCTATTAGTTTTAATTGTTATAGAAAATGTAATTTTATTTCTGCTATTTTAACAATCCTGATCATTGAAATTTAATTGCTTACTGCTTTATCTGGAAGTTCAATGTACTCTCACATACCGTTCTATCCCTTCGGAGCTTTTCTGCTCTTGGGAGGCCTCGCAGGTTCCAAGTGGTATCGGATTTACCCGGTATCCAGAGTCTGGGTCATCACACCATGTTTCTCCTAACATTTTCAAGTAATAATGATGAAGATAACCAATCGGACGGCAAAGGGCAAGAGTGAGGAGTGCTCTAGAGGATCGGAGTCTGTGTCTTTCTTTCTATTGAGTACAGTCCTATAATTTGAGTCTTTTCCTTTCCTTTTATCAGTGTAAGTTTGAGTCAATAAAATGTAATAATGATATTTTGATATTAATAAAATTATAGTTTTATCGTTATTTTTTGGCCTTTTGCGTGTCTTGTGGGTTGCTCTGATTATTTATGACTATTTGTTGCCACGTTCCGAGTAGTTTCTGCTGCTATCGGTTCAGGGCATGACACCACAGGTCGACCGAAATGTCACAAAGGTCGACCGACACCGCCCATGGGTCGACCTATGCACCCCATAGGTCGACCTATGCAGCCTCAGGCCCCATTTTCACACAAAACACACAGAAGTCGACCTATGGACCCCATAGGTCGATCGATTCCGGTATGCACCCCACCATGGGATTCCAAACACGGGGGGGGCCCATTCACCCCGATCGTGGGAGAAAACATCAGGGAAACTCTTCCCGCCATCCAAATCACCCAAACCACGCATTTAAACTAAGAAATGCTGCTCGAATCGGCGAAAACCATCACTCGCCTCAAAGCATGTGTTTTTCCTCAGTAATACGGAAACCCATTCTAACTCACCCAAATTGGCACAAAATTGGGAGAAATTAACACAAGGAGGTTAGGGATCCATCCCCCTACCTCTCACGACGATTCCACAAGAAGGGGATGCCGATCCACGTCGAAAACACCTCTTTATCGGTCGATTTTCCTTGAAAACACAAAAATGCCCCGCCACCGCGATCGCTCTCGTTCAAGGCTCGATCCTCACCGTCGCCGCCACCGTCGCTCTGGCCGCCTCACCCTCCATGCTGTCTGTCAGCTGCCAAAGGTGTGGGGGGGAGAGAGGGAGTGAAACGGTGGAAGGAGAGGGAGAACCGAGAGGATGAGAGGGGAGGGGTTTTAAGGGTTATTTATATAGGATTTAATTTCGGTGTTAAAAAATCTGAAAAATTATCAAAAATTAACCCTACGATCCTCGAAAACTGCATAATTCATTCGTCACTCTACGAAGCCCGAAAATAATTCGTTATCTCTTATTTGGGGATCCGAAAATCTAATATTTAGATAATTCTATTTTAATTAGAAAACATGATCCGAGACACTCGGAAACGCTCTGAAACCCAGGGATACTATATCTGAAAAAGTTGGGTCGTTACATATGGTGTATCGTGATATTAGGGAAGTGGAGCATCTTAGGGACACTATTGCTAAACAAATCTGGCTTGAAAATTGATCTGTTTTATCATGCAACTGTTGTTCTTGAGGCCTATTTTCTCCATGTACTCATATACAATGATTTCTAGCATACTTGATTTGACAATATGTTGTATTTCGTTTCCTATACGTGTCATCTATTTTAATATCATTTGGCAGGTGTTCTTTTAAAATAATCCTTAGTAGGTCTCCATATTTGTTGTCCCCGATGCATGTCCAACATGTCATACGCATACATGGTTGGGTGTTGTAGACGGCATAACAATGCAACTCCATCACAATTATGTCTCTTGTGTTATTTGGGTCATTGCTTCAGATGAAGTGACATCATGTATGCACCGACTATGGGTTGGGGCGATGACTAATGGGTTTGATGATTTCATATTGTGGTAGGATGATCACTTGTGACACCCCAAAATGAAAAATAACTACACGTACCCCTAATACCCATACTGAGTCTATCCCACCATCGAACATTCTTGATAAATGTGATCTTGGATTGGCGGGTGCTGAGGTCATCGGGAACCATTTATGCATAGGTAAACTGATGTCCAATTATCTTTATAATTTGCTTATAATTTGAGAATCTCATACTAATATTATTTTTTTCCTTAGATATAGGCATTTTTTTAAAAACAATCTTTAGTAGGTCTCCATGTTTGTTGCCCTCGGTGCATTTTTTCATGATGTGCGAGTTATATCCTATGTGGAGTGAAATCAAATGGTGCACTATCTGCAGAAATGGTATGTTCCATCTTATTGGTGCTTCCTTATTCTTAGTTTAGTGTGTCAATATTATAGATGTAAAGTAATTGTTCCTGGAAAAAGTGTAAATGTTAATGAAGATATAGCTTCTCAACTTATGGACAAATTGATAAACCTGATGTTGCAGATCCTTGGATAGAAGTAGGGACACATGTCTTTAAATCATGCATGCTAAATTTTGGCAACATGTATTCATACGGTGAAGTAGAATGTTTTTAATTATTTGTATAGTCTTCTGTCTACTTTTCTAAAGTTAGGCCTTTTTTTCTACGTTTTTTTAAATTTTTTATGTGATTCTTTAGTAAGGGTACCTTGGAGATCTATCTTATTAAGTGGCAGTATAGGAAGCCCAAAATGAATGCATCCTCTTACCAATTCAAATTTGATAACTTTAATGTTTAGATATTTTATTTTTCCCCAAAATGAATGCAAGTCAACATCTCATTTGATTTAACTCATGTGTACTCTCGATACAATGCCAAACTGTAGACTATTTTATGGCAACCAAAACTACTTATCCATGCTGCATGTGATTTTAGTCATGAAAAAAAATTGAAAGGCAACTTTCTATGTGTTGTATATGATCACAAAAATGAAAGGCAACTTCATATCTATATCCTTCCAATGAAAGGTAACTTCATTAATTTGCCATCACTACTACATTTCTATTGAGTTTATTTCTACTGAACTGCATCTGTTTTTCTAAACGAATATTTATTGTACATAATTTTGTTAGTTTTATTTATTTTTAAAATATATTTACTTTATCATGATCATTAAACTTGATTGCTCCAGATTTGCAGTGATTTATTTTTTTTACTAGTATGCATGCGTTATAGCTATTCATTGGATGCCATGAGCTATGCTCCAAATTTACAGTGAGTTATTCTATTTTATTATTGGAGGTGCAAAAAATTGAGCATAGCCAAGTATTGATTTGCTCTAATGCAGCTTGTTCACTGCAATCTAAGCTCCAATTCAACCTAGTGTCAAAGACAGTTATCAAACTTGTTTGTAAATTTTATAGGGTGAAAGTGTAACACCCTCAAATATAGTTAAGTTGTATTCTATATCACTGAGGTGCCTTTCGAAATATCGGTTCAATTCTTGTAAAGAACTCCGAAGTTAAGCGTGTTTAATGGGAAATAGTATTAGGATAGATGACCTTCCGAGAAACCCTCATTCTAGAGCCGATCACTGTTAGAAAGGGACAAAACTGTGAGGTCGATAGGTCAAAGCAGATAATACCTCGATGATATAGAATACGGGACGTGATAGAAAAGATCATACCTATTAAATGGCATCAATCTCTTCTCTCTCTTGTACAAAGGTGAAGTCTGAAGTTAATTTTTTGGTAGTATAGTGTGTGTTGTATCTTTCATTTACTTGGCCTTGGACCGGGAAACTTTTGGTTTTATATTTTGACTCCTCTCAAAAAGTTGGATTATCTTTATGTAATTTGTAGTTCTATGGTAAAAGATTCTCATTTTCTTTATTTGTATATTTTTTAAATTATTCACCAAATTGCTAACATCAATACTTGAAAAGAGGGATCTCTGAAACTATTGCATCGTTACACTTTGTCATGCCTAAATAAACGAAGCATTTGACAAATACACAGTTTTCACATTCTTTGTCATTTACTTTTATGGTCGGTCTACGATGTTAATGTCATGAATTGTAATGTGATACTAATGTAAACCTTAGTTTATGTCACTCAGATATTATTTCATCATCATGATTGAGTGTGTTTTGTCAACTCGCTATGTATGTATTACGTGGCTATAGCTCCTTACTAATTGACTGGGTCTGTCTAAATTATTGTAATTTGAGTTATTAGGTAGATAACTTTATTGGCTGTGCAGTTGAATCTACATATCCAAGGTACAGTTAGGTCAAGTTTCTCCAAAATCATTTTTATGAAAGTATGACAAATTTGGCAGGTTATATATATATATGGCAGTTGAATCTACGTATCCAAGGTCGCTGTTGATTTGCATTCTAATAATGCTTTTGGTGGAGTGCACGGCGGGTTATATATATGGGATTGTCATGTGCTCATGTAGCATCCGCCCTAGACATTATACATCTCAGGGATGTCAGGTGGGAAAATTATACATGTTGATGGTGGTAACATATATCTTCATTGAGTTTTAGTTGAATATTACGTCTTTTTATGTAAGTCATTTTCCTTTCTTGTAGTGTACGGTGGTAACATAGGAATTCATTCAAGTGCTATTTATTAAAACATGCAATTTCTTTTGTTTATTATCACTTGCTAATTAGAGACGTTTATATTCTTACTAGTGTGTTCTTTTAAGATAGCTCTTAGTTTGTCTGCACGTTTGTTGCCCCCGGTGCATGCCCAACATATCATACGTGTTCATGGATGAGTGTCGTAGATGACATTGCAATGTAACTCCATCACAACCATGTCCTTTATACTGTTGGGTCATTGCTCCAGGTGAGACGGCATCATGTGTGCACTGACTAGGGGTTGGGGCGATGAGGAATGGATTTTATGATTTTATCTTGGGGTAGGATAAACACTCGTAACAACCCAACATGAAAAATGACTACATACCCCCAAAATCCATAATGAGCCTACTCCACCATCGAAGATTATTAATTCTGGGACTCTTGAATTGCCTGCGGAAGACTTTCTTATGTGTGAAAGGTATATATTATTAGGTAAGGCGTGCAAAATTTCATATTCAGTTTATTGTTTCTACGGAACCTATCAATGCATTGGCCTTCATTTTTCATGAGATCAATTTTGGAGCATCAGATCAAATTATGTGTAGCGACAGGAAAATGGTTCCTAGGTCACGTACCATCTTCTCTATTTATTTGTTGGGGAAGTCGTCTCGCGCCCGTGGAGGCCTTCACACACCAAGAAACCAGAAGGGAGTCAAAAGGAGTCCCGGGTGTTACCCCAGGGGACAACCCTCCGATGTTTAAGTCAGCAAGAGATCAATGAGCAATAGAGAAGAGCGAAGTAAGAGAAGAGTAGAGGCCGTAGTAGATGATCCGAGATGCGTGTAAGTCCCCTGCACGCGTGCTCGCCGCTCCCAACGGGTACTCGGAGAGTACTCGCTGGGTGATAAGGCCGTGCGGGAGGAAGATTCTCTCTAGTCGCTACGAGTTGCCTCTCTGTCGTAGTAGCATGGTCAATTGCTCTATTCTCAGTAGTAAGCTCTTGTGGTGGAAGTCTCCACCGTGTCCTCTTGCGTAGTAGTATGGGGTTTTAGTAGAAGAATCTACCATGTCCCTTCTCTTCTGTCGATGTCCCTTTTATATGGGTTGTCCTGGAGCGAGGGACATCATCCCTTGATAGGGAAGGGTCTGTTTAGTAGAGTAACGTTCCCCCGCTATATTGGCGGGAGTTTCCTGTTGGAGGGCGATAGCCTCGGCACCGGCTAGTCCCTAGGCGAGTCTTACGGCGCTCATGGCGCATGCTCGCCCGTTACGGGGTCAAGGCCGACGTCGTGGGGACAACGGTCAGTCGTCGGAGTGTCCTCTGACGAGAACTGCGTTTGGGCCGGCTCCATCGTGTGTCGTGGAATCCGATGCTCTGCTGGGCCGGTCCTCTTCTTATTTGGTTGAGCATGCGTGCTCGTCCCTTGCCTGGGCTTAGCCCGCCCAAATCTTAATGGGCCGCTCGTGATTGGGCCGTTTCTGGATCAAACCAGATTTACCCTCCTCACTTCCCCCCTACTCTTAGTTGTCGAGCACTCGCAGGGGGCTGAGAGTAACCCAAGAGAGGGTTCTTCTGGAGGGTGTGATATGAGGACGATTTCCTCGTACGACGGGAGTTGGTGGCTTCGAGAGCCTGCTTGGCGCGCAAGGCACCTCTGGTGGTGGCAGAAGCCACGCTGGCAAAGATGACTCCAGGTCTTGTCCTTTTTTGGGGATGTGGGCTCAGAACTATCACCTGGCCTCGGTAGCTGTACCACCGTAGCGACCGACGTCCCTTCACCTGACCCTCAGGGGACAACCGTCGATCTGTAGTGGGCGGTTTATAAGAAGCACTGCGAGGTCTTTCGCAAGCCATACCTACGTCTTGTTGGTCGTCGTACTCCGTCATAGGCGTCTTCCTCCCTTTGCCTGGTGAGGATCCTTCTTTCTCTGCTTTTCTCCCCTTCGGTAGCGATGCCTCCGCGTAGGAGAACCCTCAGCGTCAAGTCTTCCTCTTCGGAGGAGATGCCTCAAGGTCGGGGTGGTATGCCGAGCACCTCGGGTGTGGGCACTAGTCGGCCTGGTTCCCCTCCTCTAGTGATCTATAGGGTATTCCATGGCTTGCGGGAGGCCTTCCAAATTCCCCCTAAGTACGACATCGTCTTCCCCTCTGTGGGAGACGACATAATGAGTCACCCTTCCGGCGAGATCATGAATCTGGTGGCCTCCTTCCAGGCGGGCCTCCGTATTCCAGTGCATCCCTTCGTCGAATCTGTCCTCTATCACTATGGGTGGAATCCCAGGAGAATAACCCCCAATTCTTACAGCATCCTCTGTGGATTTGTCTATGCATGCCATAGAGCGTCGGTGGAGCCGAGTGTCGATCTATTCCGGTAATTCATCCTCCTCTAGAGTTGTCTATCTGACACCTATTTCACCTATTTCAAGGCTCGTGCCCGCGACCATTTCATCACAGTCTCTCGTACCGCGTCCAACCGTAAAGGGTGGGCGGAGCGGTACGTATACCTGATCAAGTCGAAGGAATGGGAAAGGGCCTCCGATAGTTGGATGCGCAGGGGCTTTCCTCGCCCTTGGCGTGATTCGAAGCCTTCCCTCAATGTCAAGGACCATCGGAAGTTGAAGGTTGTTTCCCGGTATCCCCTTGCAGATGCAGACCTCGTTCTGACCCCGGTGCTGCTTCGGGAGCTGGGGTTGTGTCCTCCATTGCCGCAGGGAACTGGTTCTATCTTCCCGTAGGGTCGCAGCGGTAGTAATTGATGCTTGACTAACCTTATCCTTATTTTCAGGGGCGGCTGAAGCGCAGGGTTGGACCCCCGAGACCGTTCGGCTGTCGCGGCTCGCTCCTCACCCCGTGGATCACGTTGCTCAGGGAGCCGGTCAGGTGTCGGTCGTCGCCCCCCCCCCCCAGCCCAGGTCGCGTTCGCCCGGGGGAGGTTGCAGTATCCGGTCCTCGTCGGTATTCCTTTGGTGCGTTCTCCAGAAGTGTCAGTGGCCAGCGGAGGGCCTAGTCTTCGGCATAGTTCCCCCGAAGCCACTCCTAGCGCACCTGGTGAAGAGTCCGCCATGGCTGGCGGTGGTCAAGCTTATCTGACCGAGGATGAGCTAGCGGAGATGGACAGTCGCCGCCGTCCGAGGAAGAGGGGGAGAGATTCGACCCCGGCCAGGAGTCGTCCCCCTCCTTCTTTCGGGGCGCCTCCCCCCAGTGTTCTTCCACCGCCGTCACCTATAGTGGTGGCAGCTGCTGCTCCAGCGCCTGCCTCCGGAGGGCGGGGGCGCGAAAGGGGCAAAGCTCTTGCTGCTGCCGAAGCTAGTTCTCTCCCTCCGCCGAGGGTCTCGCCGCATGGTTAGTCCTCGCAGCCCGAGGACTTGTCGTCGGGGCTGCCTGATGTTGCGGCTGTCATCGACCTCATGGTGCATAGTGCTTGCTGGCACAAGCACGTTGGGGAACTTGGTCTCGGGTCCATGGATGAGTTGACGGCCGTCGCTGTGAGGAGCGCATGCCTGGCCGTCAGCGCCTATGGGCTGTGGAGGCACCGCTTCATCAATGCCGTCCGTGAACTGGTGGCCAGCCGGGCCCTTCAGGCGGAGGCCGAAGGGCGTTTGAAGGAGTCTGAAGCTGTCAACGCCGGACTCCAGGAACAGTTGACGCAGCTAGGGTCGGCCCTTGCTGGCATGGAGCGTGACCGGGACTCTTTTCGGGCAAGGGCTGACGCGGCCGGAGAGCGAGCAGCCAAACTAGAGGCGGAGGCCCGAGCCATGAAGGCCCATGCCCAGGAGGTCGAGGTAGAACTTGCTAGGCTGCGCACCTCCCTGTCCTCGGCTGGCGAAGAGGCTGTGGAGAACTTCCACTCCAACTCGGCTTACCGAGACGAGCTGACGGAGGCGGCCCTGGAGTTCTATGGGCCGACACGTGACAATGGCTTCCGGGTGGGCTGGGGTGCTGCTGTGAAGGCCACAGCAGAGAATCTCGGCCTAGCGGTCCCAGACCTCCCCCCTCCTTCCACTCCTTACAGCGCGGAGGCTGATGGCGGAGAGGAGGGGCCCGACCCCGTAGAGGCGGGCGCCGAGCGGTCAGTGTCGAGCGCGGGTGAGCTAGCACCCGCAGACGTTGCTGTGGTGGACTTGATCAATGAGCCACCTTCTCCTAGTGATGCTGCTATACGTGCGCCTGCTGAGTCCAGGGCACGTCATGATGTAACCGAGGCAGGTCCTTGAGAGGATGCCCCTAGTCTTTTCCTTTTTTTGTACTTTCCGAGGTAGTAGCCTCTCTGTAATTTTCTTTTCTCTGAAATGAAAGCCTTCCTTTTGTTCGCAAAACTTGAGATTTCTTCCGTATACTTCCCTCTTTCTGAACTGCCGTGAGATCCTATGGGGATATGAAGCGGCGTCCTTGATGAGGACTATGAAGGAGCGCGACTTTTAGGATCCACCGCTTCGATTTCCACGGATTCGATTGAGGCGGTGGGAACCCTCATGCTTCTGGGGACTTCGCTCCCCCCTATAAATGGTGACTTTCACCGTGTTCCGGCGATCAGCTACGAGCGAAAACCTTGAGGGTAGCCTTCTTAGAGAATGTCATCAGGAGAGTCTGGTACTTCGTCGGATGACGAATTTCCACGGGCTCGTCGTCAACCCGTGGTGTAGCGACCCGGATCCCGGATACTAGGTATACCCGGTAGGACTACCGAATACACGTGATACCACTTGGAACCCGCGAGGCCTCCCAAGAGCGGGAAAGCTCCGAAGAGATAAAGGCATGTGCAGAGTACATTGAAGCCACAGAGATATAACAGAAGCAATTAAATTTCATTAGATCGGTTTGCTAAAGTAGCAGAAATAAAATTACTTTTTAATTAACAGTTTCAATTTAACAATTATACACCAGAGTCAAGTCCAAAGCTAAAGACAGCAAGTCTAGCACAGTACAGTCGACAGAAAGGAAAGACGAACCGAAAAGTCGGGGGAAGCCCGACGCAAGTACCAGCTGGCCACAACGACACGCTACGAGCAAGCGCTCCAGGAACCACGCGGAAGCAGAACGAAAGACGTCACCCCACCTGAAAAGCAAGGGTGAGCCTCGTGTCACTGGCTCAGTAGGGGTCACGCGGATCCCCACTGAAAAACACGTAGTAACACGGAACACAAAACAACAAGAAGAACAGCAGGTGTAGCAAAGCGGGAAAACTACACTACAAAGTTGTAAAGCTACTCTAGAAGCCGTAGAGAACAGACGGGGAGTAGGAGTAGGGAACAAGTAAGAAAGGGGAAGAACCCGCGCCAGACAAGCGGCGGCCGAACTAACCTCGGCACCCCAAACTACTCCAAACAGTGACAGAAGGGCGACTCTGATCTAACAATGTCAGAAGTTACCGATCTACCAACACGACACCAGGCCTAAGACGAAGACCTGCAAGAACCGACGAAGGTCTAGAAAAGACCCAGACAGACAACAAACAAACACGACTAGAACGTCGTGCACACCGCCCCACGCACGACAAGGGCGTCATGCAGGTGATAGGACACTGACCTCGAGTGGGGCCACGAGAGGGCTAACTCAGGAAGGTCACGACGCACAAGAAACGCCGAGAGTCACGTGTCACGTGACGGAAACACCTACTCCTTACAAGAGGAATAGCCAGCTGCGTCCACTGACGTCTTATGCTGCGTCACAAGTGTCTCGCCTACAGTACCGCCAAAACCACTGTAGAGTCGCAGACACGCGCTGAACCAAACAGGAACAGCTGCAACAACATAACAGGTAACTAGTCAGGGTCACGCCCGTCGACGTAAGTCCTCAGACCCTGACAACGTGTGCATACACTGGCTCTAGCCTAAGCTAGGTTCTCTAGCTAGTTTTCTCCCTCGGTAGGACGCTACCGTTGGTTGGGAGCCCACGGAACTAGCCTACAAACCGTGTCTCGGGAACACCCCTCTGCTATCCGCTAGCGAGTCGGCAACTCAAGGCCTTAGGGCAACAACAATTGGAGGCTAACTAGACACAGAGACTCGAGAACACGAGTGCTAGAGTATTGACATGTTGGAACATGCTGTCACACGTACTACTAGACACCACTGGCAGTAACACCACTGCCAACAGACTCAGGACTAGGCAACTAGACCTACAACGTAACGATCCTTGAGTCGGACGACTCAAAGGCAAGATCGTCACAAACGGCGGAACAAGCCACCAATCGGTCTAATCCTAAGCCACGGGAAGCAACGCTCCGCAGAAAATGACTCACGGAGACCTGAGGGAACACCGGAGACCCTTAGCACACCTGGACACACAAACTGAGGTAACACAGTACCTCGAGGCATCCAGAACCAGTGTCTCGGACAGGACAGAACCGCCGAAACAACCACACAAGGTCACCTGTCAACCACTGGGTCACCCCGGGTTGACCGGAACCAAACAACGACGACTCAACTGTAGGAAAGAGAATCCTACCTCAAGCAAGAAGACTCCTTGCCACCTCACAACGTAGTCTTAGCCCTCATAGGGTGTCAGGAGACATCCACGGGAAAACAGACAGACCACAAGGATAAGCCAAGGCAGTCAGAAACCAAAACGACGGAAATCGGAGCTCAAAGGCTGTGACGCACCACCCCTAGACCGTTACACGAATGTGACGATCTAATGCTGGGCCGTTACACACCCACCCCAACCAACATCTAAACGCACAAGGCACGTAACAGCTTGCACCAGGCGCGTTACACCGCTCTGACGCGCCCGACCCGGGCCGTCAGGGCCAACAGACCTCAAACTAAAAACGGCACTCGAACCACGCAACGCACGAGACCAAGCGCGTTACAGCGCCTAACGCATCAGGGCAGACGCGTCAGGGCGAACAGGCTCAAGTCAAGAAACCACTGGCCAACAGGCATGTAACGGTCCCGATCGGACGCGTTACAGACGCCTAACGCATGGGGGCGTGGCCGTTAGAGCCAACGACACAGCCACCCACACTCAGCCAAAACAGCACGTAACGGCCTGGGGCAGGCGCGTTACAACGCTGTGACGCACGGGGACACCACCGTTACACAAACCGACTCAAAGGGTCAAAGCTGGTCAAACGGAACGTAACGGCCTACACCAGGCGCGTTACACACACCTGACGCACTAGGGCAGGTGCGTCAGGGGAACCGACTTAATCAAACTACTAAATGACAAAATAAGCGTAACGCATCACACCGGACGCGTCAGGAGGCTGTGACGCGTCACTCTTGCGCCGTCACACTCCCAAAACCACGAAAAGCTTAAAAACGCCCAGACGCTGTAACGGTCTATCGTAGGGCCGTCAGGGACCTCTAACGGTCACTGAAATGACCGCTACACCGGTCACGGCGGAAAAACAGTAGATTGGCCAAATCGAGCCGTTCCACGCCCCATTCATGCCGAAGCGTAGGGGAAACAAGACTAGATGATGAAAAACCACACTAGGAGGCTAAAAAGCCCACATGCAAGCATTAAAACGCTAGATCGGGGCGATTTAGACAAATCGACCCTAAACGAGTCATCGAGGTTCTCGGACTCCTACCGGCCTCGAATGACGACCGATCGACACGAAACTAGCATGGATGGGATCCAGACATCTCAGCGGTCAGTTATACACTAACCACACCACGAATGGTTGCCGTTTTTCGACGAACCCTGAAAACCTCAAAAACCACGATTTTCACAAAACCTGCCCGATCTCCCCCGATCGAGCACCAAATCATGCACGAAAACAGAGGAAACGTGCAGAACAAGGTGGCGGTCCGTCTCCCTACCTCCACCGAAGAAACCGTGCCCCGAAGGAACTAAACCGCGCCGAAAATCACGCCGCGAGCTCAAACACCAGCTTTGAATCCACCATTCGGGATCGTGCCAGAACCACTCCATCCTCGCCCTATCGCGCACCCAGTCAGCACCACAGCATCCCCAACACTCGCTCCTAGGTCCTCCGTCTGTAGCCGGAGCCGAGGAAGCTTGAGAGGAGAGAAAACGGGAGAGAGAGATGGCGGTGGCGAAATGAGAAGGGAGGAGAGAGGAAGGAAAAGAAAAAGGAAAAGAAATTAGGAATTTTTCTAATTTCTAAAAAGTCCGATTTCTGGTCCTTTCTCCGAAAAATACACAAAAATAGTCAAAACGACCGGCTCGAAGAGTACATCGTCGCTGCAGCATTCACGAGTCGAGGAACTGACAACCAAACTCACCGTAGGGTTCCGTAACTAGTACGAGAGAAAAATCCACACGGATCGTAAAGCTCAACTCGGAAGCCACAAAAGCGAACCGAAACTCACCGAAACAGATCCGAAAGATCCAATAAAGATCTAACGAGACCAACAAAGGATCCAGCAGAGATCCAGGGCATTACATCCTCCCCTCCTTTAAGAAATTTCACCCTCGAAATTTAAGGACTAGCCAAGGAGAAGCAGGGAAGAACAACCCAACTGCACAACCACGGAAACAACACAAATCTCGAGAGAACAGAGCTCAGAGGAACACCGTCAGACTATAATCACGAGCACACGCTCTGGATCGAGCACGGCACAAGTGGACACAAGTCTGACACCTCCGAAACAAGGCAACGTCACTCACATCTCGCAGGGAAAGAGACACGACTGCCACAACCACAATTATCGAAGAAACGAAACAACAGACACGGCGAGTATCAGCTCAAACAAGGAGACACAATCCTCACAGCTGACAGCTCGACCACATCATCGGCTCCAGTGCCATAGGCAACAGGGAACACCTGGCACACAGGACACCAATGACAACACTGGACCACAGGCATAACCAAGTCAGTCCTCACTCAGATATTACATCTGATCGAGTCCAAGCTAACTCTAGGGAAAAAGAGTACAGCAAAGCTAACCGACAAGACCTGGTCCACACAGAGACACAAGATCATAGGGAAACAGCGCCAAAACGACAACAACCTCGGAGAACGCTACTCAAGGACTACGTACACGCCTCGAGAGCACAACACCCAAGAGAAGAAAATGCAGAGTAGATGCTACTCAATCAGCAGGAATGCTGACAAATTCTCAATACTCGCAAATGCCAATGCTAACAGTAGAAAATCACCAGCAACAGCACGGCAATAACAACGTCAAGGCACAGGAAGCCAAGACGAAGTCACATCGAGAAGAAGCAAATCTCTCGACCAGTGAGTAGCCAACTCACGAGCTTCTGCTGCGCACTCAACAACGCACACAGGCATCAGAACAACCTCGGTAGTCGCATCTCAGCACACACCAGGCGCCATCGCAACCAATGAAGATCGCAAATAACACGCCACGAGTACCGATCTCGCGAGCAACCGATCACCAGGAGCCCAAGTGCAACAGAGAAGAGTACCAGCTTCAGCATAAAGCACAGGGAAAAGCGTTAATCTCAGCTCACCTTCATGTCCTGAAAACGATAAATGAGCCTTCACAATACATCGGCCGCTGGACACGGCACGACAAATACGGTACACAACAACTCTTAACACCATTATGGAGTCCAAAGCCAAGCAACTGTATAGCAAAGAGCAGATCAGGCTCAGAACAAAATTGTCCACACTTAAGCAGACACAGGACAAAGGCATCACTAAGATAACAATTCCAAGGTAAACTTCGAAAAGATTCCACCAGAAGGGACGAGAAGCAACAAGCTCAACCACGAAAGCTCACCAGGAAAGGGAAAATCCTAGCTTGCCTGAGCAACTTCTCTAACATGAAATCTAATCGAGCACTTCAACAGAAGCAAGACACATCAAGAGCTGAATAGACTCAAGCCGGGACGACCAAGATAACGTGAGAACGTGTACGGTCATCAGACCAAGGCTAAAGGTCAACATCAACCTGAACAACATACAAAGAAAATCTCGAACAACGTACTACAAATTCAAGCCTTCTGGCGAACACTGCCAAGTACAACATGATCAAAACAAACACAACGACGAAAAAGAAACACCTCGTCACAACCTGACGAGAGCAGGACCATCTCGTACAGTGCTAGAGCAGCACGCACAAGACAACATACGAAGAAAACAACGCGATAAATCATCGCAACACCAAAGCTAGCTGAAGACTATACTGGACTTTCACGACTCTGGATACTGTATATCTCAGATTCCCATGTACTTCACACAACAACGCTCTGATAGCTCATAAAAGAACTCCGAACATCTCAGAACACTGCTCTGATACCACCTGTAGCGACCCGGATCCCCGATACCATGTATACCCGGTAAGACTACCGAATACACGTGATACCACTTGGAACCCGCGAGGCCTCCCAAGAGCGGGAAAGCTCCGAAGGGATAAAGGCATGTGCAGAGTACATTGAAGCCACAGAGATATAACAGAAGCAATTAAATTTCATTAGATCGGTTTGCTAAAGTAGCAGAAATAAAATTACTTTTTAATTAACAGTTTCAATTTAACAATTATACACCAGAGTCAAGTCCAAAGCTAAAGACAGCAAGTCTAGCACAGTACAGTCGACAGAAAGGAAAGACGTACCGAAAAGTCGGGGGAAGCCTGACGCAAGTACCAGCTGGCCACAACGACACGCTACGAGCAAGCGCTCCAGGAACCACGCGGAAGCAGAACGAAAGACGTCACCCCACCTGAAAAGCAAGGGTGAGCCTCGTATCACTGGCTCAGTAGGGGTCACGCGGATCCCCACTGAAAAACACGCAGTAACACGGAACACAAAACAACAGGAAGAACAGCAGGTGTAGCAAAGCGGGAAAACTACACTACAAAGCTATAAAGCTACTCTAGAAGCCGTAGAGAACAGACGGGGAGTAGGAGTAGGGAACAAGTAAGAAAGGGGAAGAACCCGCGCCAGACAAGTGGCGGCCGAACTAACCTCGGCACCCCAAACTACTCCAAACAGTGACAGAAGGGTGACTCTGATCTAACAAAGTCAGAAGTTACCGATCTGCCAACACGGCACCAGGCCTATGACGAAGACCTGCAAGAACCGACGAAGGTCTAGAAAAGACCCAGACAGACAACAAACAAACACGACTAGAACGTCGTGCACACCGCCCCACGCACGACAAGGGCGTCATGCAGGCGACAGGACACTGACCTCGAGTGGGGCCACGAGAGGGTTAACTCAGGAAGGTCACGACGCACAAGAAACGCCGAGAGTCACGTGTCACGTGACAGAAACACCTCCTCCTCACAAGAGGAACAGCCAGCTGCGTCCACTGACGTCTTATGCTGCGCCACAAGTGTCTCGCCTACAGTACCGCCAAAACCACGGTAGAGTCGCAGACACGTGCTGAACCAAATAGGAACAGCTGCAACAACAGAACAAGTAACTAGTGAGGGTCACGCCCGTCGACGTAAGTCCTCAGACCCTGACAACGTGTGCACACACTGGCTCTAGCCTAAGCCAGGTTCTCTAGCTAGTTTTCTCCCTCGGTAGGACGCTACCGTTGGCTGGGAGCCCACGGAACTAGCCTACAAACCGTGTCTCGGGAACACCCCTCCGCTATCCGCTAGAGGGTCGGCAACTCAAGGCCTTAGGGCAACAACAATTGGAGGCTCACTAGACACAGAGACTCGAGAACACGAGTGCTAGAGTACAAACAGGCTGGGACATGCTGTCACACATACTACTAGACACCACTGGCAGTAAGACCACTGCCAACAGACTCAGGACTAAGCAACTAGACCTACAACGTAACGATCCATGAGTCGGACGACTCAAAGGCAAGATCGTCACAAATGGCGGAACAAGCCGCCAATCGGTCTAATCCTAAGCCACGAGAAGCAACGCTCTGCAGAAAACGACTCACGGAGACCTGAGGGAACACCGGAGACCCTCAGCACACCTGGACACACAAACCGAGGTAACACAGTACCTCGAGGCATACAGAACCAGTGTCTCGGACAGGACAGAACCACCGAAACACCCACACAAGGTCACCTGTCAACCACTGGGTCACCCCGGGTTGACCAGAACCAAAAAATGATGAAAGAGAATCCTACCTCAAGCAAGAAGACTCCTGACCACCTCACAACGTAGTCTTAGCCCTCATAGGGTGTCAGGAGACATCCAAGGGAAAACAGGCAGACCATAAGGATAAGCCAAGGCAGTCAGAAACCAAACGACGGAAATCGGAGCTCAAAGGCTGTGACGCACCACCCCTAGACCGTTACACGAATGTGACGGTCTAACGCTGGGCCGTTACACACCCACCCCAACCAACATCTAAACGCACAAGGCACGTAACGGCCTGCACCAGGCGCGTTACACCGCTCTGACGCGCCCGACCCGGGCCGTCAGGGCCAACAGACCTCAAACTAAAAATGGCACTCGAACCACGCAACGCACGAGACCAAGCGCGTTACAGCGCCTAACGCATCAGGGCAGACGCGTCAGGGCGAACAGGCTCAAGTCAAGAAACCACTGGCCAACAGGCATGTAACGGTCCCGATCAGACGCGTTACAGACGCCTAACGCATGGGGGCGTGGCCGTTAGAGCCAACGACACATCCACCCACACTCAGCCAAAACAGCACGTAACGGCCTGGGGCAGGCGCGTTACAACGCTGTGACGCACGGGGACACCACCGTTACACAAACCGACTCAAAGGGTCAAAGCTGGTCAAACGGAACGTAACGGCCTACACCAGGCGCGTTACACACACCTGACGCACTAGGGCAAACGCGTCAGGAGAACCGACTTAACCAAACTACTAAACGACAAAATAAGCGTAACGCATCACACCGGACGCGCCAGGAGGCTGTGACGCGCCACTCTTGGGCCGTCACACTCCCAAAACCACGGAAAGCTTAAAAACACCCAGACGCTGTGACGGTCTATCGTAGGGCCGTCAGGGACCTCTAACGGTCACTGAAACGACCGCTACACTGGTCACGGTGGGAAAATAGTGGATTGGCCAAATCGCCCCATTCCACGCCCCATTCACGCCGAAGCGTAGGGGAAACAAGACTAGATGATGAAAAATCACACTAGGAGGCTAAAAAGCCCACATGCAAGCACTAAAACGCTAGATCGGGGCGATTTAGACAAATCGACCCTAAACGAGTCACCGAGGTTCCCGGACTCCTACCGGCCTCGAATGACGACCGATTGACACGAAACTAGCATGGATGGGATCCAGACATCCCAGCGGTCAGTTAGACACTAACCACGCCACGAATGGTTGCCATTTTTCGGTGAACCCTGAAAACCCCAAAAATCACGATTTTCACAAAACCGGCCCGATCTCCCCCAATCGAGCACCAAATCATGCACGGAAATAGAGGAAACGTGCAGAACAAGGTGGCGGTCCGTCTCCCTACCTCCATCGAAGAAACCGTGCCCCGAAGAGACTAAACCGCGCCGAAAACCACGCTGCGAGCTCAAACACCGGCTTTGAATCCACCGTTCGGGATCGCGCCAGAACCACTCCATCCTCGCCCTATCGCGCACCCAGTCAGCTCCACACATCCCCAACACTCGCTCCTAGGTCCTCCGTCTGCAGCCGGAGCCGAGGAAGCTCGAGAGGAGTGAAAACGGGAGAGAGAGACGGTGGCGGCGAAATGAGAAGGGAGGAGAGAGGAAGGGAAAGAAAAAGGGAAAGAAATTAGGAATTTTCCTAATTTCTGAAAAATCTGATTTCTGGTCCTATCTCCGAAAAATACGCAAAAATAGTCGAAACGACCGACTCGAAGAGTACATCGTCGCTGCAGCATTCACGAGTCAAGGAACTGACAACCAAACTCACCGTAGGGTTCCGTAACTAGTACGAGAGAAAAACCCACACGGATCGTAAAGCTCAACTCGGAAGCCATAAAAGCGAACCGAAACTCACCGAAACAGATCCGAAAGATCCAATAAAGATCTAACGAGACCAACAAAGGATCCAGCAGAGATCCAGGGTATTACACTTGGCCCTCCGGAGAAACCTAGCACCGGTACTGTGGCGACCGTGGCCTGCGCCCGGAGAGGGTGGCCCAGTCTCTGAGCAGTACAGGCTCGGGCACCTGGACAGTTGGCGGGAGGCCTTGGAGAAGGTTAACCGCTTATACGCCGGCAGGGGGATCCTGCTTCTTAAGCCGGATAAGTTCCATTCCTGAGGGGATGAGAAGTATCTGGGTATTCCTGCTTTAAGTCTCCCAGCAAGATCTTGCCGCTTGCCCTTATGATCTGTAACCGTTGTTTACTTTTTGCAGGTGCTTGGTGAGATGCTCCCCGTTGCTGGAACATCTTCCTATCTTCCGGTAGGAAGGGACGTAAGGAAGGGAGGGAGATGTTTTCCCTTCTTCCACTTCGTAGGCAAGGTCATGCAGTTTGGACGACGGTGGTGGGTTCCCCGGTTTGCAGGCATGGCCAGTACGCCTCTACCCGCTATTGATGGGGACTCGTCGCACGCTGTCCGCGGTGAGACAACCTCTCCATTCAAGGTTGATGCCGGCGACGGCGGAGCCTTGCTCGTCAGTTTGCAGGCATGGCCAGTACGCTGGGGTGGTCTTCCTAATGAGTTGGCCTCGTGGTACTGTTGCCCCCCATTGGCTTGGGTAGGCCTGCTGGTTCCCTATAACAGGTGGGCCTCGTTGCTCCACTATCCCCTGTTCAAGCAAGGGTGGCTGGAGCAGCCGGCCTAGTTTTCCTGGTGCATGTCTTCTATCAGTGAAGCCCTTTGTTGGCCCGGGGGCTTTGTCCCTCTTCTCTGGCATAGGAAGCTTCTCCGTCGGTACCCTCCCACAGAACAAAAATGGGTACCGGGTGCCTACTAAGAGACTCAGCATGATCGTTGGCAGAGGGCAATGCCCTGGAAGCGAGCTATTGGAGTTATATGTCGTCATTGCCGAGCACATTTTGTCTCTCCATGTACTTGTATTTAGCCCATGTGAGGGTATTTTGCCGATTTCTGGCTGCTTGTATTTTGACTAAAGAAATATAAATTCTTTACTTTGGGCTAATATTGTTGTGTACCTTTTGTTGGAGTGCTTCTGCGTGCTCTCTACGCGATCCTCTGTGCTCTTACTCCTCAGTGTTCGCATCCTTCACGGGAACCCTTAGATTACCTCTTTGTTTTCAAGGGGAGCGGTGCTCGCACTTTTAGGAAACCCTTAGGTTACCTTCTCGTTTTCAAGGGGAGCAGTGCTCGCCTCTAGGAAACCCTAAGGTTACCTTCTCGTTTTCAAGTGGAGCAGTGCTCGAGCCTCTAGGGAACCCTCAGGTTACCTTCTCATTTTCAAGGGGAGTAGCGCTCGCCTCTAGGAAACTCTTAGGCTACCTCTTCATTTTCAATGGGAGTAGTGCTCGCGCCTCTAGGGAACCCTTAAGTTACCTTCTCGTTTTCGAGGGGAGCAGTGCTCGTCTCTAGGAAACCCTTAGGTTACCTTCTCATTTTCAAGGGGAGCAGTGCTCGCGCCTTTAGGAAACCCTTAGGTTACCTTCTTATTTTCAAGGGGAGCAGTGCTCCCCTCTAGGAAACCCTTAGGCTACTTCTTCATTTTCAAGGGGAGTAGTACTCGCGCCTCTAGGGAACCCTTACGTTACCTTCTCGTTTTCGAGGGGAGCAGTGCTCGTCTCTAGGAAACCCTTAGGCTACCTCTTTCATCATTTGTGGGCAACTTACCTTAGTGGAGTAAGGCTGGTGACGTTTCACTGGAAGTATTTCCTGAGGTTGACGGAGGTCCACGTCCTGGGTACCTCTCTCCCCCTCAGCGTCACTAGCATGTACGCTCCTTTGCCGAGTGCTTCTGCTACCCGGTACGGGCCTTTCCAGTTTGGTGCAAGTTTACCTGTGGCTCTACATGGGTCGGCCACGCTTGCTCATCGTAAAACTAAATCTCCGGGGAAGAAGTGTCGCTCCTTAACCCGGGCGTTGTAGTATTGGGCCAGCTTCTACTAATATGTCACGAGTTTCACTTGGGCGTTGGCTCTTCCTTCTTCGAGCAAGTCCAGGTTTTCTCGCATTGCCTGGTTGTTTCTGGCCTCATCGAAATGTCCCACTCGTAACGAGGCATTGGATATCTCCACCGGAACTACTGCCTTAGCCCCGTAAGCGAGATCAAAAGGCGTCTCCCCGGTGGCGGCTCTAGCGGTGGTCCGGTGGGCCCATAGAATGCTGGGGGTTGAATCAATCCACGAGTCGCTTGCTTGGTCCAGGCGGGTCTTGATGCAGTGGAGTAGAGTTCGGTTAGCGTTTTCCACCAGCTCGTTGGCTTGGGGGTGCCCCACGGAGGTGTAGTGGTTCCAGATCCCCAACTCCGAGCACTTCTCCTGAAAGGTAGTGCTCGCGAACTGTCTGCCGTTGTCGGTAGTGAGAACCCTGGGGATCCCAAGCCGACAAATGATGCTTCGCAACACGAATTTCCAGGCTACTTCACTTGTTATCATCCCCAATGGTTCGGCTTCAATCCACTTGGTGAAGTAGTCGATGGCGACTATGAGGAACTTCTTCCTTCCTTGTGCTTCAAAGAAGGGTCCCAGTATGTCAATCCCCCACCGAGCGAACGGGCGAGGCTCCGTCAAGGCGTGGAGTAGCATCGCTGGTTGGTGGTGCATGTGGGAATACTTCTAGCATTGAGGGCACCTTCGAACATAGTTGAGATAGTCTTGCTGCAAGGTGGGCCACCCATACCCTTGTCGGATCAGCGTCCTTATGAGTGCTCGTCCTCCCATATGGCTTCCGCAGAGTCCTTCATGGACTTCTTGGATGGCCTGGTTGGCCTCCATGGGGAAGAGGCACTTAAGTAGAGGAGCTGAGAGGGACCGGCGATGTAGCCGGCCGTCCACCATGGTGAAGCGGGCCGCTCTTGCCCGCGTGCGTCGCACCTCGACGTGGTCGCTCAGGAGCTGTTGTTGAAGGAGGAAATCGAGTAGAGGATCCATCCAGAAATGTTCGTAGTCGATGGCATTTACTTGGAGCGCTAGATCATCTATGCTCGGTGCTGATAGCTCCTCGATCAGGACTGACCTCGAACTGGAGACTGTGGTGGCTGACGCTAGGCGGGAGAGAGCGTTTGCTCGGACGTTCTCTTCGCGTGGGATGTGGACCACTTCAAAGTGGGCGAATTCATTCGCCGCGGCCTTGGCCTTCTCTAAATACTTCATCATGGAGGGATCGCAGGCTTCGAACTCCCCCCTGACTTGGTTGGCGATGAGCATGGAGTCGTTGTACGCCCGTACGCTTGTCGCCCCCAGGTGTCTCGCCATGCGTAGTCCGGAGAGGAGTGCCCCGTACTCGGCCACGTTGTTTGTGGTCAGGAAGTTGAAACGTAGGGCGTACTGTAGTACCACTCATTCTGGTGAGAGTAAGACCAACCCTGTGCTGCTGCCGTAGCGCAGGAAGATCCGTCGACGTATAGCTCCCAGGTGGGCCCCGAGGACTGCTCGGGTGAGTCCTCGGCGGGTACGGTGCACTCGGTGATGAAGTCTGCGAGAGCCTGGGCCTTGATCGTTGTCCTCGGTCGGAACTTGATGTCGAATTCTCCTAGCTTGATGGCCTACTTGACCAGTCTCCCGAATGCATCAGGATTCTGAAGGATTTACCGGAGGGGCTGATCGGTGAGGACAATGATCGGGTGCGCTAGGAAGTATGGCCGTAGCTTGCGAGCAGCCGTAATTAGAGCGAGGGCGAACTTTTCGATCTGCAAATACCGGAACTCGGGTCCTTGTAGTGCTCGGCTAACATAATAGACGGGCTTCATGACTCCTGCTTCTTCTCGTGCGAGCACAGTGCTCATGGTGATGGACGTCACGGATAGGTACAGGAGCAGCTGTTCTCCCCTTTGGGGTTTGGCGAGGACAGGAGGTGTCGTCAAGTAGCACTTCAATTCTTCGAACGCCTGCTCGCACTCCTAGTCCCAATCGATCCATCCCTTCTTTTCCGACGCCAGGTTGGCTTGCTTGATCAGTCGGAAGAAGGATAGACATCGTTCGGCGGCTCAGGATAGAAACCGAGCCAGAGCGGCGACGCGCCCGGTGAGGCACTGTACGTCCCTCACCTGTTTCAGCCGCTCCATCTCTAACACTGCTCTGATCTGATCGGGGTTGGCTTCGATCCCTCGGTGTGTGACGAGGAAACCTAGGAATTTTCTTGACCGTATCCTGAATGCACATTTAGCAGGGTTGAGTTTCATGTTGTACCTTCTGAGTGTGGCGAAGGTCTCCGTTAAGTCACGCAAGTGTTTGGCCGCTTGGAGGCTTTTCACGAGCATGTCGTCGATGTAGACCTCCATATTGCAGCCGATCTGCGAGTCAAACATGTGGTTGACTAAGCATTGATATGTAGCTCCAACGTTCTTCAGCCCAAACAGCATGCGAGTTTAGCAGTATAGGCCGTGGTAGGTGACGAACGCCGTTTTGTCTTGGTCGGGCCGATGCATGCTGATCTGGTGGTACCCGGAATAGGCGTTGAGGAAGCTCAGCATCTTGTGCCCGGCTGTAGCGTCGACCAGCTGGTCGATCCGTGGCATGGGGAAGCTATCTTTGGGCGTGGCTTTGTTGAGGTCGGTGTAGTCCACCCACATCCGCCACTTCCCGTTACTTTTGGGTACCAGGACTACATTCGCTACCCAATCTGGATACTGGGTAGGTCGGAGTAGCCCTGATCGTAATTTCTCTCCCACTTGCTCCCTGATGATGGCTTGTCGCTCGGGGTTGCACCGCCTTTGACGTTGTTGTACCGGGTGGTAGGAGGGGTCCAACCTTAGTTGGTGAGTGATGACCTCCGGAGGAATTCTGAGAAGTTCATCCTCGGACCAAGTGAACACGTCCTGGTTGGCCACGAGGAAGTTCACGTACACTTGTTTATCGTGCTCAGCCAAGGTAGCGCCGATCTTCAGTGATCTGCTTGGGTCGTCTCCAACATGGATGAGGTATAAATCCTCGGCTGGCGTGCTCGTGCTCGGACCCGGATCTTCGATCCTCGCCTTCTTTTCTGGAGGCACTTCTTCAGGACGTCGGTCACGGGTGGAGATAAGGTAGCATCTTCTAGACTCCCGTTGATCATCTCGGACTTCTCCTACCCCGCGGGGGGTGGGGAACTTAAGTTTCTGGTGGTAGGAGGAAGGGACACCCCGAAGCGTGCCGAGGATCCCTCGACCGATGATGGCGTTGTACCCTGTCATTGTCCGAACCACAGTAAAGTCGGCGAGGAAGGTTACCTATTTTGGTGCTGTCCCGAACGTGATCGAGAGCGAGATATGCCCTTCCGGGCGGACAGTCGTGCCAGAGAATCTGTACAGTGCCGTGTGCAATGGCGAGAGTCGAGACACGTCCACACCCATGAGTACAAGACAGTCGTACGCAATAACATCGGGTCCACTTCCATTATCCACCAAGATGCGTCGTACAGTACACTGGTTGATGGTGGCAGAAACTATCAGAGCATCAGAATGGGGCGTCGTGACGCCTTGCAGGTCATCCTCGGAGAAGACTATGGGGTCTCCCGAACGACCCGATGGGGAAAGTTCCCTTGGGATGCCATCGCCTTGGTCCGCCGTGTTGATGGCCGTCGCGTACCGACGCCTTCTGCTCGCGCTATCACCTCCCGCGGCTGGTCCCCTAGAGATCATCATGATCTCCTTGTCGTTGGGCTGATTGTCGATCGGAGGAGGCGTCTTCTTTCGTCTTTCGGCGGCTTTGGTAAGGAACTTGTCGAGGAGCCCCCTACGGATGAGGTCCTCGATGGCATCCTTCAGATTGATGCAGTCGGCGGTCTCGTGACCGTGGTCTCAATGGAAGTGGCAGTACTTCTTCTTATTCCGCGAGTTAGGATCCGACTTCATCCGCGAAGGTCATTTGAGGAATGGCTCCTCGCGGATCTCCATTAGGATTTGGTCGGGCGGGGCCGTCAGGGGCGTGTAATGGCGGTAGTCACCCCTTTCCTTGTCGGAGTGGTCATGGTGGTCCCCGTCGCGTCGCTCCCGCTTACCTCGACCCTCTCATGGTTGGTCGGCAGCTCTCTTTCGGTCAGGCTGGTCAGTCCCGGCCACGTGACGCAGGGCCGCGGTGTTCTCCTGGCAGTGCGCGTGCTTCTGGGCGAGCGCGAGGAGGTCTGGAAGTGTCGTAGGGGCTTCGACTCCGAGTGCGCGTCGGACGATGTGGTCCCGCGTCCCCTGGGTGAGTGTCATGGTGCCGATGCCGACGTCGAGATGGGGGATTCGGAGTGCCTTCGCGCTGAAGCGAGATACGAAGTCCCATAGCGTTTCTTCCTTCCCCTGCCTGAGAGCGAGCAGGGTTACAGCAGACTTGGCTACCTTTCGATAGCCCACAAAGTTCTCCTTGAACAGCTTCTTGAGCTGTTGAAAGGAGGAGATTGTCCCGGCCGGCAGGGACTCGAATCACGCTCGGGCGTTCTCCTGGAGAGTCGTAACGAACGCCAAGCATTTCACGGTATCGGAGGCCCGGTGAAACACCAGGTGGGACTCGAAGCCGTGCAGGTGGTCGGCCGGGTCGGTGGTGCCGTCATAGAAGGTGAAGGACGGCAGCTGGAGCTTCGGCGAGATGGGGGCTTCCATGATCTCCCTGGAGAAGGGAGCGTTGAAGTCCATATCATCATCGATGGGGCCGCGATTCTTGGCGACCAGGAGGACGTCGTCCAGGTATCGGACCCTGTCCTCTATCTCGTCGATCCGTTGAAGCCGACGGTCCATTTCTGGATTGGAATGAAGCGGGCTGCGTACCTTGGGTGCCGGCACGCTGCGTAACCGTCGGGTCCTCACGACGGAGACATGGGATGTCTCCCGTACTTGCCGGAAGTTCTCTTTGGTCTGGTCCCTTTCACCCTCTCGTCGCTCGGGTGAGGCGTATTGGGGCCTTTGGTCCCGAAGCTCTCGACAGAACTCTGCCAAAGCTCGGATCTCCTGGCAGAGCTCATCTACGTCACCTGGGGTGACCTCTTGTCGGGGGCGAGCAGAAGAAGCTTCCTATGATCCCCGGCGAGAGTTGGGTCCCTAGTGGGAGCCCCGCCCCCGGTTGCTGGCGTTGCGGAGGCTTCCATGGGGCGCCATAGCCTTTCGCTCTGCTTCCCATAGACGGCGCCAAGAAGTGTAGCGGCAGGAAAATAGTTCCTAGGTCACGTACCACCTTCTCTATTTTTTTTTTGGGGAAGTCATCTCGCGCCCGTGGAGGCCTGCACACACCAAGAAACCAGAAGGGCGTCAGAAGGAGTCCCGGGTGTTACCCTTGGGGACAACCCTCCGATGCTTAAGTCAGTGAGGGATCAATGAGTAATAGAGAAGAGCGAAGTAAGAGAAGAGTAGAGGCCATAGTAGATGATCCGAGAGACGTGTAGGTCCCCTGCACGCGTGCTCGCCGCTCTCAGCGGGTACTCGGAGAGTGCTCGCTGGGTGGTAAGGCCGTGCGGGAGGAAGATTCTCTCTAGTCGCTACGGGTTGCCTCTCTGTCGTAGTAGCAGGGTCGATTGCTCTCTTCTCAGTAGTAAGCTCTTGTGGTGGAAGTCTCCACCGTGTCCTCTTGCGTGGTAGTATGGGGTTTTAGTAGAAGAATCTATCGTGTCCCTCCTCTTCTGTCGATGTCCCTTTTATATGGGTTATCCTGGAGCGAGGGACCCCATCCCTTGATAGGGAAGGGTCTGTTTAGTAGAGTAACGTTCCCCTGCTATGTTGGCGGGAGTTTCCCGTTGGAGGGTGATAGCCTCGGCGCCGGCTGGTCCCTGGGCGAGTCTTACGGCGCTCATGGAGCGTGCTGGCCCGTTACGGGGTCAAGGTCGACATCGTGGGGGCAACGGTCGGTCGTCGGAGTGTCCTCCG
Organism: Amorphophallus konjac; assembly: GCA_022559845.1. Classification (NCBI taxonomy): domain Eukaryota; kingdom Viridiplantae; phylum Streptophyta; class Magnoliopsida; order Alismatales; family Araceae; genus Amorphophallus; species Amorphophallus konjac. The sequence continues at coordinate 328,661,468 of CM040122.1, read as the reverse complement.
GCGAGAACTGGGCTTGGGCCGGCTCCATCGTGCGTCGTGGAATCCAATGCTCTGCTGGGCCGGTCCTCTTCTTATTGGGTTGAGCGTGCGTGCTCGTCCCTTGCATGGGCTTAGCCCGCCCAAATCTTAATGGGCCGCTCGTGATTGGGCCGTTTCTGGATCAAACCAGATTTACCCTCCTCATTATGCATATTCAGCTGATTGTATGGTAGAACAATATAATGTTCTTGCATGTGATACGCTTTTGACAGGAACATATATTTCAGCATTTATTATCTTCTATCGAGTCAATTTTAATGCCAACCAAAACTACTTATAATAACGCTTTTAATTTCATTGTCAAAGTGATGTTCTATCCGCCATTTTTTTTATCACATCTCACTGTGGTAGCTAAAAATAGCCCACCTTTATCTGTTTTGTTTCTTAGTGAAATCTTCACACCATAAGAATTTGAAGATATTGTGTTGTTAAATGTTGTCTTGGTGCTTCTTGACCGTTTTATACATTTTGTGGGAGGTGATGGCTGCTATTTGACTTGTTAACGATGGTCTGAATCTTTTTTTTTTGGCATTTCACTTGTTGGAGACATGGCCAACGTCATTCTAGATCTTATTATTCTTATATTTGCTTTACATATGGGTGTGACCAAGTGCTCATGTTTTATATTCCACCCAATCTTTGCTGCATTTCAAATTTTTATGACTGATCAAGATATGTCTTCTTCGATTAATCCTAGGTTGGTTAGTCTGATTTAACTTTACAAAACCAAGTGCCTGTCTACAATTGAACATTTCAATGAAAACATACTATTTTCTCATATTTAATTAATCTTAAGTTGTTTGTTTCAGGTGTTTAATATTTCTGCAGGCATAAATCAACTACATTGTCCAATCCTCTGGATTTTCTCCTCTTCATACGTGACAACCACTGTAACCACTTGGAATGAATCCGTAGGATTCGTCTCCATACCCTCCAAACCATGTCACGGGTGGTGCAGGAGACATAGAAGCAGTAGGAGGATATGAGTCTTGTGTGGGTACATATATAACATCGTCCAGAGGGAGATCTTCTTTCCTTTGCTATTGCAGTTTGATCAAAATAATAAATCGATTCCTTTGTTGGTTAGATTTTGTTGTTGTATTGATAGCTTTGGATACATTAGAATCCCTGATATCAAGTGTTTTACCTTTCAATTGCATCTCCATTGGTTAAATTCTATTTTCTTTGAGTGATATTTATGGTTTGTCTTGGGCACTCTCAGTACGTGGAACGACCTCTAAAGGGGAAGCACTCAACCAAAGAACTCGACAAAACTGTATCATTAGAGACAAAATTCGTTAAGTGAAGGGATCAAGTGGTGGTGCCATGAGGCTGTGGATGTGGTAAAGTTATTTATGTATTAAGTATGCCTGTCGGGTGGAATATTGAAATAGATCTGTATACTATGTTTCGTCAGAAATGAAAGGGTCTCTGTTGTTATTGTAACTCCGTAGCTCCATTTTATATTGTTCCCCCTCTTTGTACAACTTTTAACATTGAGATTGATTTAACCACTGTGAAAATTTTTTTGAATATTGGTGTCAATTAAATGATAATCATCATTCAATCTATTTGTTTAATTGTCTGAATCAAAAATTTGATGCTATAGATTTAATACGAAATTTGTGGATACGTGAATGTTATCCCAACGATGTTTTATTTTTATTTCATAGAATTGTCAAATGTTAGCAGATAGAAATATTTTTCACGTCGCATATTTGTGGAGAATTAAAAACTTCACGTTACCTATTGGACAAATATTGTTTTTTCAAAAAATTCACATTTAAAAATCCAAACGAGAGAGAGAGGGAGGAGTGAGAGGTATAGAGAGAAGAAAGAGATGAGAGATACGAGATAGACGGGATAAATATACCGTCAACATAATTCATATACGAGACAAACGAGATAGATTTAAGGTGAACATTAAGTTGAAAATGTAATCAATGACTGATATTATTATTAACATTATAAAATTTCATAAGATTGACAAATGTTATTTTTTCAAAAAATACACTTAAAAATTTAGAAGAGAGAGAGAGAGAGAGAGAGAGAGAGAGGTGAGAGCAATAGAGAGACGAGATAAATACACCGTCAATAATGAATATATTGTCAAAAACTTAAACTTTCGATAAAAATAGAATTAATATTACTAATTAATTGTGTTAAAAGCACTACTAATAATTTATTCCATTAATATGGTCAATGTATCCATCACTATTCATTATAAATTAATTTATATTTTTAACTTTGAAATATTTATGATATATTTTATAAAATAAATATATCATAAATTTAATAGTTTTTTAAGAAAAAGTTATCTATATCAATACTAATTATATTTTAAGTGTTTAGATATGAGTTACTAAGTTGATATGTGTGTGTGAGAGAGAGGGGGAGAGTGACTTGAGAGAGAGAGAGGGGAGGAGAGAAAGGAATAGAGAGTGATGTGAGAGAGAGGGGAGGGGAGAGAGTAGAGAGACAGAACGAGAGATACATTAAAAAATTAAAAAGAGAAATAAATATGATATTTTGATTGTCATCATTATTGGGTTACCCACTACCTACCAAATCACAATAGATTAAAAGTAAGTTAGCCCACCTACTTACTTTCGGATTAACTTCTCTCCTATCAAATCAAAAATAAGTTAACCTTGGACAAACTTAAGCGGGTTAAGTTAACTCACAAAGCATCGCTTTGGTAGGGAGTTAGTCTTAGGTTAGTCATAGTTTAACTGATGCGGGACGGACACGGGGACCGACTCTACGTGGTATGAACCTCGGACTCTAGATGCGGACACGACTAGCAACACATGATGGGAGAGACACTAGGCCCGACACGGAGAGCTCCTATGGGCTATACGTCGCTAATAGAAACGCAAGCTCACTCGTCGTCCCAAGCGAGGGAAATGCGGATCGTGCGCGGTTGAAGAACCGGCAGAGTTCACGAGTAGGCGACTCACTTCCGGACTCGGATCGAGTCACGGGACGGGTCACTCTCACACTCACAGCGGTGACATGGACTCACGGGCTAGTACCTATCACTCTCGGCAGCGGCAAAAGACCATATACTAAACTAGCAAGCGAATGCCGAGAACTTGAGACCTTTACCTCCACGCACCCGACGTGGCGAAGACAACCCCGACCGAATTACGGACTCTCGGTTAAACAATGTTACAGCAATACAATAATTTGACCCACTCCATGCAGGGAGGTAAAAGGTCACATGTGGGGCCCGGGAATCACGTAAATCGGGTTGACGGGCAGCATCTTGATGTCGCCCGGCGGTGCCGAACTCCGCGTTTTCGTACTTTCCGAACGGCGGGTTCTGCGGGTCCATGGGGCCCACGGGTGGCGCTGTCCTCCGGATCTGCGGGGGTGAGACCCACTATGATGGGGACCCCTGGTGGCGCGCCTCCACGGACGGCGGTTGGCCGGAAACACCGATCGGGGGTCAATCGGCCCCGATTCCCAATTCTTGAACTAGCTTCCCACGGATTTCCGGTTCTATTTTCCAGCGCGCGCTCCGGCAAGAATGGCCGCTGCGATCAATCCCGATGTCGGATCGGGGCGCATGAGCTATCGTTGGAAAGCTCTCTTTAAATCCTTCAATCTATTCCCAGATAGATCTGCTCGATCTGGTCGGATCTGAACTTTATTGAATTTACAAGTTCCTATTGAATAGTACCCAGAATCTCATATTTGCAGGGAACTTGTCTGAGAACTGCCATTGACCGCCTAGTAGACTTCCGATAAGCTCCTGAGCTTTTCATCAAAGTTATAGGAGTTTGAACAAGGAAGATGGAAATATTTTTTGTGGACTGATTGGAGGTGGCTACGAATTGATATGATTTTTGCACTGGACAGAGGTCGGATCTGGAGACAGGTGGACAGCACTGTAGCTAGCTCTAAGAATGAATTTTTTAAAAATAGGTGGAGGGTTGATCAAATATCAGGAAAATTTGTGGAAGGGGGGTTGGTGGACAGAACTCCCATTAAAATTGAGAGCTCTAACAAAAATCAGAAAGAGGTCAGAATCCTGGAAACACAGGGCGGGTGGAAATGGAAACAGACAGTAGACAGATCTAGAAATTAAAGTTGGGAGAAAATGAAAAATTATCAAAGGGGATATTTATGACCAACCAATTTTTGTGGGACGTGCTTGACACCTCTGGAACATCCCCTCAAAATCCCAAATCGATCTGAGCTCGTGGCTGATGGCAAGAATTCGTGGAAGTGGAGGCTACATGTGGAAGGCAGAACTCCGACGGTTGCGATGGCGGTGCGGTGGCGGCTCGTGGCGGCGGCGGCGGTGACCGGAACTGATAGCGGTGGAGTCACACCACCAGAATACAGGCTTCCCATCTGCAAGGAGGAGAGGGAGAGAGGGAGAGGGGGGTGCCCAAGGGCTGCTCCAAGGATTTTCCAAGTTCAAATGGCATTAATTCATCAAAAATGAAAATTACAAGCATATATAGGTTACATGTCTAATCAATCCTCAACCGTTGGATCTAGGGATGGGAGATAGAGGGCTGGGATTGCATGTGACCATCCACAAAAATTAAAATTAAAAATACAAGGGGGGGCAGCCCATTGATTAGGGAGGCAAGGGAGGGACATGGTAGGTGGGGGTGGGTTGGAATTGTTGGCATTTTCATTCCAATGTCCCCCACTTGGCCCACCCTTCTAGAAGCCACCATTTGAATGATTGACCGACCCCACATGGGGCCCTAGGGATGAGGTGGATCAATGGGAGGGGGCATGGGGTCCCGTGGGGCCCAGGGGTCCCATTTTTACAAATAAGCCCCTCTTACAATCAAAATTACATACCGAATAAAATGAAGTAAACACACATTAAACACAAATAATTAAAGTCTAACTAAATATGATAAATGCCGGGACTCATGGGGGAGTCTCCAGGCTGTCTCCGAGCCAGATGGATGTTGAGGTGGCTCGAGTCGTGTTCCGTGTGCGGTACCGGTGGCTCGGCGTGTCGCGCCGCTCAACTGCTCAGGTGTCCGCACCAATTCTCCCTGGGTGGGAGAAACTCGACCCTATCGAGTAAGGGTCTACATCGCTCCTGTATCGCTCCAGAAGGTCCGGATCAATCCCCTACAACTCTCCATGTGTGATCCACGTGTCCTCGGTAGCGGGCCGTCCTCTCCATCGCACTAGGTAGCGCGGGTAGGATCCACTCCTGGTAACTGTCACCTGCTCATCCAGTATATGATCTATATGCTCACGCTGCCGTAACAAGGGGGCTGGATGTGGACACTCAGGTGTGGGATCACTCTCAAGGAGAGGAGATGGCTCGAAAGGCTCATTAGGGATCACCGCTGGGTCCCTGTATGCAACTAGATCTGATACATTAAAAGTAGAGCTTATACCGTATTCCTCGGGCAAGTCCACAACGTACGCATTGGATCCAACGCGTTTCAACACTCTGAATGGACCGGCTCCGCGAGCTTGCAACTTCTTAACGGTTCCGGAGGGAAATCGCTCAGGTCGTACCCTGATCATGACATATTCGCCCTCTTGGAACTCTCGGTGGTGTCGGTGGACAATGGCTAACTCTTTGTACCATGCATTGCTGGCCTCAATGTGACAACGGATGTTGTCATGCAAACTCCTAACATGCCTAGCAAACGACTCGGCCGACTCCGACACTCTATCATGGATAGGCATGGGGACAAGGTCAACGGGTTTCCTAGGCCTACGACCTGTGACAATCTCAAATGGACTCATGCCGGTAGACCTATTCATCGAATCATTATATGCAAACTCAGCCATGGGTAGAATGAGATCCCAATCCCCAATGCGATCCCTAATAAGACACCTCAAAAGATCTCCCAGACTCGTATTGACTACCTCGGTCTGACCATCTGTCTGGGGATGATATGTAGTGGAAAACTTGAGGCGCGTATCCATCATATGTCATAGTGTCTTCCAAAAATAGGAAGTGAATCTAACATCACGGTCAGACACTATAGTGCGAGGCAACCCGAACTTGCACACCACATGAGTAAGGAATAGGCAGGCTACCCTAGAAGCATCCGAAGTCTTCGAGCAAGGGATAAAGAGGGCCATCTTCGAGAAACGGTCAACCACCACATAGACCGAATCATGCTTCCTGGAGGTACGTGGCAATCCCAAAACAAAGTACATGCTAACATCCTGCCACGGGGCATCAGGCACGGGAAGAGGGGTATAAAGGCCCGAGCTTTGCTTCTTCATCTTGGCCGTAGCACATGTACGGCACTGAGCCACGATGTTAGCGACATCACGCTTCAAGCTCGGCCAATAAAATCTATGCTCAACCGCCTCGATAGTCTTGTTCCGACCAAAGTGGCCGGCTAGACCTCCCGCATATAGCTCCCACACTAAAAAATCTTGAACTGAAGTTCGGGGAACACATAGCCTGCTACCTCAAAAGAGGTAACCCTCCTGAAGCACATAATCATCAAGGTCTCTCGAGGGTCCGGCCTGGAGAGTGGTAAAAATCTGACCGAAGTCAGGACAATCAACATAGGCCTCCTTCATCTTCTATAACCCTATGACCTCGGCACTCATGGTTGTAAGCAAACATGCTCGCCGACTCAATGCATCAGCCACCTTGTTCTCCACTCCAGCCTTATGTTTAAGCACAAAGGTGAACTGCTGGGGATACTCAACCCAATGACTATGACGCGAGTTAAGCTTCTTTTGGGAATGGAGGTACCTCAATGCCTCGTGATCGGAGTATAGGATAAACTCCTGATGTAAAAGATAGTGCCTCCAATGCCTAAGAGCATGAACAACTGCGTAAAATTCCTTATCATATGTGGAGTATCGCAGTTTCGCGTCATTCAGCTTCTCGCTGAAATATGCGATCGGGTGGGACTCCTGACTCAAAACTCCTCCAATTCTCACGCCCGACGCATCACAAGAGACCTCAAACACCTTCGAGAAATCAGGCAATCAAAGGATAGGTGTCTGGGTCATGCGCTCCTTGATGTCCTTGAAGGCGGCAGATGCGGCCTTCGTCCATACAAATGTGCCCTTTCGGATACAATCCGTGATCGGGGCGGTGATGAAGCTAAATCCGCAGATGAAGCGACGATAGAACGTCGCAAGGCCATGAAAGCTGTGGACATCATGAACCGTACGGGGTTCCGGCCACTCAACAATGGCCCGGACCTTCTCCGGATCGGTGGAGACCCCAGTATTAGACACAATGAAATCCAAGAAGGTAAGCTGAGATGTCATGAAGGTGCACTTCTGTGGGTTTGCAAACAACTGCTCTCGCCGAAGAAGTAGACAGACCTACCGAAGGTGGTCTAAGTGGTCCCCCGTGTTGGGACTATAGATAAGGATATCGTCAAAATACACCACTACAAAGACTCCAATGAAAGGTCGAAGGACCTGAGTCATGAGCCGCATGAAAGTGCTAGGGGCATTGGTCAACCCAAAAGGCATGACCAACCACTCATATAGACCATCCTTGGTCTTAAAGGCGGTCTTCCACTCATCACCTGGCCTAATCCTCACCTGATGGTAGCCACTTTTAAGATCAATCTTTGAAAAGATAGTGGCACCTGCCATCATGTCTAGCATGTCATCCAGGCGGGGAATAGGGAACCAATACTTCACGGTGATTTTGTTGATGGCACGACTATCAATGCACATCCTCCACGTGCCATCCTTCTTCGGGGCGAGTAATGTAGGTACATCACATGGACTCATGCTGTCCCGAACAGACCCTCTCTGCACTAACTCATCGACCTGCCGTTTAAGCTCGGCATGTTTCGTGGGACTCATGCGATAATGAGGAAGGTTGGGCAAGGAAGAGCCTGGAACAAGGTCGATGGCATGCTGAATATCCCGTATAGGTGGGAGTCCCTCGGGAAGCTCATCGGGAAAGACATCAGCATACTCCTGTAGAATGGGAACAACCTCGGGTGGAAGCTCACCCTCGGAGTCCCGCTCCACCTCTCGGACCGTAATGGCGAACACCGGACAGCCCTGACTAAGCTCCTGCTCCATTTCCCGGGAGCTAATCATCATCAATCTCCTCGTCGAGGGCTCTCCTGGGCCAGAGGTAACGGTCATAGCCTGAGCTGGGGATGGGGTACTAGGCCCGGGGATGGAAAGCTCTGGGGTACTTGGGCCAGTAGGACCCCTGACTGATGGGCTCTCGGGCCGAACGGGGTGGAGGGTGACCCGCTGGCCGGTGTGGTCGAAGGTACAAGTGTTCGACCGGCCATGGAGGGTGGCATCTCGGTCGAATAATCACGGCCTACCAAGAATGATACTGCCCACTTCCATGGGGAGAACATCACACCAGATCTCGTCATGGTAGGAGTGGAGCTGCAGCGGGACCAAGCACCGCAGCCTGACCGAAATGGAAGTGGTATCCACCCATTATACCTGATAGGGGCAAGGATGGTCTACGGGTGTGAGACCAATACGAGTGACAGCGCTCGTGGAGATTGCATTGATACAACTCCCGCTATCGATGACCACCTTGCAAATTTGCTTTCCCAGCCTACAGAATACATGAATGATAGTAGTCCGACGCTAGTCATCGCTGACCTGCGGCTGGGTGAGGATACATCTGACGACCCCCACGTGGGTATCGTCTGAATGCTGGGCATCCTAGGCCTCACCTCCCATCTCATAGTACTCGTCAGCTAACTCCTGATCTGCCTCATAGCTGACTAACTCGAGGCCCGTAGGGGTGGTATCCTCGGCGTGTGTGTCCCCGATGATAAGAGATTAGGGGGTGGGACACTGGTTGGTAAAATGGCCAAACCCATTGCAGCGATAACACTGCTACCGTGATCCACTAGGCTCCCCAATCATGGGTCCTTTCCCCTTATCCTCCCGACGGATAGGAGGTGTAGGTAGCAAAGGACGTGCAGGAGGTGCGGGTGCCGGTGGACGGGCTGTGGATGGAGCCGTGAGATGCTGGGGACGAGGAAGGTCCCTTGGGGGTGGAGGACGAGGCCTAGGAGCAAAGGGCTCGGGGCGAGCGGGCTCCTGAGGTCGAGCCATGGGGGCCCTCGGATACGTGCCAGATGAGCCACGGGGCTCGACACTATGAAGGGGAAAAGAGCCCAACCGATGGGGAGACTCGAACTCGGCCTCGAATTGCTCCAGTTCGAGAGCAATCTGATACGCCTGCTCCAAAGTGGTCGCGTTGCGGCGAAAGAGTTCATATTGATAATTGGGCCGCAGACCTCTCCGAAAGTGGGATATCGTCATGGTGCTCTCTTCCGTGACCCCGCACCGCAAGTAATATTCATCGAACTCGGCGGTGTACTCGGTCACGGATCGGTTCCCTTGGGAGATGCTTTGCCATTTGTCTATGAGACGCTGGCGATATCAGGCAGGAAGGTATTTCTCCCTCAATTTGGATTTCATATCATCCCAAGTACCAATTTGGGGTTGACGTCGCTGGTTGAGCAATAAGTTTGGGCCTGCCCTTGCAGCTTCATCTTTGCGTATTGGACTCTTCGGTGGTCCGTCATCTCAAACCACTCGAAATACCGGTCCATGCCGGCCTCCCAATCTAAATACACCCTAGGGTCCAAGGACCCGCTAAAAGTGGGAGGGTCCGCACGCACGCCCCTAAGAATGCGGTCGTCATCCTCGTCATCGCCATTCCGTCGATGATTCCGACGACCGTAACCCCCTTGATCATTGTCAGATGCATAATCATCCACCACGTGCACCTGTTGTCCCCCAACATTCTCCGCCTGAGCTCTTGGTATAGTAGGGTGCTGAACCGGCTCTTGCTGACCATTGGTCGGCGTGGGTTGCGCCGCCGCTGGGGCCCTCTCAAGGACGGCTATTCTCCCAACAAGACCCTAGATGAACTGGTCCGAAGCTTCGGCCCGATCCTCGAGGGCTTTCATCCGCCCTTCTAGACGCGTCCCTACTCCATCTAGACGCGTACTGAGGCCATCCATATGCGTGTCGAGACGATCCATGAGGGCTCGGAACATCTCGGCCGTCGAAGGCTCATCGGAGCTACGGGCTGGGGAATCCGCCATAGGTGGTGGTGGCGAGTATTGGGTACCTCGACGGGTGGGCATGCAACTGACACACGACCCTGAAGACACCGACTAATGCAACACTCACTAGATGATGCACTTAGACCTAACCAATATCCGGTACGAGGCGGAGCTAATCGATCCGAAGATCACTCGCACAAATCCGTCACCTTCCCGATAGGCATAACCTAACGTTCGGGTAACGTCTTTTGATATACTGGGTTATTGGGATGAAAAATGCAAGTTTTAAAACACTTTTTTTTTGTTTTGAAAATAATGATCCTAGACTTGACTTAAACCATGATGCATGCAAGACTTATGCAAAGACTACCCTAGACTCGACTCGCTCTGATACCAAACTGATGCGGGACGGACACGGGTACCGACTCTACGTGGTATGAACCTCGGACTCTAGATGCGGACACGACCAGCAACACATGATGGGAGAGACACTAGGCCCGACAGGGAGAGTTCTTATGGGCTATACGTCGCTAACAGAAACGCAAGCTCACTCGTCGTCCCAAGCGAGGGAAACGCGGATCGTGCGCAGTTAAAGAACCGGCAGAGTTCACGGGTAGTCGACTCACTTTCGGACTCGGATCGAGTCACAGGACGGGTCACTCTCACACTCACAGCGGTGACATGGACTCACGGGCTAATACCTATCGCTCTCGGCAGCGGCAAAAGACCATATACTAAACTAACAAGCGAATGCCGAGAAGTTGAGACCTTTACCTCCACGCACCCGGTGTGGCGAAGACAACCCCGGCCGAATTACGGACTCCCGGTTAAACAATGTTACAGCAATACAATAATTTTCCCACTCCACGTAGGGAGGTAAAAGGTCACATGTGGGGCCCCGGAATCACGCAAATCGGGTTGACGGGCAGCATCTTGATGTCGCCCGGCGGTGCCGAACTCCGTGTTTTCGTACTTTCCGAACGGCGGGTTCTGCGGGTCCGTGGGGCCCACGGGTGGCGCTGTCCTCCGGATCTGCGGGGGTGAGACCCACTGTGAGGGGACCCCTGGTGGCGCGCCTCCACGGATGGCGGTCGGCCGGAAACACCGATCGGGGGTCAATCGGCCCCGATTCCCAATTCTTGAACTAGCTTCCCACGGATTTTCGGTTCTGTTTTCCGGCGCGCGCTCCGGCGAGAATGACCGCTGCGATCAATCCCGATGTTGGATCGGGATGCATGATCTATCGTTGGAAAGCTCTCTTTAAATCCTTCAATTTAAACCCAGATAAATCTGCTGGATCTGGTCGTATCTGAACTTTATTGAATTTACAAGTTCCTATTGTACAGTATCCGGAATCTCAGATCTACAAAGAACTTGTCTGAGAACTGTCATTGACCGCCTAGTAGACTTCCGATTCAGCTCCTGAACTCTTCATGAAAGTTATAGAATTTTGAACAAGGAAGATGGAAATATTTTTTGTGGACTGATTGGAGGTGGCTACGAATTGATATGATTTTTTCACTGGACAGAGGTCGGATCTGGAGATAGGTGGACAGCACTGTAACTAGCTCTGAGAATGAATTTTTTAAAAATAGGTGAAGGGTTGATCAAAAATCAGGAAAATTCGTAGAAGGAGGGGTGGGTGGACAGAACGCCCAGTAAAATTGGGAGCTCTAAAAAAATTATAAATAGGTCCGAAACGTAGAAACACAGGGTGGTTGGAAATGGAAACAGACAGCAGACAGATATGAAAATTAAAGTTGGGAGAAAATGCAAAATTATCAAAGAGGATCTTTATAACCAACCAATTTTTGTGGGACGTGCTTGACACCTCTGGAACATCCCCTCAAAATCCCAAATCGATCTGAGCTCGTGGCTGATGGAAAGAATTCGTGGAAGTGGAGGCTGCAGGTGGAAGGCAGAACTCCAACGGTTGCGATGGCGGCTCGTGGCGGCGGCGGCGGTGACTGGAACTGATAGGGGTGGAGTCACACCACCAGAATACAACCTTCCCAGCTGCAAGGAGGAGAGGGAGAGAGGGAGAGGGGGGGGTGCCCAAGGGCTGCTCCAAGGATTTTCCAAGTTCAAATGGCATTAATTCATCAAAAATGAAAATTACAAGCATATATAGGTTACATGTCTAATCAATCCTCAACCGTTGCATCTAGGGATGGGAGATGAGGGCTGGGATTGCATGTGACCATCCACAAAAATTAAAATTAAAAATACAAGGGGGGGCAGCCCATTGATTAGGGAGACAAGGGGGGGACATGGTAGGTGGGGGTGGGTTGGAATTGTTGGCATTTTCATTCCAATGTCCCCCACTTGGCCCACCCTTCTAGAAGCCACCATTTGAATGGTTGACCGACCCCACATGGGGCCCTAGGGATGAGGTGGATCAATGGGAGGGGCATGGGGTCCCGTGGGGCCCAGGGGTCTCATTTTTACAAATAAGCCCCTCTTACAATCAAAATTACATATCGAATAAAATGAAGTAAACACACATTAAATATAAATAAAGTCTAACTAAATATGATAAATGCCGGGACTCATGGGGGAGTCTCCAAGCTGTCTCCGAGCCAGATGGATGCTGAGGTGGCTCGAGTCGTGCTCCGTGTGCAGTTCCGGTGGCTCGGCGTGTCGCGCCGCTCAACTGCTCGGGTGTCCGCACCATTAACCCATGTTTAACTATTTTTGAAGTCCAAATCAGTTTGATACTTAAACCTGGACTAAACCTCCTGGATCAGTATAAAACCCGGTGTAACCCAGGGTTTCGGAATCCTCCTCTGGAGGTGGATCTTGTTTAATCGGCGGAGGGTAATTACCCCTCCGCCCTCCCCTAGGCACCTCTGACGACGCCATCCCTTCTCTCGGGACCAGCCGATTGCCTGTCTCGTCTCCCCCGTGAAACCCTCGTCTCTCCCGTTCGTTGCTTTCCTCCTGTCGATAGCCATTTCCTCCTGTCAAACCCTCATCTCCGAGCACCGAGATGGCTCTAGTTCTTCTCCCCGAGCCCTTGTACGTGTGGACCTAGGCTTCTCATGTGCCGTGGTTTCTCGCCTTTGGTGGTCCGTGACGGCGGGGTAACCCTAGCTCCCGATTTGGGACTAGCGATGCTCGGAGAAGCCTTCCGGTGTTCATCTTCATCCCGAGCCCTTGTACGTGTGGATCCCTGGCCTCCTTCTCCTGCGCCGTTGTTTCTCGCCTTCTCGCCTTCAGTGGTCCGTGATGGCGGGGCGACCCTAGCTCCCGATTTGTATATTGTGCTGCTCGAAGAATGTGTTCATCTTTGTCCCGAGCCCTTGTACGTGTGGATCCCTCCTTCTCCTGTGCCGTTGTTTCTCGCCTTTGGTGGTCCGTGACGGCGGGGCGACCCTAGCTCCCGATTTGGGACTCTGTGGGTGTCCTAGCGATGCTCGAAGAAGCCTTCCGGTGGTCATCTTCCTGACATCGGGAGCTGGGGTGAATCAAATATTGGTGCTGTGTGCCTTACCTTCCGCCAGCAACGTGAAGCTTTGCACTCGGCCCCTTTCTCATGAGTGAAAATTTGATTTTTTTTTTCCTCCTTATAAGCACATCCAGTGTCACCCTAACCCCTTCCTCAACTGCTTTTGGCTCCGTTTCCTCGATCCATTCTCATTCCCTCTTCACCTTATATGGTTGTTGTTTGGTGATCGTGTTGCTACTGTCATTCTCTCTATCGATCGCCATCTGTGTTGCTTGTGTGTGCATCACTGGTGGTCGGGCTGCTGTGCTGGAACTTACTGTGCTGACTTTGGTATCTCTGCTACCAGTAAGTTAATTCTTCACTCTGTTCTTGCACAAAAAATTGGTTGCTAAATAGATTTGATTGCATTAAAAAACTTGGTTTGATTGATAAATTGGTTTTATTCTTCACATATTTAAACATGAGGATATTTTCTAGTAGTTAGCAACAAAAAACTTGATTGCATTAAACTTATATATACATATACATATATGCACATCTATTATCTAGTTGTTTAACTTTCAATTTTTTAATACACGTATAACAATAAGGCATGCCCATCTTTTTTTTGGTGAATTTGTCAAATACTCTTGTTGAATCTTTCTGCTTTATTAAAAAAAAAGTCAAGTGTTGACTAGGAAAGTGTCTTATCTTCTGTTTAATTATTTACGGGCGTGATTAATTTGGAAGTCTCAATCTGAGGGTATCATATTCTTATGTTTATTTTCTTTCAACATGCCCAATCTTTTGTCGAATCTGATTCATTACCTCCCTAATAACTGTAAAGACATATGAGACCAAACTTTAAAAAATATACAAATATCTGACCATGTGTATGTATCGTGAACATCATTTTTGCCATGAGCCAGTGTGAATCGCCTGGATCAGATGTGTTCCATATATATAGAGATTTTTTTTATGTATTAAATTGAATAGTCATGCCCTAACCCAGAGTCTCCATATGTGCTCCGTATGGTTCCTGTTTTGAATCTCTTTGTATAAGAACAATATGAATTGTCTTCATATGACATACACCCTTGCATTGTAAAAAAAATATGCATGCCATCTTACATTTGCAATTATGAGCTTTGCATAAGTTATATGGTTTTATGCCATTTGCTGAAGTCTATGTTCTTATATATTTACATCATACCCTTATAAGGAAGATTGTCTTCCTTACCTTCTTTGTAGAGAATGCATAAGATTGTAACTCCATCACATTCATGTCACTTGTGGTAGTTGGGTCATTACTCCAGATGAGGCGGCATCATGTGTGCACTGACGAAGGGTTGGGGTGATGATGAATGTGTTTTATGATTTCATGTTGGCATGTGACAGGTGTTCTTCTAAAACAGTCTTTAGTAGGTCTCCATGTTTGTTGCCCCCGGTGCATGCCTAAGTTATCATGCGTGTGCATGTATGGGTGTCATAGAAGGCATAAGATTGCAACTCCATCACATTCATGTCACTTGTGGTAGTTGGGTCATTACTCCGGATGAGACGGCATCATGTGTGCATCGACGAAAGGTTGGGGTGATGAGAAATGAGTTCGAATGAGCACCTGTCACATCCCAACATGAAAAATGACTACACATACCCCCAAAACCTATACTAAGCCCATCCCAAAATGAAAAATGGGTTAGAATTTTAAGATGTTCAGTGTACTAATTTATTTTTCCTATTTGCATGTTCAACAGCATCAGGTCTGGCAGGTGAATGGGTTCCATTTTGTTAAATTATTGCGGCATGTGATTGGGTTATTTATCCACCTGTGCGTGTATAAAAAATTGCTGCAGGTGAAATACTTTTGTTTCTGAAAGAACATGTCATGTTCAATGGTAGCTTTTTCAATGTCCCGAAAGAACATGTTCAATGGTAGCTAACATATCCGGTTCTCTGTTTCCACTGCAAGTTAGTGTTGAATGTGGTTTTCATGTGTTTTGAATCATTGACTAGATAATTTTAGACCCACTATACAACGTTATTCTGCTTACAAATTTATTGTGCCACCCGCCATCCTTGTGCTCGTTGGAGGTGTGTGACCTGCTGATATCTCCTACACCCACCTGCCATTCCTAACTATTTTTAGGAATGGAACTTATCTTTCCCAATGTGAAACTCAGAGCTCGATGACTAGAGAAGCTCCTTGAAACACCCGCAAGAATGTATTTCAAGTATGAAGGTACAAGCCCAACTAGCTAGATCACACAAATCAAACACGGTAGTCCCTCAAGTTTGGTATAACGCCAAGGTAGGAATTCAAAATGTTGTGACAGAAACCGGTGCATACAGGGTGAGTTCTTTGGCCTTTTCTTGCACTTTATTTGGTCTCAACTCTGAGTGTCACGCTCCGACGCGGAATATCGAGACTGGCAATATAAACAATTAAGAATAATATGTTGATTTACAGACATGCTATACTAAAGCTAAAGAATTACCACCACACCATGAACAAAATGACTCCAATTAACATCAAATGCTCTATAATCCAATTACATCATCCAACAACCAACTTAGAAAAGCTTACATAACAATATTCACTTGACACTATTACAATTGCTGACTTCATAACTACAACTCTTACAAGACACACTTTCTATAACATAACTAGACACAAAACAACTATAACGACTCTTCGGGTTCGTCCAACAGGTTCGCTCCAGGGTCGTCACTCTTGCCCATCCCCATTAGTTTGCGAATCCTCTCTTGAGCTACCTGAAAGGGGGAGAAACAACTGGGTGAGCGAACGCTCAGTAGGTAATAACAGGCAAGTTTAAGTAATTAATCAATTAATTACATCTATAAGTGCAAAAAGAAAAGAAAAGAATGAAATGAAATGACGATATGACAAGTAACATAAGTACGAGATCATGAACAAAATGTAATTGAAAATTGGCCAACAAGCAAGATTTGACCAAGTCAAGAAGATTCAAGTAAGAGATTATGTCGTAGACATCACGCTAGTCATGCACTTGGTGTAATGTCTCACCATGTCATTCAAACTCCCCGGGACACAAGTACTTTTCGGGCGCTCCTCCAGGACCAGACCGGGCCCTTATGATGCGTTGGCATTGGTTTAATGGATCCAAGATCCCAAGTTATGTCTAGACATCAATCGAGTTAAATGGCCAATAATGTCAAGGTATAACTTATCTCGGAAAATCCAAGGATAAGTTGAAGAGATACTTTGACCAGAAAGTTCAAATTTATCAAGAACCAACAGGTCCTTGTATTCAAACACGAACAATTAAGGAAATCATTTTCTGGAAAATACACGATCCATATTGGGCCGTTCAGAGGAATGGACGGTCGGTATATGGACCGTGCTAAAAGGGATTGGGCTGAAAGAACAGCCTAATAGAAGCCAAAAATAAACGGTCTACTATGGACCGCTCAAATTATAGGACGGTCACAAGTGGGCCTTTCAATAGATATGAACGGTCTATACTGGGCCGTTCACGACATGAAAGATCTAAAGCCCACAACGACAGTAAGCGGTTTAGATTGGGCCGCTCAATAATTAAACGGTTCATTACGATCCGTTCTAAAGAATGAGCGGGCCGAGACTGTCCGTTCCATTACTAGGCCTGACTAGCAACTAGAATCCACCCAAAATGGGCTCCGGGCTGCCATAAGTGGGGCAGAACTGAACCAGGGTCCAGCCCACTATCCACTGTTCAACCTAGGGTTTATTAGGTCGATCAAATCATGATTTGGTCGAAGATGAAACAAGGTTAATCGACCAACAAGAAATGGCATTTAGCCAGGAATGCACGGTTCATAATGGGCTGCCTATTGAGTTAAACGGTCCAAATCCGACCGTTCAATACTCAGTCGGTCCAAATTGAGCCGTGACTCACAACACAGCAATCCAAGCGGTTCGATCACGTGAACAGGTTCATGTCTTGGTGGTACAACCTGCTCGGCGTCCTAGTGGGAATCCCAGGCTCACGGGGGCTTACGGAGGTCCCGTAATGAAGGTCCTAATCCGACAGAAGGAGTATCCGGCGGAGAGTCCCAACCATTACAAGGAATAGATGCTAGCAAAACATCGGAAACCAAGTATAGCGGTCAGTCAATCCTACCGGAGTAGAACGACTGTTAAACAATCCTAATAACAATTTCATTTATCAATGAATCATAATTAATATTAACTTCATTGAAAAAAAATGAATCAAGATCAAGTGAAGACAAACTAGCAAGAATTCATAAATTTTTTCTTCCATAAATTCCAGTTTATCATGTGTGTTGCTAACTTACCATTAGCCACTAATCTACTGAAATAAATCATGCCGAAATGACAATGAAGCAGTTCTGTATTGCTGGGCGGTTCGTGCAGAGCCGCTCACATGCCTCGACGGTCGCACGACAGGCCGTTCACACCCTCTCAGGTCCGAAGACCTATTGGGGATGAGCGGTTTATAGAGTGCCGCTGGGGACGATGAATGGTCTGGGACTAGCCGCCTAATGACAGGGCGGTTAGGGGTCTGCCGCTCGATCCACGAAACATATCGGAGATGAAAGCACATGAACGGTCAATAACCGGCCGCCTATCTAGGATGGGCGGTCTATCGAGAGGCCATGCAAGTCAGGGGGCTTCTGCTACCTTCGCCTTGCCCGCCTCCGGCAACTCCGGCTAGGGTTAGCTAAAACAGTTAAATACATGAAACATAAAGCATGAAATTTAGGGCTTTTACTATCAATAGAACGAGCACAAAGAGTTATACAAGATAGCATGATCAATTGAATGTTTAGTGCCTGAAATCCCTACTTAAATCGAGGTGGAACATGGTTAACCCTAATTACGACATGCTTGCACTGAGACTGAAAATTCTCGCAGGATACTACATAAAATTTAGGGCTTCTTAGATCCATAGAAAGAGGACAGGACGACGCTTCTATCCATATATAATACTTAGGGCTTGGCTTGCTATCACCTACCTTAATCGAAGGATGAAGGAAGAAGAGGGATGCCGATCGCGCTAGGTACACACCGCCGGTGATCGTCGCGATTCTCCTTTGATCGAGCTCCTCTCCGGCCACCATAGCATCTAAATGATTCTAGGGTGGCTTAAGTTCGTTTATATAGGTTCGATGGTATCTAGAGGGTTCTAATCGTGGAGATAGAGTCCACGCATCGCGGACGTGCACGATTCGCGCAAGACCGAGTCAATCCGCCACTCCGCCGTCAAATTCCACTCCTAGGGTTAGGGTTTCGGAGAATAACCAGAGGAGAAATGATCTCTTAATCCTAATCTTTCATTTGCATCCGATTTTAGCTTAAATGATCAGGTATTGGGCTCAAATTTTGCATTTTAAGGTCCGATTAGACTTAGTGTGGATTTGGGCTTTACTCTGCTTATTCGGCTTGATTAAGAATTTTATTTGGGTTGGTCGTAGAAGACAATTTTACTAAACATTTTATCCTCTACAAGATTCTAATTTTTCCAGATTTTTATAAAATGGTCAAAATTTTACTTATCCTATTTCTTAAGAAATTTCTTATTAATTTCTCAAAACTTTTATTCATTAATATACCGGGGTGCTACACCCTCCCCCACTTTAAAGAATTTGGTCCTCAAAATCTATTGCACTTAATAAAAATGGGGAGTGAGATAGCTCACCTATAATAAGTCGGGATACTGCTTCCGCATGGTATCTTCTGACTCCCAAGTAGCTTCTTCGGTTCCACGCCGACTCCACTGTACTTTAACCATGGGTATGGAACGATTCCTGAGTTGCTTCTGCTTATGATCCAAAATCTTCATAGGTCTTTCTTCATAAGTCAAATCTTCCTTCAGTTCCAAATCCGCATGCTGAATGACATGAGTGGGGTCATACACATATTTCCGTAGCATAGACACATGGAAGACGTTGTGTACTCATGATAACTGAGGTGGTGGTGCTAATCGGTAAGTAACATCTCCCACTCTTTCTAGAATCTTGAATGGACCAACATATCTTGGACTCAGCTTGTCTTGAATACCAAACCTGTGAATCTCTATCATGGGAGAAACCTTCAAAAACACATGCTCACAACCCTGAAATTCCAAGGCTCTTCTTCTGTTGTCGGCATAGCTTTTCTGTCTTGATGGTGCTACTTGTAACCGATCTCTGATAATACGGATATTCTTAGACGATTCAGAAATGAGATCTGGTCCCAGCCATTGCTTCTCACCTACCTCCTCCCAACATAATGGAGATCGACAGCTTCTTCTGTACAAAGTTTCAAACGGAGCCATCTGAATACTAGACTGATAACTATTGTTGTAGGCAAATTCAATCAAAGCCAAGTGATCACTCCAACAACCTTCAAAATCGATCATGCAGGCTCTAAGCATATCTTCCACTATCTGGTTGGTTCTTTCAGTTTGTCCGTCTGTTTGTGGATGAAAAGCGGTACTGAAATTCAGGCGGATTCTCAAAGATTCTTGCAATCCTCTCAAAAAATGTGAGGTGAATCTGGGGTCTCTATCAGACACAATGCTGACTGGAATATCATGAAGTCTTATAACTTCCTTCATATACAGAGCCGTCAAGACGTCAACTGTCCATCTAGACTTAATGGACAAGAAATGAGCAGACTTTGTCAATCTATCGATGATCACCCATATTGCATCAAATCCACTACGAGTCCTAGGTAGACCCATAATAAAATCCATGCCAATACTCTCCCACTTCCATTGAGGTATATCAAGTGGTTTCAATTTTCCTGCAGGTCTGAAATGATCAGCCTTAACTTGCTGATATACCAAACATCTACTCACAAATTCTGTAATTTCCTTTTTCATATTCGGCCACCAAAAGGATCTTTTCAAATCCTTAAACATCTTAGTACCTCCAAGATGAATAGTGTATTTGGATCTATGAGCTTCTTCGAGAATCTTATTCTTTATTTCAACTACATCAGGTACACAGGTCCTTCCCTGAAACAACAATATGCCATCGTCAGCTACCGTGAAATCAGGTCTGTTACTCAAACTCTCCTTGATCTCTACTAACTCTGGGTCGTTGTCTTGCAAGGACTTGATTTCTATCAAGAATTATGGTTTAAGTTGAATCTGAGCAATCGTAACCCGGTCCTTGTCAACATTGAGATCCAAACTAGCTAACTGCTCCAACAGTCTCCATTCTTACAACATGAGATGCGACAACTTAGCTATTGGCTTGCGGCTCAAGGCATCTGCCACTACATTCCCCTTTCCAGGATGATACTCAATGGAGAAGTCAAAGTCTTTTAAATACTCAAGCCATCTTTTCTGCCTCATATTGAGTTCCTTCTGAGAAAATAAATACTCCAGACTCTTATGGTCTGAGAACACTAGAAATGTCTCTCCATACAAGTAGTGCCTCCATATCTTCAAGGTAAATACTACAGCTGCTAGTTCCAAATCATGAACATGATAGTTTTCTTCATGCTTCCACAATTGCCTAAAAGAATAGGCTATCACTTTCCCGTGCTGCATCAGTACACAACCTAGACCAATACCTGAAGCATCAGTGTACACCATGAAACCTCCTTCCCCAGATGGTAGAGCCAAAACAGGGGCAGTAGTTAAACACTCCTTCAAGGTCTAAAAGCTTCTCTCACAATCCTCGGACCAATCAAATTTGTTCTCCTTGCGGGTTAATATAGTTAAAGGTACCGTAATCTTGGAGAAATCCTTAATAAACCTTTGGTAATAACCTGCTAGGCCTAGGAAACTTCTAACTTCAGTTACATTAGTAGGCCTATCCCAATTCTTCACTGCCTCTGCCTTCGAGGGATCAACAGAAATACCTTCCTTTGTAATAATATGCCCTAGAAAGGACACTTCTTGCAACCAGAACTCACACTTACTAAACTTGGCGTATAGTTGATGGTCTCTCAATATTTGCAACGCCATCCTCAATTGTTCAGCATGCATCTCCTTACTCTTAGAATAAATCAAGATATCATCAATAAACACCACGACCCACTGATCAAGATAGGGCTGAAACACATTGTTCATCAATTGCATGAAAGCTGTAGGTGTATTCGTTAGTCCAAAAGGCATCACTACAAATTCAAAATGCTCATACCTGCTACGGAAGGCCGTCTTATAGATATCCTCTTCCTTAATCTGCAACTGATGGTATCCTGATCGAAGATCAATCTTAGAAAAATACTGAGCTCCTGCTATCTGATCAAATAATTCGTCAATCCTCAGCAATGGGTATTTATTCTTGATAGTCGCCTGGTTCAATTGTCGATAATCGATGCACAACCTCATCGAACCATCCTTCTTCCGGACGAACAACATTGGAGCTCCCCACGGGGATGTACTTGGACGAATGAACCCCTTCTCAAGTAATTCCATTAACTGTTGCTTCAATTCCCTCAACTCCGCGGGAGACATACGATAAGGAGCTTTAGAAACAGGGGTTGCGTCAGGAATTAAATCAATAGAAAAGATAACCTCTCTCTCAGGCGGAAGTCCTGGCAATTCCTCAGGAAAGACATCTGGAAAGTCTCGAACGACAGGAATGTCCTTAATCTCGATCTTCTTCTCAAGGTTCACATAAACAAATGCTAGAAAAGGCTGACATCCTCTCCTCATCAATTTATCAGCTCGAAGGGCCGAAATAAGTGACACAGACTTATGGTGCCTAACCCCTATAAAAGAGAGTCCAGGGTGTCTAGAAAAAGACACAGGACTAGAACTGTAATGAACATTGGCCTCATACTTAGCCAACCAATCCGCTCCTAGAATTACATCATAATCTTTCATATCCATACAGACTAGATCAGCTGGCAAGTTCTGTTCATTAATCATAACCTTACTAGAAGGATAGAAATACTTAATTGCTGAACTGGAACCAATAGGGGTTGAAATCTCTAACGAATAATTCATCAAGACTTGCTTCATAGATAAGGAATTAGCAAATTTTTGAGAAATAAAAGAATGAGTGGCACCAGTATCAAAGAGAACGAATGCTGGCTTATCATGTATAATAAGAGTACCTTCAATGAGTCCACCCTCCTCGGTGGTTCCTGCATCATCTTCTTGTAGGGCTTGGAGCTTGCCCTGTTGCTTCTTGTTTCCTTGCGGCTTAGTCGGGGTAGCTTGATCTGACAAGAGGGGACACTCAGGAATACGATGGTCCCTGCTTTCACAGTGTAGACAGGCGCCCAGCTTATGCTAGCACTCTTCCATCTTGTGACCTGGACGGTCACAATACTTGCACACGCCCTTAAATGGCACAATCGGGCCAGGCTTCTTGTCTTCATTCTTTGGCATCTTACCTTTCCACGAACCAGACCCACCATTGGGCCTCTTCTTGCCATTACCGGGTTTGACACTCCCGGAACCAGTAGGTTGTTCCTTCTTAACACCATTTCCACGGATTCTCTCCGTCATTTCTAAGGTGTCTTCTAAGACTTGAGCCTTCCTTACCATCTCCGCATAAGTATGAATTTCTAGTGGCGCTAACTGGTTGATATACTGCAACTTCAGCCCGTTGAGAAAACGCTTAGCCTTCATCTTCTCTGTAGATATCAAGTGAGTGGCATAACGAGATAACCGAGAGAACTGAGCTTCATACTCCGCTACTGATAGATTCCGATGCTTCAAAGCAGCAAACTCAGCCGCTTTCTTCTCTTGCACTCTATCAGAAAAATATTTGCTATTAAAGAGTTCCTCGAACTCCTTCCAGGAAACTTGCCTATCACCGAGGGTAGCCTTCACTGCATCCCACCATGTTCTTGCATCACGCTCCAGCTGGAAGGTCGTTAAAAGAACACGCTCTTGATCGCTACACTGCATCACTTCAAATATCCTCTTCATCTCTTTTAGCCAGTGCTCAGCTTCATCGGGGTCGGTCGAGCCTCCAAAATGTAGGGGATTCATCCCACGGAAGTTTCGGTGAAGATCGCCTGCTCCGTGGTTCGCTGCTCCTCCTTGGGCCACTTGCTGCAAGGCCCGAGTAAGTCCTTGAACCGTTCGTTGCATGTCTCGCCATTGCGCACGCTCTGCCGCCATTAGAACGTCCTACACATAGAATTTATTTTAGGGTCATTAAGAAGGGAATCTTAGAAGTAGATCATTAACTCAACCCAAGTCTCTACCCAAATCTCACTAGGTTGGGTTCTTAGACTTATAACAAGGTTATAGGTCCTACGACATCACTTAGGATCCTAGAACTTAGAAAACCTAGGAATATTAGAAACTTAGGCTCTGATACCACCTAACTGTCATGTCCCGACGCGGAATATCGGGCCTGGCAGTAGAAACAATTAAGAATAATATGTTGATTTACAGACATGCTATACTAAAGCTAAAGAATTACCACCACACCATGAACAAAATAACTCCAATTAACATCAAATGCTCTATAATCCAATTACATCATCCAACAACCAACTTAGAAAATCTTACATAACAATATTCACTTGACACTATTACAATTGCTGACTTCATAACTACAACTCTTACAAGACACACTTTCTATAACATAACTAGACACAAAACAATTATAACGACTCTTCGGGTTCATCCAACAGGTTCGCTCCAGGGTCGTCACTCTTGCCCATCCCCATCAGTTTGTGAATCCTCTCCTAAGCTACCTGAAAGGGGGGGAAACAACTGGGTGAGCGAACGCCCAGTAGGTAATAACAGACAAGTTTAAGTAATTAACAAATTAATTACATCTATAAGTGCGAAAAGAAAAGAAAAGAACGAAATGAAATGACGATATGACAAGTAACATAAGTACGAGATCATGAACAAAATGTAACTGGAAATTGGCCAATAAGCAAGAATTAACCAAGTCAAGAAGATTCAAGTAAGAGATTATGTCGTAGACATCACACTAGTCATGCACTCGGTGTAATGTCTCACCATGTCAATCAAACTCCCCGGGGCACAAGTACTTTTCGGGCGCTCCTCCCAGGACCAGACTGAGCCCTTATGATACGTTGGCATTGGTTTAATGGATCCAAGATCCCAAGTTATGTCTAGACATCAATCGAGTTAAATGGCCAATAATGTCAAGGTATAACTTACCTCGGAAAACTTAAGGATAAGTTGAAGAGATACTTTGACCAGAAAGTTCAAATTTATCAAGAACCAACATGTCCTTGTATTCAAACACGAACAATTATGGAAATCATTTCCTGAAAGATACACGGTCCATATTGGGCCGTTCAGAGGAATGGATGGTCGGTATATGGACCGCGCTAAAAGGGATTGGGCTGAAAGAACAGCCTAATAGAAGCCAAAAATAAACTGTCTACTATGGACCGCTCAAATTATAGGACGGTCACAAGTGGGCCTTTCAATATATATGAACGGTCTATACTGGGCCGTTCACGACAGGAAAGATCTAAAGCCCACAACGACAGTAAGCGGTTTAGATTGGGCCGCTCAGTAACTAAACGGTCCATTACGATCCGCTCTAAAGAATGAGCGGGCCGAGACTGTCCGTTCCATTACTGGGCCTGACTGGCAACTAGAATCCACCCAAAATGGGCTCCGGGCTGCCATAAGTGGGGCAGAACTGAACCAGGGTCCAACCCACTATCCACTGGTCAACCTAGAACTTATTAGGTCGATCAAATCATGATTTGGTCGAAGATGAAACAAGGTTAATTGACCAACAAGAAATGGCATTTAGCCAGGAATGCACGGTTCATAATGGGCCGCCTATTGAGTTAAACGGTCCAAATCCGACCGTTCAATACTCAGTCGGTCCAAATTGAGCCGTGACTCACAGCACATCAATCCAAGCGGTTCGATCACGTGAACAAGTTCAGGTCTTGGTGGTACAACCTGCCCTGCGTCCTTGTGGGAATCCCAGGCTCGCGGGGGCTTACGGAGGTCCCGTAATGAAGGTCCTACTCCGACGGAAGGAGTATCCGGCGGAGAGTCCCAACCATTATATGGAATAGAGGCTAGCAAAACATCGAAAATCAAGTATAGCGGCCAGTCAATCCTACCGGAGTAGAACGGCCGTTAAACAATCCTAATAACAATTTCATTTATCAATGAATCATAATTAATATTAACTTCATTGAAAAAAATGAATCAAGATCAAGTGAAGACAAACTAACAAGAATTCATAAATTTTTTCTTCCATAAATTCCAGTTTATCATGTGTGTTGCTAACTTACCATTAGCCACTAATCTATTGAAATAAATCATGCCAAAATGATAATGAAGCAGTTCTGTATTGTTGAGCGGTTCGTGCAGAGCCGCTCACATGCCTCGGTGGTCGCACGACAGGCCGTTCACACCCTCTCAGGTCCGAAGGCCTACTGGGGATGAGCGGTCTGTAGAGTGCCGCTAGGGACGATGAACGGTCTGGGACTGGCCGCCTAATGACAGGGCAGTTAGGGGTCTGCTGCTCGATCCACGAAACATATCGGAGATGAAAGCACATGAACGGTCAATAACCGGCCGCCCATCTAAGATGGGCGGTCTATCAAGAGGCCGCGTAAGTCAGGGGGCTTCTGCTACCTTCGCCTTGCCTGCCTCCGGTGAGTCTGGCTAGGGTTAGCTAAAACAGTTAAATACACGAAACATAAAGTATGAAATTTAGGGCTTTTACTATCAATAGAACGAGCACAAAGAGTTATACAAGATAGCATGATCAATTGAATGTTTAGTGCCTTAAATCCCTATTTAAATTGAGGTGGAACATGGTTAACCCTAATTACGACATGCTTGCACTGAGACTGAAAATTCTTGCAGGATACTACATAAAATTTAGGGCTTCTTAGATCCATAGAAAGAGGACAAGATGACACTTCTATCCATATATAATACTTAGGGTTTGGCTTGCTATCACCTACCTTAATCGAATGATGAAGGAAGAAGAGGGATGCCGATCGCGCTAGGTACACACCGCCGGTGATCGCCGCGATTCTCCTTTGATCGAGCTCCTCTCCGGCCGCCACAACATCTAAACGATTCTAGGGTGGCTTAGGTTCGTTTATATAGGTTCGATGGTATCTAGAGGGTTCTAATCGTGGAGATAGAGTCCACGCATCGCGGACGTGCGCGATTCGCGTAAGACCTAGTCAATCCGCCACTCCGCCGCCAAATTCCACTCCTAGGGTTAGGGTTTCGGAGAATAACCAGAGGGGAAATGATCTCTTAATCCTAACCTTTCATTTGCATCCGGTTTTAGCTTAAATGATCGGGTATTGGGTTCAAATTTCGCGTTTTAAGATCTGATTAGACTAAGTGTGGATTTGGGCCTTACTCTACTAATTCGGCTTGATTAAGAATTTTATTTGGGTCGGTCGTAGAAGATAATTTTACTAAATATTTTATCATCTACAAGATTCTAATTTTTCCAGATTTTTATAAAATGATCGAAATTTTACTTATCCTATTTCTTAAGGAATTTCTTATTAATTTCTCGAAACTTGTATTCATTAATATACCGGGGTGCTACACTTAGATAAGTAAAAGTGAGGTTTACTCACCAACAATGAACTACTACTGAAATCTATAAAATGGATCTATCTCATTCAGCCACCAATTTCACAATGTGATGTATCCATTTGTTCACCAAATTCTGTCCAAGTATGAGTTAAATGAGGTACAAGATGTTGATAGATTGAGTTGTTGAATTGGAAGTTACTGTTAAATTTATTTCTTCTCAAATACTCTTATACTAAGATGATTTCCTGTGTTTTCCTATCTGCTGAAATGAACTCTTCAACATTACTGTCTTCGGGGTTCCTTAGGTTAAGAATCAGACTATTTTATCAGTTGTGGATCTGTTGCTAGATATATGTAATTGTTGTGGTGTTGATGTCGGTATTAAGTAGTTTTGTTTTTATTTTTTCAATAGTTCACATATAAATGTAAAAAATTGCATAAAAGTGACATATATCTTTCCATATTTTTCATGGTCACACTTAAATGCTACTGGCAATATTGGAGAGGGGGTCGAAGAACTTGTCGTCCGAGTAGCCATGGTCGTCGACGCCGGGGCAGGTCACCTATACATTTTGCATCCCAATTTTTTATGTTCTCCTTATAAATATGCGTTGTAATCTATTATCATTCATTTTGTGCAGCAGATTCCGATTGTTATACTAGTTTCGAAGGGGGACGAGAGAGAGACAGGGGGTACAAAATTGTACTATTGGAGAAAGAATTCGTTACGTGGACGGATGAAGTGGTGCTGCCTTGTGGATGTCATAGAGCTAATTATACATTGCGTACCCTGTCGGGTAGAATTTTGAAATAGATTTGTATATTGTGCTCCTTGTCGAAAATGAAAGTGTCTTATGTTGTTTTTGTAAATCTGTAGCTCCATTTTATGATGTCCCCCTTCCCTGTGCAAATTTTTACAGGTCCTTTCAGATTAGTGTAACCACAGTTATGTAATTTTTTTGAATATTGGTGTCGATAAAATGTTAAACCTTCTTCAATGTATTTATTGAATTGTATGAATCAAGTATTTGACTTTGCAGATTTAATACGATGTTTCTCGATATGTGAATATTGTCTGGGATGTCTTCATTTTTATTTCATGGAATTGACAAATATTAGTAGATATACACATTTTTGACAATGTGATATTTAAAAACTTTGACTCTCATGTTATTTGTTAAAACAAGGTTTTGATTTTTACATAGAGATGAGAGTGACGAGAAAAATCTATCATCAATAATGAATATTTATATAAAAGTTAAACTTTTAAATAAAGTAGAATTAGTAGTACTAATTAATTTTTATTTGTATGATATAAAATATTTATGACATGCATTATAAAATACATATTTAAAAAGTTACGTGAGATAGAGAGGAGGAGAGAAATGGAGAGAGAGAGAGTGACGTGAGAGAGAGAGGAGGGGGAGAGGGGGAGAGAGAATGTGAGAGATTTTTATAATTTAAAGTGAGAGGTAAAAATAGTATTTTGTTTATAAACATTATTGGGTTAACTTACTACCTACCAAATCACAATAGATTCAAACTATGTTAGTTCACCTACTTACTTCTGAGTTAATACTCTTGTATCAAATCAAAAATGGGCTAATTTTAGACTAACCTAAGTAACTTAAGTTAACCCAAACTCCCTACCAAAACGTTACAAAAGGGCTAACTCTCTCCCAAAGAGGGGCTTAGGGTACCTCATTATTGGAGTTAAAATTACAATTACAAGAGCACGAGCTATTCAGGCTAAATACAATTGGTGATGGATAATGATAATGGATTATCTTTTGTAGTAAAAATCATTATATAAATATCAAATAAACCTAAAAATAAACACATATGTTATGAAAATGAATGAAATTTTTACAAATAAATTATAATTAAATATAAATTTATAAAAATATTTTTAAAATATATTAACAGACATATTATTGCGTAAAATTAAATTATGTAAATATGATATTTTTATTTATAGATATATCAATTTTTTATCAAAATTTTTTAAAAGAATCACACTTAGATGATCTAACATGATATGTCTGCTAATAAATTTTTAGAAATATTTTTTATTATTTACAATAATAATTTATTTATAAAAATCTCAAAATGAATATACATATGGATATGGATAGTGCGGAGAAAAGAAGATAGAATGACCTTTTCACACTATTCTTTCGTGTAAAAAGACTACCTTATTGATACACCTATAAATAAATATAAATGTGAGAGTAATAAATCTGTAGTTTTTATTCCAACAATAATTTTATATGAGCATCGAATTTAGAAGTAAAAATAAACTCAAAACCCACCACTCGAAATGACTCCTGCACGAGTGCACGGGAGCGGCTTTGGACCAAAAGCATTCCTCCGGCATCCGCTGACATCTGTCTTCCCCCACGTCGTCCCCCCCGGTGCTCTCAGATGCCAAATGCAAAGGGAGGGGGGTAGTTTGTCATTTTGGCCCCGTCGAAAGCGACGGTTGGTTCGAACCGAGAAAAGATCCCGTGCTCCCAAGACAAACCCCCTCGACGTCCGTTGCCACCCCCAGGGAAACGACGGACATTGCTGGCGCACGTGGACGTCTCAACTGCGAACCATACCCACCACCGTCGCGCGCGAGAGAGCGAGAGAGAGAGAGAGAGAGAGAGAGAGAGAGAGAGGGATAAGGGATCCGGATAGCAACCAGTTCTCCAATCTGGTTAGTGGTTACACTTCAGGGCCTCAGGCCCATCCCCCGACGCCTCCCCCCCCCCCCCTCTGCCCAGAGCTGATTTGGTCCAGATGGGACGGGGCCACTGGTAAAAGTGTTAACTTGGACGTCATCTGTGTGATCCCCACTTAAACCAGATGGAACGAGTAACATCTGTACACCACATGTGGTGTTATTAATTTTTAAATTTTTTTTGAGTGAGGATACTGCGATCAAATTATTTTGACGTGAATTTAACGTCATTTGATGTGATATATATGTCAAATAAAAAATTAAAAATATTAAAAATATTAAAAATTATATTCTTTTCATTTTTATACCGTGAGATTAGATGGGATGGTGACATAGAGCTTACGTCAAACTACATGTGGACTACACTCAATTTTTTTATAAAAAATATTAATAACACGGTGTACTTAATCAGTAACCGAACCCAGTAACACCCTTTTGGCACTGCCGCTGGAAAAAAAGAAATAAGTGCTGACGTCAACTTGTTACGATCTCGCCAATAGAAGATCTGAGTCCCCGTTACCCACTTTGGAGAGGCGTCATTCGAACTCTCCGCCTGCCTCCCTAACACTCCTCGGACGCGCACGCGAAAGAAATATCCTGCCCCTCAACTTGGCTGCTATGTTCAAACGTGGCATGTTTTTATTGGACGGGCGTATTGAGCCATGAATCACGACATTTCTCTAAGCGGATAGATCCCCCGCGACGCGAAAAGGCGGAATTCGTGCGAAATCCCCGCCGTGCCCTCGTCGCCTTTCTGAAGACCACCAGACCCCACGCCTCTCCTCCTCCCCCACCGTCGTCTCTGTCCTTTCCTTTGCTGCCCATTCTTTCTTCCTCCCCCCCTCCTCCGGAGGTAGGGAGACATTCCCCTCTTCGCCATTGCCCAGCTCTCCTATTTTCCGCTCCGCACCACCTCCCTTTCGCCCTCTCTCCCCCGCGGCTGCTTCTGCGTCTCTGCGGCGTCTCCCTTGGCTTCTGTGGCTGCTGCAGTGGTGGCGGCGGCGGCGGCGACGCCATGGACGGATCCGCTCCGTATAATCCGAGGACCGTGGAGGAAGTCTACCTCGACTTCAAGGGCCGCAGGGCCGGCATCATCAAGGCCCTCACCACCGGTCTTCTTCTCGTCCTGGCTTCTTCTTCGTTCTTCTCCTCCTCCTCCATCTCCTCCTACTGAGCGTTTTTTCTTTTTTCTTCTATGTTTATCATCTCAGGATTTAACTCGTTCTTCTGATTTCTTGCGGTTTTGTTTGCCCTTCTTGGTCATTGCAGATGTGGAGGAGTTCTACCAGCAGTGCGACCCCGGTTAGCGACTTGCCCTAGCCCTATTTTTTTTCACTTTTTTTGCTTGTTATATATCATTTGCTTTTTTCCAAGTTTTTTTTTTGTGCACCTGCATGCACCGGTTTAGATGCTCTCCGGGGCCCGTGTTGTTCGTGTTTGGTTTGTTTATTTGCTTCTATACGCGCCTCACATTGTACATGAATGCCGTACTATTTTATCGTTTTCCGTTGTTTAGTTATTGGGATATGCTTTATATATCGCCAATGTGGGACACGCGAAAAGACGCTGCAAGCGACCTGTTTTCTGATTTTCTATTTTGAATTTTGCAGCTTTTTAATGTTAATAAACCCCATTTTTGTGTTTCGATTAGCTTGACGGTCGGGTATACGCTCAGGGAGCTGTTTGTTGGGCACGTCAATGAAGACGTTGGGGGAACATTGTTTATAGAATTATCTTTTCCCACATGCAGCCTCCGTGTCATTTTTTACAGTATCGATAGGAGTTTTCACTTCTTGTATATTATTGGACTGCCTATCCTTTCAGATGTCCTTTTCAGTATTTCCCTTATTTAGCTCAATAAATGGCGTCTATGTAGATATTTTGTCAATAATGAGCAGGTGCTAACCAATTTTTCTACTTCCAAGTTAGTGAATCCAGGTGGAACTTGCCAATGGTAGAATTATTTGGAATGTTTGGAGTACCCATCTGACTTGAATTTCCTTTGAAAAGATCGGGGCTTCCATTCATCTGATAGATTCAACTGTAGGACTCCTTTGTATTAGGTAGTGTGTAAATAAAATAGATTGAATGGGAGTTATTTTAAAAAGACTAATGCAATTAAAACCCAACACTTATGAAATTATTATCGTTATTGTGTTTTGAGCAATGGATTTAATTTTCTAAATAACTGAAACTATAACATTTCTATGTTGTCTATAAAATTCTGCTTTATTCTTTTCTTTGCATCAATGTTCATCATCCAGGATATTTCTCATATAAAAATATTGAAAATGGCATTATGTTCGGCACTGTTATGTTTTGTTGCTAAGTCCAAGTCTTCACCTTGCAGAGAAGGAAAATTTGTGTCTTTATGGATTTCCCAATGAACATTGGGAAGTCAATTTACCTGCAGAGGAGGTACCAGCAGAGCTTCCTGAACCTGCATTAGGCATTAATTTTGCGAGGGATGGGATGCAAGAAAAGGATTGGATATCTTTGGTTGCTGTCCACAGTGATGCGTGGTTACTAGCTGTGGCATTCTACTTTGGTGCTAGATTTGGATTTGACAGAAATGACAGGTGATCTTCTCTAATTGTCTCTATAGTTATTGGTATTCCTATTTGATCCATTAGTTATATCGGACTTGTTCATTGCAGTTGCTGTTTATTTTATTAGGTGTGAGGATGTCTGGCCTTTTTTCTTCATAGTTTATTTTCATTGCCTCATATTCTGAATATTGCTATTTAGTTTTCTGAATGCATATTATTCTGAGCCTTCTGCTTGTTGAACTGTTTTTTGTTGCTGTAAATATTAAGGAATCAATATATGCTTCTATGATGTACAACACTTGGAACTTCACTAGCCTTTACCCATTATCCTCCTCTATGGAGGATCTCGCAAGGAATCTTTGTTTCTCCCTGCTTGTTGAACGGTTTTTTGTTGCTGTAAATATTAAGGAATCAATATATGCTTCTATGATGTACAACACTTGGAACTTCACTAGCCTTCACCCATTATCCTCCTCTATGGAGGATCTCACAAGGAGTCTTTGTTTCTCCTCTTATATATATGTATATATATATTTGTATATATGTGTATATATATATATAGGAGACTTATTGTTAACCAATCACTTGCCCGGTATCCTTTCGATAGAAAATTGATATTGGGCTAGAATAAATTGCCACCAAGCATACGTTCGTAGTTTGGCACTGTCGGATAACTTTCTTTTGAGAAAAGCTCCTAAGGTAGATGAGTTAGTTCTCAAAATAAAAGTTTCTCCGATTAAATAGGTGTGAAACTTCTAGACTCCTTTGACAGCAGCCAATATCTCCTTTTAGTGGCCAATTCAAAAACATGAGCTTAATTAATAATTACTGACCCGCAAAAAAGGAGATATTGGCTGCTGTCAAAGGAGTCTAGAAGTTTCACACCTATTTAATCGGAGAAACTTTTATTCTGAGAACTGACTCATCTACCTTAGGAGCTTTTCTCAAAAGAATGTTATCCGGCGGTGCCAAACGATGAAGGTATGCATGGTGGCAATTTATTCTAGCCCAATATCAGTTTTCTATCGAAAGGATACCGGGCACGGATCATCATCTTCCAGATGTTCTCACTAGAGAACTTAAACCTATATATATAGGAGACTTCTTGTTAACCAATCACATAAGAATGTCAGATCAACCTTTTGGTTAATCCAACAGCTACTAGGAGCATGAGCATCCTGGCAAATTCCCCTGAGCTGACGATATTCTTGCCTGTCATGGGGATTTTCCATGCATGGACAGGAATCCCACGGAAGACACCTTGTGCAGGTGAGGTTCACGCCATCCTGGGCAAATGCTTTGCCCTGAACAGGCAGGAATCCCACCCAAGGCAACTTGTGTGGGCGAGCATCATTCCTGTGCAATGTGTGCAGGGATTGCAGAGGCATGTTGCATTCTCCTGCTGCCATTGATCTCCAAGATGCCATTGTATTCAATGGCTCATCCTCCCCCATGGTTTCTGCACTGGATCTTTCTCTCTCTCCTCTTGGGTTACCGGTCCTATCTGTGAATTTGTGGTGTTGAAGGTGCTCAACACACTGGATGCTAGTTTTTTTAACCATTGGAGCATATAGTTGTGTGATCCAGTGGTTAAATAATGGGTAACAAAAGGCTTTCCTGTGTTACCTGGGGATAAGAAATCTGTCCAAACACACGCACACACATAATACATATAAATGTATGCATGCATGCACATTTAAGAAAAACATTGTGTTGAATTTATACCACTTGTGCACCCCACAAGGTAACTTCAGATAATCATGGCTGAGTACGGGTTGTTGGGCAAGGCTTATGATTCATGGCAACATATGAGGACTTTGGTAGATTGAAAAATTGACATGACTTTTTTATGATGAAAGTTCTTGCCAGCAAATGTGACCAATAACACTGCCCCAGGTAAAACATGGAAAAAATTCTTACAGTAAACCAAGTGTTTTCATTCTTCAAATTTTAAACGTTATTTTATCTTGATCTGTTGTGTATGGCTTTCTATGTAAGTTAAGTTTCCAGTTTGAGGTTTAATTAATGAAAGCTTCCTAGTTCTAGATGGTGCCCCATTTTCTTCCCATTTATGACAATGCACATATATGTTTTGTCGACTTTTGTTCTTGGTGGTACTATGCAACGTCTCACAAGCTTTTGTGCTGTTGAGAGATTGCACTGGCACCTGTTTACTTTAGAATAACTTTTTTGCAGAAATTGTTTATTTCTTTCCAAAGAAATGGCCTTGTGTGATTTATTAAACTGGTGAATGCAAAAGGGAGGGGTTAGTTTCTTTCCATTATTATTTTTTTGAAGGAGGATGGTACCACGCCATTTATAAAAGTGAAGAAGGTACAAGTAAGGAGGGACTACTTCCAAAAACTCCTTTATACAAAAAGGTGGCCAAAGCCTTCCTACCCTTAAGCGAGGGCAAAATAAAAGATTTACATTTGTCTGCTCTACAAAATGTCTCCCCAACTTTTCACGAAAAGGAAAATAGACTCCGAACACTTTGCCGGATCATGAGCTTCTTTTTTAAAGATTCTGCCATTCTTCTCTCTCCAAATAATCCAAAAGGTTGTATGGAGGATAAGCCACCACAGCTGGCAGTCAATCTTATCACCATATTGCACTTGCTAATTTCTGATGAATGCTTCCACTGGGCCTACCATTGACTTGGTGTACCTGAAGTTAGCGAAGAGATGTTGCCAAACTTTGGTCGCAAGTCACAGTGAAGAAATAAATGGTCCAGAGACGACTCCTCCTTTCCACACTTGCTGCACACAGTATCCACTCCAACCATGAAGTTGGCTAGTCTATCCCTTGTAGATAATCGTGCTAAGTACAATCCCCACGAGTATCTTCACCTTAAGGGGGCTTGGTGGCCCAAACATGATGAAACAGAGGGTGTTTCGTACCTAGGGCTCTCGTTGTCTCCGAGTGCTCTTTGATGTGCGGATTGGATTCATGTTGTTCAGAGATATGAGTCCAGGTTGGCTAGATGGAAGGCAAGATTGTTATCTTATGGGGGCAGACTAGTATTGTGCAGATCTGTGCTAGATAGTCTTCCTCTCTATTTTCTCTCTATGTTCAGGATCTCTAATACGGTGGCCAAGGAGATTGAGTCGATTCGTGTGAGATTCTTTTGGCATGGCAGTGGGGAAAGATATAGGGGGTGACATGACATTGCTTAGGGGAGGGTGGCTACTTTTAAGGAAGTGAGAGGTTTGGGGATCAAAGATGTGAGAGATTTCAATCTGACCTTCTTGTGTAAGTGGTTGTGGAGGTTGGGGGCGGGGGAGGATGGGTGTGTGTGCAGGTGATCACGCAGAGATACTACGTTAGGGAGTTTGAGACTTGGGTCATAGTCCGTAGTACAGGATCTCTTCGCTTTGGCGAGAAATCTTGACTTGCAGGGATTTCATTTGCTCCAGTGTCTGTGTCTGACTAGGAAAAAAGGTGACCAGAGCCTTTTCTGGAAGGATAGATGCTGTGGATACTTCACCTTGGAGGCCTCCTTCCCCAACCTCTTTGCGATTTCAGATGCCCCCTTAGGGTTGGTATCCCAGGCCTTCGACTCCCATTTTTTTGGGGGTACCTAGGTGCTGACCTTCCGGAGAGACCTCTGGATGATGAGATGATGCAGCTCCAGGACCTTCTTTCCTTCCTCCTCCCATTCCATCCTTTGCCGGACAGAGAGGATGAGTGGTTATGGAGGTGGGGAAAGGAGGGTACTTTCTCGGTCAGGTCTGTTTACGCTATTATCTCAGATGGAGGCGTTCGTCATCAGATTTTCTCACTGGTTTGGAGACCTAAAACCCCGCTGAAGGTGAAGCTTCTCTCTTGGAGGTTCTCTCACGGGTGATTACCTACTCGAGATAGACTAAGCCTAAGCCGACTCCGACTGAGTATCCAGTCGACTTGTTGCTTGTGCGGAGTGGACGTTGAGACTCTGGACTACCTGTTTGTAGGTTGCTTCTATTCGCAGGGAGTGTGGGGTGAGTTTACTAGGAGGACCCATAGTGGCGTTGGACGGCATAGCCAGATGCACCACCTGATGGAGCATTGGGGTAGAAGTTGGCCTCTAAGAGGTGACATGACCATTTGGTGGCTCATTCTCTATGCCACCTTAGGTTGCTATGGGGTGAACGCAACAATAGGATCTTTAGGAGGGAGTCAAAAGTTGTGGAGTCGGTTGTCTCCTTTGTTTGTGTTAGAGTGAGGGATTGGGCCGAGCTTCTTTGTAATGTGAATTTCCTCAACTCTTCTCTCTTTGATTTGCTTGGGGATTAGGATGTTCCTCGCGGGCATTGTGTGGCCCTTTGTATAGGGATGTTTTGGGAGTTTTTTGATTGTACTTGTATATCCCGATTTTCATTTTATACAATAGTGGTACCACTCACTTTCAAAAAATAAAGGAATATGTAGAGAAATTATGGATAAAGATTTTCTCATGTCATGCTTGTCTTATTAAGTCCTTGGTTTTTAACCCTTTTAAAACCAATGGTAAATTTACCGAAAGAAATTTCGATGGAGAAAGGGCCCTCATTTTAGTTGATTCCATAATCCATGATCCAAGCTTCCTCCATAGTGTCAATGCACCCATCACCATATAATATGCAAAATCATTGTTGCTGTATCTTTGTTAAGGAAAAAGCTTGTTTATGTAATTCTAATATTCAGTCTTAACTCAGTAATAAGAAATTATCTTTCTCATGAATGGTCATGGTGCATCAAATTCAAGTAACAGCCTAAGCAGTGTGTTCTCGTATGAGAAAGGATTTTGAGTTCACTTCATGGAGAGAGTATGAGACACTTTGTCTAGTTCTCTCTTGCACACTATGAGGAGTATATAAAATTCCCTCTGAAAAACTCAAAATCATTGCCCCACCCTCATCTGTGCTTCCTTTAATTACCTACATGCTTCCGAGGTTTCTAATCATTTCCTAGTCATAATCCCATACTTCTAAACAGATGAATCACCTGAAGAAAGACTATACTTCATGTTAAGCAGGTTAAATTTCATACTTGCTAAAAAAATATTTATCTGCTTTTTGGCCTCTAGTGCAGTACAACGTCTATTGAATGGATGGAGCCTGGGTTTGTAAATCATTTGATGACATTGATATGCGGCAGCTTTGGATCACTTGTTATGCAATGCAGGCTTTATTTAATTAGGTGAATAAGTCATTCATCATGGTTGTCTGACTGGCTGACGTGGCCCTGATCCTGGTGCTTGTTCAGTAATGGTTGTTCAAAAACATGCTTCTGAGGGCTGATGTTTCTTTTTGGTTTTGAGCAAATCCTAAATATCTCTTTCTTTGGATAGCAAAGATAGCGATTATGCAGGCGATGCTTTAAATTTGACTGCAATTGTTAGGATAGAGTTATCAACTGGTGAGTTGGGATCTGGTGGTCTGAAACTTGGAGAGGTCTCAATGTTTAAAATGTGGGATGGGGTCCAAATTGTTCAGCACTAAGTGATCAGATCTTGGGAACCTCAAGCAACCTGGGTCCTCTACTCATTAAGCTGGGGCATGGTGTAAAGGGTGGAACCTCTCTGACAGAAGTTCCGACAATGCTTTTGTGATACTTAGTAGAGGTGACATGGGAGGTGTTATTATCTCTAACAATCCTACATCAAATATCTACATGTAGAACACCTTTGCTGTGATCAGCCTTTACTTGTACATTTTTTTGCCATTTTATACAAAAAAACTATCATCCACTTTTAAAAAAAAAGCACACCATCGCAGTGATAACTTGAGAAAAGTATATTGAGAATGTTGGTCATCCATCCATTTGGTCTCTTGTGCTTTATTTGGCTGGGCACATGAAGTTTTGAGTTTCCCTGTTAAAGGTCTACATGGTGATTGCATACACCAGCCTGATTTATTTGGGAAACCCACTTGGAGTTAAATCCAGGTCCAACAACTGGTCAAATTGGCATTGGAGTTTTGTTTTCAAGCCCAAGTCAGTACCCTTGATTTTGAGAAATTGACTAAAAATTTGAAAATCAACACATGAATGTTTTGACTAAGCCCGGATCAGGATTGCATGAATTTAATGAAAACTAGCTTGGATAGATGGATTCTAGCCCAACATAGCCGACTCATAAACATTGCTAGAACCTGGTTTCTTTTGTATCTAATTGTACTTACAACATAATAGAGCTCCCTGATCCACATTGTAGATTGAAGTTTAAGTCGGGTTCAACTTTTTGATTATGCTCATGTGCATGTATGTTTTACATGTACTGATGTGTATGCATGTGTACACACTGCATACATAATAGGCGATGCATCATGTACATGTAATTTTTATATGATATTTTCCAAAATTCTGCACATTGTGATATATATGTTTTGTGCACAATCTATATTTAGTTCATTTAGTTAGGGCTGTCATGATTTTTGGATCATATGAGTCTCCAACCTTGATCTAATTGCATATCAGGTGAATGTTTGTACATTGTTTTCACCTGATTCTCTACTTGAGCAATTCTGTAGCGAACGGAGTCTCTTGGGTCCAGGTCCAATAACTGGTCTAGTTGCTATTCCTACTCATGTAGATAGATGGACATGCTAATTTTGTCTGCCTTCTATGCATCTGGATCAGTGATTTTGAAAAAAAGAACAGTTGTCTGGAAATGGATTCACACTTTAGCCCAAAGCAGTCCATTTTCAGTGGATATGTCCCTGCACCAACCCCACCATAGGAAAATAAGAAAAAAGAGGGAGTCAACCTTGGACTGCAGAAATGGGCAAGAACTGATTGATTTTTGTTGGTCTGGTTGGTTCTCCCAATGGCTGAGACCATCTGGTTGGAGGCTTGCTCTCAACTAAGTCCAGATAAAAAATGCCCATGTCAACAGTGGGATTATCACTAGGTGGGGGCGAGAGGGAGGCTGGGAGGCTTATGTGTATCCCTAAAGCTCAAATTCTTCTGATTCTGATTCTTATTCTCTTGATAATATATATAGATACATAATATATATATATATTTATACACACACACACTGGGAGTTTACACCTCGTCATGTTAATCATAAGACCTTTTCCTTTGTCAGACACACTTGGTTCTTTGGCAAGACTATAGATTGAGCAAATTCTAATTCTTTGAATTTATTAAAGTCTACTGAGAGATCCTTCAAGAGTCTTAAGTTGGATTTGTGGGTTGAGACTGCATTTTTCTTTTGCTCTGTTTGCAGCTGGACTTTTGATGACAGATGTTTCTTAATAGCCTCTAAAGTTTCATTTATCATTAGAAGCTGAGACTCTATTGCAGTGATATGCCTTTCTGCATATGTTGTCAGTGGATGAGATAATTTAACTTTCTGGTTTCATCTTTTTGTGTCTGGACTGAGTCTGCCTTGTGAAAAAGTAAATAACTGACATCTGCTTTTAGTTGTACTTTTTCTTTCTCTAATTGTTCTGGGGCAGGTAGTTACAGGGCCTTCGGTGGTTCTAACTACTGTTCCTCATCAAGTTCAAAGCTCGGAAATTACGTTTCTTGTTGCCAAGTCCTGCATAGTGCGCGAACGAACAAGACCTACTGTGAGCTAACTTCTTTCCTTACTCTGTTATCCTCAGCAAGCCTGCATCGTCCCCCGAAGCACTATTGCTACAGTGTTCTTAGCAGCAATGGCACTTCAACAATCTACCCTCTACAACATCCTTGTTGCTTTAGGAATCCAGCACCCGATTCTTTTTGAAGATTGTAACTATAATTTGCAAGTACCACTTGCGGATAATTGTTACGCTTTCGAAAACCACTTCACCACTATCTAGGATCATTATGATTCCTTTACAGGGAAAAATTGGATATTTATTATTCAGATGCTCGGAGCAAATCATTCTTGATATTTCACAATGATTCTTATGCCATGGAAACGGTAGTTCCTACCTATAGGCTATATCCCCATAGTTCCCAAATTCCGAAATAATGTACGCTATGAGGAATGGCACTCCATTGCATTCCCCATCGAAGAAATTTGTTTGTGGGAAGGCATGGTCATGAGCAAAATTTTTTCCAACAGAAAATATTTTGCTCTTTCCCACAGAGTACGACATCACAAAGACCACTTTGTGGCGGTGTTCAAAGAAGTTTTCATTGAGAAACCAATGGCAAAATGTTCAAAATTCTCAAGACTCTCAAAACTTCCATAGAGCCTACTCCTCTACATAACAATGTCCACAAGCATTTTCGGCTTGACAGATGGACTCCGCCTCCTCCAGAAGAGCCCCAGTTTGTAAGGCCAATTCACCAAGGCCCACTTTGATAACAGATTAGAATAGGGGCGGGTGACCTATTCGGGGTGGTGCCCACCCCCTATTCCTATCCGACCCCGGTTAAGTCATTCCACCTATTTCATGTGAATGAGAAAATCCACCCTAATCCCTATCCGACCTCAATTAAGTCAAAATGAACCAAACTAGAACAACTCACCTGACCCCGGATAAGTCATCCTAACTGGACTTATTTCGTTATCAAAGTGGGCCCAAAGGAGTAAAATGGCAAATTTTGTGTCTTGTAGAGAGTACCCTCTCAGTTACTACAACAAACAAGACAATCCTCTCCTGTACAACAATTGTTACATCACGGGCAAGCAGTTCAACACATCTAATGATGCTGCAATAGATTTCTTGAAAGAGATGGGTTATGGTAGCGAGGATAATTTTTTTGCTTATATTATATATGAAAATAATGCAGCCGTACCTCTCGCCCTATCAGTGTTCATCTTTGATGAAGAACCAACAACCGAAGAAGGATTCCTTCAGAAGGTTAGTGAAATAACTGTTTTATTTGATTCAGTCGTTCAACCTCAGCCATAGTATATTACAACAAATGATGTCCAAACATGGCATAACCTAAATAACATGGAAGAAGAGGCTGTCATGCTAGCAAGTGCCGCTCAAGAAGAGAACCAAGGTATGAATACTACCACAGAAGATATGCAGAATTCTCTTCACATTTGCATGCTTCAACCTTCTCGTTTTTCATCAGTCGATCCTTCTGAAATCCCAGTGTACTATCCATTCCCATATTCTAACCCAGGAGATGCAGATTGATCACGAGGGAAATGTTTCGTTCCCAGAGATCAATAAATGGATCTTTATAACTTTCCACAATTCCAAGCACGACTGCTTCGTAGCATAAAACAAGTGGAAGTTAACATGGAAGTCCAAGCAGCTAGTATTAAACCTGTGTTCAAATCATGGAAGTCAAAGAATGCTAAGTTTGTCCATGTTGGCCAAAATGACATTTTAGTCCATCTGCATTTTTCTTATAACCTCAATTGCCCGTTACCTTGTTAGATGTTGTCCATCTTGATTACTAAAGGATTGTACTGTTCCAGTTTACTGGCAACCTTGATAAAGATGATTTGCGTGGTGTTTGTCCAAATTTCACCCTATCCCTTAACGATCCACATCTTCCTATTCAGTTTATGCTACTATTGCATCTCGATATATTTTTAATTTGACAAATTCTGCCATTTCTCATTTTCGTCAACCCTATGGTATACAATGTCCTCGTTTATTAAATAAAAACACCGCCCAAGTCACACCAACCCTACAAATCGAAGGCTTCGTACAGGATATCCTTCGATAGAAAAATTCATCTCAAATGCTGACTTTGTAGAGAAAAAGCTAAAAAAGAAGTGGATGTCGAGATTCCCTGAACCCCATTCTCTTGGGTATTCCACCATCTATCTCCTACGCTCCTCTTCAGTTGGCAGCTAAACATCCTCCATCTCAGAACTCCCGCCAATCCTTCTTGTCGTCAAAATCATCCTCCTTCCTCGGTCACCAATTCACCCAACAGAGATTCTACAGAAATTCGAATGGTACAGTCTACCTCGAGTTCTGAACCAACATTTTTTTTTCCGAGATTGGCCTCTTAAGATGACCTACAAAACTACTACCCCAGAATACTTAGATAAAGAAAAAGTAGAACTAAAAGCAGATGTCAGTTTTTTGCTTTTTCATAAGGCAGAATCAGTCCATACACAAAAAGATGAAACAAGGCAGTTAAATTATCTCATCTACTAGACAACATATGCAGAAAGGCACATCACTGCAATAGAGTCTCAGCTTCTATGCATTGGAGTCTCAAATTCTAATGATAAATGAAAATTTAGGGGCTATTAAGAAACATATGTCATCAAAAGCCCAGTTATAAACATGGCAAAAGAAAAATGCAGTCTTAACTTACAAGTCCAACTTAAGACTCTTGAAGGATCTCTCGGTAGACATTAATAAATTTAAAGAATTAGAATTTGCTCAGTCTATAGTTTTACCAAAAGATCTAAGTGTGCCTCACAAAGGAAAATGTCTTATGATTAACATGATGAGTTCTAAACTCCCTAAGAAGGAAGAAGAAACAAGCAGCCGCATATTTATAGATATGTTATCATGATGGATATGAATATCCCTATCCTCTATCTAGATAATGCTTTAGTAGATGATATTGAAGACATAGTTAGAATTTGGACACAGAACATATTTAGCCCAACAAGTTAGCAAAGTTTCTAATGAACAATTGTTTGGAGTTCTTTTCTTAGCTTTTACTGGCAAAGTCAAACGCTGGTATGCATTTCTTCTTGAGGAAAACAAAAGAGAAATTATTGAAAATGGTGTACAGCCCATAGGCAATACTATATTGCGCGAATTCTTACCAGTAAGAGCACATCAAGCAAGAACAGACCTGCTCATACTAGCTAGATGCAAGTTGAAAATTCTAGATAATTTGTAGGTGTATGTGAATAGTTACACAAAATAAGTGTATAGACTAGGACAACACTTGTCACTCATTGTTAAAGCCTAGTTTTTGACATCACTACTAGAATCCATTAGCAACCTGGTGTTAACAGAGATTAATTCCAAAAATATTTCATTGGAAAGCAACATTTGTAGACATTATCCAACATGTTAGGCAAGGAATCAAGAAGCTATGTTAGAATATGAATACCCAAAAAATATTGTCATATATATCCCAAAGGACTTGTTCACAAATAGATGGAGCAAAATTATATAATTTATCCACAACCCCCCAAAAGCAAACATGACATTTTAGAAAATTTAGATTTCAGTGCCTTAAGCGGTGAAGGCCTTTCATGCCTTACAATCTTTTTAGAAGAAAGACGATAAGAAAAGCAACCGTAAAATCTGATGAATGTTATGCCTGCAAAAAGAAAGGTCATTATACTAGAAATTACCCCAACAAAGCTCCTAAACAAGTCCGAGCAATGTTTCAAATTATAGAAATTGATGATGACTGTGATATGTTAGAAAATGAAGAATAACTCCTCCAAGCCTATGCAGACGAAGATATTATTTATCAGCTAGCCTCTGATGTTTTTGACTCTTCAACATATTTCATCACTTCTGATTCAAAAAAGGAAGGTTTGCACCTTCAAATGCTGAAATCCAAAAATTCCACTCCATTCTATGACAATTCAGATACAGAAGTTGAATGGTTAAATCCAACTACACCATATGTAGTCTCCACTTACTCCATCTTTGTCTATTATGATGTAGATGACAATTATTCTTATGAAATTATGCCCTCTTCGGAGGAAAATGAGGAAGACTATTCTAACTTTTTGTTGGAGCACCCTTGCGAAAGAAGTCAAAGCTCTAGTTATTTTTTTCAAGAGATTAAAAAAAATGTTGTTCCAGAGATTGTGATTCAAGTCAACAAACCAACACTTCTTGATTATTAAATTATGTAAATCAAGAAAATCATCAAAATCACTAGTAGTATTATTATTCTAACACAAGTTGTTATTGTTGATAAGCAAGAATAGTGGAAAAAATGTCAAATTTTTATTGACAATGGTGCTAATATTAACTGGTGCAACAAGGAGCTATGGCAGACTGGATTTATTATCCATCTGGATGATCTATCCAGACTATGACTGGAGACGGGATAATTTCTCATTTCGCCCTCCAAGTTCCAATTAAGCTGGGTAAGCAAGTTATTTTGTTAGGTTTCATTCAGATCAATGACAGTGGCTATGAAATGGGGTTAGGATGTGTGACCTTGGACAAATTAGGACTTCATACAATTTCCCAAGACATGTTGGTCCTAAACATCAATATTGAGCGATAAATCATTCCACGAATTTCACCTTATTTCAAGTCTTAGTCCAAATGGCTTGTTTTTCAAAAAATATTTTTATTTCCTAGCTCATCAAATGTAAAGAAGAGAGAGTAGAAAGGTATGTTATCATAAAACAACTCAACAAATTTTTGCAGCAAGTGCATCCATGCTTGAAGTCTTTGGCAGATATTACAAGGAGCTACAAAAGTGCTGTGTTGAACATGCTCTTGAAAATTGGGATAAAGATTTGCTTGTTGCACA
Organism: Amorphophallus konjac; assembly: GCA_022559845.1. Classification (NCBI taxonomy): domain Eukaryota; kingdom Viridiplantae; phylum Streptophyta; class Magnoliopsida; order Alismatales; family Araceae; genus Amorphophallus; species Amorphophallus konjac. Next base: position 328,616,919 of record CM040122.1, on the reverse strand, counting down.
TATTTCTATTCTTCACATCATCTTTGTCTAAGACAAGCCTATTTGGCATTCCCTAGAAGATGAAGAAGAGTTGAGAAATCAAATTCAAGAATTTGCAACAAAGTAGTTAAGAAGGTCTTTTTCATCAAATTATTTCTGCTAGGTATTTGTTGTAAGAAATCATGCAGAGGTCAAGAGAGGAAAAGCCAAGATGGTCAAAGATTATGTCCCATCACTGTTGATATTAAATGGCCTCTCAATAAAGAAGAACTTATTCAAGGAGTAGCTCAGAAGTTCATATTTTCAAAACGGGCTACCATCAAATGAAGATTGCTGAAGAAGACATTCACAAGATAATATTCTCTTCCCCCTGTGGATTATATGAATGGTTTGTGCTCCCATTTGGCCTCAAAAATATCCCCTCGCAATTTTAACGACGAATGGATGAAATATTCAAATCATATGTCAAGTTTATTGCTAATTACATAAATGACTTTTTGGTGTTTTTGACAAGATATAGGAACATTTTTCTCATCTTAATATTGTTATGGAAGTCATCAAGAAGCATGACATTGGTCTCTCGGTAACGACCAAAAAATTTCAAATAGCTGTCGAAAAGGTGAATTTTTTAGGGGTTACCATATAAAAGATCGTCACATTCACATGCAAGTCCATCCGGTGCAAAAACTCAGCCATTTCCCGACATAGTTTAAAAACCTGTAGCAATGTCAATGGTTTATGGGATGCGTAATCTATCTGAAATCTTTTATCCCTAAACGATCATAAAAAATAAGGCATATTAGAGACAAGCAATGAGGTCTAAGCTATGTACATAGACTCAAGTTACAACAAAAGTAAGTTTTATTGTTACAAGAAGAATGTAAAAACCTTCTTCTTGCATCCAACCTACACAGGACCCTATGTGCTTTCCACAGATGTTTCAGAAGATGTGCGATCTGCTATTCTTCTGCACAGAACTGAAACGGAACAACAAATTTATGCGTAGCAAAGCGTCTAGTTCAAAAAGTACGAGTTAAATTATTGGCCGGTTGAAAAAAAAATATTAACAGCGGTAAAAGGAGTTCAAAAGTTTGATCTTTATCTCATAGGAGAAACTTTCTATCCTAAGAACTGATCTTGCACCTAAGGAGCATTTCTCAAAAGAAAATTATCTAATGGCACAAAGCTATGAAGATATGCCTGAGTGGTAGTTCATTTTAACCTAATATCAATTTTCTATTGACAGAATTTCAAGCAAGAACCATCATTTACCTGATGTCCTCACCAGAGAATTAAAAGATATCCAAATCCGGATGATAAAAAGCTAGACAATTTCATGGAAAAGGTTGCCCCTCGGAACGTCACAACAAAGTTACATTTTTGACAACACATTGGAATGTTATTTCCTTATGATAGTTCTGCACGAAGAGAATACCCAAACATTAATTTGTTCAAAACATCAGTCGGAAGAATTAACTATATGATAAATAATCTAAAACAGACAAATCTAGAAATTGAACTTCTATAATGGGTAATTGAAATAGAAGTTATTGATGACATCCTTCTCACTTGACGACAGTTGTATCTCACACCTCTCGAGAGTTTTTTAATCACATCCCTCCAAATAGAGAATGAGAACAGGATCTGTGTCAATTTTTTCAGAGAATTAATTTTTATGAACCACAGGTTGTCTGGAGATATCTAGATGAAGAATTGTTAGTGGAGGTTACTGAAGAAGAACATGATTCCACTACAACCGTTACGTAGCTTAGCTCACTAATAGACAAATGCAAAGGTTGCCAAAAGAAGGCCATGATTTTTTTTCACACAAATGCAAAGATTCTGCAATAAATGATCAAAAGACTAAAATGGCCACCTTTTTTAGAAACATCATCTCCTTACCACTTGTAAAGTTTATCCTCTTATACATGTACATTACTAACAAGGACAATGAGTGTCCATCCCACTTGTAAAAGTAGATTCCTTAAGGACAATTCTTTCTTTACTTTTCTAGAAGAAGTATTTACTTTCTAACTGTAAAGATGCTCTCATCACGGATGTAATAGCATCATTTTATGATTATAAATAGAGCTTGTTATCGACCGATGAAGGCATCGAAAGTTAGCTCTTATAAGAGAACTTTCAATGCATTCATTTCATTGTGTACACTTGTGTGCAACCCTTCCTGCGAGAGTTCTCTTATAAGAGCTGACTTTTGATGCATTCATCGGTCGATAACATGTTCTATTTATAATCACAAAATAGTGCTATTACATCCGTGAAGAGAGCATCTTTATAGTTGGAAAGTAGATGCTTCTTCTAGAAAAGTAAATAATGAATTGTCCTTATGGAATTTGCTTTTACAAGTGGGGTGGACCCAGGATGACAGTATCGGTTGAAACGTATCGGTTTCGGCCGGGACCGAAACGAGTTCGGACCTGCTGACTTTTGTAACAGGGCCGAAACTAAATTTTTTTTAATGGTTTCGGGAGAAACTGATACCCGAAACCAGATGGTTTCGATCGAAACTGGACGTGCTCACTGTATTTTTTGCCTTTTTTGAATGTTTTGAACCGGTTTCTTCGGTTTTGGTTTTGGCCGAAACCGAAACCGGTACGTTTCGGTTTCGGTCCTGGCCGAAATCGGTACCGAAACCGGTACTGTCATCCTTAGGGTGGACACTCATTGTCCTTCTTAGAGGACAAACTTTACAAGTGGAAAGGAGATGCTGTTTCTAGAAAAGATGGCCTTAAAAAGTCTTTTGATCATTTGCTGCAGAATTTTTACATGTGCTGGACAAAAAGCCGCGGCCTTCTTTTGGCGGTCTTTGCATTTGTCTATTAGTGAGCTAAGTTGCTTAAGGGTTGTAGTGGAATCTTGTTCTTCTTCTTCAGTGGTTTCCACTAACAATTCTTCATCTAGATATCTCCTGACAACCTGTGGTTCAGAAAAATTAATTTTCTGAAAAAATTGACACAGATTTTGTTCCCATTCTAATTTGGAAGGATGTGATTGAAAAACTCTCAAGAGATGTTATTGGGATACAATTGTCGTCAGGTGAGCCAGATGTCATCACTAACTTCTTTTTCAATTACCCATTCTACAAGTTTAATATTTATATTTGTCTATTTTAAATTATTTATCACACAACTAATTCTTTTAGATGATGTTATGAACAAATCAATGTTAGGGTGTTCTCCTCTTGCAGAATTGTCACAAGAAAATAACATTATGATGTGTTGACAAAAATGTAATCTTTGTAGTGGCGTTTCGAGAGGCAACCTTCTCCATGAAGTTGTCTGGATTTTCATCATCCGGATTTGGATATCTTTCAGTTATTTGGTGAGGACGTCTGGTAGATGATGATTTTTGCCTAGAATTCTGTCAATAGAAAATTGATATTGAGTTAAAATGAACTGCCACCAAGTATATCTTCGTAGTTTTGTAGCATCAGATAATTTTATTTTTAGAAATGCACCTAGACTGGACGAGCCAATTCTTAGGATGAAAGTTTCTCCTATGAGATAAGGATGAAACTTTTGAGCTTCTTTTATCGCTGTTAATATATATATTTTTTCAGTCGGCCAATAATGTAACTCATACTTTTTGAACTTGACGCTTTGCTACACATAAATTTGTTGTTCCGTTTCAGCTCTGTGCAGAAGAATAGCAGACCGCATATCTTCCGAAGCATCTGTGGAAAGCACATAGGGTCCTGTATAGGTTGGATGCAAGGGAGGAAGGTTTTTACATTCTTCTTGTAATAATAAAACTTCCTTTTGTTGCGGCTTGAGTCCATGTACATAGCTTAGATCTCATTGCTTTTTTAATATGCTTTACTTTTTTCTGATCGTTTAGGGATAAAAGATCTCATAGTTTACGCATCTCATAAATCGTTGACATTGCTACGGGTTTTTAAACTATGTTGGGAAATGACTCAGTTTTTGTAACGGATAGGCTTGCATGTGAATGTGACGATCTTTTATATGGTAACCCCTAAAAAGTTCATCTTTTCGACAACTATTTAAAATTTCGGTCGTTATCAAGAGACCAATGTCGTGCTTCTTGATGACTTATAAAAATATTAAGATGAGAAAGATGTTCCTGCATGTTGTCAAAAACACCAAAAAGTCATCATATGTAATTAGCAATAAACTTGGCATGTGATTTGAATATTTCATCCATTCGTCGTTAGAATTGTGAGGGGACATTTTTGAGGGTAAATGGGAGCACGAACCATTCATATAATCCGCAGGGGGAAGAGAATGTTGTCTTGTGAATATCTTCTTCGGCAATCTTTATCTGATGGTAGCTCGACTTGTAGTCGAATTTTGAAAATATGGACTTCTGGGTTACTCGTTGAATAAGTTCTGCTTTATTGGGGAGAGGTCATTTATTATCAGCAATGATGGTATTTATGGGGCATAATCTATGACCATCCTAGTTTTTCCTCTCTTGACCTCTGCATGATTTCTTACAATAAATACATAGCAGAAATAATTTGATGAAAAAGACCTTATTAACTGCTTTGCTGCAAATTCTTGAATTTGGTTTCTCAGCTCTTCTTCATCTTCTAGAGAATGTCAAATAAGCTTGCCTTGGACAATGATGTTGTGAAGAGTAGAAATATGTGCAACATGCGAATCTTTATCCCAATTTTCAAGAGCATGTTCAACACAACACTTTTGTAGCTCATTGTAATGTCTGCCAAAGATTTCAAGCATGGATGCACTTGCTGCAAAAATTTGTTGAGTTGTTTTATGATAGCATGTCTTTTTGCTCTCTCTTCTTTATATTTGGTGAGATGAGAAATAGACATTTTTTGAAAAAGAAGTCATTTGGACTAAGACTTGAAATAATGTGAAATTTGTGGAATGATTTATCGCCCAGTATTGATGTTTAGGACCAATATATCTTGGAAAATTATATAAAGTCCTAACTTGTCTTGGGTCGCACATCTAGCCCCATTTTGATCTGACTGAAATCTAATAAAATAATTGCTTACTCAGCTTAATTGGAACTTGGAGGGCGAAATGAGAAATTGCCCTGTCTCATTCATAGTCTGGATAGATCCTCTAGATGGATAATAAATCCAGTTCTAACACTTGTTGCACCAGTTAATATTGGCACCATTGTTAATGAAAATTTGACATTTTTTTCACTGTTCTTGCTTATTTTTTCACTGTTCTTGCTTATCAACAACTTGTGTTAGAATAATAATATATTGGTGATTTTGATGATTTTCTTGATTTGCATAATTTGATGATCAGGAAGTGTTAGTTTGTCGAGTTAAATCACAATCTCTGGAATAACATTTTTTTTATCTCTTGAAAAAGTAATTGGAGCTTTGACTTCTTTTGTAGGGTTGCTGCAACAAAAAGGGTTTGAAAAGTCTACATCATTTTCTTTCGAGCATAGTTTCAAAAGAATATTTGTCATCTACATCATAATAGACAGAGGTGGAGAAAGTGAAGGTTGCAGATGGAGTTGGATTTAACCATTCAACTTCTGTCTGAATAGTCATAGAATGGAGTGAAATTTTCGGACTTAAGCATTTGAAGGTGCAACCTTCCTTTTTTGAATCAGAAGTGATGGAATTTGTTGAAAAGTCAGAAACCTCTGATAAATAATATCTCTGTCTGCTTAAGCTTGGAGGAGCTGTTCTTCATTTTCTAACATATCCCAGTCATCATCTTGTAATTTGGAACATTGCTCGAACTTGTTTAGGAGTTTTGTTGAGTCAATTTCGGGCATAATGGCCTTTCTTTTTGCATACATAACATTCATCAGATTTTGTTGCGATTTTACTTATTTTTTTCTTCAAAATAGTTTGTAAGGCTCGAAAGGTTATCGCCGCTTAAGGTGTTGAAATCTAGGTTTTCTGAAAGGCCTTGTTTTCTTTTTGGGGGTTATGGGCAGATTGTATACTTCTGCTCCATCTATTTGTGAACAAATCCTTTGGGATATACGTGGCAATATTTTTTGGGCATTCATATTGTAATAGAGCTTCTTGATTTCCTGCGTAGCATGTTGGATAATGTCTACAAACAACAAGCTTTCCAATGTAATATTTTTAGAATTGAGCTATGTAAACACCAGGTTACTAATGGACTTTGCTAGTGATGTCAAAAATTGGGTTTCAACAATGGGTGAGTAGTGTTGTCTTAGTCTATACACTTTTTTTTGTAGCTATTCATATACACCTCAAAATTGTCTAGAATTTTCAACTTGCGTCTAGTTAGTATGAGTAAGTATGTTCTTGCTTAATGCGCTCTTACTGGGAAGAATTCACGCAATATAGTATTGCCTAGGTGTTGTACATCATTTTCAACAATTTTGCTTTTGTTTTTCTCAGGAAGAACCCATTAATGTTTGACTTTGCCAGTAAAAGCTAGGTAAAGGACTTCAAATAATTGTTTATTAGAAATTTTGCTAACTTGTTGGGTTAAATATGTTATGTTTTCAAATTCTGACTATGTCTTTGATATCTTCTACTGAAGCATTATCTAGATAGAGGATAGGGATATCAATACCCATCATGATAACGTGATATGTAAATTTGCGGTTGCTTGTTTCTTCTTCCTTCTTAGAGAGTTTAGACCTTATCATATTAATCATAAAACCTTTTCCTTTGTCAGACACATTTGGATCTTTTGATAAGACTATAGACTGAGCAAATTCTAATTCTTTGAATTTATTATAGTCTACTGAGAGTCTTAAGTTGGACTTGTGGGTTGAGATTGCAATTTTCTTTTGCTCTATTTGTGGCTAGGCTTTTGATGATAGATACTTCTTAATAGTCTCTTGTTGTAACCAAAAAAATTCCTGAAATAATTAGGATGAAATCCAATGAGAAAATTTCCAACCCAATACGAGTATTTCTTCCCGTGTGCACCGAGGTTGCGGAATCGGCGTAGTGCCATCTCGCGGAGTATCTCCGCTCTACAAGGGCTCCACTGCTCGATCATTGTTTCAGCCCAATGTATCTCACAGCAAACGGGCGGCCATAACCCGGGATAAATCCACGGAGACCGCCAGGGTCATGTGGTTTCGGGGTCAAATGCACACAAGAACAACCTCACGACAAAAAGGAGGGGGTGACAAAGTGCTATGCACACCTTCTACGTAGTCCCAACGGCGTGTACCACGTCTCTCGGGATGGAAGAAAAGCTCCCCCCTCGACGAGCGGCGCAAGGAAGATGACGAACAAGCATGGGAGAAGCTCCTCTCTCTTCCACGGGGTGCGCAGCGGGTGTTGCAGCAACAAAAACAGAGAAAAACCCTTTTTTAATGGGTTTATAAAGGGGGACCAGGGACCACACCACCGGGAGTGGAGGAACCCGCCCGGGGCCGACCACCTGCGGGCAGGCCCCGCACGCAGCCGCGCGGGTTCGCGCAGGGCGGGGGGACCAGCCCGGAGTCAGCCAACCTTGGGTGGAGCCGGCTCGAGGCTCCCCCACCCCGAGCAGGTCCGCGCGGACCTGCCCGGGGCAGGCCGATCCCGGGGCAACTGCCCACTCCCTCCGCCCACTTAAAAAAAAAAGAAGAGGGGGGAACTTGCCCGAGGTGGCCTGGGTGCCCGGGTTCGGCCCACCCTGGGCCGGTCCCTCACCTTCTATAAATACCCCCTACGGGGCTCACTTTGGGGGAGGATTTTTCCTTGGGAGGAGGACTTTTTTTTGGGAGAGAGAAGACTACTTGTGAAGAGAAGAAAGCTCTTGTTCGTTGTCTTGGCCTATTTGGGGTATGTGACACTCCGGACTTGTATTTATGCCCCTGCGTGGGCTTCGTCTTCGTGTCCCTACGTGGGTCTTGTATTTATGCCCTACGTGGGCTTCGTCTTCGTACCCCTACGTGAGTCTTGTATTTGGGTCCCTACGTGGGCTTTGTCATTATGCCCTTATGTGGGCGTTGTTGTTGTGCCCCTATGTGGGTCTTGTATTTGTACCCCTACGTGGGAGTGGTTGTTACGTCCCTACGTGGGCGTGGTTGTTACTCCCCAACGCGGGATTTAGATAAGTCCCCATGTGGGCCTTGTAATCATGTTCCCGCCTCAGAGCGGTGATACTGTATATAGTTGACAACTCGTCGACAACTTTTGTAATGAAGTTTACGAAAATTTGCAAGGGTGTGTGATGTTGCTCCCTTGGCGCGTGCCAGTTGGAGAAAATTACAAATAAACCCCTCCCGCAAGGAAAATTACGTATCTGTCCTTCCTTTAGGAGGTAAGGGTGCGCATCACCTTTAATGACCTCACGACCTCTCCACACTCAAGAAATGCCTACAAATGGCCTTTTGGTCTCAGCGCCTCTCATAAACCCCCCCGCATAGGGTCGTGTCAAATTACAAAAACGCCCTTCCAGCCTTGAGATGCCCTGATAATCCCCAACGGCTCTTGAAAACAGCCTTTGAGTCTTCCAGAGTCAACCCTTCCCTAGCGGCCACCCCATACTGTGATAATAAAACTTCCAACAAAGTAAAATTACCATAGTGCCACTGGACATGGCAAATTACCAAAATGCCTCTAGTATCCAGGTAATCAACACCGTGGTGCACTCCTGGGCTCCCTTAGCTCACTCTTATCCCCAGATACAGTAGGGGTTGCTCAGTTCAATCAGGTCTTAGCCAAGCCCTACCCTTCATACATTTTATGGTCACCCATTGGGAGTCAAAAGTGCGATGCAAGCTACCTATGCTGATGTGTCGTCGATTAGAACCTTGGAGAGAAATTCTAGGTCTTATTGTTGACAATTAAACAAGGGTGTTCGGACGTTATGCCGATGTAAATCAACACTGACTGCGGTCAGTGGGGAAAGGTTCAGCACTCGAACCCTAATCGTCTGAAATGGACATTGCACTGGCCATTCGTGTAGCCCCCACATGTGCACCCTTACCTCCTCAAAGAGAGTCCATTCCATGATCAGAGGAACCCCCAAACTCGAAACAAAAACAGAAGACTTCTTGTAAAGTCGCCCGGGTCAGGGAGGGATTCAACCTCGTCTAAAATAGACTGTCACGCCCGGTGGGACTTTTCTCGTCTTTCTTCTTCTTGTTAACAGAGGGCTTAAAACCTCTCTGAGATTCTCATCACCTCTCTTCCTCTTACGGGACGAGAAGAAGAGGACACCAGCTTCCTGCTCTTTGCTGTTTCAAGCGCAACTATTGACACGCCTCAGTGGTCAACCGACACATCTTCAGTGATACCTCAGCGGTCAGCCAGCCCAACGACTTTTGGCCAACGCACCTCCAAGGGGCGACCAATGTCAGCTTTCGACTATTACAAATCAGCAGTCAATTGACAACGACTCACTCGGATGTCCCTCTCCGAGGCAGCTCCTGCATCAACTCGGGGCCAATAAGCCTCGCCGAGGCAGGTCCACAACAACTCTAGGCCAGGTCCACAGTAACTCTAGGCCAACAAATCTCGCCGAGACAGGTCTACATCAATTGCAGGCCATCAAGCCTTTCCGAGACAGGCCTGCATCAACTTTGGACCAATATGCCCTAAGGGCCGGTCTGCATCAACTCTGGCTAATGCACTCCCAAGAGTTGGCCAGCATCCAATTTCAGGCCAACACGTCCCAGAGGATGGTATACATCAGCTTTGGCCAATATACCCCAAGGGTTGGTCAACATCAACTCCAGGTCAAAGTGCCTCGCCGAGATTGTCCTATATCACTTCTAGACTGGAGGGTCTCACTGAGACAAGCTTGCATCAACTCTCAACTTTCTGGAAAGCAACGAAGCAGTGAGGAGCAGTCCTACAATGATCTCCCCATGTCACGAAGACTTAGGATAAATAAAAAATGACACAGGGCACAGATTGTCCGCCTCCGCCTCCGGCTTTGATGAACGTTCCGTGGGGGGCACTTGTTGTAACCAAAAAAATCCCTGAAATAATTGGGATGAAATACAATGAGAAAATTTCCAACCCAATACGAGTATTTCTTTCCGTGTCAACCGAGGTTGCGGAATCGGCGTAGCACCATCTCGCGGAGTGTCTCTGCTCTACAAGGGCTCCACGGCCCGGTCATTGTTTCAGCCCAATGCATCTCACAGCAAATGGGCGGCCATAACTCGAGATAAATCCACGGAGACCGTCAGGGTCATGTGGTTCCGGGGTCAATGCACACAAGAACAACCTCACGACAAAAAGGAGGGGGTGACAAAGTGCTATGCACACCTTCTACGTAGTCCCAACGACGTGTACCACGTCTCTCGGGATGGAAGAAAAGCTCTCCCCTCGACGAGCGGCGCAAGGAAGACGACGGACAAGCACGGGAGAAGCTCCTCTCTCTTCCACGGGGTGTGCAGCGGGTGTTGCAGCAACAAAAACAGAGAAAAACCCTTTTTTAATTGGTTTATAAAGGGGGGCCACATCACCGGGGGTGGAGGAACCCGCCCGGGGTCGGCCACTCTCGGGCAGGCCCCCCACGCGATCGCGCGGGGGGGTCGGGGCTCCCCCACCCCAGGGCGGAACCCGCTCGGGGCTCCCCCACCTCGGGCAGGTCCGCGCGGACCTGCCCAAGGCAGGGCAGTCCCGGGCCGGTCCCGGGGCAACCGCCCACTCCCTCCGCCCACTTAAAAAAAAAGAAGAAGAGGGGGGGAATCTGCCCGGGATGGCCTTAACTCATCCCAGGCCGGTCCCTCGCCTTCTATAAATACCCCCTACGGGGCTCTCACTTGGGGGGAGGACTTTTCCTTGGGAGGAGGATGACTTTTTTTTTGGGAGAGAGAGAAGAAGACTTGTGAAGAGAAGAGAGCTCTTGTTCGTTGTCCTCGCCTATTTGGGGTATGTGACACCTCGGGCTTGTACTTATGCCCCTGCGTAGGCTTCGTCTTCGTGCCCCTACGTGAGTTATGTATTTATGCCCCTACGTGGGCTTTGTCTTCGTGCCCCTACGTGGGCTTTGTCATTATGTCCCTACGTGGGCGTTGTTGTGCCCTTACGTGGGTCTTGTATTTATGCCCCTACGTGGGCGTGGTTGTTACGCCCCTACGTGGGCTTTGTCATTATGCCCCTACGTGGGCGTGGTTGTTACGCCCCTACGCGGGATTTACATTTAAGTCCCTATGTGGGCCTTGTAATCATGTTCCAGCCTCAGAGCGGTGATACTGTGTACAGTTGACAACTCGTCGACAATTTTTGTAATGAAATTTACGAAAATTTGCAAGGGTGTGTGATGTTGCTCCCCCGGCGCGGGCTAGTTGGAGAAAATTGCAAATGAACCCCTCCCGCAAGGAAAATGACGTATCTGTCCTTTCCTCAGGAGATAAGGGTGCGCATCGCCTTTAATGACCTCACGACCTTTCCACACTCAAGAAATGCCTACAAATGGCCCTTTGGCCTCGGCGCCTCTCATAAACTATCCCCGCATAGGGTCGTGCCAAATTACAAAAACGCCCTTCCAGCCTTTGGGATGCCCTGATAATCTCCAACGGCTCTTGAAAATAGCCTTTGAGCCTTCCAGAGTCAACCCTTGCCTGGCGGCCACCCCATACTGTGATAAAACTTCTAGCAAGGTAAAATTACCATAGTGCCACTGGACATGGCAAATTACCAAAATGCCTCTAGTATCTAGGTAATCAACGGGGCACCCTGGTGCACTCCTGGGCTCCCTTAGCTCACTCTTATCCCCAGATACAATAGGGGTTGCCCAGTTCAACCTGGTCTTAGCCAAGCCCTACCCCTTATCCATTTTATGGTCACCCACTGGGAGTCAAAAGTGCGATGCAAGCTACCTATGCTGATGTGTCCTTGATTGAACCTTGGAGAGAAATTCTAGGTCTTATTGTTGACAATTAAACAAAGGTGTTCGGACGTTATGTCGATGTAAATCAACACTGACTGCGGTCAGTGGGGAAATGTCCATCACTTGAACCCTAATCGTCTGATACGATACGCATCCCATGAAATGGACACTGCACTAGCCACTCGTGTAACCCCCACATGTGCACCCTTACCTCCTCAGAGAGAGTCCATTCCATGATCAGAGGAACCCCCAAAATCGAAACAAAAACATAAGACTTCTTGCCATAGTTGTCAAGGCGACAAGGCGAAGCAAGGCGCTCACGGGGTCTCTAAGCGCTTAGGCGACGAGGCGTCCACTTAGGCGTCGCCTAGGCGACACTTTGGCCGCTGATTAAAAAATCTAAAATATATATCTCCTAATATATAAAATAAAAATAAAATATATAAAAATATTATAGAAAAAATACAAAAAATTCAGAAGCATGAAAAAATTGCAGTAATTAAATTGTATGACAATTATAGAAAATTAAATTGCATGACAATTATAGAAAATTAAATTGCATAAAAAAATACAGAAAAATCTGAAAATAATTCATAAAATTACAAAAGAACATAATAACATCAAGAAAATTACAGAAAATAAAGACCAAAGGGTTAAACACACTAACCTGTGGGCTACACTTTTTTAGCTTCATCTTTTTATTAGCTCCATCCTGAAAGATATTAGACATAATATGAAAAACAAATCCTACCAAACATAATAAGTTATTAACAAATAACAAATCACATCATTAAAAAAGAATCAAATAGTGGTACTTAGCAAGTATGTTATAAGATAACTATTAAGAAATGTTCACACAACCATAATACTAGTCATCTAGTTAATACATAATTCATATTATTTTTCATGTCTAAGCGTCTTAACATTACATGAAAGACTAAATCCTAAAACCAAATGGCACTTCTGCTGGAATGGCCTCATCATGATTGTCATTCTCATCATCTTCTTGGTGAGCTTGACATTCTTCACTAGACTCCCATGGAGCATCATCATCGTCCTCTTCAGAATCTTCTTATAGCAATTCTTCATCATCTGATGGATCATCATAATCTCTTGGTTGTGCTCTACTTCTTGTTGGTCTTTCATATGATGCTTCCATAGCAAGCTCAACATCTGTCCAAGTAAGATCTTCATCATCATGAACTAAATTCTTTGATTTTTGAGTCATCCACTCACTCCCCCAATCTAAATCTGGTAGACAAATGGGATCATATTTTTCTGGATGATTTTTCCTCTCTTTGAATCTCTTTTGAAGACGACGATTATATTTAACATATACAAGATCATTCAATCTTTTATGTTCCAAGCGGTTCCTCTTCTTGGTGTGAATCTACATGCAAAGAATATAAGTGGATAATGTTAAATAAGGATAATATTAATCAATGTAAAAGAAAAATTTGGAATTAGATGAGTTTGTGGAACTTACAAACTCAAATGTATTCCAATTGCGTTCACATCCAGAAGCACTACAACAAAGTCTCAAAATCCTTATTGCAATGTTCTTCGATTCGGAAGTTTCCCCACCATATGTTACCCACCATTCAACTATAAAAAAAAGTCAAAATATTATTATTTGGAAAAATACTAAGTAAATTTTAAAAATGATTAAAAAGATACACTTACTTGGCATTCTCCTATCGCGAGCTCTTATGGCTAGTTCTCTTTCGAACATCCCTCTTTCATTCAAATACATTGTAACTTGATCACCTATCTTATCTTGAAGGTCTAAATCCGGCACCATTCTTTCAAGACATGTAAAAAAATCACTCTCAAACTTCCCATATGAACTAACATCTTTCTCTCTAGTCTTGAAATATAAGTTGGGATTTAAGAAAAATCCCGCCAAATGTAAAGGACGGTGCATTTGATCTTGTCATCTTTTATCAACTATCTTCAGAATTGGCTGAAATTTTACTTCCTGCATATGGATGATGGAGTTTAAAGCAAGGTAAAATTTTAAAATAAGCAAATTAAAGCACAGTAAATTTACCTTGGAGTCAAAATTTTGAATAATTTGCTCTTTTGCATATTTCATGGCAACGTATATATAAGGCATTGCAGGTTTTTCATCTCCATTAACCAATCTTAACACTTGCAAAATTGGTTGAGAGGCTCTCAAAACATCTTCAACACCATGTCAAAATCTCACCTGAAAGACAATACTTGAGACATTCTTCCCTTGCATTTGTTGATGGCCATATACTCTTATACTAAGCTTCAGAACTAAATAGTCTCCGAAGAGCCCTTTTTATTGCATCATCATTCAACCTCTCCAATGTAAGAAATGATGTGGCAAATCTAGTCACACCACATCTTACCAACTCTCTACCCTTGGTTTCCTTTTTCATGTGTTCAAGAAGGCGAGTGTGAGTGTAAATATAAGCTGTCAACTTCTTAATTTTTGTAATTACACTTTTGTAACCCTTTAACTTACCAATATCTTCTAACATGAGATCCAAACAATGTGCAACACAAGGTGTCCAGAATAATATTTTTCTTTTATCCATTAACAAGCGACCAGCTGCTACATTATATGATGCTTTATCAGTTACAATTTGCACCACATTTTCTTCTCTAATTCTTTCTACCATTTTATCAAGCAACTTATATAACAACCCTGCGTCTTCTTTCTTATCAGAAGCATTAACTGACTCAACAAAAAAAGTCCCCTGCGAACAATTGACTAGAAAGTTGATTAACTTTCTTTGTCTTTTAAGTGGATTTGTCTTTTATCGGTCTAACCATCACACATTATTGTACAACCATATGTCTTCCAATGCTTTTGATGTTCCTCGTACATCAATTTTGTCTTCTCCACCATGTCCTTCAAAAGGGACAGTGATAGCTTGGGGGCTTATATTCTGGTCCAAACCGTCCTATAGCCTCCACTGCATGTTCAAAGTATTTTAGACGGGCTACATTGAATGGAATGCCACCTTCATAGAATAAAGTGACAACATACTCGTCAACCATCCTTTTGTTTTCTTTGTTCCATCTATTTTCTAACGTGGATTGAATTTTCTTCCCACTTCTTCTAGCATCAACAAAGTCTTCTAACTCATTCTTACAAAGGCATCAATTGGCCATTTGGATTTAGCTGTAGGTGGTTTGATCGTCCCCGAACTCTTTGCAGAAGAGTCCAATGTTGAATAACCTTGTCGGGACTTTTCCACGTCCCTCCACTTCACGTTCATCATCAGAATCTCCTTCAATCGGAATACTCTCATTTGGCTTTCTTTTTTTGTTTTTGTTCATCCAACTGAGCATCTCTTCAACAATTTGTTTATTAGTATTTGGGTATTTTTTCACATCTCTAAAATCACCAATCAAATGTTCCTTTTATCTTTTGATACCCCCATTAGTAATCAAGCCACAAAGATCGCACTTGACCTTGTTCTTATTATTTACGTCAGGCCAATATGCATACTTCCATCCCGGGTCTTTTGACTTTGCTTTTAATTTTATATCTCGGTCTCAACCGTGGAACTATTATCTGTCATGATCTACACGTAAAACAATAACTAATGAAAATTAATTTAATTTTAATTTTAAAAAATTAATCTAAAAAATAATTTAGAGGGGACTGGGACTGGGTCTGTGGGGGAGACGGGGAGAGGAGGGCTGCCTGAGAGGGGCCATGGGGGGGAGAGAGAGAGAGGAGGGAGTGCCGTGAGGTCAGGGAGAGGAGGGAGACAGAGAGGGAGAGTCGGGAGATAGAGAGAGGGCCCGGGGGAGAGAGAGAGAGAGAGAGAGAGAGAGAGAGAGAGGAGAGCCGAGCGAGAGAGAGAGAGGGGGGCTAATCGGAGGCGAAGATGGACGTCACAGCCGCGGCGTCGGCGGTGGACGTCACAGTCGTGGAGGAGGTGACGATGGCTCTGCGCTCCGGTGACGGCGGTGGAGGAGGTGTCGCAAGCGCGGAGGAGGAGGTGACGGCGGGCCCGTGGTCGACGACGACGACTGCGGCACGCGCACGCCGGCGGACGAGCAACTAGGGCTCGGAGCCTGGGAGAGGAGGAGGATCGAGGGGGGAGTGGGAGGTCGAATGAAGGGGACGGGGGGGGGGGGGGAGCGGTCAAACCGCGGTTGACCATCAAGGGGGGGTTTAAACGTTAAACGGATCGGGGGGGGGGGGTTAGCGGGTCGGGCTCGCGGAGGTAAGGCGACCGGGCGGCCGCCTTGGCGCCCAGCCCGCCTAGGCGACCGCCCGGTTCGCCTTTTCACTGTTGTGAAAGGCGACCGTCCGCCTCTCCCGTTCAACCGCGCCTAGGCATCTAGGCGTCTGCCTTGACTACTATGTTTCTTGCAAAGTCGCCCGGGTCAGGGAGGGATTCAACCTTGTCTAAAACACCTCTAAATTTTCATTTATCATTCGAAGCTGAGTCTCTATTGCAGTGATATGCCATTCTACACAGTTGTCAAGTGGATGAGATAGTTTAATTGTCCGGTTTCATCTTTTTTGTGTCTGGACTTAGTCGGCCTTATAAAAAGAGCAAATAATTGACATGTTTTTAGTTGTACTTTTTCTTTCGCTAATTGTTCTTGGGTAGTAGTTTTGTAGGCCATCTTAGGTAGCCAATCTCCAAAAACAATATATGTTGGTTCAGAACTCGCGGTAGACTCTACCTCTATTGGGTGAAATAGTGATTGAGGAAGGAGGAGGATTTTGGACGACAGGAAGGATTGGCAGGAGTTCTGAGATGGAGGAATTTGAGCTACTAGTTGAAGAGGAGGGTAGGTGGATATCCTACCCTCCTTCCTATCGACATCCACTTCTTTTTTGGTTTTATCTCTACAAAGTCAGCATTTGAGATGATTTTTTCTATCGAAGGATATCCTTGCATGAAGCCGTCGATTTGTAGGGTTGGTGCGATTGGGCGTTATTTTTATTTAACAAACGAGGAAAGTGTATACCATAGGGTTGACGAAAATGAGAAATGACAGAATTTGTCAAATTAAAAATACATTGAGATGCGATAGTGGCATAAACTGATTGGGGCATCATCTCAACATCTTTAATTTGAACACAAACAACAAAAGCACTAGGAAGATGGGGATCGTCAAAGGACGGTGAAATTTGGCCGAACAACATACAAACCATCTTTATTCAGGTTGTCAATAAATTGGCACAGTATAACCTTTTTCCAATCAAGATGGCGAACATCTAACAAGGTAACAAGATAAGGGGTGTTGAGATTATAAGAAAAGTGCAGATGGATTAAAAGGGCAAATTGGCTTCTATGATTGGATTCTTCCGAGGCAAAAAAAGAGGAACACATGTTTAATACCAACTCCTTGGACTGGCATGTTAACTTCCACTTGTTTTATGCTGCGAAGCAGTCATGCTTGGAATTGTTGAAAGTGAGTTCCATTTTATGGATTTCTGGGGACGAAACATTTTTCTCGTGATCACTCTGTCATGTCTTGGTTTTTCAAGATTTATTTGCAATTTCAAGTTTTTCTTGGGCTTATCTGTCATTTCTTAACTTTTTAGGCTTTGTTTGCAATTTTTCGCTAGTAGGAATATTCCAGTAATTTTTCTGAGCATCAGGTTGACAGTTCCTAGAGTAAGCAATGTTCAGGAGAGCGAACACCGCTTTAGGGAAGTGGCATGGTCTTGTTCTATTGAGTCATGTAGGAGACATGACCCTGGACAAGGGTATTTAGGAAACTTCGGGGCAGAGTAGGAGTTTTGGGCAATTCTGCAAAGTTCAGCATTTTTATGCAATTTCTAGACTGGCTATAGACCGGCCAAGATTTATTTGCAATTTTTGGGAAGCTCAGGGGCATTTTGATAATTTCTATACTCCGGAGGTATTATGGTAATTTTTGAACTCCAGGGGTATTTTGATAATTTTTGAAAGATCCTGAGATATTTTAGTAATTTTTGAATAACACAGGGGTATTTGTATAATTTTTGGACAACATAGGGGTTTTCTGTAATTTTTGGATAGACCAGGACATTTTTGTAATTTTTGGACTGAACAGAAACTTTTTTATGATTTTGGACATGCCAGGGATATTTTCATAATATTTGGACTGAACCAGGACATTTGTGTAGTTTTGGATAGGCCAGGGGCATTTTGGTAATGTCTCTACTGAACAGGACATATATGCAACATACCTTTGTTGGGCTTCAAAAATAACACAAGATATAAAATCCCCCTTTGGTGGAGGCACACAAGGCACAAGGTCCACTCTCCTTGATGGAGGCACACAAAATATAAGGCGTAAATCTGCCCTCCAGGTCCGGTTCTCCATGTGTTCAGCCCACGCCTATTATAGGTTTAGGGAGCGGTTACACCCCATGGAGGACCTATCAGGACCGGATGGGTCATTTGGGAGATCTATCCGGTCCGGATAGGTTCCTTGGGGAGCCTACCCCTTCCGGGTAGGTCTTCTCCCTATTTTCTTCTTCTTCTTTTTTTTAATAGAGGGAGAAAAAGATGGGAGAGGGTGATTGGGACCGGATAGGTCTCCCCCCCCCCCACCTTCCTCCCTTTTTTTATTAAAAGAGAAAGGGAGAGAAGTGGGACCGGGCTGGATAGGTCTACCCCCTTTTCTTTTTTTCTTTTTAATTAACAATAGGGGGAGATGAATGGGACTGGATAGACTCCAAGGGGGGTCTATCCGGACCCAATAGGTGGATTGAGAGAGAGGGGGGTGACCCCGGGTAGGTTTCCCCCATCTTTGAATTTTTTTTCCCAAATTTTTTTGGCTCCAACATACACCTAGTGGGACAGAGTAGAAAGTGTCCTGTCCCATTTGGTCGCTGGGACAGGATGCCCCGGAAAATTCTGGTCAGGATGGGATAAGATTGACAACTATGATGGATATTGCTATATTAGTACCATGACAGAGATTTGGATTGCTGGATTTTATCTTGACCAGGCTCTGCTGGCTATAGATTTATTTGTGCAAAGTTTACTGATGATAGAAGTGGAGGAGAATATATCTTTATTTGTTGACTTGAGGTTGAAGGAATTCATCCCCTTCCCTTCACTCTGGTGTATGGTACTTAAGTTGTGGTTGGTTGGCGTTCTTTCTTGTTGAATTCTTTGATGGTGCCTTCTTTGTTTTATTTCTGCCTTGGTTTGCTTTCTATTTCTGTTTTACTTTTTCTTTAATTTAACATTTGGTTCTACCTATATTTAGCCTTTTGAGGTTCTAAGATATACATTCTCATCTCATCTGCAATTCAGGAGGATAGTTCTGTGAAATGGGAAAGAACAGGACTTTGTTAAGCATTTAATTCAGGCATGATTTGGGAAAATCATGCACGCTCATGAATCATTTAGTTGTCAGTATAAGTAGGTGATAGTTCAGCTTCAAATAATTGCACCCAGATTTTGGATGAGTTTAGCTTCTGACTTAAGGTTTGTGTGTATTCACTTCATCTGCACTGGATCCCTGGCTGGCCATATATTTTTTTGTATGAAGTTTGCTGACTGATGGAATGAGGAAATTATTACTCAACTGAATTGTGGGAGCTTGTGTCATGCCTTTTGTTCTGTTTAGCATTCTTGTTCTAGGCATTTTCGTTTTGTTTTATTTTTGAATTATTCCAGAGTCTATTTTGTTGTAATTTTCTTTTTTTGCTTTCAAGTTTTATTTACTTTTTTATTATGTTGTTTTTTCTTAATTTGTGTGTTCTAAGATATGAAATTGCCATCTGTTGTACAGGAAACGATTATTCAGTTTGATAAATGATCTTCCAACCATATTTGAAGCTGTTAATGGGAAGAAGCAAGTGAAGACATCCGGCACAAATAACAGCAATAACAAATCGAAGCCAAACTTTAAACTGGTAAACTCTATTGCTTGTAATATCCTTTTCTGGCACTGGTGCCAAAATTTAGGAGACATTAGTTAAGCATAGAGACTGCCGGCCAGGATAGTAAACAAACACCACATCCAAAGAAGGGATGTTTTGCAGTGTTTTTTGTAGAATGATAGTTAAAAGTGGCATGGTTTTCAATGGATGGTCGAATTAATTTCCTTATCAAGTTACCATGAACTTTTCTAATGCTATTCTGTAGCGGATATTTTATGCAGCTTGGGAATCCATGCATGGGTGCTGATTCAATTTAGTTATGCTGGGGAAAACACACGGGTAAAGCTATGGGTGAAGATAGAGAAAAGAACTAGAAGTAGCAGAGACCACCGTCTGGGAATATTGACATGCTTATGCAGAACACAGTATTAAAAGGAAAAAGAGATAAAAGTGACAAAGTATGAGTGTAAAAGAAAGGATTGAATAATGATGGAATGTAGGAGATAATGAAATGTGCTAAAACCCAAGAATAGGGAACAAAGAAGGTGATGAACCAAGAAAAGTGAATCAGGATTAGTTGAAAGGGCAATGAAAGAATGACATGCTGAAACCCTAGGAGAGGGAGTAGAGAAGGTAAGATGAATGAAGAAAAGGAAGAGTGGGGCTGATGTTAGCATCTTTTTTGTCACCTAGCCTATTTGCACCGTAAATTCGAACCATCTAGGAAATGCTTAAGCAGAGAATCTGGTGATAGTGACCTCAAGACCTCTACCACTTTGGTGGTGACATCTCTGTTTGTTTTCATTGTTATGGTCAAACATTCTTTCAAGGTTGAATGTTTCAGCAGTGGACCAGTGCTCGATCTCTTAAACATTTTGGAATATTTCTTCTATCTGTTTATTTAATGAGCGAGGGGGAGCCTTGCCATGATGATAAGGTTGCTCCATTATGACGCGGAAGTTGCAGTTCTAAAATCATAAACAGACTGCAAAATGAAAGGGTAACGCTATGTACAATTGACCATCCCAATCATAAACAGACTGCAAAATGAAAGGGTAACGCTATGTACAATTGACCATCCCAAACCCCCCAATAACAAGAGCCTCATGGCACTGGGACTGCCCTGTTTGTTTCATGGGTGTTCACATAAGATGTTAGGTACGTACTATAACATATTTCACTTTGTTGTACACTGATTGATTCATGCTTCTATTTTGTAGTGTATAGTTTTGGCTCTTTTATGTTGGTTTTGTAAGAGGTAAAACATTGTGAACATGCTGGTTCTGCTAATGGCCATGGCTATCAGTTTCTCTAAAAGGATCCTCTCATCTGATCCTTGGAAATATTAGACGTCTGTCCTTTAGCTGTGGTAACATTCGTGTACTGTGGAGGCAAGTTAATAACAGAAAAGGAGTAGCCAGAGAGATGACATCATGGATCTATCCTTTTGTGTGGGCTTTCTGATGGGGCTTTGATGCGGAGCGAGACTCGTGACGTTGGACGATGGACTCGATTGGCATTCTGCACGTTGGCACTATTTACATGGACGACGATCGGAGTCATAGTAGCGTCATTTTTATTTTATTATGTAATTTTATCTTTATTTGAGTCTAAACCAGTGGTCTTAAGTGGATAGGATTAAGTCTAATTTTTATGGTCTTGTTGGGCTCATTTGGAGCTAATGTGGATCTTTTTATTTTCTTGTAATTTTTGGTGCGATTTTGGCATTATTTCTGGAGTCTAGGGGTATTTTGGTCCATGGAGGTTATATTAGGGTTAGGGTTAGTCTAACTCTTATAACTAGTCCTGTGAACCCACATTTTCAATTAATGGATGAGTTTTGAGTTGCTTTATAGTATTTTTGCTGTAGCAGGTCTAAAATTAAAAAAAAGGTTTTTAATGGTTGGTTTTGTTTTTTATTTTTTTGGTTGGTTTAAAAGTTTTTTTTTGTTGTAGGTTAGTTTTTTAGTTGTAGGTTAATTTTGAACCATGAAATATGTTAAGACTTTAAATTTAACCCTAATTAGTTCCTTAAATTTAGGGCTTTTGTCTAATTAGGTTTAGTTAGGGTCAATTGAAGTTCAATTAAGTTTCATTGAATAATTTAGGGTGGGAGCATATTGATAATTAAATTTTATGAAGGGTGATTAGGGTAAAATTGATAATTAAGCCATAATTAGTTACTTAAATTTGGGTTTTTTTGTCTAATTAGGTTTAGTTAGGGTCAATTGAAGTTCAATTAAGGTCAATTGAAGTTCAATTAAATAATTTAGGGTGGGAACATGCTGGTAATTAAATTTTATGAAGGGTGATTAGGGTAAAATTGATAATTAAGTCCTAATTAGTTCCTTAATTTGGGGATTTTGTCTAATTAAATTTAGTAGGGTCAATTGAAGCTCAATTAAGTTTCATTGAATAATTTAGGGTGGGAACATTGGTAATTAAATTTTATGAAGGGTGATTAGGGTAAAATTGATAATTAAGTCCTAATTAGTTCCTTAATTTGGGGGTTTTGTCTAATTAGGTTTGGTGGGAACATGCTGGTAATTAAATTTTATGAAGGGTGATTAGGGTAAAATTGATAATTAAGTCCTAATTAGTTCCTTAATTTGGGGATTTTGTCTAATTAAATTTAGTAGGGTCAATTGAAGCTCAATTAAGTTTCATTGAATAATTTAGGGTGGGAACATATTGGTAATTAAATTTTATGAAGGGTGATTAGGGTAAAATTGATAATTAAGTCCTAATTAGTTCCTTAATTTGGGGGTTTTGTCTAATTAGGTTTAGTAGGGTCAATTGAAGTTCAATTAAGTTTTATTGAATAATTTAGGGTGGGAGCTTGTTGGTAATTAAATTTTATGAAGGGTGATTAGGGTAAAATTGATAATTAAGTCTTAATTAGTTATTTAAATTTGAGGCTTTTTTCTAATTAGGTTTAGTTAGGGTCAATTGAAGCTCAATTAAGCTTCATTTAATAATTTGAAGTTCAATTATGTTGAATTTCATTTTTTTCATTGTACTTACAACTATTTGTCTTTGACTGTCTTCATGCAGCATCACGCCTAGACATGAACAAAGTTGGGAGCAGCAAGGGCAAGAGGATCCGGGATGGGCCCACCTCTCCTTAGTTGATGCTGGGAGAGGAAAAGTGAAATGCAATTATTGTGGTAAGGAGATACATGGCGGAATTACTAGAGGAAAGTAACATTTGGCAGGGATAAGAGGAGAGGTGAGACAATGTGACAGATGTCCCCGAGAGGTCCGAGAAGAAATGCGCCAGTGTCTTCTGGACAAAAAAGAGAGGATGCAACAAAGGGCTGAAGATGAGACTGAAATTGTCGAGGAGATTTCGGGCAAAAGGGGAAGGAGGGATGATGATGATGATGAGGAAGGCACTGAGGATTCAGATCTAGAGCTGACTGAAGCTTTATAAAGCGTGAACAAGCCGCTCGAAGGAAAGGAAAAGCACTCATAGGTTCAGGGACCTACTCCAGTACAGCTGCACGACGTCCCGACACTGGTGCAGTCCCGCAGAGAGGAGGCCCCATGGACACCTATCTGCACAGAAGGCCCCATGCTACACAACCTAAAATCAAGCAAGCATTGAGGGGTAAAAAAATCAGCAGAAGTTGCAGGGCATGCATTTAAAAGTATCTGCAAATGGTTTTTCTATACAGGTGTTCCTGTACATGTAGTTGAAAGTGAATATTTTTAACCTATGTTAGATGCCATAGCAGATGCTGGCTCTAGCTTGAAGGCCTCGTCACGTCGAGACATATACGGGCGTGATCTTGTGGGAGTGGTTGAGGAGCTCCATGACTGGGTTGAAAGTTTCAAACATATATGGATGGAGAGAGGATGTACCATCATGTGTGATGACTGGACTGGTACCACGAAGAGGTCCATGATTAACTTTTTGGTCTATTGCATCGAAGGTGCAAATTTGTTAAATCTGTAGATGCATCAAATTATGAAAAAAATGTCAATTATTTGTTTCATTTGATGGATAAGATGGTAGACCAAATTATAGAGGACAATGTTGTACAAGTAGTGACTGATAATGAAGCTAGTTATAAGGCTGTAGGGAAGAAATTGATGTAGAAGTGCATATATTTATATTGGCTCCCATGTGCAGCACATTATCTGGATCTGATACTTGAAGACATAAGGGACGGAAAATCATGTGAAGAAGATAATTGACAGGGCACAGAAAATCACCCAGTATATTTATTGCCATCCTAGGATATTCAATATGTTCAGGGAGCATGCAAGTGGGGGGCGAGATATCATCCGTGCAGGGCCAACCAGATTTGCTTCGAATTTCATTTCTTTGAAGTCTTTGCACATGTATAAGATTGAGCTCAATTCTTTCTACTTTATCTTTATAGTTATGATCCGTATTTGATTCAAATTTCATTTCTTTGGAGTCTCTACACAGTTATAAGAATGAGTTGAAAACTTTCATGTACCACAATGCCCTGCGGGAATACATAGACAAGTCTAATGTTGATGCTCAGATGGATTATTTGGATGTTTGCCACATCGTGGAAGATAACAAATTCTGGGGCAGGGTCTCACGGTACATGAAAGTAGTCACATCCCTCGTGAAGGTCTTAAGAATGGTGGTTGACGATGAGAAGAATGATATGAGATATCTGTACGAGGCCATGGACCGTGTCAAATTAGAGTTGCAGGATTCCTTTCTCATAGAATATGCAAAGTGGTAGAAAATTATTGATTATAGATGGGACAACACATTACACCACGACTTGTATGTAGCTGGTGAGTGATTAATTGTATTGATACATTGTTCTTTATGTTAATTTATATCTAACATTTAGTTAACTATACACAAATGCAGGTTATTTCCTCAACCCTCGATTTATGTACAATGTCAATGCACATGTTGATGGTGAGGTGCTTCAAGGCACTTTAAAAGTCATTGGTCGTTTATCGAGGACACCAAAAAAGAGACTTCATGTCGAAGTAGAGGTTGGCCTTTATTGATTTTATCAATAAGACGTATAGAATTTACTTAAGTAGTTATGTTAATCTATTACTTTATCTTTGTAGATGACCTACTATAGAATGATGACTGGGACGTATTTTGACTCCCAATTGTAATATGCTGTGGGAAGAGTGAACCCAGGTATACTTTATCTTTGTGCTTTCTTAACCTCGATATGTATTAGTATATCGTGGAGAATTGATCTTTCTTTACATCTTACATTTATTTGTTTATGATTGGTGGAATAGCTGACTGGTGGATAATGGTGAACAACCGAGATGCTCAATATGTATTAGTACATCATGGAGAATTGATTTTTATTTACATCTTACATTTATTTGTTTATGATTGGTGGAATAGCTGACTGGTGGATAATGGTGAACAACCGAGATGTGGGCAGTAATACATTGGCTTTCATTGCAATTAGGGTGTTCAGTCAAACAACATAAGCAAGTCAATATGAAAGAAATTAGAGCACGTTCAGCCTTATACACTCAAAGGTTCGCAATCGACTAAAGGCTGAACGACTAAAGGCTGAACGGTTAGAAAAAATAGTTTACTGCCACTACAATATAAGGTTAAGAATAAGGAACATGAAGCTAAGACAACAGCTGAGGGACAAACGCGTCGCAGAGGATGCAACTCCAGAAATTAATGTGGACGCTTTATTTGATGATGACAATTTCTTACAGTCTTTGGGTGGAGACACGAGAGCAGGTTGATGAGCCCATTTTTGATGTTGATGATAGAACATGGCAGAGGGTGTACTAGATGAAGATGAGTCGAGATCTAGAATTCAGAAGAGCAACAAAGAGGGCCAGAGATACTCATGCGCACCAGAGAAGGGACCCACCTTTGTTTGTTCATGACGCTGAGCAACATCCTGAGTTTGAGCTAGCTAGACACTCAGAATCAGATAGTAGGCCAGCCACTTCTAGCCACTTCTAGAATTGTCAAGCCACCTCCATTCTTAAGAAGAAGTACTTCTAGAATTGTCAAGCCACCTCCATTCTTAAGAAGTACATAAGTGCATGAGTTAACTGAGAGGACTAGTGCTGCTGTTCGAGAGGACCCGACAATTGAGCGGTTGAAGCAGATTTATGTGAGACACACGCCAAGGGGAAAAGGACTCATGTCAAAGATGACTGAAAAAATCACATCAAAACAAAAAAAGCATCCCAAAGGCTAAAAGGTGATTGGTTTCTTATGGTGATGATGATGATCATCTTAGTGCAGCTGCAGGTGCTACTACTGGCGGTGGCACATATGGTGCTCCTTCCTCCTTCCACGCAGACACAGGTAGAGGATACAGTCATAGTAAGCGGGGATCTAATTCACAGAGCCAATATGGGCATCCATCAGGTTATGGAGGTGGCCAACAGGCAGCAGCCATTTATGGGTGGGGTCATCGACCAGAATTCCAGTTCCATCCAGTTCCTCTTCTCATCCTCAAGATTCTTATGCTGATTTTGGAGTCTAATCAAATCAACCTTGCATTCCAAGAGGGATTCAAAGAGGGATGCAGGACATTGCTATCTCGTTGTTTGGTTATAGTGAATAAATATACAGAATACATACAATCTTTTTATGGGACTCAACATCAAAAGTCAGCTGCTTTAGTTAAATGCATGCCTAATGAATTTTTTGATTTTTATGTGATTATTTATATTTTTTCGATTTGTTTATGATTTTTAAGATTTATTTTGAACTTTTTCACTGGGTTTCGGCCGAAACCGAAACTGATTCGTTTCGGTTTCAGACTCGGCCGAAACCGAGTCCGAAATCGACAATGTTTCTTGAATGGGGGTGATCTCCATCCCCTAAACAACCCCCCGTTGTGGTTCCCCGCCGTTCACCCTCCCTGCCCTGCCACTCCTTCCCCCCTCTTTCTCTCCTCTTTGTGCAAACCTAAACCTTAATCATATCCCATGTGCTGCCCTTGCTTCTCTCCCATCGACCCTCCCCCACTTTGCCGCGTCCATCCTACGCAGATTTGCTCGCCATTGTGCACAGATCCACCTCCCATTGCACTCCACAGTCGCTGGAACCCGCCCTTCCCCAAGCAGCCCTCTTGCTTCCCCTTACTCTCTGGTGGTCACCCCCTTTCCCTGCTTGCACAGATCCCTGCGTCGCCCTTCTACTACTATTTGCGAACAGGGCTTCAGCCGATCAGACGAGCCCCTTCGCCCACGTCCATCCTCCCCCTTTTCTAGAACCCCAATCGCCGCCCATCGTCACTGTGGCCCTAGGCGCCGTGATCTGCCCCGCTAGAAGTCGTCGTCGGCCGCCCCTCCTTTCTACCCCACTAAATTTGCCGCTAGAAGCAGCCCTGTTCTCCACCTGCCGCCTCTCCGTTTCTTCTCCCTACCTGGGTCACGCGACAGCTACCGCCATGTTGCTTGGAACCACAACGGCGCACAACCTATACCCCTCCTTCTGGCCGTGGCCTTGTCTTCGCTGTTGTCCGCCATCGCAACCCACCACCACCATCACCACCATCGGCCGTCACTCCCTCTTATGCCTCTTTCTCTCTCTCTTCTTCCCTCTTTTAGTTCGAACGCGAGAAGCTCTGTATCAGTCCACAGGTGACCTCCAATGGGTCTCTCAGCCCAGCCTGGGCCCGCTAGGTCTACAGTAGGGGACTCTAGTGTCCTATCTCGAGGAGGCTTTAGCAATAGGCCTGATAGAGATTCAGTCCAACCCGGGGCGTGCCAGGTCAAGATCGGCCTTCGACTCATGGTGGATCACCTTAGTTCATTTTTTATCAAATTCAGAGCTTAAGGAGTTGATTTGTTTCGTCGAATTGGGGTCCAAGGTAATCTCTTGCACGTACCAAATGAGTATTAATTTTGACACATATTTGCCTAACGAGGAGTGAGTTAGAGTACTCTTAAATGACTGACGTCAACATAATTATATTTCTCGCTCTATCGTTGACTCATTATTAAAAACTGGCGAGATTATCGTTGACGGTAATCGAGCTTTTGTGGAGTTCCATTGATAGTATACAGGTGAGAGCACAATGAAAACTATTAATTACACTGATGGAGTGTGGTGTACTATTACTTCAGTGGGTTCCCACATCAATCTGGGACAAGATTGGATGGCGGGACGACATGTTACCATAAACCCTGATCGGTCTAGTTGCACTATCCAGTCACCACATTTTAAGGGAAAATTTTGGTTTCCAAACCCTGTGCAGGCAATCCGCGATCTCAAGGAGGCAATAGCTATACTTGCTAGACCATCTATTGATGTATGGGACCATAGCTTGTTTGTCAATTCTGGACTGGACTTTGTAGATGATTCTGTACTCACAACTGACTCATCGTATGAGATTATTTCGACAGTTCTCGATGATGATGTCTGGGATCAGGATTTATTCATTTTTTCTGAGTTAAAGACAGTGTTTAAGGTTGCTCCATCAGTTGATCTGTCCCAGGTCGTGCTACCTCCAGAGCCCTCCCATGTTGATGTATTGTTGCTGGAGCCATCTCCCGTTGACTTGATGTGGCAGGGCTTTTGTGAGTCACATGAGAAGCAGTAGGTTGAGATTTTTGATATGATTTTCTATCCTAAGTTCTCTGTTTATGCTCTTGTGTTTGTCTGTCTTACTTTAACGCTTCAAAATTTAATGTTGAATTTTTTCGAACCGGAGGCGATTGATGCGGAGCGAGACTCGTAACGTCGGATGACGGACTCGATTGACGTTTTGCACCCTGGCACTATTTACACGGATGACTATTGGAGTCATAGTAGCGTCATTTTTATTTTATTATGTAATTTTATCTGAGTCTAAACTAGTGGTCTCAAGTGGATATGATTAAGTCTCTAATTTTTATGGTCTTATTTGGCTCATTTGGAGCTAATGTGGGTCTCTTTATTTTTCTATAATTTTTGGTTGGATTTTCGCATTATTTCTTGAGTCTTGGGATATTTGGTCTATGGAGGTCATATTAGGGTTAGGGCTAGCCTAACTCTTATAACTAGTTTTGTAATCTTACCTTTTCAATTAATGGATGAATTTTGAGTTGTAATTTTACAGTATTTTTCTATCTCTGAGATGGATATGAGATAGCCTTGAGAGGAGGCCCCCAAGGTGGTCCCTGTGAGAGGGAGGGCGAGAGGCCTACACCCCCACCGTTATCCAAACCCTAGCCCCCCATTCCTCATCAGGCTTTCTATGAGTATACAGCCTGATTACTGACACTGAAATGAGCGCTTGCAATAACAAATACTAGTTGTCTCTTGCTTAGTTTATCTGTTTCATGTGAGTCTGTTTTTACTGATATATTGTCATATTGTCACGTCTTTTTTTGCCAGGGTATTTAAGATTTCCAAGCAATCACTTGGGTATCCGTCCTAATTGTCATACCTTTTCCTGTACCTTTTCAAATGTTTATCATGGTATTTGCAGCCATGGCAAGATTTGCCGCATACAAAGAATTCATTTTGACTTGCACAAGTCAATAGGCTTTTGGGTGGAGTTTGAAAAATTGTGTATCATAGGCTAGTTGGCTTGATGTCTCAGATTCGGTTTCCAGTTGGCTTGGGTATCCAACGCCCATCATCGGCTGTAGGTACTACGTGCATTGTAGAAGTGTTGGGTATGAACGTGCCAGATAGAGAAAATCATGCTATTGCAAATCCAACAATTTCGGGGTCCCTAACTTGGGAGTCTCAGATCATGGCGCATCCTGTGGTATCATAATTTATTTTATCTTGGATAGGTCTGACTTAGATCTATTGTACATAGCCTTCTTAACTAAGCCCCAACCATGAAGAACTATATTTTCCTCAGATGCATCTTGCTGTTTGATTTCACAAAGCCTTTTTTTTTACTATATAATGTTATATTGAAAATGGGGCATAAAATTCTTTGGTTATGTGATTTCCAGTGTATTACTACAAATCATTCTTGTGTGTGCATAGCAGCGGCCTCTGGAATCTCAGCCCAAGTACACGAAGGTTGCACAGCCAAAGGAAGAAGAGGAAGGTTTGGATGATGAAGAAGAGGAAGAGCATGGGGAGACTCTTTGTGGGGCTTGTGGTGAGAACTACGCATCTGATGAGTTTTGGATCTGCTGTGACATCTGCGAGAGGTGGTTCCATGGCAAGTGTGTCAAGATCACCCCAGCAAGAGCCGAGCACATTAAACAGTACAAATGCCCATCATGCAGCAAGAGAGCTCGCCCTTCATAGACCAAGTCCCTGTTTTGGACATGGATGACCTTCACTAACTGTGTCATAGTTATCATCTTAAATGATAGGTGAGTCGATCAGTTTTTGTGCATATTGCCAAGTGGGGCTTTAATGCTGCAGGTGTGTGTAAGAGTAGGGTGTCCTTGCTGCAATTTTAACTTGGGATATTCACACTTCCACAGGCCTTAATGTTACCATAGTTTCATTGGGACATGATTGAATTCCAGTAATTGGATTCGGTACTTCTAGCTGATCTGCTTTCGTATTCCCTGATTTTCTTTCCCTTTGTTTGAAACCCCCCACAGGGGGGACTGCTGCTAAACGGTTGTTGGGGTGAAATCCAGTCCCCACCCCCTCCCCCAATTCCCCCCAGCACAGCTCCTGGGGTTTCAAACCCCGCCTTTTTCCTTCTCCTTCAGCACGGGTCCTGGGGTTTCAATCTCCGGCTAAGACCGTGGAAATCAGTGGCTGATCTCTGGTTCATTTATTATATTGTAGAGGAATGATGCTGTGTCACGCCGAAAAGGGACATGGCATACCACATTGCACTCCCCTTTGTCTGATCTACAGATTGGATGACAGAACTTAAATGTTAGCTATCTGATCTGAAGGTGGGATGGCTGAGATTGAGTGTAGTTTGCCATTGCTTTTTGGGTATTTGCACCGTATTATTCCTTATTTTCATTTAATGGAACTGGGTTTCTTAGGGGCTGGTTGTTTTGACACTGTAAAACGTCATAAAATATTGCATTTGCATGACATGAAACATAGTATTTCATGGCGTTTTGCATCCATTTCTAGCAATATCACATGATATCACAATGGTTTATTACAATCATTATGTGGGGGCTTAAAGCACCATTCGGACTGAGTCTCGTGTGATGCATTTTTATCTGTTCTTTCAGCTGCATTTGGAGACTTTGGCTTGCCTGACCATCGCCAGGTCGGTTTGAATGATTCTCTTCCCTGCCCTTCTCTACTATCGCCGAGTTGTCGTTCCAGAGATGACGAGGGGTTGGTGCTAGCTATACCAAGTTCATTTTCATTCACCACCTTATGAATGGCAGCCTGGATTAATTTAGAGAGGCAGTCAGAAAGGGGAACTGATTATCTGTGCTTTTTTACGTGTACTTCATTCTGCACTAGTTAAAAAAGATGACAACTTTTTAAAAAAGAAATTGGTGCGAATTTGGGTGACCATGAGAATGCATAAGTGGTCTGCTCCCGTGAAAAGATTATCTGAATCAACTTCGCCCATCATCCAGTGGAGCTCAGATTGGGCATTAAGAAACTCACTCTTGCATCATCAGATCTGTTTGCTCACACTGTGATAATCGAATAATAGTTGGGTAGGGTGAGTTATTTGCCTTACATCGCCTAACTGAGTTTGGTAGCACATAACAAGAGTTGGGTAGGGTGAGTTGTGCGTCTTATTTCGCCTAACTGAGTTTACCGGTAAACTGAGTTTGGTAGTATGGGTAGAATAAGGTAAGTTATTTAGAGTTGGATAAAGTAAGCTTGGGTTAAGATTGGATAATTTATTCAACTATTTTTGGTTGAAGAATTTATTCTAGGTTGGGTATGGTAAAATTATATAATTTTTATTTATTTTATATTTTATAATTATTTATTTATTATATTTTAGATAAAATAAGAAATTAGTTATCAAACTCGATTAGGTTTAATCTTAAAATAACTTACCTGGGTTTATTCTAATCGGGTATCATCGAAGCAGCCCTAATGTACAATTAGTGAACAACGGCTGTATATTTGCTGAAAGCTTTTTAGTAAATGTTGCTTCGTGTCAAGCCAATAAGGAATTGTGCGAACTGCAAGTACTTGGACAAGCAACATGAGAGCAAGATTTGCCGTCTGACACTTTTAAAACTCGGCATGAATGGTCAGTCTGACCGGTTAACTCGCAACTCAATTCTAAAATCGGGTTAGAATAGTGTCTAAACCGTTTTAGACCTAAAACTTAGTTAAACTCAGTTAACTCGGTGTAATTCGGCCGACCCGTTAAAACCCGCATGACCCAACCGGGTCTGACCCTTAGGAATATTTTTTATTTATTTAATTTTTACTTTTTAATTTAGCATGAAAAAATATAGAAGATGAGGAGTCTTCTAACTCCTCTCTTTAAAGTTACATACGTATAGTATTTTTGGACTATAACTTTATAATTTTGGGAAGTTGAAAGGGTTTAGGAAGACATAAAAATCTTCTAACTTTCTACCTTGTTTGAGGTCCGTTGAATCTTGTGACTGTAAAATAACAGAACAGAAGGAAGCGAGGAACAAAAAATCTTGGTGAACAGGTTAATG
This sequence comes from Amorphophallus konjac, assembly GCA_022559845.1. Lineage (NCBI taxonomy): Eukaryota > Viridiplantae > Streptophyta > Magnoliopsida > Alismatales > Araceae > Amorphophallus > Amorphophallus konjac. Next base: position 328,584,822 of record CM040122.1, on the reverse strand, counting down.
CCGCGTAAGTTGAAAGGGTTTGAGTTGTTTTTTTAAGAGTATCTTAGTGGTTGTTTAATGCACTTGTTTTAATTTTTATAATATATGTTTAAGTGTTTGTTTCATATTTCTAACTCAAGGTATCTTAAAATTTTATAGTAATTTATAATATTATTATAAATGGTTCTAGTCTTACGGGTCACGGGTCAACCCGAACGGTTAAACCATTGACCCGTGACCCACTAACTTAATCGGGTCAAGCTCCAGGTCGGGTTTTAAAATATTGCGTCTTGGTAGTATCGGTCATATCGATTTTCTGTCAGTACGGTACGGTACGACATTATATCGCTTTGTATTACAAGGTGTCAAGATTAAAGAGTTATTTAATAAATATATATTATTATAAAATATAACAAAATATTATGTGTGACTTAATAGCTAATAGATGTGTTAGTTGTGTGTGAGGTAAAGGGTTCAAAGCTCACAAGTGTCATGTGTTTTTGGCTTATTTTTTCTAAAGAACAATGAAAAAAGTAAAAAAATAGTGCCACTAATGTGTTTTGAACCTAAGTCATAACCTTATAAAAAAACTCTTAACCAAACTACCTACGAAATCACATTTGATATAAAATAACGTACATAATTTTTTACAAAATAAGTTACGTATCGGTTGCGTACCACAGACTGATGTATGACTTGTACGGTCCGGTACGGACGGTTCGCCCCGTAGCAGATCGGTTTGGAAAACCTTGCATAAGGGCCAAATTATTATGAGATTTTTGCATACGAGTCTTTATAATCGTATCTAATTACTTATTAGTCCCTCCAATATTGAGGTGTGCATAAAAGTCTTTGCAATCTTCATCGTTAGACGAATAAACCTTTGTCGTTCGTTCCATTCAACGGAAGTTAACTGGATTTTAGGTAACTTGACTCAAGGTGATCAAATGATGTGTGTGTGTGTGTGTGTGTGTGTGAGAGAGAGAGAGAGAGAGAGAGAGAGAGAGAGAGAGAGTAGGGGGCATCCGATGGTGGTGGGGGGGGGGTTGCAGTGGGGGGGGGGGATCTGGCGGTGGGGGAGGGGGGTTGCAGAGGGGGGCATCTAGCGACGGGGGGTTGTAGAGGGGGGCCATCTGGCGATGGGGGGAGGGGGGTTGTAGGGGGGGCTCTGACGGGTTGCAGAGGGGGGTCGGCTGACAGGGGTAGCAAGTGTGGGAGGAGGGTTGTAGAGGGGGGCATCCGACCGTGGGAGGAGGGGGTTGGACTCCAGCGGGTTGTAGACGGGGGGGGGGGGGGGGTTAGCCAGTGGGGGTTGTAGGTGCAGGAAGGGGGTTGATGGTGGGGTGTTATAGAGGGGGGGCGTCCGACGTTGGGGGGAGGGGGTTGGACTCCAGTAGGTTGCAGGGTGGTTTGACCGGCAGGGGTAGCAGGGGGAAGAGGTTTGGGGGGGTCCGGCTAGGGTAGCAGGAGGGAGGGGTTTGTAGTGGTCGCAGACGTCAGCTGGGGTATTGCTGACGCTGCATAGTGGTCAGACTGCCACTGTAGGGTGGCTAGGCCACGATGGGTTGATCAGGTCATTCATAATCCGATGAATCTCTCTCTCATGCCGTTGTTGTGCCACATGGATGTCGCCGGCCGGTTGTCGGACGTCCTGTGGCTACACCTGAACCTCCAGGTCGTTGGCCTACATCTACGGGAGCTGCTCCATGCAGTAGCCATAGCAGACTCATCAGGTGGCTAGGGTTTTCTCAAGGATGGAGACACCGACGGAGTGTTCCAAGGTGCACCACACCCATTTGAGAGAGAGAGAGAGAGAAAAAATAGTGCCACTAATGTGTTTTGAACCCAAGTCCTGACTTTCTAAAAAAAGCTCTTAACCAAACTACCTATGAAATCACATTTGATATAAAATAATATACATAATATTTTAATTTTTTTTACATATTAGTCCCTACAAACTTAGTGAATTACTGATTAGTCTCTTAAATCTGACTATTATTTTAATAGTCCCTACAATCTTTGTCGTTACACATCCAAGTCCCTACCGTTCATTCCGTCTTATCAAAGTTAACTAAACTATAGTTAACTTATACTCAAGGAAAGTAAAATACCAATATACCCCTAGTTAAGTGTCAGCGTGTGTGTGCGTGAGAGAGAGAGAGAGAGAGAGAGAGAGAGAGAGAGAGAGAGAGAGAGAGAGAGAGAGAGCGCACTATAGTGGTGGGTAGTGCTTCTGGAGGGGGGATGCCGGAGGCATCGCCGTCTCCTACTCGGACGGTGATAGAGGGAGGGAGGGGGAGGGAGAGAGAGAGAGGGAGGGGACAGGATGAGAGAGAAATGGATAGCAGAGGAAGGGGGACGCAAGAGGCGTCTACCCCTCCGACGGTGACAGACAGAGGAAGGGGGAGGGAGAGAGAGAGAGGGGATGATAGACAGAGAGAGGGAGAGAGAGAAATGGTGACCAAGAGAGGGAGGGGGAGGGAGAGAGAGAGGGAGGGGATGGGGTGAGAGAGAGAGTGTATAGGGAGGGGTCGCCCCCTCTGACGGTGACAGAGAGGGAGAGGGAGGGTGAGAGATAGTGGAGAGAGAGAGGGAGGGGGAGGGGAGGGAGAGAGAGAGAGAGACAATGACAGAGAGAGGGAGGGGAGGGGGAGGGAGAGAGAGAGTGCAGGGAGGCATCCCCCTTGAATCGGTGATAGAGAGAGGGAGAGGGAGGGAGAGAGAGGGTGGAGAGAGAGAGGGAGGAAGAGGGAGGGAGAGAGAGGGTGGAGAGAGAGAGGGAGGAAGAGGGAGGGAGAGACGGTGGCGAGAGAGAGAGACGGTGATAGGGAGAGGGAGAGAGAGGGAGAGGGAGGGAGGGAGAGAGGGAGAGACGGTGGAGAGAGAGAGAGACGGTGATAGGGAGAGGGAGAGAGAGGGAGAGGGAGGGAGGGAGAGAGGGAGAGACGGTGGAGAGAGAGAGAGTGAGATGGTGACATAGAGAGGGAGAGAGGGGGGGGGGGTGAAAGTAATCTCCCCCTGTTCCCGCCCCTCCCCCTCCGACCCCATCCGGTGGACCTCCCCCCTCCCCCTCTGGCCTCCTTCGATCCCCCTCCCCCTCCACCTTCGGTGAATGACCCCCCCTCCGATCCCCCTTCCCCTCTGCCCCCTCCGATCCCCCTCCCCCTCCACCTCCGGTGGACTCCCCCCTCCACCTCCTACCCCCCTCCCCCCCTCCACCTTCGACCCCCCTCTGGTCCCCCTCCCCTTCCTGTGTCCCCCTCCACCTCCCTCTCCCCCTCCGATCCTCCCTCCCTCCACCTCCGGTTCCCTCGACCTCTGACCCTCAGTCACTCAGAGAGAGAGAGAGAGAGAGAGAGAGAGAGTCCACACTCAACAGGGTTATTTTGGTCTTTTCTCATATATTTGATGGAATATTTCACAGAATATTTTTTTTTGAAACGGCAACAAACTACGGGGATTCATTTGTAAAATGTTGAAGATTGTAGAGACTATTAAGATAATAGTCAGATTTGAGAGATTAATCGATAATTCACTAAGTTTGTAGGGACTAATATGAAAAAATCCCTTAAAAAAATAAGTTGCGTACTGGTTTCTTACCACAGATTGGTCTGTGGCTGGTACGGTTCGGTACAGGCGATGCTCCCCGTATCGGACCGGTTTGAAAAACCTTGCATAAGGGCTAAGTTATCATGAGATTTTTGCATATGAGTATCTATAATCTTATCTAATTACTTATTAGTCCCTCTAATATTGAGGTGTGCATATAAGTCTTTGCAATCTTCGTCGTTAGACGAATAAACCTTTGTCATTCATTCTGTTCAACAAAAGTTAACCGGATTTTAGGTAACTTGACTCAAGGTGATCAAATGATGTGTGTGCGCGCGCGCGCGCGCGCGCGCGTGTGTGTGTGTGTGTGTGTGTGTGTGTGTGTGTGTGTGTGTGTGTGTGTGTGAGAGAGAGAGAGAGAGAGAGAGAGAGAGAGAGAGAGAGAGAGAGAGAGAGTAGGGGCATCCCATGGTGGGGGGGGATTTGGAGGTGGGGGAGGGGGGTTGCAGAGGGGGGCATCTAGCGGCAGGGGGTTACAGAGGGGGGCCATTTGGTGATGGGGGGAGGGGGGCTGTAGGGGGGGGGGGGCTCTGACAGGTTGTAGAGGGGGGGGGGGTTTGGCCGATAGGGGTAGTAGGTGGGGGAGGAGGGTTGTAGAGGGGGGCATCCGGCGGTGGGGTTGTAGAGGGGGGCATTGGATGGTGGGGGGAGGGGGTTGGACTCCAGCGGGTTGTAGAGGGGGGGGGGTTCGGCCAGTGGGGGTTGTAGGTGTTGGAAGGGGGTTGTAGAGGGGGGTCTCCGATGGTGGGGTGTTGTAGAGGGGGGGTGTCCGACTTTGGGAGAAGGGGGTTACAGGTTGGGGGGGGGGGAGGAGGACTCCAGTAGGTTGTAGAGGGGGGGGGGTTTGACCATCGGGGGCAGCAGGGGGGTCCGGCGAGGGTAGCAGGAGGGAGGGGTTTGCAGTGGTCACGGACGTCGGCTGGGGTATCACTGGCGCTACACGGTGGTCAGACTGCCGCTGTAGGGTGGCTGGGCCTCGATGGGTCGATCAGGTCATTCATAATCCGATGAATCTCTCTCTCATGCCGTCATTGTGCCACATGGAGGTCGGCAACCGGTTGTCGGACGTCCCGTGGCTACACCCAAACCTCCAGGTCGTTGGCCTACATCTATGGTAGCCGCTCCATGCAGCTGCCATAGCAGACTCATCAGGTGGCTAAGGTTTTCTCAAGGATGGACCGACAGAGTGTTCCAAGGTGCACCACACCCATTTGAGAGAGAGAGAGAGTAGGGGGCCCACATTGAGGAAGGGCATTTTAGACATTTCTTGTGCTCCGTCACATTCCAGATGGAATGTCTTATGGAATATTCTTTTTTTCTGACGACCATCGACCACGTGGGCTTTTTGTAAGAGTTAGAAGATTGTAGGGGCTTATACGCACACCTCAAGATTGGAGGGACTCATAAATAATTATGTAAAATTTTAGAGGCTTATATGTAAAAATCTCCATCACTCAAATGATCACCCTTGAAATGTGTGGATGGTAAAAACAAAATTTAAAAGAGATTTTTAATTTTTAGTCCTTGCAAATAAGCATATTTTCATTTTAGTCTCTTAAATATAAGTATTTTTTTAAAGTCCCTACAATCTTCTAACTCTTGCTAAAAAATCTGTGTGGTTTGCATATGCTAGAAAGAGAGAATATACAAAGGAATATTCCATCTTGGTTTCGTGGGATCTTCGACTTGGTGGCGACACTGAAGTCAGAGCCTATAGGATTGTCAAGGAAGAGGAGGACGAAGAGGCGGTTCCATAGGTAGGGGTTAGGCATTAGGGCGGGGCGACCAGTGGTGGAGTTGACGACGAGCTCGGGGCTGAGCTCAAAGAAGTTGCAGAGGAGAGAGAAGTAACTGGGGCCACCTTGGAGCCGCAAGAGGAGAGGGGTGCGGAGGAGGGGATGCTGGGGGTACTGAGCCTCATAGTAGGCGAAGTAAATGTCAGAGTGGGAGGCGGTGTTGACGGGGAGGTAGCCTGACTAGTTGGGGATGACATCTTTGGGGAAGAGAGGGGGCCCCCCGGTGGAGCTGTAGCAATTGCTGCTATTATAGTGGGAAGGGAGGAAGGGGGGAAGACAAATAGGAGGGAGAAGACTCAGTGGGAGGAGAAGAGTGGGTAGTTGCTAGTGTTGAGAGAGGACGAGGGTAGTCCATGCTCCCACACACCTCTGTGTAAGGGCCAATTGGCTGAGGGAACTCAAGCCATGGTGATCCCAGATAGTGTTGGCGGGCCAGGGGGCACATGAGAAAGAGACAATGAGGGTGTTGTCGACATCAGAGAGGGAGAGGGTGTAGAGGGAACTACAGAGGCCGTGGGAGCGATGGAGGTGGGGAAGGTGGCAGAGTCAAGGAGGTGGGAGAAGTGGTGGCAGATGAGAGAGAGGGTGGGAAGGGAGAGGAGGGGGACTCGAGAGAGGCCCTCAAGGAGGTGGTCGTCGAGCGGAGAGGAGAGGGAAGGCAAGATTTGATAAGTCACAAGAAGCTCAAGGTGCTTCTACAGTTGTTGGTCTCCCTCTCTCCACTCGTAGCCTTTGGTGGCGGTATCGCTAGAGTCAGAGGAGGAACCCCCTTTGCATCATACCCCTCTCTCTCTCTCTCTCTCTCTCTCTCTCTGCTTGCACCCTCTGTTGGGGGTATCGCTGGAGTCAGAGAGGGAACCCCCTCCGATGTCATATGTTTCTTTCTCTCTCTCTCTCTTAGCTCTCTCTCCTCTCTCTTGCATCAAGGGTTATTTTTGTCCTTTACTACACTTGGGTTAGGTTAATCATACATGAGTTAACATTTTTGTGGAGCATTATGTACGGAAGGAACGACAATGACTCTTTAGTGAAACGAATAAGATTGTAGAGACTTTAAAAGAAATAGTTGCATTTGAGAGACTAAAATAGAAAGATGCTTCATGTCGACATTCCCTGCTGGTTTTCAAGGTGCATTAGTTAGCCTAACCCAGAGGTAAGATGCACCGCACAAGCAGCAGGCGTACTAGTGCCACGCCCTGGTACCGCACATCGCACGCCAATCACATACCTTTACAAGTCACACGTTACCCAGTGCATGCCGCACGTCGCCCTATAATTGCCTCCCGGCGTATGTCCCAATAGCAATATTGCTATTAATGTCCCTCGGCTCGACTACTCTAAAGGCAAGTCACAACGACCTTCTCTAGGTATGCTATGCTCATGCAATACAATGCAAGGGCCACCCCAACACTTATCTCTCTCAATTCTTTATCCTACCCCCGACTTTTGAGTCTTTTCACCTTGTTGACTTAAGCATCAAATGGTTATCCCGGAACACCATACCCCTTGGTGAGAACTTCTCTCTTTGTATAAGAAGGCGCAGTCTTCAGTGCTCGGCTCTCTCCTCAAAGCTTCTTCTCCACGGTTGCCTCTTTTGTCCACCTCAAGGAGATCCGTCACCCCACATGTAGCATCCTACCCTTGCACAACAAGAAGACCTGTGACACTCGGTCCCGATGCTCAGCTCGGCCACCAGAGACTCTGCTCACTACTAGCACTGTTTTCTGGCCTGGTCCTGTCTTACAAATTCAAGTGTACATAACAACGCTTATTTGTAGAGAAAAATTAAAAATCCTAAATAAAAAAAGAGATGAAAGGCATGGACGCAAGATTCAAGTGTGCATATTAATTGTGACACAGGACCCAAGCCACCAAAAATGGTTCTCTCAAACAAAATGGCCCGGCCATGTAGCCCGAAAAGTGGGGTACAGTGTGATTTTTCTCTTTTTCTTATTGATGGCCATCAATTATTGGCGATAATTTATGGCTGATAGTGTTTAAACATCGTTATCTCTACCTGTGGTAACAGTAGGGCTGCCAATGGAAAGTCGGTACCCATTATTCTGATATGAATGAGACAACATATATAGAATCTAATAAAAGGTCCATACGATAGCACATTGGGAACATAAAGTGGATACATAATAACTATCAGAATTGGAAATGGAAATAAGTATTTTTGCATCTGAAAATCTATTTTTATTTTTGATAATGATATATATATATATATTTAATATTAAGGAGGGTAAATCTGGCTCGGCCCATAACAGGCCCGTCAACGATGAGCCCAATTCAACTCACGGTCTACAACGTGCCCAAGGGCGCCCGACAGTCGCGGCCCATATAGGCGCGGCCCACTAAGACTTGGCATCGGATTCGACAGCGCAGGTAGGGTTTTGGCCCAGGTGCAGTGACCGTCGGATGACCCTCCGGCGACCGACCGTTACCCCCAAGACGCTGGCTTCGACCCCATAACATGCGAGCATGCCCCACGAGCGCCGTAAGACTCGCCTAGGGACCGGCCGACTCCGGGGTAACCGCACCTCAACGGGAAACTCCGGCCACGATCGTAGAAAATGTTACTCCATGACTCACGCCCTTCCCTGCTAAGGGATCGGCCACCTCCACTAGGACAACCCCCTATAAAAAAGACCTCGACAGAGAAGAGAGGACATGGTGAATCTCACCAACAAAACGCCTACAGAGAAGCTAACTAGAGAGCTACATGTCTTGCTAGTAGAGAGGTCACGACCACTAATCCCCTGAGAGAGAATCCCCTCCTGAACGACCTTACCACTCAGTGAGCACTCTCCGAGTGACCACTAGGACCGACGAGTACTCATCTAGAGGGTCTACACATCTCTCAGATCTTCTATAGCGACCTCCCTCTCCCCTTGTCTCCTACTCTTCTCTGTTATTTACTTACAACCGTTGCTGACTTAAGTATTAGAGGGTTATCCCCTGGGGTAGCACCCGAGGCTCATTCTGATGCCCCTTTCTCCTAGTGATTGCAGGCTTCCACGGGTGCTGGATGACTTCCCCAACAAATAAATAGAAAAGTATGGTACGAGGGTTAGAGACCAGTTTTCTGCCTCTACACTTTTTGGCGCCGTCTGTGGGAACTTCGAGTGAAAAGCCATGGCACCTCGTGGGAGGCTTCGCAACGCCAGCAACCGAGGGCGCGATTCTCACCATGGGCCCAATTCCCGTCGTGGATCGCAAGAAGCCTCTTCTGCCCACCCATGCCAAGAAGTCACTCCAGGCGATCTCGATGAGATTCGCCAGCAGATTCAAGCCCTGACAGGATTATGTCAGGAACTCTTGAACCGGCCAGCGGACCCCCAGCACGCGTCGCCTAAACGGCGACAGAACGAGAGGGTCCGGACCGGGGAGAATTCTCGCCAAGTGCGGGAAGCCTCCCACGCCTTTGTTGCCAGGACCTGATGATCGCGCAGCTCGCCCGCACCAAGAGTGCGCAGCCCGCTGCACTCTAACCCGGAGATGGATCGCCGGCTTCAATGCATCGACGAAATTGAGGACAAGGTCCATTATCTGGACGATGTCCTCCTCGCCGCCAAGACTCGCGGTCTCATCGAAGACGAGTAGGACTTCCATGCACCCTTTTCTCAGGAGATCATGGAATCCCCCATCCCGCCGAAACTATAATTGTCGTCATTTATCTCCTACGACGTCACTACCGACCCGGCCGACCACATGCACAGTTTCGAGTCCCACCTGGTCTTCCACCGGACCTCGGACGCTGTGAAATGCCTAGCGTTCGTCACGACCCTCCGGGAGAACGCCCGGGCCTGGTTCGAGTCCCTACCGGTCGGGACTATCTCCTCCTTCCAGCAGTTGAAGAAGTTGTTCAAGGAGAATTTTATTGGCTGCCGAAAGGTAGCCAAGTCTACGGTGACCTTGCTCGCCCTCAGGCAGGGGCGCGAGGAAATGCTTTGGGACTTCGTCTCTCGTTTCTTAGCGGAGGCAGTCCAGATCCCATGCCTCGACATCAGCATCACCACCATCGCACTCACCCAGGGGACGTTGGACTCCATCCTTCGACGCACGCTCGGAGTCGAAGCCTCGATGACCTTCACCGACCTCCTCGCCCTGCCATAGAAACATGCGCAGTGCGAGGAGAACACTGCGGCCATGGGTTGCACAATCAGAACCAATCAATCTGACCGGAAGAGGTCCGCCGACTCACCTCACGAGGGATGGGGCAAGCGGGAGGGACGAGACCGAGATCGCCGTGACCGCCCCTACAACAAGGAAAGGGGCCAGTATCGCAACTACACGCCCCTGACGGCTCCTCCCGACCAAATCCTAATGGAGATCCATGAGGAACCCTTCCTCAAGTGGCCTCCCAAGATGAAGTCAGACCCGAGCACGAGGAGTAAGAAGAAGTACTGTCGCTTCCATCGCGACTACGGCCACGACACAGCCGGTTGCATTAATCTGAAGGACGCCATCGAGGACCTCATCCGGCGAGGACTCCTCGACAAGTTCATTGCCAAGGCCGTAGAGAAGGGATGTACAGTGCCTCATCGGTCGCGTCACCGCCTTAACCTGGTTCCTATCCCGAGCAGCTGAAAGATGCCTTCCTTTCTTCCGGCTCATCAAGCAAGCCAATAAAGTGCCGGAGAAGAAAGGGCAAATCGAATGGGATTAGGAATGCGAGCAGGCATTTGAAGAGTTAAAACGTTACCTAGCAACCCCTCCTGTGCTCTCAAAACCACAAAAGGGAGAACAACTGCTCCTGTAACTGTCGGTGACTCCGAGCACGATGAGCACAGTGCTCGCCCGAGTGGAAGGTAACATCATGAAGCCCATCTACTATGTGAGCCGGGCATTACAAGGGCCAGAGTTTTGATACTCGCTTTGGCTCTAATCACGGCCACCTGCAAGCTATGATCGTACTTCTTGGCTCACCCAATCACCGTCCTTACCGATTAGCCTCTGCGGCAAATCCTTCAGAACCCCGACGCATCAGTTTGGTTAATCAAGTGGGCTATAGAGTTGGGTGAGTTCGACATCAAATTTTGCCCAAGGACTGCGATCAAGACTCAGGCTCTCGCCGACTTCATCGCCGAGTGCACAATACCCGCGGAAGACTCACCCGAGCAGTCCTCTGGGCCAATATGGGAGCTATATGTCGACGGATCATCCTGCGCCGTCGACAGCGGAGCAGGACTAGTCCTACTATCACCAGAGGGGATAGAACTTCAATACGCCCTTCGCTTCAACTTCCTGACCACTAACAATGTGGCTGAATATGAAGTGTTTCTCTCAGGGCTACGCATGGCGAAACATCTGGGGGTGGCCAGTGTGCGAGCATACAATGACTTCATGCTCGTCGCCAACCAAGTCAAGGGAGAGTTCGAAGCATGCGAGCCAGCCAAGATCAAGTATCTTGAGAAGGCCAAGGCCGTCTCTGCAGAATTCTCTCATTTTGACATAATGCATATTCCTAGGGAGGAGAACGTTCAAGCAGACGCTCTATCTCGCCTGGCGTCGGCAACCATAGTCTCCAACTCTAGATCCATCTTGATCGAGGAATTATCAGCACCGAGCATAGAAGAACCGGCACCCCAGGTAAACGCCATCGACTATGAACCCTCGTGGATGGATCCCCTCATGGATTTTCTCCTATGACAACACCTCCCAGCCGACCATGCCGAGGCTCGCCGCACGCGAGCACGAGCGGCGCATTTTGCAATGGTCGAGGGTCATCTATATCGACGATCCCTCTCAGCTCCATTGTTGAAATGCTTGTTCCCTACGAAAGCTAAGCAAGCTATACAAGAGGTACATGAAGGATTCTGCGGAAGTCATGTAGGTGGGCGAGAACTCGCATGGACCCTAATCTGACAAGGGTATTGGTGGCCTACTCTACAGCAAGATTGCCTTGAGTATGCCCGGAGGTGCCCTCAATGTCAGAAGTTCTCCAACCTTCACCACCAGCCAGCTACGCAGTTACATACCCTGATGGAGCCTCGCCCATTTGCTCGGTGAGGGATAGACATATTGGGCCCCTTTCCTGAAGCCCAAGGGAGGAAAAAGTTCCTCATGGTTGCCATTGACTATTTCACCAAATGGGTCGAGGCAGAGCCATTAGGGAAGATCACAAGCGAAGCAACTTGAAAGTTTGTGCTGCGGAGCATCATCTGTCGGTTCGGGATCCCACGAGTCCTCACTACCGAGAACAGCAGACAGTTCGCAACCACTACCTTCCAGGAGAAGTGCTCGAAACTGGAGATATGGAACCACTATACCTCGGTGGGACATCCCCAGGTAATGAGTTGGTGGAGAACGCCAACATTGTTGAGTATATCCAAGTGATTTTGATGATAACAAAACCCCAGACATGTGCTCTATCATGTGCCATGTATTAGTGCTTAAGTATGAGCTTCGTACGTAATCAAGGTCCAATTCCTTCTTGAATTTTTGATGGGAATCAACACCGAGCACTAACTTTTATTTTTGCATTTGTGTCCTTTTGTTTATATTTATACCCTTGGCTAATTGGGTTTGTAATTGTAAGGCATTATAAGCTAAAGGGTTAGTCTTTAAAGTCTTTAGATTTCTATGTAATATGCCAGTGGGTCCAACAGGGTCCCCCACCCTCTTTCCCATTAGTCCACTAGGTCCTAGGGCCCATGTGGGGTTGGTTCAAAGTTCAAGATTGGACTTGGACCAAGGGGGGACAAAGTGGAAGAAAATTCAAACTTGGACCAAGCAAAGTCCAAGATGCTTCCCCCGGCAACGGCTCAGTCTCCTCCTATTGATTTGCAGCCGGTTTGGAAGACTGAGGATTTGAAGCATAATTCCTTTGAAACAAACGCCCGCTCCGTAGGGTAAGACTTTGTGCCGGCACGGCCTCTGATGATGGTATAATTGGCCCGGTGGGGTGGATGAGAGGCGTAGAAGAATGTGGTGGAGTGATGATGATGGGATTAGAAGGGGTGGAGGCAATAGGCTGCAGGGGTAGGATGACAGGTGAAGGGTTAGTGGGAGGCGGGATGACGATGGGCGTTGACGGAGGTGGAGGTGTGAAAGTTAACAGAGGTGTAATGAGCGGAGGGTTAGATGGAGGTGTGGTGATGGTAGCGGGGGTGACTAGCAATGGGTGTGATGGAGGCTCGGGTGATGGCGTGGTTAACGGAGCGGGGGTGAATGGAAGAACAAGTGGTCTTACGGAGGGAGAAGGGGTTTGGTGTGTGGGTGTGATGATGGTGGAAGCGTAAGGATTGTGGTAGTTGTAGTGGAGGGCCATGACTTGTGGTGTGGAGCCGTCATCGTCAAAGGACCACCCGGTGTCGGGAGCCGGGGGTTGAAATACATTAACCTGAGTCGGTGCCAGCGGCTGAGGCTGTGGAGTGGGAGGATGGTTCGGCATTGGGTTCTGATGGATCCCCAAGTCTTGAACCGGTTGCTATTTCTGTTGTGGCTGCTGCTACGACGGCGGTGCCTGTTGTTGCTGCACTTGCTATCTTGGCGCTTGCCTTCTTTTCTCTTTAATTTCAACAATGGCCTTGTGCATTTCGGCCCAATCAATCTTGTGCCCTTCATGGAGGTCATAGATCAAATCCCTGAACTGAAAACACCCTTCAATAGTATGTCCCGGCTGCTTATGGAACATGCAGTACTTCGTCTGATCAATGGCCGGATTCCAAGTGGGCCGTTCCGGAGGGAGTTGTATAGCATTAATGGACATGAGAGCTGAGAAGATGTCCGTGAGAGTTTCTGGCAGAGGTGGGTACTAGGCTCTTTTTGGAGCCGGGTGTCGATTAGTGTAGCCATTGGGTGGAGGGACGTTATGGTATTGTGGAGGCTGTGAAAGTTGTTGTGGAGCGGCAAAGGTGTTTTGCGGAGCGGCAAAGGCAGGCAGAGTGTTTTGCGGAGTGGAGTAGGCTAGTGGAGGGTTTTGTGGAGTGGATTGAGTGTTGTGGCAATTTCGGGAGAAGCGGATTTGGTTATTTGGGTTGGCGGGGGGAAAGTTAACGGTTTGCACTTGCTCATTTGTTTGGACTCCCTCGGTAACGGGCCCTTGTGGTTTGCGGGTGTATTTGGGCTTTTGGTTTTCAAAAAGTGAATGAATGGGAGAGTCCTTGAATTTGGTTTGGATAAACCGTGCCCGGCTATATAATTGATGCATGTTTGCTATGTCGTTCATGGCAAGAATGTTACGGAAGGTCGGAGTGGCATTAGAGATGAGTAGCTTGACCTTCTCTTCCTCCGGAATATGGCCTGGTACCCTGGCGGCCATCTACCTCCATCTGTGTGCATATGTAGCAAACTCCTCATTCGGCTTCATTTTCTCGGCGACCAAATCTGTGAAGGAATATTCTGGGCCGACCCTGTCTTGAAACTGCTGAATGAACTTGTCTTTCACTACCTTGAAACTCTCGGCATCTTCAAGTGGCAGGGCATAAAACCATTCAAGCGCGACCCCATCTAACGATCGGCGAAATAAATACGCCATGAGGCGATCATCATATTGAAACTGAGCCGATTCATATAGAAAGTCCCTTACATGGATAAAGGGATTACCGTTCCCATCATAATTGCGGTAATTAGGGAGCTCAGATTGCGGGGGAAATCGAATGTTCTGGAAGCTTGGAACTGGAATGTCTGCCAAAGATTGTGGGCCAACCCGTTTCTGGAGGAAATCAAGTTGTTATTGCATGGCGGCCCATTTATCAAGTAGTTCCTGCTCCCTGGACTGAGTAGGGATAGTGAAAGATGGAATCTGAGGAGCAGAGGGGTAAACAGATGGAGGAGGTGGCCCATAGGAAGGATATTGGGCCGAAAGATGACCCATATTGGTGTGGACTTGGGTTGCCCCTTGATGAGGGCGCATGAAATCATTTGGGCCGACAAGGACCTGCGGCACTGATGGGCCGGACATATGATGATCCGCTATAGAAGAAGGAGGGACAATGGTCTTTCCCTTATCCAAAAATTGCTGGGCCGAACCAGAAGACTGGCCCATTTCCAGACCAGAGAATTGAATGTTCTAGGCCGGACCGGAGTGAGATTGATGGGCTGAACAGCAGGCTCGTCAACTCTAGGCTGAATAATGGAAGCATTGGACTGACCTTGCACGATCGTGGAAGGTGGGGTGTTGGACCCCTGAATGGCCTAATAAACAGCCTGAAGTTGGGTCGGATCTAATTGGGCCATCATTTGAAGAATAGAATTGGCGGAAGGAGATGGAAGAGATTGAGTGGATTGGGCGCCCTCCATAGGGATGGAGGACGAAGGAGGGATGGGCCCTTCTCCGGAATGGAAGGAGATAACCCTAGAGGAATCCTCTAGAAGCCCTTGAGGAAGAGACTCCTCTTGGGAACGAGGGAGATCAAAAGAGGCCATGGTGGACTCGAAGAGGGGATTGGAGTAGAACTTGGAAAAGGAATTGCCCCTAGGTGATGACACTTCTAGAGATCGGAAGCAACTCCACATGCAACAAAAGACCTTAGAAAAAAAATGAAAACAACACCAAGCAACACGCAATGAGTGACTAAACTTAGATGGTTTTAACAAAGATGTAAGTGAAAAAGAGATAAAAACACTCAAGGTCAACCAAGTTAGTTAGATGATGCAACAAGATTTTTATGGTTTTCTCCTTTAGAACCTTAGTGATTTGATTAAAATGGTGCTTCTCAACAATAGGTTCCTAATAGGGGAAAGATATGTAGCTTGGTTGACTCTAAATGTAATCACTCCTTCACTTATGCAATCCTAGACACGGTGTGGGAAGAGGTACAACCGGCCCGGCGTCCGTGTGGGAATCCACGGCTCGCGGGGACTTATGGAGGTCCCTGATGTGATCTCCTAGTCGGCCCCAAGGAATATGGAGACGAGAGGTTCACACACCAAGGTAGGAAAATGCAATATATAGTATGAATATATGCATGAACCTATGTGCACTAGAGTGCATGCAAATTCTAGCCTAGAATCTAGCAAGCAAATATGCACACAATGATATGAATGTATAGAGCAACTAAGGAGGAGACCAAGTAGCACCGAAGCATGAAAATCACAGTAGAAACTGTGGAAATAAACTGCACCTCGGGTTGCGTACATGTGCTGAAGTAACGGTCTAGAATACCTGTGCCAAAGAATGTAACGGTCTAAGAATAGACCGTTAATATAATGTAACGCGTGAATATACGACCGTCAGAAGTCCCAGAGAACCAGAAATAGCAGAAAATAAAGGGAAAATCCGTGGAAAACACGAGCAACTAGGGTAAATAAAGAACAACAGGTTTAACAGAGATTGAAAGCACGATTGGCACTAGTTGTCCCACCGTGATCGCCAAAAAATTCTGTTGATTGTGATGTGTCCCTTTTTGCAAGATGAATATGATCTCAACAATGATAGAAATATGAACAAGCAATGAAATCACTCAACCTATGAACATGTGCAACATAAACCTAGGCCATTAACATAAAATCTAAGCATGGGTATGCCATCTCAATCAGAAATAAGCTAAAGGAAAGAAATAAAAACACATGCCGGGGCGTAGAGCAAGGAAGTAAAAGAAACACATCGTATAGGTGGAACAAGCAAATAAAGCAAGTAAGAAAGAGATATGAGGAAAGAGAGAGCTACTGCCCAAGCTAAGAAGATGTGATCGCCACTAAGGTAATAAACAAGCCAAAGACATGAAAAGTACCTTAGAAATAGGTGGATGAAGAACCCACCCACGGGAGAGAGAAAGAACCAGGAAACTACAGTTCTGTGAAATGTAACAGTCGAATTATGATGCGCCACAGAAGTGTGACGGCCTTACGATAAGCCGTTACGTAATTGTAACGCTCCTTTGCTGAACCGTTAAAGATCTGCAGAATAAGAACTTGGGAATCTTTGATCTCCACACTTTCCAGTCGTCCAGAAAGCTTGGGCCTCGTGCTGTGGACTCTGTAAACCTGCAAAAAAGTGTAGAACACAAAGAAAACAACCCAGATTAGCCCTTGGAAGAGTGCAATATCAATAAATCAAAAGAACTCAAGAACAAGCAAAAGGAGAGGGAAATACCGGGGAGGTTGGTTTTTTAACCCCTCTGGGGCATTTAAAAGATGAGAAAGATGTTTAGATGAATGCAGAAGATGCAAGAACATGAAAGAGGAAGAAGGAAGGTGCTATGATGATTGGAGGAGGGAAAAGAGACTAAGAAAATAACTTGACTGAACTAGACCCTTGGAACCAATACTCCCTAGACTTTGGAAGAAGATGAACATGTGAAGCAACTTTCCTTGGTTGGTTCTAGCTCCAGGATGCAGCAGCACTTCGACGCGAACTCCAGATATCTCCACTCTCTGGTCGAATAGGAGAGAATCCAGTTAGACAGTAGGATATTTCTTAGCAAACTCTTGAAGATAATATTCTCAAGAGTCCATAGAAACAAACAAAAGGTTCTAAGGATCAGATTTGAGGGAGAAATCATCAGATCAAACTCTTAATTCGGCCACGGAGTAGCAGAGATAGAGCAGTTCTGCTAGAACTCTCTGTTTGATGTAACGGCTGCACGATAAACCACCAAAGTGATGTAACGTCTCAGGAGTGGACCGTCACACAACCTTATCCACTAAAAGATAAGATCAACGGATGAAGGAGTTTGTAGAATAGGACTCTGTAGAATGTAACAGTCATATGTAGGTGCGTCAGAACATTGTAATAGTAGCACGACAAGCCGTCACACTTAACGGATCAGATAAGAGATAAGCTTTGAAAGAAGCCATGGGCTTCAGGACTATGAGATGATTTAACGGTCAAAGATAGAGGCGTTAGAACACTGTGACGCGCTAGGAATGGACCGTCAGAGACAAGGGAGTGCAAAATAAAATGAAGGTTTGCTAAGCTTCGTCCAGCGGGAAAGAGATGAGGAACCAGACCCAACCAAGGAGAAATGCCCCATGAAATAAACCTCAAATTGACCAAGATGGCCCAATAAGGGTGAACAACTTGGAGCATCATTTAAAATGAATAAGGAGATGACCCAACTTATTGGTCATAAAAGGGGTGTCAACAACCTTGAGGTACCGTCCTACCTCAGTTTGTGTGTCCAGGTGCTTTGAGGGTCTTGATGCTCCCTCAGGTCTCCGTGAGTCATTTTATACGGTTATGTGGATCTGAAGATCCATTGTCGTTTCCTGTGGCTTAGGATCAGGCTGATTGGCGGTTCGACATCACCGTCATGCGATGATCTTGGCTCCGAGTCATGAGACTCAAGGATCGTTGCGGTGATAGGTCTAGTTGCCCTATCCTGAGTCTGTTGGCAGTTGGTATACTGCCTTTGTGCTTCGTAGTACGGGTGACAGTGCGTGCTTAGCCTGCCTATACTCCAGCACTCGTGTTTCAGAGTCTCTGTGTCTAGTGAGTCTCCACTAGTCGTTGTCACGCCCCGAACAAGGCGGAAATATCGGGACGTACAGTTAGGGACAAGCTGGCAAGAGAGGGAACTAAATCTAAAATGATACACAAGTGCTACAAGATGGAAAGGAAATACTAAATGATCATTAAACAAACCACAACTGATACAATAACCTCAAGTTCAACTTAATACAACTGGAATAATCAACCACTAAAACTCAAAGACATAACTGAAACTAAATGCTCTCCAAAACACAACTAGAACTGATACACTCAAGACATCACTCCTGCCCTTCCCCATCGGTAAGCGCGTCACCTGAAAAGCCTAGAAAAAGGGGGGCAACACAACTATGAGCTGACGCTCAGTAGGAAATAACAGACATGTATAAGTGATTAACAGTTTAATTACATTTTAAAATGTCATGCTACGAATGATAAAACACTAAAAAGATAACGATGATAACACGAAACAAAATTCGAAGATCTTGCAAGGTCAAGAAATATACTGAATAGAATGGTAAGACAAGAATTTACTACAGGAGATAACGATAAGAAGTTGGCCATATCAAGTCAATTCAAGTCATGTCAAGCACGCATGTAATTTCATTTCCACGTCCAAGTAATAAGCAAGTAAAGTAACCACAAGTAGAGTATAGAACAGTGAAGAGTGGAAAGTGAAAAGTAGTAGAAAGTAATGTAGAGAGTAGTGGAGAGAGTAGTGGACAGAGTAGTGGACAGTCCTAGATTTAACACATGTCAAGTACTGGTGCCAAATGCCACACCTAGTCATTCACCTCCCCGGGGGTACACGTAGTGTTCGGGCGCTCTTCCCAGGACCAGACCGAGCCCTTAATTGTTTGCCAGGCATTGATTTCTTTGGATCAAAGATCCCACGAATCTAGACTTCCACAGTTTATGGCCAGAATTCCAAGGTTTAAACTAAGTAGCAATAACAACTTCAAGTAGGAAAGAGATTCATTTCCAGAATTTCAAGGTAAGTATAATCATCAAGGAGATCGAAACCAAGTCATAACAAGAGTTAATCGTGCTGCGCTACTGTAAAACAGCAGCAATCAAACAAGCTAATCAACATATTAATCCTAATCACCAAGTTAAGATATCATGATTAACCATTATCATTTGCATTAAGACAATTGCCAAGAAGCTGATTCAAGATGATAAGTAAAGAACAAGCTCACAGGAATGAAATAGCATGTATTAACAGAGATTTAGTTACACCATTAACCACTAATTATGTGGGTTTCTATTTAATCTTGTATGCATTGCAATGAAGATGATAAACGGTGTGTTTTTGTACTATGTTTGCAAGAAAAGACCAATGCAAAATTTGAAATCAAGAGGGGTACAAGATTAGGTCAATTGTTCTTCAAAAATATAATTCCAGTGGGTCTAAATTAAATGGGTTGATTCCCCACTGACTCGGATCCATCTCGGGTCGTAAAACGATGAAAAACTAGTTTTCTGGTGTATGGGTCGACCCTTGGGGTCGACCCCTTCAGAAATGGGGTCTGCCAGTTGGATGGGTCGACCCCTGGGGTCGACCCCCACCTTTCTGGCTGTATGGGTCGACCCCTGGGGTCGACCCCTACACTCTGGCTGCATGGGTCGACCCCTGGGGTCGACCCTCGCGCCTGGGCCAAATGGGTCGACCCCAGGGGTCGACCCTCGGGCCTGCCTGGGCTGCCAGATGATGGGTCGACCCCTGGGGTCGACCCCTGCAAGAACAGCAACGGCTGTTGCTTCCGGAAAACGTGAAATCTCACCCAATTGAAGTCCAATTGAGTTGAAATTAAAGCCATACGATCTAGGAATGTTAATGGACATTCTAGGGTCATAAAACTACAATTTTGAACCACGAATTGTTACAGAAATTGATTGAATCTCAACTTATATATGATAAATTCATGAAAACCCTAGTTCTTGACCTACTTCTACTAAATCATGCAATTCTCTTAACATACTCAACAGAATTTAGGGATTTTGGTGTCAAAAGAAAGCTAACTCGATCATGAATCCAACCATATATGATATGCAACATGAAGATCAAGTTACAGGGCTCAAAATTAGCCCGAAATCAAGCTCTGGCCTAAAGGAAACTATATGAAACATGTTCTAGATATGCTCTTACAAAAATTTGAAATTCACGATGCATGCTCAATGGAATTTGGGGCTTTCTAAGTTAAATGAAAGATAATAACATGCTGATTACTTCATGTGAATTAATTAAAGTTTGGTTGTTAGATCCTACCTCAAATCGGAGAGAGAAAACTCAAACCATAGGATGAAGAACACTTGGACAGCACCTTACAAAAAGCTCGATTTCTCCACGGATACCTAATGAAAATTGGGACTTTTGCCACCAATGGATAGAGCTCGATGAGAGGAACAATTTTCTATACTCATGATCAAGATTTGGTTGAGAATTCCTACCTCAATCGATGGATCAAAAAAAGGATGAAGAGAAGCCAACGGCCTGCTGACCCACCTCCACAAATCGAGCTAGATCTCTCCAGATCCGAAATTTCAGCGAACCTCACAGCAGCCAAAAGAAAGAAGACTCGTAGGGCTTCATTTTGATAGCTCATAGAGCTTCTGGAGCCTTCGGAATTGGGAGTATTCGCTGCTGCAAGCTACGTGTTTAGAAACGGCGCCGAAATCCTTGACTTGACCAAACTATGTCGGCAGCACGTTTTGGGGCTAAGTTCACCTCAAATTGATTGAGGGTAAATGTTCTTTACATTGTGGCCTTCCATTTGCCCCTGATTTCAGATCATTTGGTTGAGTAATCAGGTCGAATTTCGCGTTTTAATCTAAGGGTTAGGTATGGGTCAAAAGTGTGCACATTTGGGTTTGAATTCTAAATAGATCTTAACACGGATTTACCATGGCTTAAAGCCAGAAGGAAAAGTTGTTATCTACATCAATATTAACATGTTTACTATTTTTACAGATTTTTCTGAGGTAGTCGAATTATTACTTATACTATTCCGTAATTAATTAAATGTTAAGTTCGGAAGACTAAGTTCACTAATTCCGGCATAATAAATGATTTTCTTAGGCTTAAATGAAGAAGACAAAGTTGCTAAACAAAATTAGTTCTACAAGATGTGATTTTTGGGGATTTTTAGAAAATAGTAGAAAAATGACTTATTCTATTAATTAATTAATTAATCTAATTAATTTGGATAATTCTCATTAATTCGAATAACTTCAAATAAATTCTAAATAATTACAAATAACTTTCAATTTCTAAAGAATTTGGGGTCTTACACCCTCCCTTACTTAAAGGAATTTGGTCCTCCAAATTCACTGCACTAAAACTGAGAGTAGAAAAAGATCACTCACCTAGAATAGATCGGGATACCGCTTTCGCATAGTCTCTTCAGACTCCCATGTAGCTTCTTCGGTCCCACGCCGACTCCACTGAATCTTGACCATCGGTATCGAACGATTTCGGAGTTGCTGATGCTTCCGGTCCAGAATCTTGACAGGTCTTTCCTCATAGGTCAAATCTTCCTTCAGTTCAAAATCCACATGCTGAATGATATGAGTGGGATCGTACACATATTTCCGTAACATAGACACATGGAAAACGTTGTGTACGCAAGACAATTGCGGTGGTAAAGCCAGTCTGTATGTCACCTCTCCCACTCTATCTAGAATCTCGAATGGACCAATGTACCTTGGACTCAGCTTGCCGTGGATGCCAAATCTTCGGATCCCTCTCGTCGGAGAGACCTTTAAGAACACATGCTCGCCAACCTGAAATTCCAATGCTCTCCTTCTGTTGTCGGCATAACTCTTCTGTCTTGACTGGGCTACTAGTAACCGGTCTCGGATAACACGGATGTTCTGTGATGATTCCGAAACAAGATCTGGTCCAAGCCACTGTTTCTCACCTACCTCGTCCCAACACAACGAGGAACGACAACTTCTACCATATAGTGCTTCAAAAGGAGCCATCTGAATACTAGACTGATAGCTGTTATTGTAGGCAAATTCAATTAATGCCAAATACTCACTCCAATTACCACCGAAATCAATCATGCAAGCTCGCAACATATCTTCCACTATCTGATTGGTTCTTTCAGTCTGTCCATCTGTCTGTGGATGAAAAGCAGTACTGAAATTTAGACGAGTACCCAAGGACTCTTGCAGTCCCTTCCAGAAATGTGAAGTAAATCTGGGGTCTCGATCAGATACTATATTTACTGGAATACCATACAATCTCACCACTTCCTTTATATACAAAGCAGCCAATACATCAATCGTCCACTTGGACTTAATTGGTAAGAAATGAGCCGACTTTGTCAAACGATCGACAATCACCCATATCGCATCAAATCCACCACGAGTCCTAGGTAGACCCATAATGAAATCCATGCCAATGCTTTCCCACTTCCATTGGGGTATGTCGAGTGGTTTCAATTTCCCTGCTGGTCTGAAATGTTCGGCCTTAACTTGCTGACATACCAAACATCTGCTCACAAAATCTGCAACTTCTCTTTTCATATTTGGCCACCAAAAGGACCTTTTCAAATCTCGGTACATCTTAGTGCCTCCAGGATGAATGGTATATCTGGATCTATGAGCTTCTTCAAGAATCTTGTTCTTTATTGTAGCCTCATCCGGAACACAAGTTCTGCCTTTAAATAATAATCTACCATCATCGGCCAACATGAAGTCAGGTCTGCTGCTCAAGTTTCCCTTGATCTCTACTAACTCGGGATCATTATCTTGCAAGGACTTGATCTCTATCAATAATTCAAGTTTAAGTTGGATCTGAGCAATCATGACCCGATCATTGTCAATATTGAGATCCAGACTGGATAATTGTTCCAACAATCTCCATTCTTGTAACATGAGACTTGACAATCTCGCTACCGGCTTCCGGCTTAAAGCATCTGCCACAACATTACCTTTGCCAGGATGATACTCAATCGAGAAGTCGAAGTCTTTCAAGTATTCCAACCATCTCCGTTGCCTCATGTTGAGTTCCTTCTGAGAAAATAAATACTTCAAACTCTTATGATCTGAAAACACTGTAAAGGTTTCTCCATACAAGTAATGCCTCCATATCTTCAAAGCAAACACGACTGCAGCAAGTTCCAAATCATGAACATGATAATTATCTTCGTGCTTCCTCAACTGCCTAGAGGAATAGGCAATCACCTTCCCATGTTGCATGAGTACACAGCCTAAGCCAATACCTGAAGCATCAGTATAAACAACAAATCCTCCTTCACCAGAAGGTAAGGCCAAAACAGGTGCAGTAGTCAAACACTCCTTCAGAGTCTGAAAGCTTCGCTGACAATCATCTGACCAATCAAACTTATTTTCCTTGCGGGTTAATCTTGTCATAGGTACTGCAATCTTAGAGAAGTCTTGAATAAATCTTCGATAATAACCTGCCAGGCCTAGAAAACTTCTAACTTCTGTCACACTGGTAGGCTGTTCCCAATTCTTCACTGCCTCGACCTTCGAGGGATCAACAGAAATACCGTTCTTCGTAATAATATGTCCTAGAAAGGACACCTCTTGCAACCAGAATTCACACTTACTGAACTTAGCATATAGTTGATGATCTCTCAACAATTGCAATGCCATTCTCAGATGCTCAGCATGCTCCTCCTCATTCTTAGAATAAATCAGGATGTCATCAATAAAGACTACGACCCATTGGTCAAGATAGGGTCGAAATGCATTGTTCATCAACTGCATGAAAGCTGCTGGAGCATTCGTTAGACCGAAAGGCATAACGACAA
This sequence comes from Amorphophallus konjac, assembly GCA_022559845.1. NCBI lineage: Eukaryota > Viridiplantae > Streptophyta > Magnoliopsida > Alismatales > Araceae > Amorphophallus > Amorphophallus konjac. The sequence goes on along the minus strand of CM040122.1, from coordinate 328,561,273 downwards.
ATTCAAAATGACCATACCTGCTGCGGAAAGCCGTTTTATAAATATCCTCTTCCTTAATCCGCAACTGGTGATATCCAGATCGAAGATCGATCTTAGAAAAATATTGAGCTCCTGCTATCTGGTCAAATAACTCGTCAATCCTCGGCAAGGGATATTTATTCTTGACAGTCTGCTGGTTTATTTGCCGATAGTCAATGCACAACCTCATCGAACCATCTTTCTTCCTGACGAATAACACAGGGGCTCTCCACGGAGAAGTACTAGGACGAATAAAACCCTTCTCAAGTAATTCCATCAGTTGCTGCTTCAGTTCTCTCAGTTCCGCAGGAGACATACGATAAGGAGCCTTAGAAATAGGAGCTGTGCCAGGAATAAGATCAATAGAAAAGATAACTTCCCGCTCAGGCGGAAGTCCTGGTAGTTCTTCTGGAAAGACATCAGGAAAATCTCGGACAACAGGAATGTCCTTGATCTCCATCTGCTGCTCAGGAGTTGCACAAACAAAGGCTAGAAAAGTCTCACACCCATGCCTTAAAAGCTTATCAGCTCGAAGAGCCGAGATGAGCGGTACAGAGTTATGGTGCTTGACTCCCGTAAAAGATAAACCAGAATGTCCAGTAAAAGTCACTAAGCTAGAACTACAATGAACATTGGCCTCATACTTGGCCAACCAATCTGCTCCTAGGATTACATCATAATCCTTCATATCTATGCAGACTAAATCTGCTGGTAAGTTCTGTTCACCAATCATAACCTTACTAGAAGGATAGAAATACTGGATTGTTGATCTAGTGCCAATAGGGGTTGAAATTTCTAACGGAGTATTCATCAAAACAGGTTCCACAGCTAATAACTTAGCAAATCTCCGTGAAATAAAAGAATGTGTTGCACCAGTATCAAAGAGAGCAAATGCGGGCTTATCGATTATAGTAAGGGTACCTTCGACGAGTCCGCCATCATCAGAAATCCCAGTTTCCTCTGCATGTAAAGCTTGAAGCTTGCCTTGTGGTTTCTTGAAGACTAGAGGTTTTGCCGGTGTAGCTTGCTCCGATATGAGAGGACAATTGGGGATACGGTGCTCCTTGCTTCCACATCGCAAACATGCGCCTTGCTTGCGCCAGCACTCCTCTATCTTGTGACCCAGACGATCACAATAGTTGCACACGCCCTTGAATGGAACAATAGGGCCAGGCTTCTTATCTTCATGCCTCGACATCTTGCCCTTCCATGATCCGGACCCGCTCCACGAACCAGGTCCACTAACAGGTCTCTTCTTGGTATACCCGGGTTTGACACTCCCGGAACCCGTAGGTAATTCTTTCTTGGTGCCTTTCCCACGGATTCTCTCCGTCATTTCAAGAGTATCCTCCAGAACTTGCGCTTTCCTTACCATCTCAGAATAAGTGGAAATCTCCATCGGTGCCAATTGGTTGATATAATGAAGCTTCAATCCATTGAGAAAGCGCTTCGCCTTCATCTTCTCGGTGGAAATGAGATGTGTAGCATATCGAGAAAGCCGTGCAAATTGAGCCTCATACTCTGCCACGGACAAACCTCGCTGTTTCAAGGCCGCGAACTCTGCCGCTTTCTTCTCTTGCACTCTATCAGAAAAATACTTGCTGTTGAAGAATTCCTCAAACTCTTCCCACATAACTTGCCGATCACCGAGAGTTGCCTTGATAGAATCCCACCAAGTACGTGCATCATGTTCCAATTGAAATGTGGACAAAAGGACACGCTCCTGGTTGGTGCATTGCATAACTTCAAAGATTCTCCCCATCTCGTCTAGCCAGTGTTCGGCTTGGTCGGGGTCAGTCGAACCAGCGAATCTAGGCGGATTCATTCCGCGGAAGTTCCGGTATAGATCACCGGTGCCATGTGGTGCTGCTCCTGCCTGAGCTACTTGCTGAAGGGCCTGAGTAAGGCCTTGAACTGTACGTTACAGGTTCCTCCATTCAGCACGATCAGCTGCCATCTACACGAGAAATAGATTACTTAGGTTTAATCAAGATAAATAATTACACGATTAAGAAATGAACTTAACCCAAGTTCTACCCAATCTCACAGGTCAGGTCTTAGACTTTTACAAGGTTAGGGATCTAATGCACCTAGACACGACCAAAAACTCGGTACCTGGCGGAGGTAATCGGTCCGAAGACCACTCGCGCAAGTGTGCGACCTTCCCGATAGGCGTAGCCTAACGTTCGGACATCACCTTTTGATATACCGATTATTGGGATGCAATGCAAGAAAACCTAAAACTTAGGAAAACCTAGGAATGTGAAACCTAGGCTCTGATACCAACTAAACTGTCACGCCCCGAACAAGGCGGAAATATCGGGACGTACAGTTAGGGACAAGCTGGCAAGAGAGGGAACTAAATCTAAAATGATACACAAGTGCTACAAGATGGAAAGGAAATACTAAATGATCATTAAACAAACCACAACTGATACAATAACCTCAAGTTCAACTTAATACAACTGGAATAATCAACCACTAAAACTCAAAGACATAACTGAAACTAAATGCTCTCCAAAACACAACTAGAACTGATACACTCAAGACATCACTCCTGCCCTTCCCCATCGGTAAGCACGTCACCTGAAAAGCCTGGAAAAAGGGGGGAAACACAACTATGAGCTGACGCTCAGTAGGAAATAACAGACAGGTATAAGTGATTAACAGTTTAATTACATTTTAAAATGTCATGCTACGAATGATAAAACACTAAAAAGATAACGATGATAACACGAAACAAAATTCGAAGATCTTGCAAGGTCAAGAAATATACTGAATAGAATGGTAAGACAAGAATTTACTACAGGAGATAACGATAAGAAGTTGGCCATATCAAGTCAATTCAAGTCATGTCAAGCACGCATGTAATTTCATTTCCACATCCAAGTAATAAGCAAGTAAAGTAACCACAAATAGAGTATAGAACAGTGAGAGGGGAAAGTGAAAAGTAGTAGAAAGTAATGTAGAGAGTAGTGGAGAGAGTAGTGGACAGAGTAGTGGACAGTCCTAGATTTAACACATGTCAAGTACTGGTGCCAAATGCCACACCTAGTCATTCACCTCCCCGGGGGTACACGTAGTGTTTGGGCGCTCTTCCCAGGACCAGACCGAGCCCTTAATTGTTTGCCAGGCATTGATTTCTTTGGATCAAAGATCCCACCAATCTAGACTTCCACAGTTTATGGCCAGAATTCCAAGGTTTAAACTAAGTAGCAATAACAACTTCAAGTAGGAAAGAGATTCATTTCCAGAATTTCAAGGTAAGTATAATCATCAAGGAGATCGAAACCAAGTCATAACAAGAGTTAATCGTGCTGCGCTACTGTAAAACAGCAGCAATCAAACAAGCTAATCAACATATTAATCCTAATCACCAAGTTAAGATATCATGATTAACCATTATCATTTGCATTAAGACAATTGTCAAGAAGCTGATTCAAGATGATAAGTAAAGAACAAGCTCACAGGAATGAAATAGCATGTATTAACAGAGATTTAGTTACACCATTAACCACTAATTATGTGGGTTTCTATTTAATCTTGTATGCATTGCAATGAAGATGATAAACGGTGTGTTTTTGTACTATGTTTGCAAGAAAAGATCAATGCAAAATTTGAAATCAAGAGGGGTACAAGATTAGGTCAATTGTTCTTCAAAAATATAATTCCAGTGGGTCTAAATTAAATGGGTTGATTCCCCACTGACTCGGATCCATCTCGGGTCGTAAAACGATGAAAAACTGGTTTTCTGGTGTATGGGTCGACCCTTGGGGTCGACCCCTTCAGAAATGGGGTCTGCCAGTTGGATGGGTCGACCCCTGGGGTCGACCCCCACCTTTCTGGCTGTATGGGTCGACCCTCGGGCCTGCCTGGGCTGCCAGATGATGGGTCGACCCCTGGGGTCGACCCCTGCAAGAACAGCAACGGCTGTTGCTTCCGGAAAACGTGAAATCTCACCCAATTGAAGTCCAATTGAGTTGAAATTAAAGCCATACGATCTAGGAATGTTAATGGACATTCTAGGGTCATAAAACTACAATTTTGAACCACGAATTGTTACAGAAATTGATTGAATCTCAACTTATATATGATAAATTCATGAAAACCCTAGTTCTTGACCTACTTCTACTAAATCATGCAATTCTCTTAACATACTCAACAGAATTTAGGGATTTTGGTGTCAAAAGAAAGCTAACTCGATCATGAATCCAACCATATATGATATGCAACATGAAGATCAAGTTACAGGGCTCAAAATTAGCCCGAAATCAAGCTCTGGCCTAAAGGAAACTATATGAAACATGTTCTAGATATGCTCTTACAAAAATTCAAAATTCACGATGCATGCTCAATGGAATTTGGGGCTTTCTAAGTTAAATGAAAGATAATAACATGCTGATTACTTCATGTGAATTAATTAAAGTTTGGTTGTTAGATCCTACCTCAAATCGGAGAGAGAAAACTCAAACCCTAGGATGAAGAACACTTGGACAGCACCTTACAAAAAGATCGATTTCTCCACGGATACCTAATGAAAATTGGGACTTTTGCCACCAATGGATAGAGCTCGATGAGAGGAACAATTTTCTATACTCATGATCAAGATTTGGTTGAGAATTCCTACCTCAATCGATGGATCAAAAAAAGGATGAAGGGAAGCCAACGGCCTGCTGACCCACCTCCACAAATCGAGCTAGATCTCTCCAGATACGAAATTTCAGCGAACCTCACAGCAGCCAAAAGAAAGAAGACTCGTAGGGCTTCATTTTGATAGCTCATAGAGCTTCTGGAGCCTTCGGAATTGGGAGTATTCGCTGCTGCAAGCTACGTGTTTAGAAACGGCGCCGAAATCCTTGACTTGACCAAACTATGTCGGAAGCACGTTTTGGGGCTAAGTTCACCTCAAATTGATTGAGGGTAAATGTTCTTTACATTGTGGCCTTCCATTTGCCCCTGATTTCAGATCATTTGGTTGAGTAATCAGGTCAAATTTCGCGTTTTAATCTAAGGGTTAGGTATGGGTCAAAAGTGTGCACATTTGGGTTTGAATTCTAAATAGATCTTAACACGGATTTACCATGGCTTAAAGCCAGAAGGAAAAGTTGTTATCTACATCAATATTAACATGTTTACTATTTTTACAGATTTTTCTGAGGTAGTCGAATTATTACTTATACTATTCCGTAATTAATTAAATGTTAAGTTCGGAAGACTAAGTTCACTAATTTCGGCATAATAAATGATTTTCTTAGGCTTAAATGAAGAAGACAAAGTTGCTAAACAAAATTAGTTCTACAAGATGTGATTTTTGGGGATTTTTAGAAAATAGTAGAAAAATGACTTATTCTATTAATTAATTAATTAATCTAATTAATTTGGATAATTCTCATTAATTCGAATAACTTCAAATAAATTCCAAATAATTACAAATAACTTTCAATTTCTAAAGAATTTGGGGTCTTACAAGTCGTAGCCCGACAACCTCGAGTAACGGCCCACCCGGGAGTGGTGACGAGGGCTGTTCCCGAGATACAATTTTTAAGCTAGTTTTCGTGGGCCCCTGCTTTACGATAGTGTCCTGCTGGGGGGGGGGACTAGCTAGAGGGCTGGCTCTAGGCAAGAGTCGGTGTGTGCTCACATGGTCAGGGGCATTTGGACTGATGCGATGGGTGTGACCCTGACTAGTCACTCGTTACTGTAGTCCCTGTTCTGGTTCAGCGCGTACCTCAGTCTCCGCCGTTCTAGGCATCCGTAGGGAGGTGCCTGTGGCGCAGTATAAGATGTCAGTGGATGCATCTGGCTGTTCTTCTAGTGAGGAGGTGCTTCCGTCATGTGACACGTGACTCTCGTGTTTCTTACGCGTCGTGACCTTCCCGGGTTAGTCTCGTCTTGGCCTTACCCATGGTCACTGTGATGTGACACAAGTATAGGGTATGCAGCAAGCAAACGCAAACCTCGGACCTAATCCGCATTCACAATCACATAGCAAGTAAAATGATAAATTGAGACCGAAACGCCGTCGCACACTCGCAAGCCCCGGGTAACTATATGATGCTAGAAGGAGGTGATGGATCAAGACCCTAACTGGTAGAGTGCCAGCAGGGCTAGGGTTATCCTCCCGAGGGTACGTGGCCCACACTTTGGGGCTGGCCGGTGCCACTTGGGGCAGAAGGTCCCACTCTCTCACGATGACCACGGTGACCACTCAATGATGATGGCTCCGGGAACTGGCACTCACTCTCTTGCGCAACGGAGCTATGTCTACGGATATTAAACAAACAGACACTAATATAAATGGAGCAAAGTTTTAGAGCTCACCTGGTTGGTTTGAAGAAACCAACCCCGTTTGGAGACGTGGGCGAGCGGGGAAGTGTGATCCCTGCACACTGCGCCGATGAAGCTTGGGCTGCTAGTTACATGAACTACACCCCACGCAGGAGGGTTGAACTAGGGGTGGGGTAATCACAATTACATCAAACACTACCTCCACGCAGGGAGGGGCGCTAAGCCGGCCAGGCGAGAGAGAGAATTCCGCCGAGGACGACGGAACGGGCGCCGACGTGGTTCTGCCCACTTGTTGTTGGAGGGGATAGGAGGTCGCTGTTGCAGTCGTAGCTTGCTCTCAGGAATTTTGCCGATGACGAGATCAGTGAGGATGGCTTCGTAACAGGTACAGGGATGCCTCAGATTTATGTCAAATTCTTCTGCCGTTGCTGGTGGTCGTGGTGGAGACTCGAACAAGACGTCGGAATCTGGGGTTGGCAGCTTCAGAATGGATTCATCCGGATGCAGAAGTTGTACCTGGGGCTTCCGGACTCAGAATCTCGATCCGTCGGAGTTGTTGGATCCGTGGACAAGTCCTCTGCACAGCAAAACTGACGGAGACTCCTTCTGAGGTCGGGGTGGACAGGAGGGATCCGTTGAGTGGGATCTGGTCACGGCAGACAGCAGGAGGCAGACCCGAACGACGGTGGGAGAAAATTTGGAACTCTAGCTCCCGGAGGCCGAACGGGGTTTCGTTTCTTGCTCCTGATCGGGGATAGGGAGAGGAAGATCTTTGGAGAAGAAACTTCAGCCTGGATCTGTCGCTGTCGACCGTGGTTGAGCTTCTAGTCGGACTCTGGTGCTCTGCAGCTAGTTCCAGACGCTGTCGGAGGAGATCGGCTCTCACGGGTGGCCACGAACTTGGAACGGAGTGCTTCCACTTCGCCTGGGAAGAGGACTGGGAGCCCTTTCCAGAATGGTACGCCTTGCCTTCAGAAGCCACTGTATGAGTTCGGGGGAGCCTCTGCAAGATGTGTCTTCTTCTGCTACCTGTAGTGGGGCAGGATGTAGGAGAGGGGGTGGGATGGAGGCATGGGAGACTAGTGTTTGGTGGAGGTGGAGAGGGTGGGGGTGTTCGTAGGTGGCAGGGGGTTGTGTGGGAGTGGAGGAAGGGGTGGAGCAGGGGTGTGAAGGGGCAGGGGGGTGGAGAGGAAGTGGGGGCCGAAGCTAGTGGAGGTGGAGGTGGGGTTCGGCCATGGCAAGGATGTAAGGGGGAGGGGTGGCTGTTTGCGCAATAGGTGGAGGGGGGGCTGGAGTTTGAATGGTCTTGGGGTGTGAATGAAGGTGTGGGGGAGTGGGAAGGTTGCTTGGGGAAGAGGGAGGGGTGTATTGGAGGTGGGGAAGGTGTATGGGGAATAGGAAGAGTCACTTGGGAAGGGGAGGGAATTGATGGGGGTTAAGTGGCCTAGGGGAGGTGAAAGGTTGGAGGGGGAGGTGGCAGCTGAGGTGGAGGAGAGAGAGAGGAGGTGAAGGGGCAGGTTCACCCTTGGGAGAGAGAGAGAAGGGGGGAGGAGGGAGAGAGGGATCCGCCCCAAGGAGAGAGAGAGGGAGAGAGAACTAGAGAGAGAGAGGGGGATTGCAATTATGCTCAATTCTTCAAATCTTCATTACCTTCTCAAGTGGGAGTTGGGGTTCTATATATAGAGAACCCAACTTTGTACAAAAGCCCTTGAGAAAAAGGGAAATAACAGATAACCAAGGGTGCAAGAAGGGGGCGCCCATGGGCCTAGCTCCCTAATGGGCCAAAAGACCAGACAAGTCCAATATGACGACCCACTAATAAGAGCACCTAGGGCAAGACTCAAAAATAGAAGTGAAATACATCAAAAGGACTCAACAAAGGAGAAAATACATCAAGATGTCTATAGTAGTGAGATCCAGTGCCGTCGAGGCCCCATCAAGTCATCCTATCCGTCTCCAGAGGGGAGAGATGTGTCGAGCCAGAGGGAGCTCTGAGTGATGTCCCCATCAACTCCCCTGGACTGGGAAGAACTCGACTCTGTCGAGTAAGGGTCTTCTCGGCTGCGGTAATGCTCCAGGAGATCAGGGTCCAGCTGCTGAAGATCCTCCCTGCTCACCCATGAGTCATCTGTAGGAGGCCGGCCCTTCCACCTGACCAGGTATCGCTCGTATACTTTGCTCCGGGTGACAGTGACCTGTTCATCCAATATCCGCTCTATCTGCTCCCGTTGGCCTCTCTGGGCTGGTGGAACTTTCTTGTGGGTGGGGGCTCTCTCAAAAAGTGGGACAGGCTCAATTCCCTCACTAGGTGTCACCGTGGAACCCCTGTATGGCACCAGGTCAGCCACATTGAATGTGGGACTTATTGCGTATTCCTCGGGGAGGTCTAACACGTAAGCGTTTGTGCCAATCCTCTTTAGAACCTGGAAGGGGCCTGATCCACGCGACCTCAATTTGGAGACATTCCCAGGGGAAAGCCTCTCAGTTCGTACCATCACATAATCACCTACGTGAAACTCCTGGTGGCGGCGGTGGGAGTCGGCTGACTTTTTATACACCTCATTGCTTTTGTTAATGTGTTTGCGGATTTCCTCATGCAATTCCTTCATGTGTTGGGCAAATGACTCAGCACTAATAGACACTCTAGCATGCGGTGGCAAAGGAATGAGATCTGTAGGGGTTCTAGGCTTGTACCCATGCACAGCTTCAAACGGGCTCATCCCTATCGACCTATTCACAGAATTGTTGTATGCAAACTCTGCCTGGGGTAATATGAGATCCCAATTCCCGGGGCGATCCTCAACAAGGCACCGTAGAAGGTTCCCCAAGCTCCGATTGACAACTTCAGTCTGTCCATCGGTTTGGGGGTGGTAGGCTGTGGAAAACTTAAGCAGGGTCCCCATAAGATGCCAGAGGGTCTTCCAAAAGTAGCTGGTGAATTTGACGTCCCTATCTGAGATAATGGTCTTGGGTAGACCATGGAGTCGGACCACCTCTTCAAAGAATAGACGGGCCACATGGGAGGCGTCTGAGGTTTTGGAACAGGGGATGAAATGAGCCATTTTAGAGAATCGGTCCACCACGACATAAATGGAGTCATGTTTCCTTTGGGTCCGGGGTAGCCCTAGTACGAAGTCCATGCTAAGATCTTGCCAAGGTCGGTCTGGGACTGGTAAGGGAGTGTACAGGCCTGTGTTTTGTTTGATTTGCTTAGCGGTTGCACATGTGCGGCATTGCCTCACAATTTTGGCCACATCCCTTTTGAGGCTGGGCCAATGGAATTGTCCTTCTACCAAGGCAATGGTTTTGTGAATCCCAAAGTGTCCAGCCAAGCCTCCTGCATGTAATTCCCAGATCAGAAAATCCCGTAGAGAGGTCCTTGGTATGCAAAGCCTATGGCTTTTAAAAATGAACCCGTCCTCTAAAATGAATCCTTGGTGTTCCTTTGGTGAGAGGGTGGACAGAGTGGTATGGATTGGGCCAAAGTCCGGGCAAGCAGAGTACTCTTCTTTGAGTCTTTCAAATCCTATGACTTCCACCTGTATGGTAGCTAGCAAGGAAATTCTCCTACTGAGGGCATCGGCTGCTCGGTTTTCACTCCCAGCCTTGTGTTTGATTACAAATGTGTAAGCCTGGATGTGTTCGACCCATCGGGCATGCCGAGCATTCAGTTTCTGCTGGGAGTTGAGGTATTTCAGGGCCTCATGGTCGGAGAATATGACAAACTCATTAGGCAAGAGGTAGTGTCTCCAATGCCGGAGGGATTGTACCACAGCATAGAATTCCTTGTCGTAGGTGGAGTACCTCATCCTGGCATCACATAGTTTTTCACTAAAGTAGGCCACTGGGTGTCCTTCCTGGCTAAGGATCCCACCAATTCCTACCCCTGAGGCATCGCAAGTAACTTCAAAGACTTTGGAGAAATCAGGGAGGCATAAGACAGGGGCTTGGGTCATTCTCTCTTTGAGCTCTTGGAAGGCTCTAGTGGCGGTCTTGGTCCACACAAAGGTCCCCTTTTTGAGGCAATCGGTGATAGGGGCTGTGATGGTGCTGAACCCCCTGATGAACCTCCGGTAAAAGGTGACTAACCCATGAAAACTGCGGGCTTCATGGAGGGTGCGAGGTTCAGGCCAATTGATGATGGCTTGGACTTTGTCAGGGTCCATGGATACGCCCTCTGTGGAGACAACATACCCCAGGAAGGTGATGGATTAGGTCATAAAGTGACACTTCCCTAAATTGGCAAAGAGGCTTTCCTTCCTAAGGGTGGTGCAAACTTGCCTTAGATGACTGAGGTGGGCTTCCTTGGTTTGGCTGTAAATGAGGATGTCATCAAAATAAACTACCAGGAAGACTCCAATGTAGGGCCTCAGGACCTCGGTCATAAGGCGCATGAAGGTACTTGGGGCATTTGAAAGCCCAAAAGGCATCACCAGCCATTCATAAAGTCCATCCTTGGTTTTAAAGGCTGTTTTCCATTCATCCCCGGGCCTTATCCTAACCTGATGATAGCCACTTTTGAGGTCTATTTTGGAAAATATGGTGGCTCCGGCGAGCATGTCCAGCATGTCGTCAAGTCTAGGTATGGGAAACCTATATTTGACAGTAATCTTGTTGATGGCCCTGCTATCAATACACATTCGCCATGTCCCGTCTTTTTTTGGTGTGAGGAGGGCCGGGACGGCACATGGGCTTTTGCTCAGCCTAAGAAACCCCTTTCTAATCAGTTCCTCCACTTGCCTCCTTAACTCAGCATGTTCGGTGGGATTGAGGCGATAGTGGGGCATGTTTGGGAGGGTGGCTCCTGGGACAAGATCTATAGCGTGCTGGACATCCCTCATGGGTGGTAGTTGGTCGGGGAGTTCCTTGGGAAAAACGTCCTTAAATTCTTCCAAGAGAGGGTGGATTTCCACGGGGTGAGGGTTGGAGGGAGTTGCCTCCCCAAGGCATATGATAATGGCACAAAGGGGTGCCCCCCGGGTTATCTCTTCTTCGAGCTCTTTCTTGGTGATAAGGTGGAGGCCTTTGACTGTCGGAGTTGCAGGTATGTGACTTTGTGTTGAAGATTTGGTTGGAGCAATCGAGGCCTTGGGTTTTGGTGGTGTGGGAAGGATTCCCTTGGTGGGTGGTTCTTTTTGGGGAGGGGAGGGGTTGAGACGGATAGTCTTCCCCTCGTGGTCAAAGGTGCAAGTGTTTGTTTTTCCATGGATAGTGGCATTGACATCATATATCCAAGGTCTCCCCAATAGGATGCTTCCTACAGCCATAGGTATGATATCGCACCATATTTGCCCTTGGTAGGATGAAAAGGTGATGGGGATAAGGCAACATGTGTTGACGGGTAGGGAGTGGTTGTTTATCCAGGACACACGGTAAGGTTTGGGGTGGGATGTAGGGGTAAGTCCTAGGAGTTTGACGGTGTCCGGAGACACGGCGTTGACACAACTCCCATTGTCTAGGATGACCTTCCTAACATGGTCCCCGATTTTGATAAATGTGTGAAAAATGGAAGTCCTCCGCCAATCATCTTCTTGTGGTTGTGTGAGGGTGCACCTTATCACCCCTAGGTGGCTGGAGTGGGGGTCCTCCTCTACTCCTTCTTCATAGGATTGCTCATGGTATTCCTCTTCCCATTCTAAATTGGCCTGATAATCCTCAATAGTACCCTCATGTGTTTCCTGAGTAGTAGAAGGTCCACCCTCAATAACTAGGCTTGACAACCCCTTAGAGGGACAGTGGGAGGCTATGTGGCCATAGCCATGGCATTGGAAACACTTGATCGTGCTACTCATTGGGGTCTTCCCTTTGGAGTTGTCTTCCTTTCTAGGGGGAGGATTGGGTGTGGTGGGTGGCGGGGAGGGTCTTGTAGGAGTTCCCCCGCTGGGGGGTGGTGTTCTTAACAAAGGAGGGAGGTTGGGACGTGGTCCTGACCCTTTGGGAGGGGCAGACCTAGGATTTCTGGAGAATCTCTCTACATCCTGAGCTATTTGATAGGCAATTTCCAAGCTATGCACTTCCCTCATAAAGAGCTCCCGTTTGATGTGGGGAAGGAGCCCATTCCTAAACTGGGATAAGGTAACGGCTGGATCCTCAACCACACCGCACCTTAGGAGATATGAATCAAATTTCTCAATATACTCTTCCACGGTCTTTCCCTCTTGGGTAAGGCTTTGCCATTCATCAAGAAGAAGTTGACTATAGGAGATGGGAAGGTATTTGTTCCTAAGTTGATCTTTCATGTCAATCCAAGTGTTAATGGGTTCCTCACGCCTGATCCTCCTTTGGTTTTCAACCTTTAGCCAATAGGTTTTGGCTAGTTTAAGGAGGTGCATCTTGGCCAACCTAACCTTCCTCTCCTCGGTCATGGGGTACCACTCGAAGTATTGATCCATGCCATGCTCCCAATCTTTGTAGACACTAGGGTTGTGAGACCCATCAAAATTAGGGGCTTCCACTTTGATCATTCTTAATAGGAGTTCATCATGATCCTCACGTGGTCGCCTCTCATAGTGTCGAGGTTGAGGAGCTCTCTCTTGTTCACGATACCACCCATCATCTAGGTCTTCCCTCTCATGTTCATCCCGCGGAGGGGGAAATCTGTGGGCATAGTTCCTAGGTGGGATTCTCTCATGATGTCGGGGCCGTTGAGGCCTCTCCGGTTCGTGGTACCACTCATTCTCAAGGTCTTCCCTACCCGGTTCAACTTGTGGAGGGGGGGTTCTTTGGGCAGGGATCCTAGGTGGGGCCCTTAATTCCTCTAGCTTATCCATTCGGGTGGTAAGTCCATCAAGTTTCTCTAGGATAGCCTTAAGGATAGGGTCAACTTGCTCCATAGGGGCAGGTGGGACTTCACTAGGGATGCCTTGGTTGCCCTGAGAATGGGAACTCATGGGGGGATCGGAAGTTGGGGGGTTGGTTTGGTAAACGGTGCCTCTACGGGTGGACATGCACGAAGGAGAAGAGATTGACACACGGGTGGAAGTGCAAGAGCCCTTGGACCTAGGCTTGTAGAGACAAGTCTAAAACTTGCTCTGATACCAATTTGATGTGACACAAGTATAGGGTATGCAGCAAGCAAACGCAAACCTCGGACCTAATCCGCATTCACAATCACATAGCAAGTAAAATGATAAATTGAGACCGAAACGCCGTCGCACACTTGCAAGCCCCGGGTAACTATATGATGCTAGAAGGAGGTGATGGATCAAGACCCTAACTGGTAGAGTGCCAGCAGGGCTAGGGTTATCCTCCCGAGGGTACGTGGCCCACACTTTGGGGCTGACCGGTGCCACTTGGGGCACAAGGTCCCACTCTCTCACGATGACCACGGTGACCACTCAATGATGATGGCTCCGGGAACGGGCACTCACTCTCTTGCGCAACGGAGCTATGTCTACGGATATTAAACAAACAGACACTAATATAAATGGAGCAAAGTTTTAGAGCTCACCTGGTTGGTTTGAAGAAACCAACCCCGTTTGGAGACGTGGGCGAGCGGGGAAGTGTGATCCCCGCACACTGCGCCGATGAAGCTTGGGCTGCTAGTTACATGAACTACACCCCACGCAGGAGGGTTGAACTAGGGGTGGGGTAATCACAATTACATCAAACACTACCTCCACGCAGGGAGGGGCGCTAAGCCGGCCAGGCGAGAGAGAGAATTCCGCCGAGGACGACGGAACGGGCGCCGACGTGGTTCTGCCCACTTGTTGTTGGAGGGGACAGGAGGTCGCTGTTGCAGTCGTAGCTTGCTCTCAGGAATTTTACCGATGACGAGATCAGTGAGGATGGCTTCGTAACAGGTACAGGGATGCCTCAGATTTATGTCAAATTCTTCTGCCGTTGCTGGTGGTCGTGGTGGAGACTCGAACAAGACATCGGAATCTGGGGTTGGCAGCTTCAGAATGGATGCAGCCGGATGCAGAAGTTGTACCTGGGGCTTCCGGACTCAGAATCTCGATCCGTCGGAGTTGTTGGATCCGTGGACAAGTCCTCTGCACAGCAAAACTGACGGAGACTCCTTCTGAGGTCGGGGTGGACAGGAGGGATCCGTTGAGTGGGATCTGGTCACGGCAGATAGCAGGAGGCAGACCCGAACGACGGTGGGAGAAAATTTGGAACTCTAGCTCCCGGAGGCCGAACGGGGTTCCGTTTCTTGCTCCTGATCGGGGATAGGGAGAGGAAGATCTTTGGAGAAGAAACTTCAGCCTGGATCTGTCGCTGTCGACCGTGGTTGAGCTTCTAGTCGGACTCTGGTGCTCTGCAGCTAGTTCCAGACGCTGTCGGAGGAGATCGGCTCTCACGGGTGGCCACGAACTTGGAACGGAGTGCTTCCACTTCGCCTGGGAAGAGGACTGGGAGCCCTTTCCAGAATGGTACGCCTTGCCTTCAGAAGCCACTGTATGAGTTCGGGGGAGCCTCTGCAAGATGTGTCTTCTTCTGCTACCTGTAGTGGGGCAGGATGTAGGAGAGGGGGTGGGATGGAGGCATGGGAGACTAGTGTTTGGTGGAGGTGGAGAGGGTGGGGGTGTTCGTAGGTGGCAGGGGGTTGTGTGGGAGTGGAGGAAGGGGTGGAGCAGGGGTGTGAAGGGGCAGGGGGGTGGAGAGGAAGTGGGGGCCGAAGCTAGTGGAGGTGGAGGTGGGGTTCGGCCATGGCAAGGATGTAAGGGGGAGGGGTGGCTGTTTGCGCAATAGGTGGAGGGGGGGCTGGAGTTTGAATGGTCTTGGGGTGTGAATGAAGGTGTGGGGGAGTGGGAAGGTTGCTTGGGGAAGAGGGAGGGGTGTATTGGAGGTGGGGAAGGTGTATGGGGAATAGGAAGAGTCACTTGGGAAGGGGAGGGAATTGATGGGGGTTAAGTGGCCTAGGGGAGGTGAAAGGTTGGAGGGGGAGGTGGCAGCTGAGGTGGAGGAGAGAGAGAGGAGGTGAAGGGGCAGGTTCGCCCTTGGGAGAGAGAGAGAAGGGGGGGAGGAGAGAGAGGGGGATCCGCCCCAAGGAGAGAGAGAGGGAGAGAGAACTAGAGAGAGAGAGGGGGATTGCAATTATGCTCAATTCTTCAAATCTTCATTACCTTCTCAAGTGGGAGTTGGGGTTCTATATATAGAGAACCCAACTTTGTACAAAAGCCCTTGAGAAAAAGGGAAATAACAGATAACCAAGGGTGCAAGAAGGGGGCGCCCATGGGCCTAGCTCCCTAATGGGCCAAAAGACCAGACAAGTCCAATATGACGACCCACTAATAAGAGCACCTAGGGCAAGACTCAAAAATAGAAGTGAAATACATCAAAAGGACTCAACAAAGGAGAAAATACATCAAGATGTCTATAGTAGTGAGATCCAGTGCCGTCGAGGCCCCATCAAGTCATCCTATCCGTCTCCAGAGGGGAGAGATGTGTCGAGCCAGAGGGAGCTCTGAGTGATGTCCCCATCACACTGTTGTGTAGCATGTACGACGCTCTAGTTGTGCATGCGGTTATGTTTAGGAGAGCGTGCACGGCAATTGAGTCGTGTAGGCATTAGTGTTCTGTGTCTGTCCAGGTCTTTTCTAGGCTTTTCGCCTGTCTTCGTAGGCCTTCGCCTCGGGCCTTGTGCTGTGTCAGCAGATCGGTAACTCCTGACTTTGTGAGATCAGGGTTCGCCTTTCTGTTACTGTTTGGAGTAGCTTAGGGAGCCGAGGTTAGTTCGGCAGCCGTGTTTTGCTCGGTACGCCTTTTTCCTTTTCTTTTAGCTATTTTTACTCCTTCCGTTCCTAGTTTTTCTTTTACAGCTTTCTAGTAGTAGTTTCCTATTTTCCTACTTTACCACTACTGCTGCTGTTTTAGCTGTTGTTACGTGTTACTGTGTTATTTTTAGTGGAGATCCACGTGACCCCTACTGGGCCAGTGACACGAGACTCATCCCTGCTTTTCAGGTGTGGTCGTCTCTGCTTCCTTGGCGGTTCCTGGTGTGGCGAGTTCGTAGTTGCCAGCGGTACCTACGTCGGGCTTCCCCCGACCTCAGTGTACGTTTTCTTTCTGTTGGACTGTACTTGTCTTTCCTTTGGACTAGACTCTGGAAGAATTGTTAATTTTAACTATTAATTAAAAAAAGTAATTTTATTTCTGCTACTTTAGCAAACCTGATTAATGAAATATTATTGCTTACTGTTATATCTACGACTTCAATATACTACACGACAATCCTTTTTCCCTTCGGAGCTTTACAACTCTTGGGAGGCTTCATGGGTTCCAAGTGGTATCGGGTCTACTCGGTAGTCCTATCGGGTATATCTGGTATCCAGAGTCCGGGTCGTCATAGGTGGTATGAGAGCGGTTGTTGTGTGAAGTACATGGAAATCCGAGATATACAGTGTCCAGAGTCCTGAAAGTCCAGTACAGTCTTTCGCTGGCTTAGGTTTCGTGATTTCTTGTCGCTTTATTTTCCATAAGTGCTCATGTGTGTGCTGTGTTGGCACTGTACGAGATGGTTTTGCTCTCATCAGGATGCGACTGGATGCTTCTTTTTTGTTGTGGTGCTTGTCTTGATCGTGCTGTACATGGCAAAGTTCGCCGATAGGCGAGAATCTGCGGTACATTGTTCAAGATTTTTCGTGGTTTGTTCAGGTAGCCGGTGACTTTTCGGGTTGGTGTGATGGCCATGCACGTTCTTACGTTGTTTTGGTCGTCCCAACTTAATTCTGTGCAGCTCCTGAGGTGTTTCATTTCTGTTGAAGTGATTGCTTTATTTGCCTCGATTGAGAAGATGCTCAAGCGAACCTAGGATTTTCCTTCCTGGTGAGCTACTGTTAGTGAGCTTGATGCTTCTCATCCCGTTTGGTGGAGTCTTTTCGAGGTAAGCCTTGGAATTGCTATCTTGGTGAGACCTTTGTCCTGCGTCTACTTAAGTGTGGACAGTATTTATTCTGAGCCTGATCTGTTCTTTGTTCTACGGTTGCTTGGCTTTGGACCTAATCCTTGTGTTAAGAGCCGTTGTACACCATGCTTTGTCGTGCCGTGTCTAGCGGCCGACGTGTTCTGAAGGTTCAGTAATCATTTTAGGACGTGAGGATAAGCTGAGATTAGCCTTTCTTTGTGCTTTGTGCTGAAGCTGGTACTCTTCTTGGTTTGCACTTAGGCTACTTGTGATCGGTTGTTCGCAGGACCAGTACTCGTGGCTTGTCATATTGTGATTTTTATGAATTGCGATGGCGTCGAGTGTGTGCTGAGATGCGGATACCGAGGTATCTCTGATGCCTGTGTGCATTGTTTGAGTGCGCATCGGAAGCGTGTGGGTTGATACCCATGGGTCGAGGATTGTTGGTTGTAAGATTCTGACCAGTCGAGAGAATTATTTTTCTTGATGTGACTTTGTCTTGGCTTCCTGTGCCTTGCTGATGTCTGTGGCCGTGCTGTTGCTATTGAAGGCATTCTGGTGTTGGCACTGGCATTTGTGAGTGTTGGGGAATCTGTCGGCATATCTACTGGTTGAGTACCCTTCGCTTCTCTGCAATTCTTTCTTGGGTGTTGTGCTATCAGGGCATGATCGTAGTCCTTGAGATGCGTTTTCTTGAGATTGTTGTTCTTGTTGTCATGGGTCTTTTCTTGGTGAGCTGCTCATTGCATGACTAATCCATTGTAGTCGTGTGCTCAACTGTTATTATGCCTTGATGTTACCCAGCTTGCGGTTGTGTTCCGTGGTTCTGTGTTCAGTACGGAGCCGGGATCCTACAAGTGTTGTTGCTGCTGTCGTTGTCGTTTTGTCGTTGTTTCTCTGTGAATCTGTCTTGGCACTGTGTGGACCGAGATCTTGTCAGTTAGTTTTACTGTACTCTTCTTTCCTGGTAGAGTTACCATGCGACTCGATCAGATATAATATCTGAGTGAGGGCTGACTTGATTGTGATTGTGGTCCGGTGCTGTCGTTGGCATCCTGTGTGCCAGGTTTCGTGGTTGCCTTTGGCACTGGAGCCGATGTGTCGAGCTGTCAGCTGAGAGGACTATGTTTCCTTGTTTAAGCTGATGCTTGCCATGTTTGTCATTTTGTTTTCCCGATAGTGTTTTCGTGGCATGGGTGTGGACGCCCTTTTCGACACGCTCATTCGTTTGTTTCTTTAAGTCGGTTTATTCGGTGGGTTTATTCGTTTATTAAGTGCGTGGGCGTGCCAGTCACAAAGTGACGATTTATTGTGCGCTCGATCTGACTAATCAGACGATTGTGTGGTTCGTGTCGGGACTGAAACCCGCCGCGCCGTAAAGGTCACGACGTCATTTACATCCCCTCGGAGAGGGGAACACCCTTGATTAATCGCCGGGAATCAGGGCCTCATGGCCAGAAAATTAGTTACGTGAAAAGTCTATTAGGAAACATTGAAATCCCCGTGCGAGGGTGAGAAGAAAGCATTCGAGATCATGTCGGTCGTGTGTTGACCATTTGATGTTCGGACGAGTGTCCGGCTTGTGAATCGCGTAATCGTCACGAGAAAATCGGAGCATATGTATGCCGGGGGTACGGCAAGTTTATTGTTCAAAGGGACAGGAGACATTCGGTTGAATCCCGGTTAGAGTGATCGAAAATCAGCGAGTTTATTGGCCCGGTGCGAGATCGAGTCACGACCATTCCGGGGGCGCCTCCCGCGGTCCAAACGAGGCTTGCGTGGGCATCATTAATATTTCCGGTGCCGAAGGGAAGCGGGAAAGTGTCCCGGGACTATATTCCAAAACAAAGATGTGTACAGAGATAGCCGGCTATAGGCCTACGATGTGGGTCAGGCGATGACCATGGTTGGGGGCGAACCCAAGGTCCAAACGCGACTCACGAAGGTCTTATTGATATTCCCACACGTGTGGTTGGGGGAAGACGAGAGCCGTCTTGTTCCATTCATATTTTGTTGGTCATTCATGGACCATTTTATGTTCGGACAAAGATCCGTATAGGAAACAAGACGGTGACGGAAGCGAATCAGTGCAAATGTCTGCCGTGAGTACGGCAGGTTTAATGCAAGCACGGGATTAGATCCCGGCATATATATGTCGGTCACTAACGGACCATTCATTATTCGGACGGAAGTCCGTATTAGTAGCGTCAAGGAAAACGATAAAACCGTACGGATGTCTGCCGTAGGTGTGACAAGTTTAATGTGGGTGCGGGATCGGATCCCGATGAAGATGGGTCAAGCTGATGATCTATTGGCCCGAGGTGGTTGCGGACTATGGCCATATCGGGGCTTCCAAGGACCACGTCTGATGCCACGGGACATCATTGCTTTTCTCTTCACACACAGTCCGGGGAAACGAAGGTTCCGAGGTATGCGTGCATGTCGGTCACGGTCGGACCATTCATTGTTCGGACGCGAGTCCACGTTTGAAGCATCGAAGACGACGATAAAACCGTGCAAATGTCTGCCGTAGACACGACAAGTTTAATGTGGCATTGCGGGATTAGATCCCGGGAGAAGCGGGTCGAGTTAACGAACTATTGGCCCAGACTGTGTTCGGATCATGACCATGTCGGGGGTTCCGAGGTCCACGCCCGATACCACAAGGCATCATTGATTTTCTCTTTGCACCGAGTCCGAGGGAGTGAATTGTTAAGTGTGGAGCCCGAACTTGCCATCGTGCGCCCTCGCACGCGGATCGACCTGCGCGGTTAGGTCGCGGGGGTCAAGGGGGCAACGCCCCTTGCGGGGGTTTCCGGGGGCAGCGCCCCCGGAACAAAAATTCAATTAAGGCCCGGGTGATGGAGTTCCTTTCATTCTTTTATTAGCATGATTGACCTTTTATCATTATTTTTTTGCTTGTTTGTTCCCTTTTTGTATTAAGGAGGCGCGCTGGTTAGCGAAGGAAGAGGATGGCGCCGTTTTAGAGTTCAAAGAAAGAAATGGGGCGCCGTTTTAAGGTGAATAGTGAAGCACAGATGGGCGCCGATTTAGGACGTTAAAAGAGGGGGGGGGGGGCACGCGCCGGTTTGGCCACGCCGTTTTAAGGGCTAAATAAGGGGGGGGGCGCCGATTTCGGCCAAGAAGAGGGGCGCACCGGATTTGGAAGATAAGGAGTTGAAATGGGCGCACCGTTTAGCATCCAAAGAAGGAGATGGGGCTATCGTGAGGAGGGTTAAAACGGCGCGATGGAATAGTGGCCACGCCGGATTAGCCCCTTCCGAGGGTTTCTTGCTTTAATTGTGTGTTTTCTTTTCTTTCACCTGCAAGCCGGTTTGATGGTTGGTTTGTTCATCCATTTGGAAGATTAAGTTGTTGAAAAGGGGAGGTTTAATCGTTTTAGTCGTTTATTAAGAGGAATTAGCTTGAATGCTTAAGTGTTTCGTTCGAGGGGTGAGTTTGTTATACAGGAACTCAGAAGGTTCATTCTGTTCAGGGGCTTCAAGAGTGGGGTTGATTTGGTCCGAAGAAGCTTCATTTTTTCATCCTTATGTGTTCTTGTTCTTTGTTCATCTTTTTCTTGGCCCTAGCAAGAATTGGGCAGCACCTCCCCCAGACCGGGACTTGCCAGAGATAAAGGAAAGCCGCCACTCGGATTGCTCCGGGGTAGACTCTCAAAAATTGGAGTAGCCTCACGGCGGTCCGAACCCAGATGTGAGTATGGAACGTTCGAGGGCCAGCCTACAAGAACGACCACAGCTCACGGGTGAGGAACTTTCCAAACGGGACAAGTGTTTGCCACAAGGGCCATAGATGTTCACCTTTCTGACGGGTTCCTCCGAAGGCTGTGCTACGTAGAAGCAAGCTTCGAAGGGCCCTAGGTGAGCAGAAAACAGAGAGAGGGAGAGGGAAGCAGAAGAACACCGCCCATGCCCACAAAGAAAGCATTCTTTTTATTCATCCCCAAGGAAAAGGGGGGAAAAGAAATACAGGAGGGGAGATCTACCCCAAAGCAAGGAAAACACATCAAAGAAAGAGGAAAGAAATACATCGGTGGGGGAGGGGGAACGGGGCACAAGCTCCTCCCCCTCTGAGCTCACCTCTCTCTTTCACGCTCAATCTCTCTTTTTTCTTCACCTAGCAGGCGCAGGGACGGGGCTTCTTCTCTCTTTTCCTTCTTCTCTTCAATGGCCAGCCGGGGGGGGGGGGGGTTCCAGCTTCTTTTCTCTTTTCAATCGCCCATCGGGGGGGTGGTTCGAGCCTCTCTCCTTTGTTTTCGCAGTAATGCCCCTTTTTATAGCATGGCTTGCCTGGGAGGTTACGGACGCTTCCACCTCGTTCGCGACGAAGCTCGGAGTTGACATGGTGCGCTGGACGACGCCGGTTCGCGCCGTACGCTGCTGTTCATCCGAGGATGAGATGGTCGTAGGTCCGCAGGGGTTGCTTCGCCGTTGCCGCTCCTGTGCTGTCGAACGGAGGTAGAAGCAGAGCGTCGGGCATTCAATGTTCCCTGCACGCCATAATGATGCAAAACAGAGCATCGGAGTTTTGATGGGATGGCATGAGGTTAAAACGGCACAGTGGAACAGTGATCGCGCCGGTTTAAACCCAAGTGTAATTGGCGCGCCGTATTAAGATTACAAATGGGCCACGCCGTATTAAATGTTTGAAAGAAGAAGCTTTTGAAGATGGGCAAGATGGGTCCTTCAATTTTAGCGCGCTGGGTAGCTTGTGCAGATGGTGGCACCGTTTTAAATCAAAGCAAAGGGGAGCTCGTATTAGAGCATGAAGTGGGGCGCGCCGTTTAAGCAAAGGGGCGCGCCATTTTAAGGCGCGCTGCTTTAAGGCCCTTTCGCTCTGTTTTAAGCACCGAACGGATTCTTTTCGAAGTCGCGGCCATTTATATGAATGTTGGCACTCCCGGAATGTTCCGGTTGCGATGCATGGCTTCCACAATTTTTCGTTCGCAGCCTCCGGGACTCGGTCCCAGACTTTGCGTGACTTTCGGTGCAAGCTGAGACTGTGCTGGAGTTCTCGGCTCTTCTTTGATTCAGTTCTCGGCACGGTCGGTTGTAGAGTTGTGACCGTATCTTCCGCCCGGGGGGCTCCCTCATCGGCTAGCGGACCACCAAGCGAGTCCTCGTCTTGATCGGGTGAGGTATGAGGTTTATTCGGCATTTTCGTCTTTGACTCGTGCTCGAATGTGTAGACGCGAATGTCGCCATGATCATCATCGTCATTTTTTTGGCGTCCACAAATGCCCCCCACTCGCGGGTGGCGCAAGCAAGGGACGAGTGCGTGGGGCTCGCGAGTGTAGAGTTCTTTGAGAAGACATCTATTCTTCCGGGCTAGTGGCATACTGGTCCGATGCTGATTCGCGGGAGAGCGCTCACTCCTTCAGCGAAGGGATGAGGGAACCGCTCCACCGAGTGCGCACGTGGGCCAAGAGTCCTTTTGTTCATTGACTTGTACGGGAGGTCCGAGCCGGAGCCAATGTGGTTTCCTTTTGTTCATCGACTCGGGGAGGTCCGAGCCGGAGCCAATATGGTTTCTTTTTGTTCATCGACTTGGACAGAAGGTCCGAGCCGAAGCAAAAGGGGTTTTTTGTTCATCGACTTGGGCAAAAGGTCCGAGCCGAAGCAGAGGAGTTTTTTTTTTTTTGTTCATCGACTTGGACGGAAGGTCCGAACCGAAGTAAAGGCGTTTTGTTCATCGACTTGAACGGAAGGTCCGAGCCAAGCAAAGGCGTTCTTCTGTTCATCGACTTGGACAGAAGGTCCAAGCCAATGGTTTATTCATCGGTGGGACTGGGAGTTGTAATATTGAGGTGGTCTATTCATTGACAAGGGGTGAGTACCAAAGCAAGGGTCTTTTATTCATGGAACCAGACGAAAGGTCCATGCCATTGGTTTATTCGTCGATGCTGACGGGGAGTCGGGGACCGACGTGGTTTGTTCATTGACACGGGGTTAGTGCCAAAGCAAGGGTCTTTTTGTTCATGGAGCCAGACGAAAGGTTTGGGCCACAGGCTTGTTCATCTATGCCGACGAGGTGTCGGGATCTGAGGTAGTTTGTTCTTCTCTTCTTCTCTTCATCAGTGCAGGCGGGGTGTTAGGAATTGACGCGGTATGCTTGGTCTCTTCTTCTCTTCATCAGTGCCGACAGGGTGTCGGGCGCCGACATGATATGTTGGTCTTTTCTTCTCTTCATCAGTGCCAACGGGGTGTCGGGAGCTGACAAGGTTTGTTGGTCTCTTTACCTCTTCATCAGTGCCGACAGGGTGCCGGGAGCTGCTTGGTTTGTTTGTCTTTTCTTCTCTTCATCAGTGCCGACATGGTGTCAGGAGCTGACATGGTTTGTTGGTCTCTTTGCCTCTTCGTCAGTGCCGACAGGGTGCCGGGAACTGACAGGGTTTGTTTGTCTTTTCTTCTCTTC
Source organism: Amorphophallus konjac (assembly GCA_022559845.1). Taxonomy (NCBI): domain Eukaryota; kingdom Viridiplantae; phylum Streptophyta; class Magnoliopsida; order Alismatales; family Araceae; genus Amorphophallus; species Amorphophallus konjac. The sequence goes on along the minus strand of CM040122.1, from coordinate 328,537,683 downwards.
ATCAGTGCCGACATGGTGTCGGGAGCTGACAGGGTTTGTTGGTCTCTTTGTCTCTTCGTCAGTGCCGACAGGGTGCCGGGAACTGACCTAGTTTGTTGGTCTCTTTGTCTCTTCGTCAGTGCCGACAGGGTGCCGGGAGCTGACCTAGTTTGTTGGTCTCTTTGTCTCTTCGTTAGTGCCGACAGGGTGCCGGGAGCTGACCTGGTTTGTTGGTCTCTTTGTCTCTTCGCCAGTGCCGACAGGGTGTCGGGAGCTAACGTGGTATGTTGGTCTCTTCTTCTCTTCGTCAGTGCCGACAGGGTGTCGGGAACTGACATGGTTTATTTGTCTCTTCTTCTCTTCATCAGTGCCGACAGGGTGTCGGGGGCTGACGTGGTTTGTTCATTGGCATGGGGTTAGTGCCAAAGCAAGGGTCTCTTTGTTCATGGAACCAGACGAAAGGTCTAGGCCACTGGTCTTATGCGTTGGTGGGACTGAAAATATTTTGATCTCCGACGGGACTTGACGAGTCGACATCCCTCGGAGGCTTTGATGATGATTTTTCTCTCTTCTTTTTCTCTCTTCTCTTTTTTTCTCTTTTTTTCCCTTCTCTTTTTCTTCTTCTCTTCTTCTTCTCTTTTTTCTTCTTCTTTTCTTTCCCTTCTTTTTCTTCTTCCCTTCTTTTTCCCCTTCTTTTCCTTTTTTTTCCTTCTCTTTTTTTCCTTTTTTTGAACAACTTTGGATAGCTATCGGCACAGACGTCGATAATGAGATAGCTGTCGGCTAAACGCCGATAATGACATAGCTGTCGGCTAAGGGCCGATAATTTAAAGCTGTCGGCTCAAAGGCTGATGGTTGAAAAATGAGCCACGAGGGCAGAGAGGAGGGTTTATTCCTTTAACGGTCTGGACGGTGGGTCCAAATCAAAAGGGGTATGTCGCCCAAAGGGAGGGGGAGGAGAGTTTGTTGATTCGACAAGGATGTTCGTCACCCGGAGGGATGGGGAGAGGAACTTGTTGATTCAATGGCCTGGACGGGAGGTCCAAATCAAAAGGGGTATTCGTCACCCGAAGGGACAGAGAGAAGAGTTGGTTCATGTAACGACCTGGATGGAAGGTCCAAATCAAAAGGATTGTTCGTGAACCCGAAGGGACGGAGGGGTGGTCAAGTCGCTGACACGGGCTAGTGTTAGCGCAAGGAAAAGGGGATGATTCCTTACCCGAATGGCAAGCTCGGGCCAGGGTGAAAGGTTGTTTCATTCTTTAATGCGCCGGGGGCACCAGCTGTATGAAGGGTCTTTCAATTCTTTGGCTGGACGAAAGGTCCGAACCAGAGTAGAGAGAATTCTTTTTGTTCTTCGGCTGGACGGTAGGTCCAAGCCAAAGTGAAAGGATCTTTTTGTTCTCTAGCTGGACGGAAGGTCCGATCTAGAGTGGAGAGAATCTTTTTGTTCTCTAGTCGGACGGAAGATCCGATCCAGAGTGGAGAGAATCTTTTTTGTTATCTGACTGGACGGCAAGTCCGAGCCAAAGTGAAAGGATCTTTTTATTCTCCAGCCAGACAGAAGATCCGATCTAGAGTGGAAAGAATCTTTTTATTCTCCGACTGGACGGCAGGTCCGAGCCAAAGTGAGAGGATCTTTTTGTTCTCTAGCCGGACGGAAGGTCCGATCTAGAGTGGAGAGAATCTTTTTAGTTCTCTAGCCAGACGGAAGGTCCGATCTAGATTGGAGAGAATCTTTTTGTTCTCTGAATGGACGGCAGGTCCGAGCCAAAGTGAAAGGATCTTTTTATTCTCTAGCCAGACGGAAGGTCCGGTCTAGAGTGAAAGGATTTTTTTTTTATTCTCTAGTCGGATGGAAGGTCCGATCTAGAGTGGAGAGAATTCTTTCTATTCTCTGACTGGACGGCAGGTCCGAGCCAAAGTGAAAGGACATTTTTGTTCTCTAACCGGACGGAAGGTCCAATCTAGAGAGGAGAGAATCTTTTTATTCTCTGACTGGACGGCAGGTCCGAGCCAAAGTGAAAGGATCTTTTTATTCTCTAGCCGGATGGAAGGTTAGATCTAGAGTGGAGAGAATTCTTTCTGTCCTCTGACTGGACGGCAGGTCCGAGCCAGAGTGAAAGGACATTTTTGTTCTCTAACCGGACGGAAGGTCCAATCTAGAGTGAAAGGATCTTTTTGGTCTCTAGTTGGATGGAAGGTCCGATCCAGAGTGAAACAGGTCTGTTTGTTCTCTGGCTGGGCGACATGCGTAAACCAAAGTGAAAGGATTTGATGTTCTTCAATGCACCGGGAGTACCGGTTGTGAAATCCAAACCCGAGAAAGTGGGCCACGAGGGCCGGGGTTGATGTTGCAGAAGTAGGCCGCGAAGGCTAAAATCGGGGAAGTGGGCTATAGAAGCCGAAGTTGGGAGGTTAGCAGGCCGTAGAGATGGGAAGTAGGCCGTGGGGGCCAATGGTTAGGCTGCACGAGCCGAAATTGAAAAGGCAGGCTGCAGAAGCCGAAATTCAGTTTTTTTATTATTATTATTTCTTTTATTCAAGCATGCAGGCATTCATCAGCAAGCATAACATAAAAATAAATAAGACAGCTCCCTCAATAGGGGATAGGATAGGGACATCGCCCATAATTCGCAAACACGGTGCGACCCACGAGGCACGACCAACGGGTGGTGCACCCATCAAGAGGATATCGCATGTCTTGCATGCATAGCTTAAATTCACGCATTTCACCCGAGGTAATTCTTTGTGGAGTGGAGGAGCAAACGTGTGAGCAAAAGGCCCTAAACATAGGGATATGCATGTCTTCTAAGCAACACTCGAGGGTTACTCTAGTGCCTACACATGGGTTTCATGCTCTCGATTTCGGTAGCTTCGCACAGCCCCCATCTATTTATTTTGATAGCGGATTTCACCGTTCGGCGCGAGTCTCCTCATGTGTCTCAATGGGGATTCCCGGCTACTAGGATTCGTCCTTGTCATAATTTTATTGCAGATTCCACCGTTTGACGCGAGTTTCCTCATGTGTCTCAATGGGGATTCCCGGCTACTAGGCTTCATCCTTATTGAAATTCGCTTCACCTTTTCGCGCGAGTCTCCTCATGTGTCTCAATGGGGATTCCCAGCTACTCCGATTCACGTTTCTCTCTTTTTTTTTCTTGCATCATTTTTTTTTAAGTGGGGGTAGGCAGCTTTTTCCTCACGATTACCTTTCACGCGAGTGCAGGAATTCAAGTCTCCGTAGAGTGCTAAGAAGAAAGTCGGGCAATCCCTATGGTTGAAGACCATTGAACACATTAAATGTGAAGTGGGGAGTGTTGCCTCGGGTTTATTTTGTGAGTTGGGCTCAACAATTTAGCCATGACTCTTCCCCTTGACGTGTGCACCCGCCATAATTGGGTTCCCTTCGAGCGTATGCCGTGACGCACATGCATGCAGAATCGGGGCGACACAGAATCGGGAAGCGGGCCACGAAGGCCAAAGGTTGGTAGGCTACAAGAGCCAGAATTGGGAAGCGAGTTGCAAGAGCCGAAGATATTGGGAAGCGGGCTACGAGAGCCGAAGATAAAGGAGCAGGCTGCGGGAGCCAAAGGGAAGCAGGCTACGAGAGTCGGAATTGGGAAGCAGGCTACGAAGGCCAAAGGTTGGCAGACTACGAGAGCCAGAATTGGGAAGCGAGCTGCAAGAGTCGAAGATATTGGGAAGCGGGCTATGAGAGCCGAAGATAAAGGTCTCTTTTTTGTTCTCTGGTCGGGGAAGGATCCGAACCAAAGTGGGTGGGCTGATTCTTTGATTCTCTGGCCGGGGGAAGGATCCGGACCAAAGTGAAAGGTTGATTCTTTGATTCTCTGGTCAGAGAAGGATCCGAACCAAAGTGAAAGGTTGGTTCTTTGATTCTCTGGTCGGGGAAGGAGCCGAACCAAAGTGAAAGGTTGATTCTTTGATTCTCTGGTCGGGGAAGGAGCCGAACCAAAGTGAAAGGTTGATTCTTTAATTCTCTGGCCGGTAAAGGATCCGAACCAAAGTGGAAGGTTTATTCTTTGATTCTCTGGCCGGGGAAGGATCCGAACCAAAGTGAAAGGTTGATTCTTTGATTCTCTGGATGGGAAAGGATCCGAACCAAAGTGGAAGGTTTATTCTTTTTTATTGGGAAGCTGTCGGCTAGGAGCCGATAATGGGGTAGCTGTCGGCTAGGAGCCGATAATGGGGTAGCTGTCGGCTAGGAGCCAATGATGAGTGAAGTAGTTGTCGGCTCAGGGGCCGATGATTGGATAGCTGTCGGCTCGGAGGCCGATTGTGGGATATCTGTCGGTGTAATGCCCCATCGGCGGAAGGTTTAGTCAGTTTAACGCCCCGTCGGCGGATGGTTTAGTCAGTTTAACGCCCCGTCGGTGAAAGGGTTTTGTCGGTTTAACGCCCCGTCGGCGGAAGGTTTAGTCGGTTTAACGCCCCGTCGGCGAAAGGTTTAGTCGGTTTAACGCCCCGTCGGTGGATGGTTTAATCGGTTTAACGCCCCGTCGGTGAAAGGTTTACTCGGTTTAACGCCCCGTCGGTGATGTGACACGGTCTACCTAGGATGATAATGACCCTTAGACCTATGCATCCACAAGCATACAAGCTCTCAATTCGGCTCACCGTGCGACCTATCTCACGCGACGCACATGCGCTCCCAGTGGGTCCGAGTGATGCCGGCGAGGATCCGGGGTGGGACCCTAAGGTTTCCACCGGTTGGTGGGCTTATGGCTGACCCCTAATGGGCCTGGGATACCCAATTTATGGGCGGGCTAGCACGCTGGGGCGTGGGCTTGGGTGGCGCTCTCTCACTTGCCACGGTGGTGCGCTCGTGGTTTCACAAACAATCAAGTCCGGGCACTCAATTACCGCCAACGAGCTAAGGAAACGATACTAGCTAAGCAAAGTAAATGAGGACCAGGAGAGGGACCAGAAGCTCACCTGATCGGTGTGAAGACACCGATCCCGGCCGGAGACGATGGGCGCGCCGGGAGGCGTGGGTATGCACCCGAACGCCGCGGCGGGGTAGCTTGACCTGCTGGTTAGTTAATTACAAAACTACGCCTCTCGCAGGAGGGGGGATCTCGGGGTGGGGGTTATGGAGTTTACACCAAACACTACCACCACGCAGGGTGGGGCCTTCAGCCGGCCAAGCGGGGTGGGGAAAATTGGTTAATTATCACACCGGCGGTCGATACCGAAACCTGTCCGGTTCTGGGATTCTGGACCAGCAGTCACTGATGTAGCCGTAGAACACTTTATGGAATTTTGCCGGAGGCGCGGTCGGTGTCGTTGGCTTCGTAACAGAATAGGGGTGCGCCTCAAATTTTATGGATTTTCGTTCTGCACGAGCCGGGCTACCACGATCGACCGAACGGGGTCCCTGTTCAGGACCTGCACAGGTTCAGCTTCTGAACAGCAGATTGCCGAGGACGCCACGAACGCTCCCGGGCTCTGTTTTGCAAACGGCCGGTGTCGATGGAAGCGTGGGGAGGTCTACTTTCCAACGGAGCCGGCCTCGCCACTGTCTGAAGTCCGTGTGGACAGGATGGTCCCGTTGAAGGGGGACAGGTCGGGGAAGACAGACAGGAGGCAGAACGAACGCCCGGCGGTATAAAAATGGTAACTTCCACTTACGGCGTTCAAACGATGCTCCGTCTTCGGCTTCTGAAAGCTGACAGGGGGAGGAAGAATTTTGATGAAGAGTTTGATGACCGATTCCTCCAGTCTTGGCCGCTGCACGAAGGTCGAACAGAGATGGCCTTCTGGTTGAGCCCCCAGTGCGCAGTCGCGGTAGAACGGAGCTAGCGGCCGGCCACGATCTTGGAACGGAGCGATTCCAACTCGCCTGCGGAGAAGACTCGTGGATGCACAAGTTTGCTGAAGCGCTTAGATGCCGAATCCTCCTGGAACGGGTTGGAAAATGCTCTGCAAGTTGGGGCCAGAAACTGCCTGCGGGCTGGAATGGATTTGTGGAGGGGAGGCTAAGGTGGTGGTGGTGTATGTGGGTGGAGATGGAGGGGGGTGCGACCCTAGGAGGGAGGGGAAGGGGATGGACGACCTAGGGAGGTGAAGGGTCCCTTGGAGAGGGGAAAGGGGTCTTGGGTGGAGGAATATGGCTTGGGAAGGGTGGGGAGTGGCCTTGGGAAGGTGAAAGGGTGCCTGGGAAGATGAAAGGGTGCCTAGGAGAAGGGGTTTCCACCTAGGGGTTGGAGGGGGAATTGAATGAGTGTATAGGGAAGGGGGAGGGGTCTTAAAGAAGGGTGATTAGGGAGGAGAGAGAGGGGATTTCGAAATTTAGAGAGAGAGAGGGAGAAGTAGTGAGAGAGAGAGAGAGAACTATAGAGAGAGGGAGAGAGAATACTTGAGGGTTTAATTTTTCAATTCATCAAAAGTTGTCACAAATGGGAGAGGGGGGGGTCCTTATATAGAGTTGGACCATTTGCACAAAACCCCCTAACAAAGTGCATAAATGCAAAAGACCAAGAGACAGGGGGGGGCGCCCATGGGCCAAGCCCACTAACTGGGCCCAATGTCCTCAACTAAGGGTCCAAATGACTCAAGACTTGGATAATTAACTCTAAGACCTAGATAATGGACTCAAATAAAGGAAAATTACACATGATATGACTCAAATAAAGAAACTACATAAGCAACAAATAAAGATAGCCATGAGGACCACATCTCCAAGGGGTCACGAAGTCGGAGTCGCCTCGTGCCATAGGGAATGCCGGGAGATGTCCTCATCAAATCCCCCGGGGTGGGGAGAACTCGACCCCGTCGAGTAGGGGTCCAATCGGCTCTCGTACTGCACCAGCAGGTCCGGGTCTAGGCGCATCAAGTCCTCTCGTCTTACCCAAGCATCCTCGGTCGGGGAACGGCCTTTCCACCTCACGAGGTAGCGCTGGTAGACCCTGTTCCTGGTAAGTGTGCTCTGCTCATCCAGTATTGCCTCCACTTGCTCAAGTCGGCCTCTCAATCGGGGTGGTAGTTTCGCTCCGGGAGGGTCACTCACAAGGGGGGGTAAAGGCTCGAGATCCTGACTGGGTTCCACCGTGGGGCCCTTATAGCGAACCAGATCCGCCACATTGAAAGTGGGGTGAACCCCAAAGCCCTTAGGTAAGTCGAGCTCATAAGCATTGGTACCAACCCGTCTTAGAACCCGAAAGGGTCCCAAACCCCGTGTCCTCAATTTGGAGGCGGGCCCTGGGAGGAGCCGCTCCGTTCTCACCATCACATGGTCTCCCACTTGGTATTCATAGTGACGACGATGAGCATCGGCCTGCCTTTTGTAAGCCTCGTTGCTTTTGCCTATATGCTTGCGGATGTTTTCATGTATCTTTGTGGATGTTGACTCACTAGGAGATAATGGGGGTCCTGGACAACCAAAAGTGGACCTATCATGCAGTGGTGCTACACAGACTTTGGTAGACCTAGGAGGCTTATGCGTCTTGTCAAAGGGGGTGGGGATGGAAGACCCGGAAAACCCATAAAGGGACCTATCATGCCATGCCATGTAGGCCCTAATAGACCTAGGTGGGCCAGGACAACCATAGATGGATCTATCATGCATGGTGGTGATAATTACCGGGGAACCCGAACTTCCTTGAATATTTCTCTCATGCCTAAGACTTGCGACGAACGAGGGTGGGCCCTTACATCCGTACATAGACCACTCATACTTCTTACATGTCATGTGGGTGATTTGAATGAATGGACCCGACTCATGAATCATGTCAAGCGGTGTGGTGTGTCTAGACACATGCATTCCTTCCCAAATAGCATCCCTAATGTGTATGGCTTGGTGTGGGAGTTTCCTCTCATAGGGGTCAAATGGGTCTGGGAAAATAGAGTGGGCCTGGTCTATTAAGGTGGGTGAGGGTAGGAAAGGGTGGGTGGTGGGTAAGGGGGGTGGGTTGCATGGGGGTCTAGACTCCCATAGGAAGGGGTCAAAGGGGTCATGGTAAGGGTCCCCTAGGGAGAGGAACTCCAGGTCCTCATGTAGCGGTGAGTCATCCTTCTCTAAAGAAATAATTGGGCCGAAGTCTTTGGTGGGTGGATCAGCCAGGAAGGGATGGTTTGACACTCTACCCGAGATAAGCAATTCTAATTCATGGAGAGCAGCAGGCTCATCCGGTGTAGGGAGGATTAGAAGGAGGTCGCTAGTGTAGCAACCTACAGTGTAAGCTGTGGTGATGGATCCGACACATAGATGTAGGAGGTCAACGCTCCTAGGTTGGTCAGCCATTGTGGCCAACATGTCGGTCAACTCTATTTGCCATGCTAGGCCCTTAAGAAGGTCATCCCAACTCTCAACCTCATAGGAGGATTGGATAGTGGTGTGATAAGAGGAGAGAGGGACTATGGGGAGGTGTTGTTCCATGGGAGGGTAGGCATGGGCCATTATCTCTCTAATTGGGCTACCCATCAACCAGCTAACAAGGGTCTCTCCTAAAATAAGCTCGGTCCCATCTAGAGAGGGTGGTGTAGGGTGAAGGTTACCATGTGAGTTTTTTTCTTCAATTTGGACATGTGTGGTCTCCATGTTGGGAATTGGGTCCGGGGTGTTCACCACTTTGGGGTCGGGTATGGGTTCCTCCTCCAAAGAGGTGAGAGAGTATGTTCGGGGTGGGGTGGTGATGGTAGGTGCATGGCGCCCCCAAGGTGATGAGCAAGGTCGGAATTGGGTTGGGGTTGGAAGTGGAGGTAGTGGGAGTCTAGGTTGGGGTAGGTTTGTAGTTGGAAGTGGAAGGTGGGTTGGGTGAAGACAGTTGGATTGGTCGATCTTGGGTGGGGCATCCCTTATAGGGGATAATGGAGGGGTAGTAGTAGGGGCTACGGGGGTTTGGGGAGTATGGGTCTCATGGGGAATAGTGAGTTGCGGGGTGGTGACCGGTGCGGGCCTAGGTGGAGGGGTGGGCACGGGATCCACTTGGGTTTGAACGGTGAGGGTTATGGAAGTGAGTTTTAATTGGGGAAGGTTGGTGGGGATTGGGTTTTCCTGACTTGACTCTTGGCATTGTGCCTCAAATTCTTCCTCCCATTCAAGGGGAGCTTCATGAACTTCAATCACTTTCTCAACTCTTTGGGGTGGAGGGGTTTGGTAGGGATTTGTGGGTTGGAGGGTGGTGGTCTTTGGGGGCCTAGGTGGAGGGGTGGGTAGTTGGGACAGTTGGGTTCTAAGGGAGAGGAGTTGGTGGCGAAATGTGGAGAGGGGATCGGTTAGGGGTGGTGGGGGCGGAGTCCTATGGATGGTCTTAAGTTGGCCGGGTTGGGATTGAGTAGTGGTGGTGCTCCTCGGGCTAGGGGTGTGTGAGTAGGAAGAGTAGGAAGGTTTTGGAATGTAGATTTTCCTAAGTTCTCTCGTCATCTCTTCCCACGAGTGAATGGGCTCTTGCCTCTCAATCCTTCTTATGGCCTCTATGTGTTCCAATTCTATCTTGGCTTGACCCCGAATTTGTCCCTTGGCCCTACAAACTCTTGTGTGTCCGTATACCCGATTCCTCTCAAAGTTCCTTTCCATTGCAGCCTCCCACTTGAGGTAATCACTAGCATGCGACCCATCAAAGGTAACACCCTCATCTCGAATAATGTCCCAAAGTATTGGGTTGATCGGATCCCGGTAGTGGGCCGAGTGGGATGGGTATGTGGTAGCCATGATTCATGAACTAGATGACAATGCGCCCTAGGACTAGACTTAGTAGAGACAAGTCTAAAACTTGCTCTGATACCATTTGATGTGACACGGTCTACCTAGGATGATAATGACCCTTAGACCTATGCATCCACAAGCATACAAGCTCTCAATTCGGCTCACCGTGCGACCTATCTCACGCGACGCACATGCGCTCCCAATGGGTCCGAGTGATGCCGGCGAGGATCCGGGGTGGGACCCTAAGGTTTCCACCGGTTGGTGGGCTTATGGCTGACCCCTAATGGGCCTGGGATACCCAATTTATGGGCGGGCTAGCACGCTGGGGCGTGGGCTTGGGTGGCGCTCTCTCACTTGCCACGGTGGTGCGCTCGTGGTTTCACAAACAATCAAGTCCGGGCACTCAATTACCGCCAACGAGCTAAGGAAACGATACTAGCTAAGCAAAGTAAATGAGGACCAGGAGAGGGACCAGAAGCTCACCTGATCGGTGTGAAGACACCGATCCCGGCCGGAGACGATGGGCGCGCCGGGAGGCGTGGGTATGCACCCGAACGCCGCGGCGGGGTAGCTTGACCTGCTGGTTAGTTAATTACAAAACTACGCCTCTCGCAGGAGGGGGGATCTCGGGGTGGGGGTTATGGAGTTTACACCAAACACTACCACCACGCAGGGTGGGGCCTTCAGCCGGCCAAGCGGGGTGGGGAAAATTGGTTAATTATCACACCGGCGGTCGATACCGAAACCTGTCCGGTTCTGGGATTCTGGACCAGCAGTCACTGATGTAGCCGTAGAACACTTTATGGAATTTTGCCGGAGGCGCGGTCGGTGTCGTTGGCTTCGTAACAGAATAGGGGTGCGCCTCAAATTTTATGGATTTTCGTTCTGCACGAGCCGGGCTACCACGATCGACCGAACGGGGTCCCTGTTCAGGACCTGCACAGGTTCAGCTTCTGAACAGCAGATTGCCGAGGACGCCACGAACGCTCCCGGGCTCTGTTTTGCAAACGGCCGGTGTCGATGGAAGCGTGGGGAGGTCTACTTTCCAACGGAGCCGGCCTCGCCACTGTCTGAAGTCCGTGTGGACAGGATGGTCCCGTTGAAGGGGGACAGGTCGGGGAAGACAGACAGGAGGCAGAACGAACGCCCGGCGGTATAAAAATGGTAACTTCCACTTACGGCGTTCAAACGATGCTCCGTCTTCGGCTTCTGAAAGCTGACAGGGGGAGGAAGAATTTTGATGAAGAGTTTGATGACCGATTCCTCCAGTCTTGGCCGCTGCACGAAGGTCGAACAGAGATGGCCTTCTGGTTGAGCCCCCAGTGCGCAGTCGCGGTAGAACGGAGCTAGCGGCCGGCCACGATCTTGGAACGGAGCGATTCCAACTCGCCTGCGGAGAAGACTCGTGGATGCACAAGTTTGCTGAAGCGCTTAGATGCCGAATCCTCCTGGAACGGGTTGGAAAATGCTCTGCAAGTTGGGGCCAGAAACTGCCTGCGGGCTGGAATGGATTTGTGGAGGGGAGGCTAAGGTGGTGGTGGTGTATGTGGGTGGAGATGGAGGGGGGTGCGACCCTAGGAGGGAGGGGAAGGGGATGGACGACCTAGGGAGGTGAAGGGTCCCTTGGAGAGGGGAAAGGGGTCTTGGGTGGAGGAATATGGCTTGGGAAGGGTGGGGAGTGGCCTTGGGAAGGTGAAAGGGTGCCTGGGAAGATGAAAGGGTGCCTAGGAGAAGGGGTTTCCACCTAGGGGTTGGAGGGGGAATTGAATGAGTGTATAGGGAAGGGGGAGGGGTCTTAAAGAAGGGTGATTAGGGAGGAGAGAGAGGGGATTTCGAAATTTAGAGAGAGAGAGGGAGAAGTAGTGAGAGAGAGAGAGAGAACTATAGAGAGAGGGAGAGAGAATACTTGAGGGTTTAATTTTTCAATTCATCAAAAGTTGTCACAAATGGGAGAGGGGGGGGTCCTTATATAGAGTTGGACCATTTGCACAAAACCCCCTAACAAAGTGCATAAATGCAAAAGACCAAGAGACAGGGGGGGGCGCCCATGGGCCAAGCCCACTAACTGGGCCCAATGTCCTCAACTAAGGGTCCAAATGACTCAAGACTTGGATAATTAACTCTAAGACCTAGATAATGGACTCAAATAAAGGAAAATTACACATGATATGACTCAAATAAAGAAACTACATAAGCAACAAATAAAGATAGCCATGAGGACCACATCTCCAAGGGGTCACGAAGTCGGAGTCGCCTCGTGCCATAGGGAATGCCGGGAGATGTCCTCATCAGTCGGTGAAAGGTTTAGTCGGTTTAACGCCCCGTCGATGAAAGGTTTTGTCGATTTAATGCCCCGTCGGCGAAAGGTTTAGTCGGTTTAACGCCCCGTTGGCGGAAGGTTTTGTCGGTTTAACGCCCCACCGGCGGAAGGTTTTGTCGGTTTAACGCCCCATCGGCGGAAGGTTTAGTTGGTTTAACGCCCCATCGGCGAAAGGTTTAGTCGGTTTAACGCCCCGTCGGTGAATGGTTTAGTCGGTTTAACGCCCCGTCGGTGAAAAGTTTTGTCAGTTTAACGCCCCGTCGGCGAAAGGTTTAGTCGGTTTAACGCCCCGTTGGCGGAAGGTTTAGTCAGTTTAACGCCCTGTCGGCGAAAGGTTTAGTCAGTTTAACGCCCCGTCGGTGGAAGGTTTTGTCGGTTTAACGCCCCGTCGGCGGAAGGTTTTGTGTCGGCTTAGACTAAAGGTCGTGACGCCAACCACATGCAAAGTCTATTTGTTGGATGGCTGGAGGTAGAGGGTGGAAGACCATGTCTGCCTCAAGGCTCACTTTCTTTTCTTCTCTTCTTCTTTTATGCGGGGAGGCGAGTGGAAAGACCACGTATGCCTGATGACTGTTCTCTTCTTTTCTGCTCTTCTTTTTACTGTTGAAGAGGCGGGTTCAAAGACCACGTCCACTTCATGACTGTTCTTTTGTTCTGCTCTTCCTTTCTCATTGATGCCCCCGGACTGGGGTGTTTTCTTTTAACATGCCCCCAGGTTGGAGTGTAGCTTTTCTTCATCTGCCCCCTAGGTCGGGAGGTAGGTCTCTTTGCTTTTGTGCCCCAAGGCAGGGGTGTAATTCTTTTAACATCTATGCCCCCGTGGCGGGGTATATTTCTCTTCACGTGCCCCCAGGTCGGAGTGTATTCTTTCTGGCTTTTATGCCCCTAGGTGGGGTGTGTCTCTTCTTCAAGTGTCCCTAGGCTGGGGTGTACTCTTCTTTTCTTGTGCACCCAAGGCAGGATGGGTTTCTTCTTTACGTACCCCCTAGTCAGGGCGTAACTTCATGCTTCTTATGCCCCCAAGACGGGGTGGATTCTGCTTCTTTGCTTCTGTGCCACTGTGGCGGGGTGTATTTGCTTTTTGTGCACCCTGGGCAGAGTGTGTTGTTTTTTTTTATGCCCCCAGGCCGGGGTGTATTTGCTTCTTGTGCACCCTGGGCAGAGTGTGTTGTTTTTGTGCCCCCAGGCCGGGGTGTGTTTCTCTTTTTGCGCACCCAAGGCAGGGCGTGTGTTTCTTTCTTCGTGTGCCCCCTAGGCCGGGGTGAGTTATTATTTTGTATTCCCCATGGTGGGATATGGTCTTTGCTTCTTATGCCCCCATGGTAGGGTGTAGTTCTTCTTCGAATGCCCCTAACCAGGGGTGTAACTTTTGCTTTGTGCGTGCCCCCGAGTCGGGGTGGATTCTTCTGCTTCTTCGACCCCAGAGAGGGGTGTATTTCTCTTCATGTTCCCCTAAGCCGGGGTGTAAACTCTGCTTTATGTGCCCCCAAGTCGGGGTGGATTCTCTTCATGTGCCCCCGAGCCGGGGTGTATCCTTTTCTTCTTATGCCCCAGAGCGGGGTGGATTCTCTTTTTTTTTTTACCCCAACACACTGGGGGATGTTTGCTTCTCGTGCACCCAAGGTGGGGTGTATTGTTGCTTTTGATGCCCCCAAGGTGGGGTGTAATTCTTCTTCAGATCCCAGTAAGCTGGGGTGCGTTCTTTAAGGCTTCTATGCCCCCGTGGCGGGGTGTGTTGCTTCTTCAAACGCCCCTGAGTCGGGGTGTATTCTTTTGTGTCTTACACTCCTATGGCGGGGTGGATGAATGCTCTCTTCTAGATTCGTGGCCGTGCTCGGCCTCATTGCTACAAAGCATTCCCAGATAGGGGCAGCAGGAAGGTGGAACCGGCCCGGGCATGGCACCATGGACTTGGACCCTCCTAGAGTCGGGCGGGATGCCGGCCTTCTTCTTGTCCTTTTTAGTCGGCGATGCTTGCTAGTTTTTTTTTGTCCTTTCTTTTCTTCTCTTCTTTTTGTAATAGACCAAAGGCGGGTGCGCAGGAGAGCGCTCACTCCCTCAGGGAGGGGATGAGTGGTTCGCTACACCGCATCAATCCACATTGGTAATCTTCGTTCAGCACGGATCCCGACGGACATGGCCGCACAACCCTATCTTGCCGATTCTTTCTCTTCCCCTTTTTGTTTCTTTCTCCTTTCTTCCTTCTATTCTTCTATTCTTCTTTTCTTCCTTTTTTTTGGAAAAGGGGATTTGATTTCCCCTCCCTCTCTTCTTTTCCTCTTCTCTTTTTTAGCGGCCTTCATAATTCCTGAAAGCTGCATATGCCTTGGAGTAGCATCCTTGGGGCCACAAAGACAATTGCGCCTAGTTTGGCTTCCCCCCCCACAGGGTTGGCGAAGACAACACCTGCAATTCATCAAAGCAAACAAACATTGTTTATTAGGAGGCCATGAGGCCCCGAATCCCGGTGAAGAGATGAAGGGTGGTTCCTGTCCCACCGAGCGTGCCAGACTTGTGGACGCACTTTTCGACACGCTCATTCGTTTGTTTCTTTAAGTCGGTTTATTCGGTGGGTTTCTTCGTTTATTAAGTGCGTGGGCGTGCCAGTCACAAAGTGACGATTTATTGTGCACTCGATCTGACTAATCAGACGATTGTGTGGTTTGTGTCGGGACTGAAACCCGCCGCGCCGTAAAGGTCACGGCGTCATTTACATCCCCTCGAAGAGGGGAACACCCTTGATTAATCGCTGGGAATCAGGGCCTCATGGCCAGAAAATTAGTTACGTGAAAAATTCCGAGGGCAGCGCCCCCGGAACAAAAATCTAATCAAGGCACAGGTGATGGAGTTCCTTTCATTCTTTTATTAGCATGATTGACCTTTTATCATTATTTTTTGCTTGTTTATTCCCTTTTTGTATTAAGGAGGCGCGCCGGTTAGCGAAGGAAGAGGATGGCGCCGTTTTAGAGTTCAAAGAAAGAAATGGGGCGCCGTTTTAAGGTGAATAGTGAAGCACAGATGGGCGCCGGTTTAGGACGTTAAAAGAGGGGGGGGGGGGGCGCCGGTTTGGCCACGCCGTTTTAAGGGCTAAACAAGGGGGGGGGGGGGGCGCGCCGATTTCGGCCAAGAAGAGGGGCACGCCGGATTGGGAAGATAAGGAGTTGAAATGGGCGCGCCGTTTAGCATCCAAAGAAGGAGATGGGGCTATCGTGAGGAGGGTTAAAACGGCGCGATGGAATAGTGGCCACGCTGGATTAGCCCCTCCCGAGGGTTTCTTGCTTTAACTGTGTGTTTTCTTTTCTTTCACCTGCAAGCCGGTTTGATGGTTGGTTTGTTCATCCATTTGGAAGATTAAGTTGTTGAAAAGGGGAGGTTTAATCGTTTTAGTCGTTTATTAAGAGGAATTAGCATGAATGCTTAAGTGTTTCGTTCGAGGGGTGAGTTTGTTATACAGGAACTCAGAAGGTTCATTCTGTTCAGGGGCTTCAAGAGTGGGGTTGATTTGGTCCGAAGAAGCTTCGTTTTTTCATCCTTATGTGTTCTTGTTCTTTGTTCATCTTGTTCTTAGCCCTAGCAAGAATTGGGCAGCACCTCCCCCAGACCGGGACTTGCCAGAGATAAAGGAAAGCCGCCACTCGGATTGCTCCGGGGTAGACTCTCAAAAATCGGAGTAGCCTCACGACGGTCCGAACCCAGATGTGAGTATGGAACGTTCGAGAGCCAGCCTACAAGAACGGCCATGTTGTGCCTCTGTGGTTTTGATGATTGGTTTTGATGTGAGTCATACACTGTGAGTCACCATGCATTGATATTCTATTTTGATGATTGATTTGGTTTTGATGATTGGTTGTTGATGTGAGTTAATCAAATGTTCAGTCATCTTGCTGCTCAGTTTAGTTTAATATATTTTGATGTTCAGTCATGTTAACGGATGCATAAAGCATTCATTGCTACACTCTGTCTGCACAGTTGTCACTGCAGTGCGTCAACTCAGTGTGCCGATGCGTCGACCCCTTGGTCATTTTTGTATCTGTCCATACAGTAGTGCGTCAACTCCTTGAGCGGATGCGTCGACGCTTCAGTTCAGTTTCTTCATTTGATGAAGTCTATACATCATCAGTTGATCATCAAGAATATACGTTGCAGCGTCAACTCATTGGGCTGCAGCGTCAACTCAGCAAGTATGCACATCAGTCTTCACATGTAAGTCTGTACAGCCTACGTCTCATGCAGCGTCAACGCTGTGAGCATTCTCAAGACATTAGCGTCAACGCTATAAGTGTGTACATCACTTTCATGTCACCAAGTCCATACATTTGTCCTCCTTCAAAGTCTGTACAGCCGTTGGTCTAGCTTCATGAAGTCTGTACATCAGACTGTTACAGGAAGTCTGTACATTGTCCGTCTTCCTTAGCGTCTTGATAGTTGATGTCTACACATTGGCCTTCATGCTCCTAAGTCTATGCATTACTGTTCATGCATCAGTCTTCATAAGTCTGTACATTGGACTGTCTCTCTCAGCGTCTCATGGTATGAGGTCTGTACACTCGAATTGCCCTTGATCTGGTCAAGTGTATACACTCTCTCACTATAGCTTTCAGCTATTCAAGTCTATACACTGGACTGTTAGGTCATGTCTATACAACGTGGGCTTCAGTTCTTCAAGCCTACACATCGACTGTTCATGCAAAGTCTAGACATTCGAACAAGTCTGTACATTGGCCGTCAAAGCCCTCAAAGTCTGTACATCCTTCAAGACTCTCAAAGTCTGTACAGCCTGCTCTGTCGATTCAGATTTCAAAGTCTATACAGCGTTCGTCTCAGCCACCGTCTCATTCAGCGTCTCACGCTTGCAAAGTCAATACTCTGGTCGGTGGAACAAAGTCTGAACATCCTTCAGTGAACTTTGAAGTCTATACACTGATTCACTGTTCATCACCTTTGGGCATCAAAGTCTGTACATCACCTTCAAACTTTCAAGTCTATACACTCCATGATCTTCCAAGGTTGTACATCCACAGTGTATCTTCAAAGTCTGAACATTGTCTCACTCCGTCAAAGTCCATACACTGGAAGCTCTTCATTTGATTGAGTCTGTACATTGGGTTCAACGTTAACATGAAGTCTGTACTTTGGTTTTGTCTTGAACAGAACGCCTAAGTCTATGCATTGCTGATTGTTATTCAAGTCTGAACAGTGGATGTCTTCATGTGTGAAGTCTATACAATGCATGCTCACATAACTAACTCTATACACTCGATTGTTAGATCTTCAACTATATACATTGGTTGAGTCTATACACTGAGATCTCATGAAGAGTTGCAAGTCTACACTCCCTCACTATGTACACACTTGCTATATTGATCTCTGAAGTCTATACAATGCTTCACGTTAACACTAAGTCTATACACTTCATTATTGTTGCTGAAGGGAACAGGGTCGACGCCTGAAGCTTAAAAGCGTCCACGCATCAGTAGACGAAGCTCTCATGATGTCTTCTATTGCGTTAACGCCACAAGCAAGCAGCGTCGACGCAGCAGTTAAAGAAGCAGAGACTCTTACAAGCGACGAAGCTTTCACGATATCTTCCACTGCGTCAACGCCATCAACAAGCAGCGTCAACGCAGCGGCTTAAGAGACGCCAGTATACAAATGTACATGTCTTCAATGCGTCAACGCAACATACTGATAACGTCGACGCAGCACGCCCATCTGTTGAAGACTTGATCACTGGACTGCCGATACCGTTGCGTCAACGCAGCAGGCTGATGGAGTCGACGCAGCGGTTAAAAAGGTTGAAGATCTCTGATGGCTGCGTCAACTCTTTGGAGCAAGTGAGTTGACGCCATCTAACTCCAGTTGCTGAGCGTACTGGTGCTGGGCACGTGATCCGAGGATAAGGAGAGTGCCCAGATGAGGACACGTGTTCTGACAGCCTGCTGGATGCTGCCACGTGGTCCAAATTCTTAGGGCGGGAACTGTGGAAGCCACACGCGCCCTGCTGCTGCTGGTATATAATGAAGCCTTCGTCTTCAGATGAAGGATGATCGAAGAAGAAGCCTGAAGAGCATAAAGTCCTTCGATCCAGAAGAAGAGAAAAAGAAGGAAAAGGGAGGAAGAAGAGATAGAAGAGAGAAACCGTGAAGAGAGAGCAGTGAGTGAGAGATTAGGAGAGTAGAAGAGAAAGAAAGAGAGAAAGAGAGTGGGCGAGAGAGCTCGTGGAGAAGAAGGAAGAAGCTACTTGAAGATCTGTCTTCACTGGACCGTGGATCAGATCCAGGCCAGTCAGCTCCGTTGAGAGCCACATTGTGCATTTCGTTTTACAGCTTTCTGATTGCTGTGTCATTTTCCTTTATTGTTTTCCTTTATTTTCTGATCATCTTTGTTCTTCCGATTGCCCTGTTGGGGGTCGGGTTCCTCCTGTTGGTTCAGGAGAAGGGAGATCTGATCTCTAGGTTGCAAGTGACAAGTTGTCACTTGTGGGTTGCCCTCTGGTTAGAGGAAGGGAGGCTAGTCCTCCGGTTCTGGGCTTGTGGTTGCAAGTCCAGTGGTCCCTCCTGGTCTGGAGGAAGAGAGGTCTTCGACCTCTAGTTTCCAAGTGGCTAGGAGTCACTTGGGTGTCCCTCCGGTTGGGAGGAAGAGGGGAGGCTGTTCCCCTGGTCAAGCTGTGTGGCAGCAACTGTTTGCAGACCGAGTCTGCTTGGTTCTAGCATTTGCTAGTGAAGCCTCACTCCGGTTGGGAGTGAGGGGTAGATGTAGGTCTGTGGACCGAACCACCTAAAAATCTATTGTGCAGTGGTTTGATTGATTGCTTTGCTTCCGCTAGATGCTTGAATAGGCACGCTCCAAGTGTTTGTATTTGAGTTGAATCGAATTGGTTCTATTATGTGTCTATCTCTAGCATCCTAGTTTTTATTTGGCTATTTTACATAGAAGGATACATTCACCCCCCTCTGTATCCAGGCCTAGCACCCTAACAGTTGGTATCAGAGCGGTGTCTGCATACAAGGTCCAACGACCTGCAGATTCGATCTCTTGTTTTCGGTGCTAATTTGTTTTTAGTGCATCAATATTCCTGTTGCATTAAACTGTTGTGCTGTCATGGCTCATCCTCCACTATTCAGTGGTTCAAATATTAAATTCTGGCTATATCGTATGCACAAGCATGTTAACTCTATTAATCCACAATTGTGGAAGATTATCTCTCACAGTCCACATGAACTTCCTAAGGATAAGTCCAAGTGGACTCATGTTCACACGTTGAAAAATGATGATAATGTGAGAGCTCTAAATTTAATGAAGGCTGCAATCGGTTCTGATGATTTTTCCTCTTTCTCAGATTGTAGCACTGCAAAGGAAATGTTTGATAGAGTGACTACAACACACGTGGAACAGGAAGAAGAATGTCTCATGGCAAGAAGGAGTGATCAATCAGATGAGTCCTCATCCCAGGTAATCTCTGAGACCGAGGATATTAGCCATGATGAGTTAGTTGCCATGCATGAGCATCTTCTAGATAAATATGAAAGAGTCAAATCAGGAAAGAGAAAATTAAGAAAAGAGAAAAATACTGAAATCACATGTCTAAAGGCTGAAAATGAAAATCTAAAATCTAAATTGAAGGAATTGATTGAAGAATTACATTCTGATGATAATGTGCAGGAAAACTTAATCACTTCCTTCAAAGAAGAAAATGATTCTCTGCTAACTCAGAAGAAGGAAACTGATAAATTAAAAGATAAGCTGATTGAAGAAAACATTCACCTGAAGGAGCAAAATAAGAAGCTAATGGTCCTTAACACCACTTTATCTGAAAGATGGCTAACGGTTGAAAGAGAAAAATCAGTTTTGAAAGAAAAAGAAGTGAACATTGAATTGAAGCTAACTCAGGAGAATGAGATCCTGAAAAGTCTGAATGATGGGTTACAAAATTAGGTTATCTCGTGTGAAGACCACATTATGACCTTGCAAATTGAAATTGAAAACCTAAACAACTCTCTGTCAAAATTTGCCAAAGGTAAAGAAAAAATGAAAGATTCTTTGAATGTGGAAGTCACCAAACTGAATGAAGAGAAAATGTGCAATTCTCAAGTTAAGCAAGCTGTAAGGAACAAACTATACGCAACATTTGTGAGTAGCTCAAACTTAGCTAGTACTTCTGCACCTTCTTCAAAACAGTCAGATGATCAGAAGATTCAAAAACAGAAAGAAAATGTGAAAATGAGAACACTGAAGAAGAATAGTAAATTTCATGCAAACAAGCCTAATGCTAGAAAATTTCCAACTATCCACGGAAGGAATGTTGAATGCTTCTATTGTGGAAGTTCTGGCCATGTACTTGATGATTGCCTTGTCATGAAGAATGATAATGATAGATTTCATGTTAGGACTTCTTATGCTAAGAAATCATATTCGGCTCAAAACAGGAAATCCAAATGCTTTTACTGTCATAAAATGGGTCATCTCATGCATGAATGCAAATCATTGGAGTTGGATGACCTTGCTGCTATTAATTCACAGAAAAGTCATGCTAAAACTCATGTCCTTTGGGAAAAGAAAATTCATTGTTATAATTGTGGTAAACTGGGACATGTTGCTGTTCAGTGCAGCTCAGCTAAAGGCAAGAAAAAATTCTATTCTCATGTTAATCATGTTCACCAGAATGATTATGGGAGGGATAAATCTATTTTTAAGGAAAAGATTCCTGCATGTTATAACTGTGGGAAGCCAGGTCACAAGGCTGCAACCTGTTGGCTGGCAGGATATCAAAACCAAACTGGTTTTGGTAAATATAATTTTTATCCTGTTAACAGAAAATCTCATGTATGTGCACATAGAACTCATGCTAACAAGAATGTGCATAAATTAGATCTGAAAACTGCTTCTCCTTGTTATCAAGTTAAAAATGTGCTGAGAAAACCTGCTAGGAGTGATAATGTCATGTCAGGACCCAAGACTTCTTGGGTACCTATTTGTGCAAAATAAACCTTGTTTTGCAGGTGTGCCTTAGAATGGAATAAAAAGGGGTATTAATCCAAGGCACTCAAGAATGAAAATCCCTTCTGAACTTTTCAGGTAAACTCCCTGCTCTTCTTGTTTTTAGTTTTAATGCATAGCAAGTTAAATCTATTTTTGCATTTTCATTCATCATTTGCCATGTGCATTACTTTCTGATCATGCATTTGCTGAGAGTTCTGTGCAAATATCAGATTAAGAAGGGTTGTATGTATCTGATGCATACATAGGCTAATTTCAATTGCTTGATAATTATGTTATGCATAGACTCTGAAAACAAATTGCATTTCGAATTTTTTGAAAAATCTGAACTGCAAATGAGTGTGACTTGAAACTTGTGTGTTGCAATAGCTCACTAAAATTCTGAACTGCATATAGGACTGCATGTTGAATAATTATGCATGACCTCAATGGTATATAAATGGTAAGGTACCAAAAGGCAGGGAGGTCTGTCTGGGGGTTCTTACTATGTGTGAGGTGGTCTTTTAGACCAAGTGCTCCGCCTAGTACCATGGGTCACTTTGCTGATAGGACAGTCTGATTGTGCACAAGTCACAATATCATTTGGAATCATATGTTCAGTTTTCAGTGCAAACATTACATGTTTTCAGGGGGAGTTAGTTGCATATCCTTGCATAGCATTCAATGTTGAGTCCTTGCATGTCCCTGCATACATATAGTGCATTGCATCTCCCTATATTGAAAATGTCAAAAAGAGAGTTTGAATGCATATTGTGAGGGGGAGTCAATGCATTACATATAGGTTGTCAAATGCATACATGTGTCAGAACTCTATCCCTTCTTACTGATTTTGTTGACAAACCTTAATCATATTCTGAAAACTTTGAGCTTCACAATCTCTCTCTTAACAATTGGTATTTCTCCTATCAATTGGTATCATTTGGCTTCAGAATTCTATCAGTCTATCATGAAGATTTCAATGAGACTATCTCGATCATAAATCTAAAAATTCTTGAACTAGAAATCTTCTATTATACATTTTTATGAATGACTGAAATAACTCATGTGGTTTAAGTTTAATGTACTCAATGAGTTTGGCTTTAAAATCTCTTTAAAATATCTGAAGCATGTTTAATAAACCTTAACCATCTATTTCATGTTGTGTCTTGTGAAAACTTCTGAAATCTGCACTTTTGAATACATGACTTCAATTGATTAAGTACATGAAACTATTATTGATTTGAAGCAAATGAATTTTTCTGAAATGTCTAAAGGGTAATATCTGTCAGAGCAATGACATTGGTCACTGAGAAACACATGTCCAAAGGACTGTGTCATGAGGTGCCTTAGTTAACTCTGCATAAATTTTTTGAAAATCAGGCAGAGCAATGGCATGCACACTGAGAAATACAACTCACTCATTAAAAAATGAGTTGTAGTGTGTCATGATGTGTAAATGCTAACTCTGTTCACATAAAGCATGACAGTTAGTCACACTAAGGGCTTAGGGATATTGGCCTCTGATCAAGGTATATCCTCTAGTTACAATGTGTGCACTGAACTAGAGTGCTCATAAAATTTGTAGCATGGAAAATTGTTGAACAAATTGAAATATCTGAATATTGATGCTAAAATCAAATTGCTACAACACTAGATAAAATAATATGACTTCATAATTGCTTAATCTCAATACTAGTGCATATAATTCTGAAAGAAGGCAATAAATTTGATTGTGTAAGACAAAGGGAGGACAATCAAGATAAATATGAGGGCTTGGTTCATTTTTATTAAAACATGGTTTTAGATATCAATACAAAATTTTATTGATAAACTCTGCATACATCATGTTTAAATTATGCTGTTCAAAAGGCTCATTCATAAGTCCCTATAATGGAAGACTTTGAAAAATTATGTTTTAGATTTATGAGATTGATATCTCCTTGAAAATCTTGCTGAATTATTTCTGTTTGGAGCTTATTTGTAAATCTGCTTATTTGAACCTTTTCTGCTTATTGTCCTTGGTTCATTGACCTGAACTTCTCCTTGTTTGCCCCTGTGGTCTCCTTCTCATCCATCTCATAAGATTCCACTTATTGAGGGGGAGCTTCCATGTCTTATGCATCATGCTGCATAGAAACTCTTAAAGGGGGAGAATTATGTTCTTGCATTCTGGTATCTGCATCTGCATTCATCCCTTCCCATGGTTTATTTTGATTATACCAAAGGGGGAGATTGTTTGCCAAAGAGGGAGTATATCATTCAATAAGTGCATGCAGGTTCATTTTGAGTATCTCTAACTCATGCTTTTGCTGAAACTCCTAAAGGGGGAGAAATTGTCTGAATTTTTATACATGCTATAATTTCTCAAACTATTTTCTTTTTGATGAAGTCAAAGGGGGAGAATAGTTTGAGTCATCAGCATCAGATTGACTGACCATCAGATTGACTCACTGTGTAGAGTTGCCATCATCAAAAAGGGGGAGATTATTGTGCCTCTGTGGTTTTGATGATTGGTTTTGATGTGAGTCATACACTGTGAGTCACCATGCATTGATGTTTGGTTTTGATGATTGATTTGGTTTTGATGATTGGTTGTTGATGTGAGTTAATCAAATGTTCAGTCATCTTGCTGCTCAGTTTAGTTTAATATATTTTGATGTTCAGTCATGTTAACTGATGCATAAAACATTCATTGCTACACTCTGTCTGCACAGTTGTCACTGCAGTGCGTCAACTCAGTGTGCCGATGCGTCGACCCCTTGGTCATTTTTGTATCTGTCCATACAGTAGTGCGTCAACTCCTTGAGCTGATGCGTCGACGCTTCAGTTCAGTTTCTTCATTTGATGAAGTCTATACATCATCAGTTGATCATCAAGAATATACGTTGCAGCGTCAACTCATTGGGCTACAGCGTCAACTCAGCAAGTATGCACATCAGTCTTCACATGCTAAGTCTGTACAGCCTACGTCTCATGTAGCGTCAACACTGTGAGCATTCTCAAGACATTAGCGTCAACGCTATAAGTGTGTACATCGCTTTCATGTCACCAAGTCCATACATTTGTCCTCCTTCAAAGTCTGTATAGCCGCTGGTCTAGCTTCATGAAGTCTGTACATCAGACTGTTACAGGAAGTCTGTACATTGTCCGTCTTCCTTAGCATCTTGATAGTTGATGTCTACACATTGGCCTTCATGCTCCTAAGTATATGCATTACTGTTCATGCATCAGTCTTCATAAGTCTGTACATTGGACTGTCTCTCTCAGCGTCTCATGGTATGAGGTCTGTACACTCGAATTGCCCTTGATCTGGTCAAGTGTATACACTCTCTCACTACAGCTTTCAGCTATTCAAGTCTATACACTGGACTGTTAGGTCATGTCTATACAACGTGGGCTTCAGTTCTTCAAGCCTACACATCGACTGTTCATACAAAGTCTAGACATTCGAACAAGTCTGTACATTGGCCATCAAAGCCCTCAAAGTCTGTACATCCTTCAAGACTCTCAAAGTCTATACAGCCTGCTCTATCGATTCAGATTTCAAAGTCTATACAGCGTTCGTCTCAGCCACCGTCTCATTCAGCGTCTCACGCTTGCAAAGTCAATACTCTGGTCGGTGGAACAAAGTCTGAACATCCTTCAGTGAACTTTGAAGTCTATACACTGATTCACTGTTCATCGCCTTTGGGCATCAAAGTCTGTACATCGCCTTCAAACTTTTAAGTCTATACACTCCATGATCTTCCAAGGTTGTACATCCACAGTGTATCTTCAAAGTCTGAACATTGTCTAACTCCGTCAAAGTCCATACACTGGAAGCTCTTCATTTGATTGAGTCTGTACATTGGGTTCAACGTTAACATGAAGTCTGTACTTTGGTTTTGTCTTGAACAGAACGCCTAAGTCTATGCATTGCTGATTGTTATTCAAGTCTGAACAGCGGATGTCTTCATGTGTGAAGTCTATACAATGCATGCTCACATAACTAACTCTATACACTTGATTGTTAGATCTTCAACTATATACATTGGTTGAGTCTATACACTGAGATCTCATGAAGAGTTGCAAGTCTACACTCCCTCACTATGTACACACTTGCTATATTGATCTCTGAAGTCTATACAATGCTTCACATTAACACTAAGTCTATACACTTCATTATTGTTGCTGAAGGGAACAGGGTCGACGCCTGAAGCTTAAAAGCGTCCACGCATCAGTAGACGAAGCTTTCACGATGTCTTCTATTGCGTTAACGCCACAAGCAAGCAGCGTCGATGCAGCAGTTAAAGAAGCAGAGACTCTTACAAGCGACGAAGCTTTCACGATATCTTCCACTGCGTCAACGCCATCAACAAGCAGCGTCAACGCAGCGGCTTAAGAGACGCCAGTATACAAATGTACATGTCTTCAATGCGTCAACGCAACATACTGATAACGTCGACGCAGCACGCCCATCTGTTGAAGACTTGATCACTGGACTGCCGATACCGTTGCGTCAACGCAGCAGGCTGATGGAGTCGACGTAGCGGTTAAAAAGGTTGAAGATCTCTGATGGCTGCGTCAACTCTTTGGAGCAAGTGAGTTGACGCCATCTAACTCCAGTTGTTGAGCGTACTGGTGCTGGGCACGTGATCCGAGGATAAGGAGAGTGCCCAGATGAGGACACGTGTTCTGACAGCCTGCTGGATGCTGCCACGTGGTCCGAATTCTCAGGGCGGGAACTGTGGAAGCCACACGCTCCCTGCTGCTGCTGCTGCTGGTATATAATGAAGCCTTCGTCTTCAGATGAAGGATGATCGAAGAAGAAGCCTGAAGAGCAGAAAGCCCTTCTATCCAGAAGAAGAGAAAAAGAAGGAAAAGAGAGGAAGAAGAGATAGAAGAGAGAAGCCGTGAAGAGAGAGCAATGAGTGAGAGATTAGGAGAGTAGAAGAGAAAGAAAGAGAGAAAGAGAGTGAGCGAGAGAGCTCGTGGAGAAGAAGGAAGAAGCTGCTTGAAGATCTGTCTTCACTGGACCGTGGATCAGATCCAGGCCAGTCAGCTCCGTTGAGAGCCACATTGTGTATTTCGTTTTACAACTTTCTGATTGCTGTGTCATTTTCCTTTATTGTTTTCCTTTGTTTTCTGATCATCTTTGTTCTTCCGATTGCCCTGTTGGGGGTCGGGTTCCTCCTGTTGGTTCAGGAGAAGGGAGATCTGATCTCTAGGTTGCAAGTGACAAGTTGTCACTTATGGGTTGCCCTCTGGTTAGAGGAAGGGAGGCTAGTCCTCCGATTCTGGGCTTGTGGTTGCAAGTCCAGTGGTTCCTCCTGGTCTGGAGGAAGAGAGGTCTTCGACCTCTAGTTTCCAAGTGGCTGGGAGTCACTTGGGTGTCCCTCCGGTTGGGAGGAAGAGGGGAGGCTGTTCCCCTGGTCAAGGTGTGGCAGCAACTGTTTGCAGACTGAGTCTGCTTGGTTCTAGCATTTGCTAGTGAAGCCTCACTCCGGTTGGGAGTGAGGGGTGGATGTAGGTCTGTGGACCGAACCACCTAAAAATCTATTGTGCAGTGGTTTGATTGATTGCTTTGCTTCCGCTAGATGCTTGAATAGGCACGCTCCAAGTGTTTGTATTTGAGTTGAATCGAATTGGTTCTATTCTGTGTCTATCTCTAGCATCCTAGTTTTTATTTGGCTATTTTACATAGAAGGATACATTCACCCCCCTCTGTATCCAGGCCTAGCACCCTAACAGACCACAGCTCACGGGTGAGAAACTTTCCAAACGGGACAAGTGTTTGCCACAAGGGCCATAGATGTTCACCTTTCTGACGGGTTCCTCCGAAGGCTGTGCTACGCAGAAGCAAGCTTCGAAGGGCCCTAGGTGAGCAGAAAATAGAGAGAGGGAGAGGGAAGCAGAAGAACACCGCCCATGCCCACAAAGAAAGCATTCTTTTTATTCATCCCCAAGGAAAAGGGGGGAAAAGAAATACAGGAGGGGAGATCTACCCCAAAGCAAGGAAAACACATCAAAGAAAGAGGAAAGAAATACATCGGTGGGGGAGGGGGAACGGGGCACAGGCTCCTCCCCCTCCGAGCTCACCTCTCTCTTTCACGCTCAATCTCTCTTTTTTATTCACCTAGCAGGCGCAGGGACGGGGCTTCTTCTCTCTTTTCCTTCTTCTCTTCAATGGCCAGCCAGGGGGGGGGGGTTCCAGCTTCTTTTCTCTTTTCAATCGCCCATCGGGGGGGTGGTTCGAGCCTCTCTCCTTTGTTTTCGCAGTAATGCCCCTTTTTATAGAATGGCTTGCCTGGGAGGTTCCGACCGCTTCCACCTCGTTTGCGACGAAGCTCGGAGTTGACATGGTGCACTGGACGACGCTGGTTCGCGCCGTACGCTGCTGTTCGTCTGAGGATGAGATGGTCGTAGGTCCGCAGGGGTTGCTTCGCCGCTGCCGCTCCTGTGCTGTCGAACGGAGGTAGAAGCAGAGCGTCGGGCATTCAATGTTCCCTGCACGCCATAATGATGCAAAACAGAGCATCGAAGTTTCGATGGGATGGCATGAGGTTAAAACGGCGCAGTGGAATAGTGATCGCGTCGGTTTAAACCCAAGTGTAATTGGCGCGCCGTATTAAGATTACAAATGGGCCACGCCGTATTAAATGTTTGAAAGAAGAAGCTTTTGAAGATGGGCAAGATCGGTCCTTCAATTTTAGCACGTCGGGTAGCTTGTGCAGATGGTGGCGTCGTTTTAAATCAAAGCAAAGGGGAGCTCGTATTAGAGCATGAAGTGGGGCGCGCCGTTTAAGCAAAGGGGCGCGCCGTTTTAAGGCGCGCTGCTTTAAGGCCCTTTCGCTCCGTTTTAAGCACCGAACGGATTCTTTTCGAAGTCGCGGCTGTTTATATGAATGTTGGCACTCCCGGAATGTTCTGGTTGCGATGCATGGCTTCCATAATTTTCCGTTCGCAGCCTCCGGGACTCGGTCCCAGACTTTGCGTGACTTTCGGTGCAAGCTGAGACTGTGCTGGAGTTCTCGGCTCTTCTTTGATTCAGTTCTCGGCACGGCCGGCTGTAGAGTTGTGACCGTATCTTCCGCCCGGGGGGCTCCCTCATCGGCTAGCGGACCACCAAGCGAGTCCTCGTCTTGATCGGGTGAGGTATGAGGTTTATTCGGTATTTCCGTCTTCGACTCGCGCTTGAATGTGTAGACGCGAATGTCGCCATGATCATCATCGTCATTTTTTTGGCGTCCACAATGGGTCGTGTCTCATTTCCTATGAGACATAAAAAACGTTGTCCTTGTTTCGGAGGTGTTGGACTTGTGGTCACTTGGGTGCCGTGCTCGATCTAGAGAGTGTGCCCGTGATTATGGTCTGACAAGTGTTCCTCTGAATGGTGTTTTTCAAGATTCGCGCTGTTTCAAGTTGTATCTTGGGGTTTGTTCTTCCCTGCTTCTTCTTGTTCATTCCTTAAATTTCGAGGATGAAATTTCTTGAAGGAGGGGAGGCTGTAATACCCTAGATCCTTATCGGGTCTTTCGGATCCTTTTCGGAGAGTTTCAGATCGCTTTTGTGGGTCCTGAGTTGAGTTTAACGATCCACGTGAGTTTTTCTCTCGTACTAGTTACGGAACCATGTGGTGATTTTATTTCTCAGTTTATCGACTCGTGGACGCCGGAGTTGCACTGTACTCTTCCCGAGGATCGTTTCGACTATTTTTACGCATTTTTCTGAATTAGTGGAATTTCGGGCTAAAAATCAAAATTTTCAAAAATTACCAAAATTTCCTAATTTCTTTTATTTGTATTCTTTTCTCTCTCTCCTCCCTTCTCATTCACGCCGTGACCCTCTCTCTCCCCCGTTTTCTCTCTTCTCTCGCCCTTCCGGCTCCGGCTGTAGACGGAGGAGGCACGGGCAGGCTGAGGTGATGCTGTGGGGGTGGTCCGGAGCGCGATGGGGCGAGGATCGGACCGTTTCTAGCACGATCCCAAACGGTGGATTCAAAGCCGACGGTCGAGCTCGCGATGCGGTTTAGTCACTACGGTGCACAGAATCGTCGGTAGAGGTAGGGAGATGGAAGCTCTACTTCTCTTCTACGTTTCCTCGCAATTTCGTGTTGATCGGTGCGAGTTTGAGTGGGTTTTACCTTGTTGGGGTAAAATCATGCTTTTGGGGTGTTCATAGGGTTCGTCGAAAAATGGCAACGGTTTTCAGATCAGTTGGTATCATTCGAACCCCCAGAATGTCAATTTTCCAGATCCGCTGATTTCGTGTCGATTGGTTGTCATTTGGGGCCGATATGAGCCCGGGAACCTCGGTTACTCAATTAGGGTCAATTCAATAGAATTGCCCGTTTCTAGCCATTTGTGCGTCGTTTTGACCCCTTCCAGAGTGTGGAAGGTCGGTATCGTCATTGTGGATGTTTCCCCTTCGATCGGGATCGAACGGGGCGTGGAATCAGGCGTTAGGGCTTGGTTCGGCCGGTTTTCCACCGTAATCGGTCGACCAGACCGGATGGGCCGGTCGACCGACAGGTGCTCACAGGACCGTGTTGGGTCCGGTCGCTGGTCCGATCGACTGACCACCCAGGTCCGGTCGACCGACCATGTCTGGTCGACTGACCCCAGGGGCCTGGTCGACCAGAATTCTGTATTTTTGCTCGTTTTGAGTCCCGGTCGGTCCGGTTGAGACCCAATGACCGACCTATGGCCTCGCGAGTGTCCTGGACACCCTGTGGGTTTCGTGTCCGTGTTTCTGGGGTGTCGGGAGGTGCCGTGTTATCTCGATTAGCATGCCCGTAGGTATGTGTGTTTTGGGCTTTATGTTACGCTTGATCGAGTCACCATGTATCGGTGTGAGTGCGGTTGGGTTTCCCCGCATGTGCGTGGCCTCCCTTGAGTTCCCGTTTGAGGGGATGGTCTCGGCGGCTCGTGGTCTGCTTCGGTATTCGTGTTACTATGGTTTTAGACCTAGTCAAGAACTTAGGTCAATGTTTTAGGGCGGTTAGTGTGGCGGTTGTCTCTTGGACCGCCTAGTCCGTGTGGTGGATCTATATTAGACCACTTTGGTGGTTTGACCGAATAGGTCGGTTCAGGGTTGACTGGGTTTAGCGGCCTAATCCTTGACCGCTACAGTCACCTAGCGGCCCATTCTATGACCGCCAGCGTATGTTCCTTCGCTTAATTTCTGAGTGTCATTTCTCGATGTTTTGACTTCTGATTATCTTGGCTTGACTTTGTGGGTTGCCCGCCATCCCGTGGATGTCTTCTGACATCCTATGAGGGCTACAACCATAGTCAGATAGGCAAGAGTGCCTTTGTATTGCTTCAGAGTCATTATTTAGGTTCTGGTCAACCAGGTGAGACCCAGTGGTTGACAAGTAACCTTGTGTGTGTCTCGACTATTCTGGATAGCTCGAGACAGTGGTTCTGGACACCTTGAGATACCATCCTACCTCGGTTTGTGTGTCCAGGTGCTTTGAGGGTCTTGATGCTCCCTCAGCTCTCCATGAGTCATTTTATACGATTTTGTGAATCTGAAGATCCATTGTCGTTTCTTGTGGCTTAGGATTAGGCTGATTGGCGGTTCGTCATCACCGTCATGCGACGATCTTGGCTCCGAGTCATGAGACTCAAGGATCGTTGTGGTGATAGGTCTAGTTGCCCTATCCTGAGTCTGTTGGCAGTTGGTATACTACCTTTGTGCTTCGTAGTATGGGTGACAGTGCGTGCTTAGCCTGTCTGTACTCCAGCACTCGTGTTTCAGAGTCTCTGTGTCTAGTGAGCCTCCACTAGTCGTAGCCCGATGACCTCGTGTGTCGGCCCACCCGGGAGTAATGGCGAGGGCAGTTCCCGAGATACGGTTTTTAAGCTAGTTTCCGTGGGCCCCTACTTTATGGTAGCGTCCTGCTGGGGGGGGGGAAACTAGCTAGAGGCCTGTCTTTAGGCAAGAGTCGGTGTGTACACACGTGATCCGGGGTGTTTGGACTGACGCCGATGGGCGTGACCCTGACTAGTCACTCGTTATTGTAGTCCCTGTTCTGGTTCAGCGCGTACCTCAGTCTTCGCCATTCTACGCGTGCGTTGGGAGTTACCTGTGGCGCAGTATAAGATGTCAGTGGACGCATCTGGCTGTTCTTCTAGTGAGGAGGTGCTTTCATCATGTGACACGTGACTCTCTTGTTTCCTGCGCGTCGTGACCTTCCCGGGTTAGTCTCTTCTTGGCCTTACCGAGGTCACTATTGTGTAGCATGTACGACGCTCTAGTTGTGCATGCGGTTGTGTTTTGGAGAGCGTGCATGGCAATTGAGTCGTGTAGGCTTTAATGTTTTGTGTATGTCTAGGTCTTTTCTAGGATTTTCGCTTGTCTTCGTAGGCCTTCACCTAGGGCCTTGTGCTGTGTCAGCAGATCGGTAACTCCTGACTTTATGAGATCAGGGTTCACCTTTCTGTTGCTGTTTGGAGTAGCTTAGGGAGCTGAGGTTAGTTCGGTAACCGTGTTTTGCTCGGTACGACTTTTTCCTTTTCTTTTAGCTGTTTCTACTCCTTCCGTTCCCGATTTTTCTTTTACAGCTTTCTAGTAGTAGTTTCCTGCTTTTCCTGCTTTACTACTACTGCTGCTGTTTTAGCTGTTGTTCCGTGTTACTGTGTTGTTTTCAGTGGGGATCCGCGTGACCCCTACTGGGCCAGTGACACGAGGCTCACCCCTGCTTTTCAGGTGTGGTCGTCTCTGCTTCCTTGGCGGTTCCTGGTGTGGCGAGTTCGTAGTTGCCAGCGGTACCTGCATCGGGCTTCCCCCGACCTCAGTGTACGTCTTCTTTCTGTTGGACTGTACTTGTCTTTCCTTTGGACTGGACTCTGGTAGAATTGTTAATTTTAACTGTTAATTAGAAAAAGTAATTTTATTTCTTCTACTTTAGCAAACCTGATTAATGAAATATTATTGCTTACTATTATATCTGTGACTTTAATGTACTACACGATAATCCTTTTTCCCTTCGGAGCTTTACAGCTCTTGGGAGGCTTCACGGGTTCCAAGTGGTATCGGGTCTACTCGGTAGTCCTATCAGGTATATCTGGTATCCGGTGTCCGGGTCATCATAGCTTTGGTGTTGAGGAGCGGAGGCGGTATTGGGGCCGTGCCCAGGGTGATGGGGACATCGCTTACCACTTCCCATTTCTCCATGGGTCCCGATGATCGCCATTGTGTTCGTCTTGATTTCTTGAGTCAAGTTATGTAATTTTCATATTTTTCTGGAGTCATATCATTGTAATTTTTCTTTTATTTGAGTCAAGTCCCTAGGTTAATGAGTCATCTACCTAAGTTTATTATCATTATGTCAGTTAGATTGGATAATGGGCCCAGTTATATGGGCTTGGCCCAGGGGCGCCCCTTTCCCCCTTGGTTAGTTGTCATTAGTCAAAAACTCAGGGTCTTTTGTTAAATTGTGGGTTTCCCATAAATAGGACCCCAATTCCCCCCATTGGAGGCTAATGAAGTATTGAAAGAATTTTGCAAAAGTATTTGTGCATCTCTCTCTCTCTCTAGCTCTCTCTCTCTCTAAAGGGGGCGAACCCCTCTCTCTCTCCTCCCCTCTCTCTCCAAATTTCGAATTTCACTCTCTCTCCTCCCTATTCACCTCTAATTAAGACCCCTCCCCTTCCCCATGCCTCCCATTTAATCCCCCTCTAACCCCTAGGTGGAAGCCCCTTCTCCTAGGCACCTCTCCCTCCTCCCAAGCAACCTTTCCCCTTCCCCATACAACCCTTCATTTTCCCAAGAGAGAATCCCCTCTCCCAAGTAACCTTTCCCCTCCCCAAGGCAACTCCTCCCCTTCCCTAGGCCCCCATTAAACACCTCCATTAACCCTCCACCCAAATCAAAGAGAACCCTCCCCATTTCCCCAAGCCACTTGCACCCCCATCATCCCACCTCCACCCCCTTGACCATTTGCGCACTCACCCATACCCCTGCTAGCTCCGCCCCTGGTCTCCTCCCTCACCACACCTTCCCACCTCCCAAACCCCTCCACCACCACCATTGCTAACCCTTCACTTGCATCAACCTAGTTCCACCACCATTCCCTTCCCCTTTGTCCAGTCTGCAGGTGGCAGAGAAAGGCTCGACTTGCAGAAGCAATCACGGATTCATACGGTGATGTCTGAGGGCGTACCATACCTTTCTGGAAAGTTCGTCCAATCAGCTTTGCAGGCGAGGTGATCCCATCCCATTCTGAGTTCGGGGCTGTTCGGGAGAACCATTCTCCCCCGACTGCGCTGGACTCCATCTGCAGAGTACCTGAACCCGATTAGAAGCTGCACCATGATAAACGGTGGAAGATTCAGACCAAGAGCCCTTCTAAAAAGTTCTTCCTCCTCCAGTTCTCGATCAGAATCAAGAAGCAGAACCGCGTTCGGTGTCCGGAGGCCAAAGTTACCATTTTTCTCCCTCGGCTGCGCGGGCCTGCCTCCCACAGTCTGCAACGACCTGCCTCCACTCTTCTGAGCCCCCCAGTCCTCTCCGACATCAGACGGCTTCTCCGCCAGTTGATGGGGACATCGCTTACCCCTTCACATGGTCCTGCTACTCGCCATTTTGTTCGCCATCATTTTCTGAGTATAGCCATGTAGTTCTCTCATTTTTCTTGAGTCTTATCTATGTAATTTTCCCTTTATTGAGTCTATTACCTAAGTTAGTTAGTCATTTACCTAAGTCCAAGCTTCATTAACTAGCTTAGTAGGTTATTGGGCCTGTTCATTGGGCCTGGCCCATGGGCGCCCCCTTCCCCAACCTTTGATCTTCTGTCAGTTGTCCACAATGTGAGGACTTATTGTAAATTGTGGGTTTTCTATATAAGGACCCCAATCCCCCACTTGAAGAGGGTAATTGATGAATGAATGAAAATTGAACCCACTTGAATCCCCTTGAGTCTTCTCTCTCTCTCTCTAGCTCTCTCTCTCTAATTCTCTCTCTCCCTCTCTCCTAGGGGCGAACCCCCTCTCTCTCCTCCCTCCCTCTCTCTCTAAATTTTGAAATTCCCCTCTCTCCTCACCCCTTGCCACCTCACTTGCCACCTAGGCAAGTCCCTTCAACTCCCAAGGCCCCATTACTTCTCTCCATTACTCATTCCACCTCCCCAAGCACCCTTCCACCTTCCCAAAGCATCCATCCCCCTTCCCCAAGCAACCATCCACCTCCCTAGAAGACTCTTCCTCTCCCCAATACAGCCCATCAACTCCCTAGGTCATCCACCCCCTTCCCCTCCCTCCTAGGGTCGAACCCCTCAACCCCTCTCCACCTCCATTGCCTTGGCCGACCACCCCATCCCCCTCTCTCCTAGCTGCGGCCTCCCCTCCCCTCCACCCTCTTGGACCTCCATCTCCCCTGCTCCATTCCTCTCCACACCCCTAAACTCCCCCTACCATCACCACCAGCCCTCCCACCATTGCTACATCACCATTCCCTTTAACCAAGCTCCACCACCACCCCTTTACCTAGACAAGTCTGCAGGTAGCAGAAGAAGACCCGTCTTGCAGAAGCTACCCCGAGTTTGTACGGCGACATCTGAGGGCGTATCTTACCTTTCTGGAAAGGTCGTCCAGTCCCCTACGCAGGCGAGAAAGAATCGTGCAATTCCGAGTTCGTGGCCGCCCGTGAGAGCTGTCCTACCCCGACTGCGCCAGACACCACCTGCAGAAAGCCTGAGCCCGATTGGAAGCTGTTTCACGACCAACGGCGAAGGAATCAGGCTGAAGTCTCTTCTTCAAAATTCTTCCTCCATCTGTCCACGACCAGAATCAAGAAGCGGAACTGCATTCGACATCCGGGACCCAGAGTTCCGAAGTTTCTCCCTCAGTCACGCGGGTCTGCCTCCTGCAGTCTACAGCGACCAGTTCCCACTCATCGGCATCCTCCTGCCCACCCCGACTTCAGAAAGTGTTGCCGTCAGTTTTTCTGTGTAGAGGCTTCGTCCACGGTTCCAGCGGCTCCGACGGTTTGTGATTCGGCATCCGGGAGCGGCCGTGACAACTTCTGCAATCCACTGCTCATATCTGGTAGTCGCTGCGGCCAGAGTCTGCAACCTGCCTCATCACTGCACCACGACTAATCGTGGAGGATTCAGACCCACGGCCCTTCATCACAGTTCTTCCTCCATCTGTCTCCAACCAGGAGAAAGAAACAGAACCTCATTCGGCATCCCGGGGCCAGAGTTCCGAATTTTCTCCCTCTGTCGCACGGATCTGCCTCCAGCAGCCTACAGCGACCAGTGCCTACTCTTCAGGGCACATCGATCGTCCACGGCCTCAGATCACAGCCCCACCAACTCCAGCTGAAAGCTACCTCGACCACGGAGACGACACCGCTGATTTCGTACCAATCGGAGTTCGGGAGCGCCCGTGACAGCATCTGCAACCTACTTCCACAGAACAGGTCCGGCCAGAGACCACACCAACTGTCCTGGTTCAGTCGCCAGTGCTGCCAGTCCCTGACTCCAAAGGCCGCCCCAAAATTCAGACAACACCGGCTTCAAGTCAGGAAGCATTGCGAGGTGGTTTCGCTCAATTCGGAGTCCGGACAAGCCCGGGACAGAGCCAACAACAACACCCTGTCCAGCCATCCAAATTGCAGCTGAACCCACATTGATTTCCTTTCTACCATTTCGGTCCGTCCTCCCATCCCCGCCTGGCCGGCTTACCGCCCCACCCTGCGTGGTGGTAGTGTTTGCTGTAATTAATCAATTCCCACTCCCGAGATCACCCTCCTGCGCGAGGTGTAGTAATTGTACTCTTGACAGGTCTTAGAAGCTACACCGGCGCAGTGTGCGGGGACCACACTTCCCCGCTCGCCCTCGTCTCCGCCCGGGATCGGCGTCTTCACGCCGATCAGGTGAGCTCTTGGCCACTCTTCTTTGCTGGTTATTACCATTGCTAGCTTAGTATTGCTTTTAGTTGTCCGTCGGAGGTGAGAGGAGCGCCCGATCCTCAATTCAACCAATTATAGTGTTCACCGTGGAGCGAGTTGAGAGAGTTCCATCACATCCCACGCCCTCGGCGTGCCGACTACCCTTGAAATCGGGCATCCCTGGCCCATTGGGGTCCCTTCCGAGCTAGCCAAACCCTTGGAACCTTGAGGTCCAACCCCGGACCCTCACCGTCATCGCCGGTCCTCCTTCGGACCCGAGTGTGCCTACGCGAGTGAGTCCGCTAGTGCGACGTTGCCAACTCATGTGTTGCTTGCTATCCTAGGTCTAAGGGAGTCATATCACATCAAATTGGTATCATTGTCCTCCGCTGCATGTTGTGTCACATCACCAGTTTTTCTGCGAAGAGGGCTCGTCCACGGTTCCAGAAACTCCGGCGGTTAGTGTTGTGCCCCTGGCCCCTGTGGTTTGTGGTTTTGATGATTGGCTTTAGGGGTTTATGATGATTGATTTGGTTTTGATGATTGGTGTTTGATGTGAGTCACTGTGAGTCATCTTGCTGAAATGAGTCATTGTCCTTCATATGTTCAGTCAGTTTATCTGCTTCACTGTGAGTCATTGCAATTGAAGTTCTTACACTGTGAGTCATTGCAATTGAAGTTCAGACTGTTTTATCTGCTGCATAAAGCATTCATATGCATTTACAGAGTCTATACATTGATTGGCAGTAAGTCTGTACATTGAGCGTCTCTTGGAAGTCCATACAGTGCATTGCATTGGCTAAGTGTATACACTGTCAGTCTCATTTAGAGTCTAAGACAAAGTCTGTACATCGGACTGTTACAGCAATTCTCTACAGACTTCACCGTCTCTCTCAGCGTCTTAAGCATTTTAGGCTAAGTCTATACATTGCTGCATTGCTTGTATATGGAGAGTCTATACACTACTACAGGCATCAAGTCTATACATTGGACCGTGGTTCTCCAAGTCTATACATTGGTCTTCAGTTCAAGTCTGTACAGCGTTACGTTCTCTTTGAAAAGTCTGTACAGCGTCAAGTCTGCACATTGGGCTTTCACGTGAAGTCTACACATCGGTCTCTACTTTGAAGTCTATACATTGGCTAAGGGTCTTCAAGTCCATACACAGTCGTTTGATGCATATTGATTAACAGGAAATCTGCTATGAGGTAGTACATTGTATGTCCGTACTGTTTCTGTCATACTTCGTGTTATTCTTGTGTTTATGTCCGTGTTATTTCTTTCTTACCTCGTGTCGTTTTAGTTTTAGTACTGTTTATATTTTCAACACGCCGTGTCGTCCTTTCGTACCTCGTGTTACTTTAAGTTGTGTGCTGATTGACTTCGTGCTGATTCTTCTGAAGCAGATCGAATTGTTCTGATGAACTTCGAGTTGCTTCTGTATGAACCTCGTGTCGTTAGCACTTAGTTGCTCATCTCGAGTCTGTCCTCTATGTTTGCTCTTGTGTCTTCGTGTCAATTACTGTAGTTCCTCGAGTTATTCTTCTGCTTCCACCGTTTCATCATGTGTTGTTGAAGA
Organism: Amorphophallus konjac; assembly: GCA_022559845.1. Taxonomy (NCBI): domain Eukaryota; kingdom Viridiplantae; phylum Streptophyta; class Magnoliopsida; order Alismatales; family Araceae; genus Amorphophallus; species Amorphophallus konjac. Next base: position 328,500,285 of record CM040122.1, on the reverse strand, counting down.
CGTGTCTATCTCATGTCTTCGTGTCGTGTTTTCTAGACCTCGTGTTTTTGTCACTTTGTGACCTCATCTCGTGTCATCTTTTATGTCTTCTTGTTTAATTTCGTGTCACTTACTGTTGTTCCTCGAGTCATTTTTTCTACTAGTGTCACTGCTTCATCACGTGTCGTGATAGCCGTGTCACTCTTCTGTCTTCGTTGTTTTTCTCTTTAGACTTCGTGTCCTTCTCGCCTTGACCACACTCCGTGTCAATTCCTGTGTTTCGTCTTCGTGTTGTTTTCAACTCGTGTCGGTTTCTATTTTCATCTTCGTGTTGTCTTCAACTCGTGACGATTTCTGTTATTTGTCTTCGTGTCGTGGTCAGCCCGTGTCGCCTCGTCTTCGAGTCGTTCATTCGAGCTATTTTGTGCTCGAGTTCTTTTTCTTATGTTTTCAAGTGTTGTTTCACTTCGTGTCGTCTTCGTTGTTGTGTTAATTGTGTATCTCGTGCTGTTCTCCTTTTTACCTCGTGCTATTTTCATCTGACCTCGTGTCGTTCTCCATTTATTTAGTACTGAAGTAATCTTGTGTATCTCGTGTCATTCTCAGTACAGTGCATCTTGTATTGCTTTCATATACCTCATGCAGTTTTAGTTATTGTGGCCCTGAGTGTTAATCGTGTTAATTCCTTGCAGGAGAAGAAGAAGGTGGTCCGAGGAAATATTCCCCAGTGACTGGGCAGCACGTGATCCGAGGCTGAAATGAAGCTGGCTGAGAGACTGTCACGTGGTCCGAATACTTAGGGCTGGAAATGTAGAGGTCACACGTCGGGGGTGATGATGATGCTGCTACTATATATATGAGCCTTCTTCCACAGAAGAAGAGCGATCGAAGCAGAAAGCCGGAAGAGTAGAAAGCCCTTCGATCCAGAAAAAGAAGAAAAGAAAGAAAAGAAGAGAGCAGAGAAGAGAGTGAGAGTGAGAGGAGAAAAAGAAAAAGAGAGAGAGATAGTGGTCGTGTGAAGAGAGAAGAAAGAGTGAAGAAGAAGAAGTGCAGAAGAGAGCAGAAGAGAAAGAAAGAGAGATAGAGAGTGAGCGAGAGAGCTCGTGGAGAAGAAGAAAGAAGCTGCTTGAAGATCTGTCTTCACTGGACCGTGGATCAGATCCAGGCCAGTCAGCTCCGTTGAGAGCCACATTGTGCATTTCGTTTTACAGCTTTCTGATTGCTGTGTTATTTTCCTTTATTGTTTTTCTTTGTTTTCTGATCATCTTTGTTCTTCCGATTGCCCTGTTGGGGATCGGGTTCCTCCTGTTGGTTCAGGAGAAGGGAGATCTGATCTCCAGGTTGCAAGTGACAGGTTGTCACTTGTGGGTTGCCCTCTGGTTAGAGGAAGGGAGGCTAGTCCTCCGGTTCTGGGCTTGTGGTTGCAAGTCCAGTGGTCCCTCCTGGTCTGGAGGAAGAGAGGTCTTCGACCTCTAGCTTCCAAGTGGCTGGGAGTCACTTGGGTGTCCCTCCGGTTGGGAGGAAGAGGGGAGGCTGTTCCCCTAGTCAAGCTGTGTGGCAGCAACTGTTTGCAGATTGAGTCTGCTTGGTTCTAGCGTTTGCTAGTGAAGCCTCACTCCGGTTGGGAGTGAGGGGTGGATGTAGGTCTGGAGGACCGAACCACCTTAAAATCCTTGAGCAGTGGTTTGCTTGTAGTGTGTTCTTCCATATCTCCTACCACCCTTCACAGATTGTCTTGAGATTTCTTATTCTCATTTGTGCTGCTTCCGCTAGTTGATTGTTTGGGGGCCAGTTACATATTTGCTCTTTTGTTTAAAAGGATTTTCAACTGGTTCATCAGATTACTTGATTTGCTTCCGCTAGATGCTTGGATAGGCACGCTCCAAGTGTTTGTATTTGAGTTGAATCAAATTGGTTCTATTCTGTGTCTATCTCTAGCATCCAAGTTTTATTTGGCCATTATACATAGAAGGATACATTCACCCCCCTCTGTATCCGGGCCTAGCACCCTAACAGTTGGTATCAGAGCGTGTGTTTGCATACAAGGTCCAACGACCTGCAGATTCGATCTCTGGTTTTCGGTGCTAATTTGTTTTTAGTGCATCAATATTCCTGTTGCATTAATCTGTTGTGCTGTCATGGCTCATCCTCCACTATTCAGTGGTTCAAATATTAAATTCTGGCTACATCGTATGCACAAGCATGTTAACTCTATTAATCCACAATTGTGGAAGGTTATCTCTCACAGTCCAGATGAACTTCCTAAGGATAAGTCCAAGTGGACTCATGTTCACAAGTTGAAAAATGATGATAATGTGAGAGCTCTAAATTTAATGAAGGCTGCAATCGGTTCTGATGATTTTTCCTCCTTCTCAGATTGTAGCACTGCAAAGGAAATGTTTGATAGAGTGACTACAACACACGTGGAACAGGAAGAAGAATGTCTCATGGCAAGAAGGAGTGATCAATCAGATGAGTCCTCATCAGGTAATCTCTGAGACCGAGGATATTAGCCATGATGAGTTAGTTGCCATGCATGAGCATCTTCTAGATAAATATGAAAGATTCTTTGAATGTGGAAGTCACCAAACTGAATGAAGAGAAAAGGTGCAATTCTCAAGTTAAGCAAGCTGTAAGGAACAAACTATACGCAACATTTGTGAGTAGCTCAACCTTAGCTAGTACTTCTGCACCTTCTTCAAAACAGTGAGATGATCAGAAGATTCAAAAATAGAAAGAAAATGTGAAAATGAGAACACTGAAGAAGAATAGTAAATTTCATGCAAACAAGCCTAAGGCTAGAAAAATTTCAATTATCCACGGAAAGAATGTTGAATGCTTCTATTGTGGAAGTTCTGGCCATGTACTTGATGATTGCCTTGTCATGAAGAATGATAATGATAGATTTAATGTTAGGACTTCTTATGCTAAAAAATCCTATTCGGCTCAAAATAGGAAATCCAAATGTTTTTACTGTCATGAAATGGGTCATCTCATGCATGAATGCAAATCATTGGAGTTAAATGACCTTGCTGCTATTAATTCACAGAAAAATCATGCTAAAACTCATGTCCTTTGGGAAAAGAAAATTCATTGTTATAATTGTGGTAAACTGGGACATGTTGCTGTTCAGTGCTGGTCAGCTGAAGGGAAGAAAAAATTCTATTCTCATGTTAATCATGTTCACCAGAATGATTATGGGAGGGATAAATCTGTTTTTAAGGAAAAGATTCCTGCATATTATAACTGTGGGAAGCCAGGTCACAGGGCTGCAACCTGTTTGCTGGCAGGATATCAAAACCAAACTGGTTTTGACAAACAGAATTTTTATTCCGTTAACAAGAAATCTCATGCTTATGCACATAAAATTCATGCTAACAAGAATGTGCATAAATCAGATCTGAAAACTGCTCCTAGAAATATGCTGAGAAAACCTGCTAGGAGTAATACTGTTTTGTCAGAACCCAAGACTTCTTGGATACCTGTTTGTGCAAAATAACATTGCTATGCAGGTGTGCCTTGGGACTGAAATAAAAAGGGGTAATGATCCAAGGCACTCGAGAAGAAAACCCCATACTAAACTTTTCAGGTAAACTTCCTGCTCTTCTTGCTTTTAGTTTTAATGCATAGCAAGTTAAATCTGTTTTTGCATCCTCATTCATCATTTGCCATGTGCATTATTTTCTGATCATACATTTGCTGAGAGTTTTGTGCAAATATCAGATTAAGAAGGGTTGTCTGTATCTGATGCATACATAGGCTAATTTCAATTGCTTGATAATTGTGTTATGCATAGACTCTGAAAACAAATTGCATTTCGAATTTTCTGAAAAATCTGAACTGCATATGAGTGTGACTTGAAACTTGTGTGTTGCAATTGATCACTGAAATTCTGAATGGCATATAGGACTGCATGTTGAATAATTATGCATGACCTCAATGGTATATAAATGGTAAGGTACTAAAAGGCAGGGAAGTCTGTCTGGAGGTTCTTACTATGTGTGAGGTGGTCTTTTAGACCAAGTGCTCCGCCTAGTACCATGGGTCACTTTGCTGATAGGATAGTCTGTTTATGCACAAGTCACAATATCATTTGGAATCATTTGTTCAGTTTTCAGTGCAAACATTGCATGTTTTCAGGGGGAGTTAGATGCACATCCTTGCATAGCATTCAATGTTGAGTCTTTGCATGCATGTAGTTACTTGCACTGCATTTCATGAAATATGCCAAAAAGATTGTCTGAATGTATAGTGTTAGGGGGAGTCAATGCATTGCATATAGGTTGTCAAATGCATACTCACGTGAAAATTCATTGCATATCCTTTCATTGATTCCTTTTGACCAAGCCGTGATTATTTTTGAAATCTTAAGCTTCAATATCTCTCTTATCAATTGATAACAATTTGGTATCATTTGGCTTCAGAATTCTATCAGTCTTTCATGAAGATTTCAATGGGCTATCTCGATCATAAATCTGAAAACTCTTGAAATAGAAATCTTCTATTATATGTTTTTATGAATGACTAAAATAACTCATGTGGTTTAAGTTTAATGTATTCAATGAGTTTGGCTTTAAAATCTCTAAAAAATATCTGAAGCATGTTTAATAAACCTTAACCATCTGTTTCATGCTATGTCTTGTAAAATCTTTTGAAATCTGCACTTTTGAATATATGACTTTAATTGGTTAAGTACATGAAACTATTATTGATTTGAAGCAAATGAATGTCTCTGAAATGTCTAAAGGATTATTTCTGTCAGAGCAATGGCATTGGTCACTGAGAAACACAAGTCCAAAGGACTGTGTCATGAGGTGCCTTAGTTAACTCTGATAAAATTCATTGAAAATCAGGCAGAGCAATGGCTTGCACACTTAGAAATACAACTCACTCATCAAGAAATGATTTGGAGTGTGTCATGATGTGTAAATGCTATCTCTGTTCATATATAGCATGACAGTTAGTCACACTAAGTGCTTAGGGATATTGGCCTCTGATCAAGGTATATCCTCTAGTTACAAGGTGTGAACTGAACTAGACTGCTCGTAAAATTTGTAGCATGGAAAATTGTTGAACAAATTGAAATATCTGAATATTGATGCTAAAATCAAATTGCTACAACCCTAGACAAAATCATACGACTTCATAATTGCTTGATTTCAATACAGATGCATGTAATTGCGAAAGAAGTCAATAATTTTGATCGTGTAAGAGAAAGGGAGATTTATCAAGATAAATATGAGGGCTTGGTTCATTTTTATTAAACCATAGTTTTAGATATCAATACAGAATTTTATTGATAAACTCTGCATACATCATGTTTAAACCATGCTGTTCAATAAATGTCATTCATAAGCCCTTATGATGGAAGACTTTGAAAACTTATGTTTTAGATTTATGAGATTGATATCTCTTTGAAAATCTGGTTGAATTTCTTGTGTTTGGAGCATCCTTGAAAAATCTGTTAACTGAATTTCTTCTGCTCATGTCCTTGGTTCATTGACCTGAACTTCTCCTTGGTTGCCCCTGTGGTCTCCCTCTCTTGCACCGTCTCATCTATCTCATAAGATTCCACTGATTGAGGGGGAGCTTTCATGTCATGCATCACTTGCACATCAATTGGCATCTATTCAGGGGGAGCATTCCTTGTCATATGCATCATGCTGCATAGAAGGAGAAGAATTGTGCTCTTGCATTCATATTTCTGGTATCTGAATTTACATTCATACCCCTTCCTATGGTTTATTTTGTTAATATCAAAGGGGGAGATTGTTTGCCAAAAAGGGAGAATATCATTCAATCAGTGCATGCAGGTTTCTTTTGATCTTCTCTAATTCATGCTTTTGCTGAAATTATTAAAGGGGGGAGAATCATGTTCTTGCAAGGGGGAGAAATTGACTGTACTTTTATACATGCTTTAATTTCTCAAATTATTTTCTTTTTGATGAAGTCAAAGGGGGAGAATAATTTGAATCTTCAGAATGCCTCACATCATCAGAATGACTTTCATTAGAATAACTTACATCATCAGAATGACTCACTTAGTATTGTTGCCATCATCAAAAAGGGGGAGATTGTTGTGCCCCTGGCCCCTGTGGTTTGTAGTTTTGATGATTGGCTTTAGGGGTTTATGATGATTGATTTGGTTTTGATGATTGGTGTTTGATGTGAGTCACTGTGAGTCATCTTGCTGAAATGAGTCATTGTCCTTCATATGTTCAGTCAGTTTATCTGCTTCACTGTGAGTCATTGCAATTGAAGTTCTTACACTGTGAGTCATTGTAATTGAAATTCAGACTGTTTTATCTGCTGCATAAAGCATTCATATGCATTTACAGAGTCTATACATTGATTGGCAGTAAGTCTGTACATTGAGCGTCTCTTGGAAGTCCATACAGTGCATTGCATTGGCTAAGTGTATACACTGTCAGTCTCATTTAGAGTCTAAGACAAAGTCTGTACATCGGACTGTTACAGCAATTCTCTACAGACTTCACCGTCTCTCTCAGCGTCTTAAGCATTTTAGGCTAAGTCTATACATTGCTGCATTGCTTGTATATGTAGAGTCTATACACTACTACAGGCATCAAGTCTATACATTGGACCGTGGTTCTCCAAGTCTATACATTGGTCTTCAGTTCAAGTCTGTACAGCGTTACGTTCTCTTTGGAAAGTCTGTACAGCGTCAAGTCTGCACATTGGGCTTTCACGTGAAGTCTACACATCGGTCTCTACTTTGAAGTCTATACATTGGCTAAGGGTCTTCAAGTCCATACACAGTCATCTGATGCATATTGATTAACAGGAAATCTTCTATGAGGTAGTACATTGTGTGTCCGTACTGTTTCTGTCATACTTCGTGTTATTCTTGTGTTTATGTCCGTGTTATTTCTTTCTTACCTCGTGTCGTTTTAGTTTTAGTACTGTTTGTGTTTTCAACACGCCGTGTCGTCCTTTCGTACCTCGTGTTACTTTAAGTTGTGTGCTTATTGACTTCGTGCTGATTCTTCTGAAGCAGATCGAATTGTTCTGATGAACTTCGAGTTGCTTCTGTATGAACCTCGTGTCGTTAGCACTTAGTTGCTCATCTCGAGTCTGTCCTCTATGTTTGCTCTTGTGTCTTCGTGTCAATTACTGTAGTTCCTCGAGTTGTTCTTCTGCTTCCACCATTTCATCACGTGTTGTTGAAGACGTGTCTATCTCATGTCTTCGTGTCGTGTTTTCTAGACCTCGTGTCTTTGTCACTTTGTGACCTCATCTCGTGTCATCTTTTATGTCTGCTTGTTTAATTTCGTGTCACTTACTATTGTTCCTCGAGTCATTTTTTCTACTAGTGTCACTGCTTCATCACGTGTCGTGATAGCCGTGTCACTCTTCTGTCTTCGTTGTTTTTCTCTTTAGACTTCGTGTCCTTCTCGCCTTGACCACACTCTGTGTCAATTCCTGTGTTTCGTCTTCGTGTTGTTTTCAACTCGTGTCGGTTTCTATTTTCATCTTCGTGTTGTCTTCTGACCACGACACGAAGACAAATAACAGAAACCGTCACGAGTTGTTTTTCTTATGTTTTCAAGTGTTGTTTCACTTCGTGTCATCTTCGTTGTTGTGTTAATTGTGTATCTCGTGCTGTTCTCCTTTTTACCTCGTGCTGTTTTCATCTGACCTCGTGTCATTCTCCATTTATTTAGTACTGAAGTAATCTTGTGTATCTCGTGTCATTCTCAGTACAGTGCATCTTGTATTGCTTTCATATACCTCATGCAGTTTTAGTTATTGTGGCCCTGAGTGTTAATCGTGTTAATTCCTTGCAGGAGAAGAAGAAGGTGGTCCGAGGAAATATTCCCCAGTGACTGGGCAGCACGTGATCCGAGGCTGAAATGAAGCTGGCTGAGAGACTGCCACGTGGTCCGAATACTTAGGGCTGGAAATGTAGAGGTCACACGTCGGGGGTGATGATGATGCTGCTACTATATATATGAGCCTTCTTCCACAGAAGAAGAGCGATCGAAGCAGAAAGCCGGAAGAGTAGAAAGCCCTTCGATCCAGAAAAAGAAGAAAAGAAAGAAAAGAAGAGAGCAGAGAAGAGAGTGAGAGTGAGAGGAGAAAAAGAAAAAGAGAGAGAGATAGTGCTCGTGTGAAGAGAGAAGAAAGAGTGAAGAAGAAGAAGTGCAGAAGAGAGCAGAAGAGAAAGAAAGAGAGATAGAGGGTGAGCGAGAGAGCTCGTGGATCAGATCCAGGCCAGTCAGCTCCGTTGAGAGCCACATTGTGTATTTCGTTTTACAACTTTCTGATTGCTGTGTCATTTTCCTTTATTGTTTTCCTTTGTTTTCTGATCATCTTTGTTCTTCCGATTGCCCTGTTGGGGGTCGGGTTCCTCCTGTTGGTTCAGGAGAAGGGAGATCTGATCTCTAGGTTGCAAGTGACAAGTTGTCACTTGTGGGTTGCCCTCTGGTTAGAGGAAGGGAGGCTAGTCCTCCGGTTCTGGGCTTGTGGTTGCAAGTCCAGTGGTCCCTCCTGGTCTGGAGGAAGAGAGGTCTTTGACCTCTAGCTTCCAAGTGGCTGGGAGTCACTTGGGTGTCCCTCCGGTTGGGAGGAAGAGGGGAGGCTGTTCCCCTAGTCAAGCTGTGTGGCAGCAACTGTTTGCAGATTGAGTCTGCTTGGTTCTAGCGTTTGCTAGTGAAGCCTCACTCCGGTTGGGAGTGAGGGGTGGATGTAGGTCTGGAGGACCGAACCACCTTAAAATCCTTGAGCAGTGGTTTGCTTGTAGTGTGTTCTTTCATATCTCCTACCACCCTTCACAGATTGTCTTGAGATTTCTTATTCTCATTTGTGCTGCTTCTACTAGTTGATTGTTTGGGGGCCAGTTACATATTTGCTCTTTTGTTTAAAAGGATTTTCAACTGGTTCATCAGATTGCTTGATTTGCTTCCGCTAGATGCTTGGATAGGCACGCTCCAAGTGTTTGTATTTGAGTTGAATCAAATTGGTTCTATTCTGTGTCTATCTCTAGCATCCAAATTTTATTTGGCCATTATACATAGAAGGATACATTCACCCCCCTCTGTATCCGGGCCTAGCACCCTAACAGTTAGTAATTCGGAGTCCGGGAGCCATCGGGACAACCTCTGCAATCTTCTGTCAGAAGCCTGAAGCTGCCTCGCCCAGATTCTGTCACCCTATTCGGACCTCCACCTGGACCAGCTTCGGCATCAGAAGAATTCCACAAAATTCTGAGCATCCCTGCCCCAGTTACGAAGAGTTCCTCGCTGGTCTCATCATCGTAAAAATTCTAAACCGGGAGTTATGACCTCAACAGTGACTGTCAGTCATCCACCATAGAAAGCAGGCAGATTCGACATCGGCGTCTCCTTTCACGATTTCGGTGAATCTCCCTTCCCCGCCTGGCCGGCTTACCGCCCCTCCCTGCGTGGAGGTAGTGTTTGCGTGTAAATAAACATCCCCACCCCAAGTCCACCCTCCTGTGTGAGGTGTAGTGCTTGTAATTACTTAAACAGGGTTCAAGCTTCACCGGCGCAGTGTGCGGGGAACCCACACTTCCCCGCTCGCCCATCATCTCCGACCGGGGTTGGTTTCTTCAAACCAACCAGGTGAGCTTCTGCCCTTGCTCCATTTACTTCTATTCGTTTTATATCCGTACAACTTGTCCGCTGGTCGGTGAGAGAGTGCTTATTCCCGGACCCACCGACTCTTGTGTGGTCGCCGTGGCAATAGTGAATGAGTGACCTAGTGCCCCCAAGGCACCCGGCCGCCCTTGATTGTGGGCATCATACCTTCGGGAGGGTGAACCTTAGTTGTGCTGGCCCTCTACCAGTAAGGGTCTTTCTCCACCACCTCGACTCGGCATCATCGAGTCACCACGGGTTACGGGTGTGCACGGTGGTTCGGTCCAATTTCAAAGAAATCTCAAACCTTGAGTTGTGTTTTGCGAACTAAGTCCGAGGGAGCATAGTGTCTTGCTGCATTCCCATTATTGTGTCACATCAACTTGGTATCAGAGCAGGTTCTAGACTTGTCTCTACTAAGTCTTGTCCTAGGGCGCATAAGCATTTAGAGTCATTCGGTTCATCAACATGGCTACCTCTCTTTGGTCCCACTCGGCCCTCCACAAAGGTCCGATCGACCACCCATTTTCGGACATCCTTATAGATGAGAGTATCACCTTTGATGGGTCACATGCTAGTGATTATGTTAGGTGGGAGACTTTCATGATAAAACACTTTGATAGGACTAGGGTCTATGGACACGCTAGAGTCCGTAGGGCCACAGGGCGACTTCGGGGACAAGCCAAGAAGGAGTGGGAACGCATAGTGAGCTTAAGGAGGATTTGGAGGCAAGAACCCATAGGATCATGGGAAGAGATGAAAAGTGAGCTTAGGAAGATCTACGCCCCCCGACCCTCCCACTCCTACCGTGAGGACCATAACCCGAAGAGCACTCCCACTCCCCCATTTCCTCCCAGTTAACCCAAGACCTCCATTAGGACCCAAACCCCACCACCCAAAGGACCCCTAGATTTATTGGAAGAGATAAGGGTTGAGATCAGGAAGATCTTCACTCCCCAACCCTCCCACTCCTACCTTGAGAACCATAACCCAAGGAGCTCTCCCACTCCACCTTTCTCTCCCAGTCAACCCAAGACCTCCCTTAAGGCCCAAACTCCACCACCCCAAATGATTCCTATCCCGATCACCACCACCATTCAAACCAAAGTGGCCCCCACCCTCACTCCACCTAGGCCCATGACGGCCATCACCCAACCTAAAATTCTCCATCAAACCCACACCCCACAAGCTTCCACGGTCCCCACCACTACCCTTCCATCTTCCCCTAAAAGGGACACACCTCCCAGAATCAATCAACCCAGTCCTCCTCGACCCACCCATCTTCCACTACCAACCCCAATCCTACCCCAACTTAGGTCTCCACTTCTTCCACTCCCAAACCCAACCCAAGTTCGAACACCCTCACCACCTCGGGTGCACCATGCCCCAACCTTCATCACCCCATCCACAAAAGACCTTCCCATTCCCTTGGAGAGCAGAACCCCCACACCCCAAAAGGATAAGAATGTGATTGAGGAATATGAGGCTCCCCTAGATTGAGAGGAAGAATATGAAGCCCAATGCCAAGGGTTGGGTCAAGAAGGCTCCTCTTTATCCAAAGAGGCCACAACGAGCCTAACTAGGAACATCCTCCCTCTAGAGTTGCCAGATGACCAACCAAGTCTCCCCACCCATCCTTCCATAAGAACTATGATTTTAGGGGAACCCCTCATTGAGTGGCTTAAGCAAAACCTCCTCCTCCACATCATGCACCCCCCTATGGAGAATCATTACCCAATTTTGCCCACTCCTCCTTTCCACACAACCTGCCAATCGTTCTCCTTTGTGGGAGCCATGAGGGACTTGATTAAGAGTATACTTTGGCAAATAGAGTGACAAACATGTGGGCCTTAGAAGCAAGCCACATGGGGTACCTTAGTTTCTCACACCCCTCCATCGGGACCATCACCTCCATTTACACCAAGGGTCCTTGCATGAGTAAACTCCTATTATTTATACCCGAGCCTAATGAGTCTTACATCACCCCCTTACCCTCCTACAAGGAGCATTGCATCGGGTCCCACCAGGGTCATGACTTCCACTTCCCTATGTGTGCTAGGGACCCTAGGGCGATCACTTGGATTGAAACCCCCCTCCACGTCACTCACCCCTTAACCCATCTTGATCTGTTTGGCCACTCCCTATGGGCTTCCAAGTACTCATCACTTACCACCCACTCCCTCCTACCCTCACCCACCATGTCAGTCCTAACCCACCCATTTCGAAATTCTGCCCACACTATGAGAGTCAATGCCAAGGGTGACATCAACCTTGGAAATAAGGGAGTGACCCATCCCAAGAACCGCTTCGATCCCCATGAGTGGAAACCCCCAAATCTCACAGATGGGACCATCTTGATAGGAATCCATGTATCACAACCTTTCGCATCATGTGGTCAGGCTAGTCACATCATTTGTGTCACTCACACACTAGGTCCAGTGCACGATAGGTTTACATTTGGACAAGTTGGTCTTCCCCCACTCTTCATCCGTCTCATGCATGATAGGGCCACTTATGGCTGCCCCGATCCACCTAAGTGCACCAAGGTCCACATGGTTTCTAAGCATGATTGGTCAATTCATGGATGCCCTGGTCCTCCTAAGTCTGTCAAAACCAAACTAACACTTGATAGGGCTGAATTTGGTTGTCCAGGCCCTCCCTTCATCCCTATAGGATCATCATTCATGACATTGCATGATAACATTCGCAAACACAACAACAAGAGTAGCAAGGTTCTTAAGGAATTAGCCGATTCCCACTGTCGCCACCAAGAAATCCATGTCGGTGATTTTGTGATGGTGAGGACTGAGATTGTCTCAAAACTGAGGTCTCGTGGAGCAGGCTCCTTTCAGGTATTGAGGCGCCTTAACACAAATGCTTATGTGTTCGACCTCCCCGAAGGGTACGGAGTAAGCCCCACTTTCAATGTGGCTGACCTGGTGCCCTACAAGGGTCCCACGGTGACACCCAGTGAGGAGATCCATCCTATCCCACCCCTTGAGAGAGCCCCCACACCAACGAGAGCTCCATCTGGCCAGAGAAACCAGCGTGATCAAGTGGAGCGGATATTAGATGAACAGATCACTACCACACGGAGCAAGGCGTATGAGCGATATCTGGTTAGGTGGAAGGGACGACCAGCTTCGGTTGACGCCTGGGTGATTCGGGAGGATCTCCAACAGCTGGATCCTGACCTATCAGAGCAGTACCGCAGCAGGGTGGACCCTTACTCGACAGAGTCGAGTTCTCTGCACCCCGGGAGTATGATGGGGACATCGCTTACCACTTCCCATTTCTCCATGGGTCCCGGTGATCGCCATTGTGTTCGTCTTGATTTCTTGAGTCAAGTTATGTAATTTTCATATTTTTCTGGAGTCATATCATTGTAATTTTTCTTTTATTTGAGTCAAGTCCCTAGGTTAATGAGTCATCTACCTAAGTTTATTATCATTATGTCAGTTAGATTGGTTAATGGGCCCAGTTATATGGGCTTGGCCCAGGGGCGCCCCTTTCCCCCTTGGTTAGTTGTCATTAGTCAAAAACTCAGGGTCTTTTGTTAAATTGTGGATTTCCCATAAATAGGACCCCAATTCCCCCCATTGGAGGCTAATGAAGTATTGAAAGAATTTTGCAAAAGCATTTGTGCATCTCTCTCTCTCTCTCTCTACCTCTCTCTCTCTAAAGGGGGCGAACCCCTCTCTCTCTCCTCCCCTCTCTCTCCAAATTTCGAATTTCACTCTCTCTCCTCCCCATTCACCTCTAATTAAGACCCCTCCCCCTTCCCCATGCCTCCCATTTAATCCCCCTCCAACCCCTAGGTGGAAGCCCCTTCTCCTAGGCACCTCTCCCTCCTCCCAAGCAACCTTTCCCCTTCCCCATACAACCCTTCATTTTCCCAAGAGAGAATCCCCTCTCCCAAGTAACCTTTCCCCTCCCCAAGGCAACTCCTCCCCTTCCCTAGGCCTCCATTAAACACCTCCATTAACCCTCCACCCAAATCAAAGAGAACCCTCCCCATTTCCCCAAGCCACTTGCGCCCCCATCATCCCACCTCCACCCCCTTGACCATTTGCGCACTCACCCATACCCCTGCTAGCTCCGCCCCTGGTCTCCTCCCTCACCACACCTTCCCACCTCCCAAACCCCTCCACCACCACCATTGCTAACCCTTCACTTGCATCAACCTAGTTCCACCACCATTCCCTTCCCCTTTGTCCAGTCTGCAGGTGGCAGAGAAAGGCTCAACTTGCAGAAGCAATCACGGATTCATACAGTGACGTCTGAGGGCGTACCATACCTTTCTGTAAATTTCGTCCAATCAGCTTTGCAGGCGAGGCGATCCCATCCCATTCTGAGTTCGGGGCTGTCCGGGAGAACCAGTCTCCCCCGACTGCGCTGGACTCCATCTGCAGAGTATCTGAACCCGATTAGAAGCTGCACCACGATAAACGGCAGAAGATTCAGACCAAGAGCCCTTCTAAAAAGTTCTTCCTCCTCCAGTTCTCGATCAGAATCAAGAAGCAGAACCGCGTTCGGTGTCCGGAGGCCAAAGTTACCATTTTTCTCCCTCGGCTGCGCGGGCCTGCCTCCCACAGTCTGCAACGACCTGCCTCCACTCTTCTGAGCCCCCCATTCCTCTCTGACATCAGACGGCTTCTCCGCCAGTTTTTCTGCGAAGAGGGCTCATCCACGGTTCCAGAAACTCCGGCGGTTAGTAATTCGGAGTCCGGGAGCCATTGGGACAACCTCTGCAATCTTCTGTCAGAAGCCTGAAGCTGCCTCGCCCAGATTCTGTCACCCTGTTCGGACCTCCACCTGGACCAGCTTCGGCTTCAGAAGAATTCCACAAAATTCTGAGGCATCCCTGCCCCAGTTACGAAGAGTTCCTCGCTGGTCTCATCATCGTAAAAATTCCAAACCGGGAGTTATGACCTCAACAGTGACTGTCAGTCATCCACCACAGAAAGCAGGCAAATTCGACATCGGCGTCTCCTTTCGTGATTTCGGCGAATCTCCCTTCCCCGCCTGGCCGGCTTACCACCCCTCCCTGCGTGGAGGTAGTGTTTGTGTGTAAATAAACATCCCCACCCCAAGTCCACCCTCCTGTGTGAGGTGTAGTGCTTGTAATTACTTAAACAGGGTTCAAGCTTCACCGGCGCAGTGTGCGGGGAACCCACACTTCCCCGCTCGCCCATCGTCTCCGACCGGGGTTGCTTTTATCAAACCAACCAGGTGAGCTTCTGCCCTTGCTCCATTTACTTCTGTTCGTTTCATATCCGTACAACTTGTCCGCTGGTCGGTGATAGAGTGCTTGTTCCCGGACCCACCGACTCTTGTGTGGTCACCGTGGCAATAGTGAATGAGTGACCTAGTGCCCCCAAGGCACCCGGCCGCCCTTGATTGTGGGCTTCATACCTTCGGGAGGGTGAACCTTAGTTGTGCTGGCCCTCTACCAGCAAGGGTCTTTCTCCACCACCTCGACTCGGCATCATCGAGTCACCACGGGTTACGGGTGTGCACGGTGGTTCGGTCCAATTTCAAAGAAATCTCAAACCTTGAGTTGTGTTTTGCGAACTAAGTCCAAGGGAGCATAGTGTCTTGCTGCATTCCCATTATTATGTCACATCACAGGGTATAGTGGAGTGTCGGATGTGAAGCCGTCATTTGGGGTGAGCCCTCGAATTCATCAACACCTCACCAGGATGTTTCCGGAGGGGCTTCGACCTGCTTCGAGGCAGAAGCATGCCTGGTCAATGCGCTCACTTGCCTCTTCAGAGCTTCGATCTCCTGCCGATATGCTTGAAGCAGCATCATCATTGCTGGATCGAGGGTGGATGGGCTAGGAGCTTGGCCTCCCCCTTCCATTGGAGCATCTAGAGAAGGTGCTAGCCTCTCTCTTACATCTTCAGTAGTAATCACGTTCACTATCATGGCGACTGCATCTGAGCTTGTTTCGTCGACAAGGGCTTGTATTACCTCGGCTGCGGCTCTTCTTCTCCTGGTGATGGGGCCCGACCTTTCAACGAGCCTAGTCACTTCTTCATGATCTTCGGGGAGAGCCCCATACGGGCTGGCCACCCCAGCCATGTTGTAGGTGTAAATCTGCAGCTTCTTGTTTCTTTGGGTCACTTTCCTGGCTGACTGTCAAGGGAAAATTAATCTATCAAACACCGAGATTCTCGGCGTAGTTTCTTCACGGAGGGGTGGCCATAGCATCCCGACTCCGCATCTTTGATGTTTTTCAGGTTGATCTGTTGCTCCCGACTTCTTTCCATATCATTCACAGCTTCTATGAGCCGCTGTGTTCCCAAGAGGGTGTTTCCAAGGCCGCGGAGGTATCCTCGTGCGGCCTGAGTAACATTGTCCTGCCCACTGGTAGGGCGGACCTTTGGTGGTGGCACTCTAGCTTGTGCGAGTGGTTCGTAGGCGAGGTGCCTCCGTTCGGACATCGCGCCGTTTCTTCCATCATTTTAATAAATGTTCGCCTGCCGGCCATAAGCTTGGAAGGCTGGTCTTCGAGACACCCAGATTGGCGCCTTGGTCTTCTCTTCTTTCTCTTCTTTCTCTTCCTTCTCGAGCCTGTTAGTCCTGATGGGCTTGTGTTGAATTGGGGCCGAAGACCATAAACCTCTGATTAGTCACCAAGAAAAGGGGCCTTATGGCCTAAAAGAATCATATTACGGGAAATGAGTGAAAGATAAATTGAAGAGCATTAAAATCCCCTAAGCTAGGGTGCAAATAGATATTTAAAATCATGTCGGTCGTATGTTAACTGGAGAGGGGGATTTTCGCAGCCCACCACAAAGGCAGCCCAACAAGACCCACAAGGTCCAACCAGGCGAGCCCGCCCGAGTGATAGCCCACAGGGCCCACTTAGGGAAGAAAAGCCCAATAAATAAGACTCGAGGAACTAACTCTCCCCGGCGGCCTTCTAGGCTCGGAGGGCCCGAGACAACGGTCAGGTCCCAAGGAAGGTCTGGCCTAACGCCCTCTCCCCATCCGAGAGAGATAGGCTCTAGCCGACCTATCCGACCCCACCTTCACCGGGCCATGCCTATCGCTCGGACAAGAGCTAGCATCCCCGAGGCTCGGTAAGGCCGGTTGATTATCCGCATGTGCAGCCGTTCAGAGTCCCCCGCCAGCGGGAGAGTCAGGGGAGCCGCCAGACTCCAAGGGGATAACGTTCCCACGATCAGGCCATGAAAGTCCCCGTTAAAGACGTAACTCCCGCCGGGAACCCCTCAGCTTGCAGGACTCCTGAAGGCGGCGCACTATTTAAGCAAGGGATACCCTCCGGAAGAAGGTAAGAGAAACAAGGCATTCACACACCCTAAGCTCCTGAGCACGATTCGCTTCACCCTCTGGTGGAGAGGATTCTCGCGCATCAGCTCTCTCCTCCCCCCATTATCGCTTCCACCATAGCTCTACTGACTTAGCCATCGGAGGGTTTTCCCCCAGGGAGATCCCCTGGGCCCTCTGATACGTTTCCCTCTCTTGCAGATTCATCTTCTGGTGATCCATAGCCCGCTTAGGACTCAGCGCGAGATCTCGCCTCTTCATAGCCCGCTCAGGACTCAGCGCGAGATCTCGCCTCTTCATCTGGCGCCGTCTGTGGGAAACACACGAAGAGCCAAGATGGTGAGAAGAAGCTCAGGGAGGAGATCCGCCGATGGGAAGGGTAAGGCTATGGCAGCGGCGGGAGGCGCCCCCTCTAGGGTCTCGCAGAGCCCCCCTCCAACGCCAGCATCCACACCAACAGGCCACCACCCCCCGGCGGAGACAGGGGCACCCCTCGACGGTGGCGCCAACGCCTTCCAAGCCCTCAACGAAAAGATGGACGTCCGCGTGGAGCTCATGAGGGCCCAGGCGGCTAGGGACGCAAGGTCCCGCGCCCCGTCAGGAAGTCCCCCTCGAAGGAGTGCGACGCAGCACACCGCCGGAGGCCGCTTCACCCTCCGTGGCTGACAGCTCCTCCGCAACGACGTCGGAGGACCCTCGCATGCTCCGCCTACGGAGCAAGAGGCTTCCTCCACGCCGAGGAGAGGGAAGCAGCGGGCAAGGCCGCTGCGCCCGGGCACCAGTACTCCGGGAGATCGCCACGACGCCCCCCCCCCAGCCCCACGGCGCGACCGCAGCCAGAGCTGTCTCTCCGGCTACGAGATTTTGAAAGACGGTTCGCAGAGCAAGAGCGCGCCCTCTGCGCCCTGCAGAAGACCTCTTTCCCGGAGGACGAGGAGAAATCCCCTTTCTCCGAGTACATCTTGAAGGCAGAGGTCTCTCCCAGAGCCTCCATCCCAACCTTCAAGCTCTACGACGGCCAGGGCGACCCAGTCGACCACTATGATAGCTTCGATGCCCTGGTGACCCTGCATGGAACGCCGGATCCCATCAAATGCCGAGCCTTCGTGGCCACCCTGGTCCAAGGTGCTCAGGCATGGTTCCGGGCCCTCGCCCCTGGGTCCATCCGAGACTTCAGGCAATTTGGGCGAATCTTCAAGGAGAGTTTCACCGGTAGCGCCCCCCCAAGGTCAGTAGCGGGGCTCCTGGCTCTCAAACAGGCGCAAGGGGAGAGGCTCCGGACTTACGTCCATCGATTTAAATCGGAAGCCCTCAGGATCCCCCGCCTGGATGTGGCCTCAGCCACAACCGCACTGACCGGGGGCACCCGGGATGAGAATCTCCGTCGCGAGCTTGTCCTCCACCCTCCCTCGACCCTTGCCGAGCTAGTGACTCTGGCACTGCGCCACGCCGAGTGTGAAGAAGTACTCAGCGCCTGCCGAGACGCAACCGGCTCGGGTCGGGAGGGGGACAAGAAGCGGACCTCCGAGCCAAACCCTGGCTCGGGTATGAAGCGAGATCGAGAAGGAGAGCGCAAGAGAAAGTACGAGCGGTACACCCCCTTGACCGCGCCAGTCTACGAGATCTATGAAGACATCAAAGACTCGGGACTTCTCTGCCAGCCCGAGCCAATGAGGTCGAAGAACCGCAAGCGGGACAGGCATTGCCTGTTCCACGGCGACCACGGGCACCACACCGGAGATTGCCATCAGCTCCAGGACGAGATCGAGCACCTCATCCGTCTGGGGCATCTAGCCCGGTTCACGACTGGGCACAAAGAAGACCGAGACGCCGCAGAGGAGATCGACAACGCCCCCCGAGGGGTCCACATCAACGTCATCTCCGGAGGAGCGGCATCGGGCGGCGACACCAGCCGAGGAAGGAAACGTCATGCTGAGCGGGCCAGCCGAGCCTTAGAGCCCCCCAGAGGCCCGCCGATGGAGCCCCAGGTCATAGTCTTCTCCGACCAAGACCTGGAAGGGCTGAGCACCCCGCATGACGATGCCCTCGTTATCTCGGCCACGATAAATCACTGTAATGTAGACAGGATTTTGGTTGATAATGGGAGCGCCCCCGATATATTATCTTATGACTATTTTCTCAAGATGGGGGAAGACCCATCCAAGCTCCGCCCGATCCGAACGCCCCTTTGCGGGTTTAATGGCCTGGCCACCTACCCTGAGGGAGCCCTAAGCCTGCCGGTCACTATCGGCACCCCACCCAAAACCGTTACGGTCATAGTGGACTTCATAGTGATTAAAGGTATGATAGCGTACAACGCCATTTTCGGCCGGAAAATTCTCAGCCGAATAAAGGCCGTACCATCTACCTATCACCAAAAAATGAAGTTTCCCACCAAAAACGGGTTGGGGGAAGTCCGAGGTAACCAGGCCACGGCTAGAAGGTGCTACAATATCTCGGTGGAAGCCTCAAGGCCGGACGGGAAGGATAAGGGCCCCAGGGGAGTCGAAGGAAAAGCCGTGACCACCGAACCCGGTGGCGAGTTATTAACGGTATTCCTGAACGACGACCCGGCCCTAGGAGTAAGGATCGGCACCGACCTACCACCAGAGGAACATCAGCAATACAAGGAGTTTCTTTCTGAGTACGTTCGGGTCTTCGCTTGGTCCGATGATCAACTCCCTGGTATACCAGAGGAAACTGTGATGCACAAGCTCAACCTCGATACCACCGTGAGACCCGTACAGCAGCGGAGGAGGAAGCATGCGCCCGAGAAACAGGCGATCATCAAGGCGCAGGTCACCAAGGGACAAGAGACTGGTCTTTTTAGACCGGTCCTGTACCCGACGTGGCTAGCCAACGTCGTCCTAGTACCGAAAACCACAGGCAAGTGGCGAATGTGCGTAGACTTCACCGATCTGAACAAGGCCACCCCCAAGGACTGCTATCCGCTACCGAGCATCGACCAACTGGTTGACTCAACCTCGGGCAACGAGATACTCAGTTTCCTGGATGCCTATTCGGGTTATCATCAGATCCGAATGAACCCTGAAGATGTCGAGAGGACCGCCTTCATCACCGACTACGGCGTGTACTGCTACACCCGGATGCCCTTCGGATTGAAGAATGCTGGAGCCACATACCAGCGACTGGTCAACCATATGTTCGAGGGACAGTTAGGTCGGAACGTCGAGGCCTACATCGACGACATGCTCGTCAAGACCCCGAGGGCCCAAGACCCCTTCACCGACCTCGCCGAGACTTTCGGCACCCTCCTGAAGTACAGCATGAAGCTCAATCCCGCCAAGTGCGCCTTTGGAGTAAGATCCGGGAAGTTCCTCGATTTCCTGGTCACTCAGCGAGGGATCGAAGCCAACCCCGACAAGGTCCAGGCCATCATGGACATGCGCCCGCCCACGTGTATTAAAGACGTCCAGCATCTGACGGGGCGTGTCGCTGCTCTCAGTCGTTTCCTGTCCCGTGCGGCCGAACAATGCTTGCCCTTCTTCAAGCTGATGAGGGGGCCCAAGGTAGCATCTGCTACGTTCGCATGGGATGGGGAATGCCAGACAGCGTTCGCCGAGCTCAAAGAGTTCCTGACTTCACCCCCGGTGCTTTCCAAGCCCGTCCCGGGTGAGGTCTTGTTGCTCTATCTCTCGGCGACGCCATCAACGGTCAGCTCGGTCCTAGTCAGAAATGACTCAGGAATCGAGAGGCCGGTCTACTACACTAGCAAGGTGCTCAACGAGGCCGAGCGGAGGTACCCCGCAACCGAGAAACTCGTGCTAGCATTGGTTACCTCCGCAAAGCGGCTCCGACCCTACTTCCAGGGGCATCCCATCACTGTGCTAACCGGTGAGCCACTGAAGAAGATTCTGGCCCATCCCGAAGCCTCGGGGCGACTCGTCAAATGGGCCATCATGCTCGGGGCCTACGACATCTCGTATCGGCCACGATCAGCTATCAAAGGACAAGCGCTCGCCGACTTCATCGCCGAGAGCACCGTTCCGGTCGAGGACAGGCCTCCGACAGCAACCGGGCCAACCTGGGAGCTGTTCGTCGATGTATCGTCCAACTCTGTCGGCAGCGGCGCAGGGATCCTCTTAAAGTCCCCCGAAGGAATAGAATTGCAATACGCCCTGAAGTTCAACTTTCTGGCGTCCAATAATGATTCCGAGTACGAGGCCCTTATCTCGGGAGCCCGCATGGCCCGACGGTTGGGGGCCGAGCGAGTCAGGATCCACACCGACTCCCAGCTAGTTGCAAGCCAGGTCAATGGCGAGTACGAAGCTCGGGAGGCACCTATGATCAAATACCTCCAGTTGGTCTGGAGCCTGGCCCAGCAGTTCGAGGAGTTCGAGGTAGTCTGAATAGCTCAGGAGCAAAACTCTCGGGCGGACGCCCTCTCCCGACTGGCCTCCTCCCTAGACCCGGAAGGTACACGATCGGTCCTCCTAGAAGAGCTAGAGCGCCCGAGCATAGACTCGGAGCTCCTCACCATTGACTCGGCCACTCCCGGTGACTGGCGCTCCCCCTACCTGTCCTGGCTACGGGACTCCCAGGAGCCCTTCGACCCTCGAGAAGCCCGCCGAATGAAGTACCAAGCTCGGCGCTTCGTCATCCTCGACAACGTTCTCTACCGAAGATCGTTCTCCGGGCCCCTCCTGAAGTGTCTCGGTCCTGACGAAGCAAGCCAAGCTGTTGAAGAGATTCATCAAGGCCTGTGCGGAGCACATTCAGGAGGACGGTCGCTGGCCAGAATCCTGCTAAGGCAGGGGTACTGGTGGCCTACCCTACAGCGCGACTGCACGGCTTACGTACAACAGTGCGACCGTTGCCAGCGGTTCGACCATTTGGTCCATCAGCCGGCCACGGAACTTATCACCCTTACTGAGCCCTACCCTTTTGCTCGGTGGGGGATCGACATCCTTGGGCCATTCCCAACGGCTCAATCCCAGAAGAAGTTCATCATCGTCGCCATCGACTACTTCACCAAGTGGATCGAGGCTGAAGCTACATCAAGGATCACCGAGACAGTCGCCTGGGGCTTCGTTTGGAAATCGATCATTTGTCGCTTTGGCATCCCCCGAGTGATAGTGAGCGATAACGGGCGGCAATTCGACTCTCGGTACTTCCGAGACAGATGCGCCTACCTAAATATCCGCAACCACTTCACTTCGGTCGCCCACCCTCAGGCCAACGGGCTGGTTGAAAATGCCAACAAAACCATCTTGAAGGGCATAAAAACCAGACTCGGCAAGGCTAAGGGTAGCTGGCTCGAGGAACTGCCTAGCGTACTATGGTCGCACCGAACGACCCCCAGGACGACAACCGGTGAGACCCCTTTTCAGCTGGTATATGGCACCGAAGCCGTCGTTCCGTTAGAGATCGCCAATCCGTCTCTCCGAGTGATCAGCTTTTCGCTCGAGGCAAACGAGCAGAAGTTGCTCGAGAACCTCGACCTGGCAGACGAACTCCGAGAGATCGCGAATGTCCGAGCTATGGAATACTAGCGCCGCCTCACTCGGTACTACAACGCCAAGGTCTGGGGCAGACAATTCTGACCAGGGGACTTCATCCTCAGGAAGACCGAAGCCTCTCGACCACTGGTGGCGGCGGGCAAGCTATCCCCCAACTGGGAAGGCCCCTACCGAGTGATCGAGACGCTTGGGAAAGGTGCGTATAGGTTGGCCACAATGGAAGGGGAACCCATTCCCCAGACATGGAACGCAACCACACTGCGCAGATTTTATTTCTGAAAACTGTATCAACAAATCGGGTAAAATAAAACCCCCTTTTTTTTGCATTCATTCAAGATAATTGTTGGTACATCAGAAAGGCAACTGCCAATACATTACATAGTGAAAAGTAAAAATCCATCTAGCACCACGACAGACGGCCATCGCCCGGCCGACCCAGTCTTGACCTTCTCACATCCAGCCACTGACTCTGCCTCGCGAAGAAACTGGCTCGGACAAGAGATGGTCGACCCAGTTGGCTCGGGTGGACCGTGACAAGGGTGACAGAGGGATGACAAGGAGAAGGCCACCTTTCACGCGAGGAAGGCTACCTTCCAAGTTGGCAACAACCTGGAAAAAGGAGCGCCGTGAAGGTCTCCTCTCTGCCAATCCACCAACTCCTTGGAGGCGAACAGAAAGCAAGCAGCCCCCGAAGAGTGAAAGAAATGAAGAACAAAAGAGAGAGAAAGAGGCTGCGGACAGAGGTGAGCCGCCTCCTCCCCTCCCACGGAGGGGAATGGAGGCCGGCATCCCTAACTCCCCCATCCGCCCTCCATCTCGGCGTCCGCCCGGAAGCCTCGCTGGAGCCAAGAGGAGGCAAACGGCGTGCCCCCACACGTCAAAGCCCTCTCCAGATCCGCGCGGCGACCGTTGGACCCATCTCATGCACGAGCGGCGACCGTGGGATCCGACCGACATTCCAGGACAGCGGAAACCGGCCGCTCCCCGTCGTCTGCGGCGTCACCTTCTGAAGGGTCCTCCATGCTCCGATCGCGGCGGCGCAACACAGAGCGAAAACGAGGGAATAAGAGCAGACCGCCGACGAGAGTCCTAAGTGTTAAGAGGGAAGGAACACCCTTCGGTCCTTTTTATAGGCCAAGGGAGGCCACGCGCCTTAAATGACTCCCCCCTCGAAAACACGCTACAGGACCTCCCCTGGAAGGTCACCTCCAATTCCTCGGTCCCCGCCCTAGCGGGATTCGCGAAGCGCCTCGACTTCCAAAGCATGGTGGAATGAAAAGACGCCCCGCCAGAAGTCTCCCGAATCGGCATGCGAAAATGGTGCAAAGAATATCGGCACTTTCCAACTGCCCCCGATACGCCAGCCAATTCACGGCAAAGATAGCGATCAAACAAAGTAAGTTCTTTATTGCCTCCCATAAAGAAGTCCTCTTACAAAAGGAAAAATAGACAAAAAGGGGAAGGGACAAAATAAAGCAAAATACATCAGGCCTCGGGCCCACTTTGAAGCTCAGGAACAGCAGTAGGGGACGCGTCACCCCCGGTACCTTCGGTGACGGCCGGCCCGGACACTGACCTCGCCTGTGCGAGAACTGTCCCAATCGTGACCCCTCCCGGAGCCTCCGGAGTTGGTGACCCCGCTGGAGGTGACTCCTTCGGTTCTTCCCGGGCCGAGGATGAGGAGCTGGAAACTGACTCATCCGAGTCATAACTCTGGCCGTAAGGAAAATCGCCCCCAGCAAGGTGCTCATTGGCGTAGCTCATCGCCCGGCGATAGCCCTGCCTGAATCCCTTTCGAGCACCCCGGCGGAGCGCTACCTCATAGTAGGGGAGGGCAGCTTTAATCAAGTCGGCCGAGTAAGCTTCCGAGCCTTTGTAACGCTCGATCGCCTCCGCCTCGACCTGCCCTACCCTTCAAACAAGCTCAACCCGAGCCCGCTCCGCCTCGGCCGCACGCTCTTCCGCCCTCGCCAGACGCTCCTCTAGCTCGGTCATCCTCCGCTCGGCTTCGATCGTCCGGCCCTCCGCCCGGGCTCGGTCTGCCTCGGCCTCAGCACGAAGGCGCTCCGTGTCCTCCGCCCGATCCTGCAGCTCGCTGTGCTCAAGCTCCCAGAGGCCATCCAGCTCGATGTGACGCTGACGCTCATCTTCTAGACGTTTGCTCTTCCTCTCGAGTGATTCTTGGGCCCTTGCTAGCTGCTCGGCCAGCGCCTCGGCTTCCCGTCGGCTCGACCGCGCCAACTCCCTGAATGCGAGGAACTTCCGCCGGAGCCCCTCATGCTCCCCCTCGAGCCGGGCTAGTTTTCCCTCGCATCCACCAAGGGTCCAGGCAAGCCTCGACCGTTCCGCCTCCATCCGGGCGTGCACCTCCGCCATCACGGCCGCTGTCCGAGCTATGACCAGGTCGCCCTCCATCAGGACATCAAGGACCCCGGCAGGAGTGTTGCGCCTTTCTCCCCCCCTCATCCTCTCGGCGATCGACCGGCAGAGCCGGTACAAGTCACCCGAGATACCGAGCCTGTCCAGAGGCTCCGGCAAAGGGGACCGCTCCACCCTGGGCACCCCGCCAGAAGACCCTGTTCGGGTAGCAAAGCTGACCGCCCCGCGCGCCACGGTCGGTTGGGGTCGCGACGCCTCCCCGGGCGAACCCCCATCCTCGACCGGCGCCGCGGGATCGGTCGCACCAGAAACTTCCGACACCTGGGGCTGCAACGCCCCCACGGGCGAACCCCCATCCGCGCCGACCGATCCCTCGGTCCAAGCGCCGGCCACACCGGCATCGGCCCCCTCTGCCCCCGCAGAGGGGAGAGCCGACCCATCACCTCCCTCTGAGGGGCCCCTGGTCTCCTCGGCCCCCTCTCGCCCGGCGGATGGGAGAGCCAGCCCGGAGGGGTCGGCCCCATCCTACCCCCAAGGGGGGAGCGCCGCCGAGCCAGAATCACCCCCGACGGCGGTAGAAAGGCCGGCCTTCTTGGCCCTTTTCCTGGCCTTCACGGCCTCCCGCAGTTTCCCCGCCAGGGGATCCTTGCGCTTCAGGCCGGTCGATCGAGAAGACCCCTCGGGGGCCACCCCCTTGCCCTTGTCTCGGGCCTGGGCGCGACCCGCCGAGGCATCAGGTTCATCGGCTGCTGAGTCATCTCCCAGATCGATGACCTCGGCCGCCTCCTCCAGAGGCTCCCGCCTCACGTCTGCAATAAGGAGAAGCCCCAGTCAGGAGGAGGAAAGGAGCTACCACCCCAGAAAAAGAGCCTCAAGAGCTGTACCTGTCGACGTCAACCGCGAGAGAAGACACCGTTCGATGTTCTCCGGCGTCACTAGCTCCTCGGTCGATCGACGGTCCTCCAGTAGACGGGCAGCCTGCTGCTCCACGTGGGGAGGGAATTCCTCCTGGCGAGGGGGCAGATTCGGATGAAAGTTGGGCGAGGTCCGACATCTCCAGATCTCATCCGTCGCCACCGCCTTCACCCAGAAGAAGTGGGTCTTCCACCCCTTGTGCGAGGAGTCCTTCGCCACAAGCGAGATGCAGCTCCTATTCCTCCGCGCCTGGATGAAGTAGAAGCCTTTCCCCGCCGACGGGTGCGCTTTCAACTCAAAGAAGAAATGGAAGAGGTCCAAGGAAGGAAAAATGTCGTGCTGACGACAAAGAATCCGGAAGGCCGAGAGCAGAAGATATGAGTTGGCCACCAACTGAATAGGAGCCAACCGGAAAAAATTAAGAAGCTGCAGCACGAGAGGATCGAAAGGGAGACGAAATCCGCTCTTCCAAGCCAGAAGAAAGGTGCAAATGTGCTCCCCGTGATCATCCAGACTCGTCTCGTGCGGAGCGGCGGCAGTAAAGCTGTATCTGAGAGGTAGGCGAAAACGATGCTCCAGCCTCCGCACCTCCGCTTCCCCCAACTCACTGCAGTTGGGGACGGGTTCCCGCCTCTCCGGCACAAGCTCCGGACTCTGATCCGCCATCGAGTCGGGGGAAGATCCCTCGTACGAGCTCGAAGACTCCGGGGGAGAAGGAAGTTTCCGGACCGCCTCTGCGGTTATCCTAGCCAACTCCACGAACGCCGCCGCAAGGCTCCGCGTCTCCGCTGTGCTCTCACGGCGCATCAAGAAGCAAGGAAAGCCTAAAACCCTGGAAGCCTAGAACGATGAACAGCGCCCCCTAAAAACCCCTGAGGGTGGCGGCACGCCGTTCCGTGCTCCGAGAAAAAGGGGGGGCCCCTTCGTTTCGAATCCGTCAGGATCATCATTACGGGCCTCGGCGACCGCTATAAGCGACTCCATAACGCCAACGGAATTCCACCCACCTGAGCCACGCCGGTCCAAAGCCTCGAAAAACTACTCATCCGAGCCTCCATGGCTCGGGAGTAGGAGGGGGACAAGTGGAGAGGGGGATTTCCGCAGCCCACCACAAAGGCAGCCCAACAAGACCCACAAGGTCCAACCAGGCGAGCCCGCCCGAGTGATAGCCCACAGGGCCCACTTAGGGAAGAAAAGCCCAATAAATAAGACTCGAGGAACTAACTCTCCCCGGCGGCCTTCTAGGCTCGGAGGGCCCGAGACAACGGTCAGGTCCCAAGGAAGGTCCGGCCTAACGCCCTCTCCCCGTCCGAGAGAGATAGGCTCTAGCCGACCTATCCGACCCCACCTTCGCCGGGCCATGCCTATCGCTCGGACAAGAGCTAGCATCCCCGAGGCTCGGTAAGGCCGGTTGATTATCCGCATGTGCAGCCGTTCAGAGTCCCCCGCCAGCAGGAGAGTCAGGGGAGCCGCCGGACTCCAAGGGGATAACGTTCCCACGATCAGGCCATGAAAGCCCCCGTTAAAAACGTAACTCCCGCCGGGAACCCCTCAGCTTGCAGGACTCCTGAAGGTGGCGCACTATTTAAGCAAGGGATACCCTCCGGAAGAAGGTAAGAGAAACAAGGCATTCACACACCCTAAGCTCCTGAGCACGATTCGCTTCACCCTCTGGTGGAGAGGATTCTCGCACATCAGCTCTCTCCTCCCCCCATTATCGCTTCCACCATAGCTCTACTGACTTAGCCATCGGAGGGTTTTCCCCCAGTGAGATCCCCTGGGCCCTCTGATACGTTTTCCTCTCTTGCAGATTCATCTTCTGGTGATCCATAGCCCGCTCAGGACTCAGCACGAGATCTCGCCTCTTCATTAACCATTTCATGTTCGGACATAGGCCGGGTTGAAGATGTTCCAAGTATACATGGAATATTGAGACAAATGTACGCCAAGACGTGGCAAATTTGATATTTGAATTATTGAGGAATGATTCAAACTTAGTGAGATATTGGCCCGGGGCAAAGTCCGTCCATGGCCATAATCGAGGGTTGCCCTAGGGTCAAACACGGCTTGCGGGGCATCTTTAATATTTCTCTCACGCTGGGCTCGAGGAGGCAAGGACTTCCGGATAAAATGCCGTTAATTCTTTAAGTTCATTTTTTTATCGTTGTTCCTCAATATGTTAAAATGTTGATATTTATCATTCATCATTCATTCTTCACTTTCTTATTATTTTGTTCTTCCCTCTTTTTTTTTGACGAAGGCTGAGTGAGGCCTGTCATGCCCCGAGCATTTAATACAGCGGAAGATAATCTCGGGGAATGTGAACAGTCGGCATGGTAAGCCTCTTGCAAGCAAGAATAATCAGAGCGCAAGACAATCACACATAAAATACAATTGCACAATAATTCAATGAACTTCTCCTTTCATTAATAATAAGAATGATAAAATCCAAATACATAGACTATTCCAATTCACTTAAATCTAGTCGACTCAATAAAGTGAAAATTACATGAACTCGATCTAGACATTATTGACTTCCTAAGTCTTCACTCTCAATTTTATATGACTTTCATTCGCTCTCGGACCCATCACTTGAATAACTTTAATCCGAATCCGAACTACTTACATCTCCTGAAAAGATTAAAAATAGGTAATGAGCACACTTGCCCAGTAGGTATCTTTGCATCAACATGAAGGTAATATTAAAGTGATTAGCATTTTAGCTCTAAAGAATAAGGTAAAATCATGCGAATGCGGTAAACCACGTAAATAAACCAAAGTAACAAGTCATGATCAGGGTAAGATACGATTGAGCAAGCATGATCAAGCAAGAATGTAATTATGGCCTTTCATGAACAAGAATGTAACAAGAATGTACTAGTAATTCAAGCAAGAATGTACTCTTCACTTAGTAACAAGTACTTCGTGAATTTCTGTGGAATACCATTTTTATGGATAAATGCATGGATATTTATGATTGTTGTAGATTTTCACTTATTTATAAAGAAAGTACTCCCAGCACAATGTGACGGCAGTAGCATCATACCCCATGGTTTATAATAGTATGTTTCCGACAATCAGCCGAGGGGACTAGCATAGAGCCCTTGAACACAATCAGTGCTCGAACCGCATCTTCAAGTATAAATCAAGCTACTTCCACGCATGTAAATAATATGGCCAAGAATATACAATTCCAATGGTAATTCCAGGATAAAGTAATCAAAAATAAGAATGATTCTATTTAGAATACGGAATTTCAATAAATGCATTATAATTAGGTTTTTCCATGGAAACAAATCGGCAGCATAACGGTACGTTCTTTATCTTTCATAATTTATCTTAGATGTCTTTGAATAAAATTACAAGTCATAGACTATCAAGAGTCAATCTAGGATCATAGGAATATTAACCCTTTCGGGTCAACCTCGGGTTAACAGTACTCAGGAATTTTAGCGGTCTATGACTGGGCCGCTATATTGATATGGCGGTCTAGTATTGGGCCGCTATAATGTGCTGAATCAAGAAAGAAATCAATTGGGCTCAGATGACATGGCGGTCAGATACTGGACCGTTAATGGGCCTTAGCGATCGAGTATTGAACCATTACAGAATCAAAAATCAGAAAACATCGGTAGTGCTTCTAGACAATTGGGTTTTAATGGTACAACCAACTCGGCGTCCTAGTCAAAATCCCAGGCTCGTGGAGAATTACGGAGGCCTTGAAACAAGATTTCCTAATCCATTGAAAGGAATATCCAAGGGAGAGGTCATCAGTCCAAGATTATATTCCTATAAGTGCAAAGTGTGTAACTAATGGTCATATACCGGAATATATGCCATGAACTTATAGAAAAATGACACTGAGAGAGAAATAGAATGCTTGCAGTGAGAAACCAACGTTCCATCTCAACTATATAAGCATTTAAACTATAATTTAATACAAAATTATATCATCTTTGGACATGAAACTAACATGTATTTAAAATAATCCTAAGAACCATAAAGAACATGAGACTACTGTTATGAATCAGTAAAACAAAACTCAGGATAGTTCATAACTTTAAAATAGGTTTGAACATAGTTAACTAGGCTTACTTATATGTTAAATGGACTGTCCTTGATTCTATCTCGGGTTGACAGAATAGAACACTTGGCGGTCTATTAAAGAACCGTTACAGTAATGTGGCGGTTTATCGTAAGGCCGCCAGATAGATAAAAATGGTCTATGTCGGGTTCGCTAGATATTCTATAAGAATCAAGTCTACAGAGTGTCTAGCGGTTTATTGTGGGGCCGCTATAATAGATTGGCGGTCGAACATTAAGCCGCAGGAGTACGACTGACAGTAACTAATGTTTAAAGCACATCATGTCTGGAAATCAACATATTTTATAAAACTACTTCATGATAGGATGAGAAATAGGCTGTAATATGCATGGGAACCATGTATTTGGAATAAGAGAATTTATTTGGTTCATTAAGGTTAAGGAAATATGCATGAATGAAATACTAAGTGCATAGGTCCTATTGAAACATGAAATTCTACACACATAAAGCATGAAATCAAGTAAATCAAGAGGGCTTTTAAACCTAGAGTAGTATTTCTGCCGTTCAAGAGATGACCTACCTCTGCTAAAGCTTTTAAACTTTGAATTTGAGGCTAGACGCTACCCTTATTCCCTTGCACGCCTTGTGACAAATCAACAACTTCACCCCTTGATATCTCTTGATCCTCTAGACATAATGACGTGAAATTTGGAGGGTAAGAAGTAGATACTAAGGGGAACAAAATGTTCTAAAGGCACTAAAGCTAAATACCTTGATTTGGCAACCTAATTCCTTGATCTTCATCGGACTTTTGCACAGTTTCCTGGGTTGCAAATGTGGATCCAGCAACTTTGCAGGCTTCTATCTCCTTGTGTGCTTGATCTCCTAGCACGAAATTTTGGGAGATGTTAGTCCTATGTATTGGCAATAAAAACTTCTAAAGAACCTACCTGAAATAATACCGTTTTACCTTGATTCCACGCGAGCCAAAGGTAAGGGTCGCGTAGGTCAAAACTAGGTCCTATTTATAGGGTTTTACTAGAGTTTGAGGATTAGATCGATCGTAGAGTCCTTATTAAACCTTAGATTGACTTCTGAGAGTTCTTAACATGTTTACTAGTCCACCATCTCGATCTCTAGGTGATAACTCATCAAAAATCCAATCTTTTTGCTCTTTCTTCATTTCACGGAACTGACAGGAAATAGCGGTCGAAGATTGGTCCGCCAAATGCGCTGTAGTGGTTTTACGGTAGACTGCTACAGTCCTGGGCACCGAATTTGAAATAAGTTCAAACTCTAATTTCGTTTTATCCACTAAATTATCTAATAAGGAGTATTTATCGTTATTAATTCGTGAATAGGTTAATTACCTTTCTAGAATATGGGCCAAACTTCATGGGCTTGGTCCTTAAACCTTTTGGGCATCAACTAATTAGGCTAGGTTAACTGATTACCTTATTTGGGCTTTAATAATGATTTATTTAACATAATATTCATTTATTAATTCATTTGGGCCTTTAATAATTCCAGAAAATTCTTAAATTCGTCAAAAGTAATTTATAAAAATTCTGGGGCATTACACCCTCCCCCACTTAAGAGAACTTGGTCCCCAAATTCAATATATGGATTTTATGGAGAGTGTACTTACAATTAAATAACTCCGAATATCTTTTGCGCATAGCTTCCTCCGTCTCCCATATTGCTTCCAAAGGCCATGACTTCTTCCATTGAATCTTGACCATAGGAATGGCTTTATTCCTAAGTTGACGCACTTCACGTTCAAGAATCTTGATTGGTGCTTGCTCGTACGTCATATCCTTCTGAATTTCCAAATCATCATATGTGATAACATGGTAAGGATCATACATATATTTCTTCAACATCGAAACATAGAATACATCATGAACTCCTGCTAGTTGTGGAGGTAAAGCCAGTCGATATGCCACTTCACCGACCCTTTCCAGAATCTCAAATGGGCCAATAAATCTTGGAGTAAGCTTGCCTTTAGTCGCAAATCTTCGAATACCACGACCTGGAGAAACCTTAAGATATACATGGTCTCCTACTTGGAATTCTAAGTCGCGTCTTCGATTATCAATATAGGATTTATGCCGATCTTGTAGCATCTGGAGCCTTTCCTGAATAAGCTTTATCTTTTCTGTAGTATCCCTGACCATGTCGGGACCTAGAAATTGCCTTTCTCCTACTTTATTCTAAAAAATAGGTGATCGTTAGCTTCTTCCATACAGAGCTTCAAACGGTGCCATCTGTATACTAGTTTGGTAGCTATTATTGTAAGAAAATTCTACTAGATGCAAGTGATCATGCCAACTACCTCCAAAATCAATAGCACAAGCCCTGAGCATATCTTCCACCACTTGATTTATCCTTTCTGTTTGACCATCAATTTGTGGGTGAAATGCTTTGCTAAAGTTCAGTCGGGTCCCTAGAGAATGTTGAAGACCCTTCCAAAATTGTGATGTGAATCGTGGATCTCTATCTGATATGATAGTGACAGGGACACCATGTAATTTGATAATTTCCCTCATGTATAATGCTGCTAGAATATCCACAGACCATCGACTTTTTATTGGTAGAAAATGTGCAGACTTAGTCAATCGGTCTATGATTACCCATATTCCATCGTGTCCTCCTCTAGTCTTAGGTAAACCCATAATGAAATCCATCCCTACACTTTCCCATTTCTATTCGGGAATATTCAAGGGGTGTAATTTACCTGCGGGTCTGAAATACTCTGCCTTTACTTGTTGACAAGTGAGATAGCGGGATACGAAATCTGCCACTTCTCTTTTCATGTTGGGCCACCAGAAGTTCCTCTTAAGATCTTGATACATTTTTGTACCACCTGGATGAATGGTGTACTTGGAATTATGAGCTTCTTCCAGGATCAGTTTCTTAGTATCAACATGACCTAGTATACAAATTCAATCCTTGAATAGTAACCTTCCATCATCGATAATAGAGAAATCCGACCTTTGCTCAATATTGGCTTTAATTTCCAGTAATACGGGATCATTATCTTGTAGCTTGACTAGATCTTCTATTAATGTAGGTTGAGCTGGGATATTGGCTATAAAATAATCTTCTTCCTTCATATCAATATCTAAGTTCAACTGAGCAAATTGAGGAATAAGATTAGTCATACTAATCATAAGACTTGATAGCTTTCCCATTGGTTTTCTGCTGAGTGCATCTGCTACTGCATTAGCTTTGCTTGGATAATATTGAATAGCAAAATCAAAGTCCTTTAGGTATTCCAACCATCTTCTTTGCCTCATATTCAGCTCCTTTTGGGAGAACAAATATTTCAAGCTTTTGTGGTCTGAATAAACCGTAAATTTTTCTCCGTAAAGGTAGTGACGCCAAAATTTTAAGACAAATATAACAGCCGCCAATTCTAAATCATGAACGGGATAATTTTCTTCGTGACACTTCAATTGTCTTGAAGAATAACAAATCACCTTCCCATTTTGCATAAGAACGCACCCTAGGCCAATGCCAGATGCATCCGTATAGACTTCAAATCCACCACCCTCAACGGGCAATGATAATATAAGGGCTGTCGTGAGATGTTCCTTAAGAGTTTGGAAGCTCTTTTCACAGTCCTTTGACCATACAAAAGGATTTTCTTTTCTTATAAGTCTTGTCAAAGGGACAGCAATTTTAGAAAAGTTCTTAATAAATCTTCTGTAATAGCCAGCTAGACCTAGAAAACTTCTTACT
The DNA here is from genome assembly GCA_022559845.1 of Amorphophallus konjac. Taxonomy (NCBI): domain Eukaryota; kingdom Viridiplantae; phylum Streptophyta; class Magnoliopsida; order Alismatales; family Araceae; genus Amorphophallus; species Amorphophallus konjac. Next base: position 328,466,824 of record CM040122.1, on the reverse strand, counting down.
TCTGACATAGTTGTTGGCCGGCTCCAATTCTTGACACCTTCAACCTTAGAAGGATCCACTGGGATACCCTCTTTTGAAATGATATGGCCAAGAAATGAAACTTCCTTAAGCCAGAATTCACATTTACTAAGTTTGGCATAAAGTTTGTGTTCTCTTAGAGTCTGTAAGGCTATTTTCAAATGTTCTTCGTGCTCTTCCTGTGTCTTGGAATAAATAATGATGTCATCAATAAAGACGACTACGAACTAGTCCAGATAAGGCTGGAAAACTTTATTCATGAGTTGCATAAATGCTACTGGGGCATTGGTTAACCCAAACGGCATTACCACGAACTCATAATGACCATAACGGCTTCGAAAAGTAGTTTTGTATATGTCTTCGTCTTTATTCTGAGCTGGTGATAACCTGACCTGAGGTCTATCTTGGAAAAATATTCTGCTCCTGAGAGCTGATCAAAAAGCTCGTTGATACGCGGCAACAGTTACTTGTTTTTAATTGTGAGTTGATTCAGTCACCGGTAGTCGATACAAAGTCTGAGCGATCTATCCTTCTTCTTGACAAAAAGAACTGGCGCACTCCAAGGGGATGTGCTAGGTCGTATGAACCCCTTGTCTAATAATTCCTGAAGCTGCATCTTCAATTCCTTTAGTTTTGTGGGGGACATCCTGTAGGGGGCTATTGAAACAGGTGCTGCTCCGGGAATGAGTTCAATGGAGAAGTTTACTTCCCTTTCGGGTGGTAAACCGGGTAGATCTGATGGGAATACATCAGGAAACTCATTTACAATGGAGATGTCTGCTAAGATGATCTCGTTAGACTCGGTAACAATTACGGAAGCAAGAAAAGCTTCACATCCTTGTGAAATAAGTTTGCAAGCGTGAAGATAAGAAATGATGGTAGGATGTTTCCTATACTTGATACCAAGGAAGGAAAATCTTGGGAGACATGGTTTGCAAAAGGATATTATTCTATTCTGACAATTGATATCGGCATCATGGTCCACTAGTCAATCTACCCCTAGAATGGCATCATAACCTTTCATGTCATGGCGTACTAGGTTTGCAGGGAGATTATGACCTTCTATCGTTACCTCACTATTAAGGTAGTAATCGGTAAGCTTTGTTCCTTAACCTAAGGGTGTAATAATAGAAAGGTCTGAAGGTAGGGGAACCGATGAAATTGGTAATGTTTTTGAAAAAGTAGTGGATATAAAGGAATGAGAAGCACCGGTATCAAATAGCACAAGTGCAGGATGGGAACAAACTTGAATAGTACCTTCCATAAGTCCATCATTCTTGGGCGCTTCATCATCTTCTAGAACAACATTGAGGCGAACCTGCCTCTTGCGTCCACCACCAGACGATTGTTCCTTCATAAGAGGACAGTCTGGCATGCGATGCTCACGACTGCCACACCTTAAACAAGCACCGAGGCGCTTCCAGCATTCCTCGGCCGAGTGGCCAAACTTTTCACAAAAGGTGCAAGCCGCCATGACTTGCTTATCCTCCTCCTTGACTTTCTTGTTCTTCTGGGAGTTACTCCCGCTCCCATTCCTCGATCTCTTCCTGCTATCACGGGATTTGTAGGGCTCCGTGATGCTAAATTTCTCCTTCTTACTACGTCGATCCGACCGTCGGCTTGACTCTTCGCCTTTGCCTTTTAATTTTTCAACCTTTTCCAAGGTCCTCTCACAGAGATATGCCAGTTGGACCATCTCCGCATAAGTACGGATATTTTGGGTTCTGAGTTGCTGAATATAATCGGGTCTTAACCCGTCCATAAATCGATTGGCCTTCAATAGGTCGGTACTGACCAGATGAGTTGCATATGGCGCTAGCCTGGAAAATTGTAGTTCATATTTGGCAACTGTCATCATTCCCTGACGTAGAGAAGTGAACTCCATAGCCTTTCTCTCCTTAACATGTTTCGAAAAATATTTGGCACGGAATAAAGTAAGAAAACCTTCCCACGTGTGTGGTGCACCAGCTGGAGGTGCCGGAACCGACTTCTACCATGTACGTGCATCTTTGTTGAGTTGAAAAGTAGCAAGACGCACTTTTTCTTGGTCTGTACACTGTATGACGTCAAATACGTGGTTCATTTCATCGATCCAATTCTCGGCCTCGTCTGGATTCGAAGAACCATAAAAACGCAGAGGATTTAAACCTCAAAAATTATGATGCAAGTCCCCAGCTCTTGCTCCTATGCCTGCTTGGGCTATTTTTTGTAGCGCCTGAGTGAGGCCCGCAACAGTCTGCTGCATACCATCCCAGTCTACACGATGAGCCATTATAAGAATAAGGTACCTGTGAGAATAACAAATTGTTAATTCTCATGGAATAAAGGGATTAATCTAGAGCTAATTTATTATCTTATCCTGGGCTCTACCCAATTCTCACATGGGTGGGGAATTTCTCCCTTAGTTCATAGGTATGGTTTACTAAAACCTTGGACTTAACCTATGATATGACTTTTCTCCCTAAGTCATTGGATTTAGGCTCTGATACCAACTTAACTATCATGTCCCGAGCTTTTAATACAACAGAATACAATCTCGGGAACGTGAACAGCCGGCATGGTAAGTCTCTTGCAAGCAAGAATAATCAGAGCGCAAGACAATCACACATAAAATGTAATTACACAATAATTCAATCAACTTCTCCTTTCATTAATAATAAGAATGATAAAATCCAAATACATTGACTATTCCAATTCACTTAAATCTAGTCGACTCAATAAAGAGAAAATTACATGAACTTGATCTAGACATTATTGACTTCCTAAGTCTTCACTCTCAATTTTATATGACTTTCATTCGCTCTCGGACCCATCACTTGAATAACTTTAATCCGAATCCGAACTACTTGCATCTCCTGAAAAGATTGAAAATAGGTAATGAGCACACTTGCCCAGTAGATATCTTCGCATCAACATGAAGGTAATATTAAAGCGATTAGCATTTTAGCTCTAAAGAATAAGATAAAATCATGCAAATGCGGTAAACCACGTAAATAACCCAAAGTAACAAGTCATGATCAGGATAAGATACGATTGAGCAAGCATGATCAAGCAAGAATATAATTATGGCTTTTCATGAACAAGAATGTAACAAGAATGTACTAGCAAGTCAAGCAAGAATGTACTCTTCACTTAGTAACAAGTACTTCGTGAATTTTTGTGGAATACCACTTTTATGGATAAATCCGTGGATATTTGTGATTGTTGTGAATTTTCACTTATTTATAAAGAAAGTACTCCCAGCACAATGCGACGCCAGTAGCATCATACACCATGGTTTATAATAGTATGTTTCCGACAATCAGCCGAGGGGACTAGCATAGAGCCCTTGAACACAATCAGTGCTCGAATCGCATCTTCAAGTATAAATCAAGCTACTTCCACGCATGTAAATAATATGGCCAAGAATATACAATTCTAATGGTAATTCCAGGATAAAGTAATCAAAAATAAGAATGCTTCTATTTAGAATAAGGAATTTCAATAAATGCATTATAACTAGGTTTTGCCATGGAAACAAATCGGCAGCATAACGGTACGTTCTTTATCTTTCATAATTTATCTTAGATGTCTTTGAATAAAATTACAAGTCATAGACTATCAAGAGTCAATCTAGGATCATAGGAATATTAACCCTTTTGGGTCAACCTCGGGTTAACAGTACTCAGGAATTTTAGCGGTCTATGACTGGGCCGCTATATTGATATGGCGGTCTAGTATTGGGCCGCTAGAATGTACTGAATCAAGAAAGAAATCAATTGGGCTCAGATGACATGTCGGTCAGATACTGGACCGTTAATGGGCCTCAGCGATCGAGTATTGAACCATTACAGAATCAAAAATCAGAAAACATCGGTAGTGCTTCTAGACAATTGGGTTTTAATGATACAACCAACTCGGCGTCCTAGTGGAAATCCCAGGCTCGTGGAGAATTACGGAGGCCTTGAAACAAGATTTCCTAATCCATTGGAAGGAATATCCAAGGGAGAGGTCATGAAGTCCAAGATTATATTCCTATAAGTGTAAAGTGTGTAACTAATGGTCATATACCGGAATATATGCCATGAACTTATAGAAAAATGACACTGAGGGAGAAATAGAATGCGTGCAGTGAGAAACCAACGTTCCATCTCGACTATATAAGCATTTAAACTATAATTTAATACAAAATTATATCATCTTTGGACATGAAACTATCATGTATTTAAAATAATCCTAAGAACCATAAAGAACATGAGACTACTGTTATGAATCAGTAAAACAAAACTCAGGATAGTTCATAACTTTAAAATAGGTTTGAACATAGTTAACTAGGCTTACTTATATGTTAAATGGACTGTCCTTGATTCTATCTCGGGTTGACAGAACAGAACACTTGGCGGTCTATTAAAGAACCGTTACAGTAATGTGGCGGTTTATCGTAAGGCCGCCAGTTAGATAAAAATGGTCTATGTCGGGTTCGCCAGATATTCTATAAGAATCAAGTCTACAGAGTGGCTAGCAGTTTATTGTAGGGCCGCTATAATAGATTGGCGGTCGAACATTAAGCCGCAGGAGTACGACTGACAGTAACTAATGTTTAAAGCACATCATGTCTGGAAATCAACATATTTTATAAAACTACTTCATGATAGGATGAGAAATAGGCTGTAATATGCATGGGAACCATGTATTTGGAATAAGAGAATTTATTTGGTTCATTAAGGTTAAGGAAATATGCATGAATGAAATACTAAGTGCATAGGTCCTATTGAAACATGAAATTCTACACACATAAAGCATGAAATCAAGTAAATCAAGAGGGCTTTTAATCCTAGAGTAGTATTTCTGCCGTTCAAGAGATGACCTACCTCTGCTAAAGCTTTTAAACTTTGAATTTGAGGCTAGACGCTACCCTTATTCCCTTGCACGCCTTGTGACAAATCAACAACTTCACCCCTTGATATCTCTTGATCCTCTGGACATAATGACGTGAAATTTGGAGGGTAAGAAGTAGATACTAAGGGGAACAAAATGTTCTAAAGGCACTAAAGCTAAATACCTTGATTTGGCAACCTAATTCCTTGATCTTCATCGGACTTTTGCACAGTTTCCTGGGTTGCAAACGTGGATCCAGCAACTTTGCATGCTTCTATCTCCTTGTGTGCTTGATCTCCTAGCACGAAATTTTGGGAGATGTTAGTCCTATGTATTGGCAATAAAAACTTCTAAAGAACCTACCTGAAATAATACCGTTTTACCTTGATTCCACGCGAGCCAAAGGTAAGGGTCGCGCAGGTCAAAATTAGGTCCTATTTATAGGATTTTACTAGAGTTTGAGGATTAGATCGATCCTAGAGTCCTTATTAAACCTTAGATCGACTTCTGAGAGTTCTTAACATGTTTACTAGTCCACCCATCTCGATCTCTAGGTGATAACTCATCAAAAGTCCATTCTTTTTGCTCTTTCTTCATTTCACGGAACTGACAGGAAATAGCGGTCGAAGATTGGTCCGCCAAATGCGCTGTAGTGGTTTTACGATAGACTGCTACAGTCCTGGGCGCCGAATTTGAAATAAGTTCAAACTCTAATTTCATCTTATCCACTAAATTATCTAAATAAGGAGTATTTATCGTTATTAATTCATGAATAGGTTAATTACCTTTCTAGAATATGGGCCAAACTTCATGGGCTTGGTCCTTAAACCTTTTGGGCATCAACTAATTAGGCTAGGTTAATTGATTACCTTATTTGGGCTATAATAATAATTTATTTAACCTAATATTCATTTATTAATTCATTTGGGGCTTTAATAATTCTAGAAAATTCTTAAATTCGTCAAAAGTAATTTATAAAAATTCTATGGCATTACAAGGCCTGCGTCGACTCCATGCGCAACAGGGAGTGATCCTGAGATCTAGGGATCGGCTGCGTCGACGCAAGGGATCGGCTGCGTCGACCCCACGCGCCACAGAAAGCAAAACCAGAAGCCTGGGAGTGGCTGTGTCGATGCAGAGGGCTGCCTGCATCGACGTACCCCTCCCGAGGACTTCACTTCATCATCATTTTCTGTTATTTCTTTTCGTGCTATTTACTTCGTCTTCCCATGTTTGGATATATGGGGCAAGCATGCATAATGTACATGTATATGTATATGTATGTGAATGCTTATGAGAAAGGGGCATGAAACATGTGTCCAAACATGGTCTTGGGGATTTAATGCTCGTGCATGGTTATGCATGTTCAATCCTCCCTTTTCTCCTTTTTTTTTGATCAGGGGAATTCGGTCGACCGAACCAGTATACAGGTTTCAGTGAGCAATTTTTTGTTGTTCATATTTTTCTTTGGAGGCAGAATGAAAAGCCATGATGCATGAATGCTCTTGGTAAGCATATGACACAAGAGAGTGAGGAATGCGTGGAAACTTATCCTAAATTCAGATATTAATGCATTTATGTACGTCAAATTATATGCACAAACATGAATGCCATATGGGAGGGCTGGCCGACCTCAAAGGGGGGTCGACCCCTAGGATAGAGGGGGTCGCCGCCTGGGATAGAGGGGGTCGACCCCTGTGCAGATTGCTGCACAGGGTTGGCCCAAGCAGAAACATCTACGGGCTTTGAATTCTAATCTGATCTCCTCGGGGCATCGAATGCGCAAGGGAAAAAAATGCATGTTATATGCAATTGTTTATGCAGAAGAAATCCGACCCTTGTGGTCAGAATGCATGTTATATGCAATTGTTTATGCAGAAGGAATCTGATTTGGTTTGAGGATCTTCTTTTGTTTCATTCTTTTATCCTGTTTATCTTTGTTTCCAACAGCCCTCTTGAAGGCTTGGTCATGATGTTTTCTTTGGTTTGTTGCATATAAGTTAACATTGGTTGATATCTTTTGTTTAGTGATCTACGCATGAGGTTTTGTAATTCGGTCCATATGCCATTGTTCTTTTATGTCATCGATCTTCAAAATGCCTGGCAAAAATTCGATAGCACCTCCCCTAGACCCGAAGCTTTGGGGGGTTTAAATCGGGTACGCATCCACGGAGAAACTCCGAGATGGCCCCAAACAAAAGAGGTGCACACGGAAGCAGCAACATCCTATAATCCGAATCGGGCACGGACACCCCGAGGACTAGCCTACGAGGGGCTCCTATGACCCAAGGGATGCCATGATACCGATCTCAAGATGTGGTTTTAAATTATCGCCGCATTCGATGGCCGTTTAATATTCATCATTTTCCAAAGGGATCGCCCGGGAGCCACACTATGAGGAAGCGAGCCCTCGGGAATCTAGGAATGATCAAGACTCCGAAAGCTAAAGTTTATATATATATAGAAAGGGATTGCTTTTGGATTAAACCCCATATTTCTCACCCCTTTGGCATAATGACCATGAGATAGGTCCAAATCCCAAAGCGGGGTTTTGAGAAGGAAAACAAAGCGTTATGAAGCGAAGAAGGAGCTAAACAATCTCCCGGCGGTTGGGAACCTCAGAGTCATATCCATAGGCTTGGATAAACCCCGGGTCGGTGGCCATCCGGATAACATCTACATCGTCATATGAACGATATGCTCAGAACCAAATTGAATGGAGCAAAGTAAATATATGTTGCATCACCTAGTTGATTTTGGTGGTTGGGTTTTAATGATAACAAACCGAGTGTGCTTGTGTGTGTGTGTGTCATTGAACAACATGTTTGCATCTTGTCTAATGAGCTAAAGGATGGCTTCAAGGTAAGTTTATATGAAGATAGCTTGCTAAGTATTTCTGAATGAGTGATCTTATCGAACATGCCTTTGAAGAATTCTTATCAAGCAAGGAAGTTGATTTTGATGGTGGTGTTTTTCATGAGCCTGAACTTGTGGAATTGTTCTATGTTGTGTGAATTGGTTGATATTGCTCAATAGATTGAAAGATGTGTTTATCTTGAATAGAAGAATCATTTTCAAGAAGTTTGTTGTTTCTGATGACCTCTGCTGCATTGGTTTTTCTTCTATTACATCGACCATCACCTCAAGTGCGTCGACTTCACCCAAATGCATCAATGCAGTTTTTCCTCTTCAGTGGAGTCGACCCACTCATAGCATTACGTCGACTCCTTCTATGTTTCATGCACTCCATTTATAGGTTGCCATAGTCTTGAATGTGTTTCTTACATTTTCTACATGAGATTTTTGGGCTTGCAATATGCTCAATCTATTTATATAAAACTTGATGAATATGGTTTGAATGGTGTTCATACTTTGGTTAAGTGCATGGGTAATTGCTCTTGATTTTTGTGTGTTTGAGAGAGTATATCTTCTTGGTGTGGAAATGTGTTTCATAATGCTTAATAGGTTCCCAAGATAGTAAGACTTTGATCCAAGGTAAGGTGGCATCAATGCATATTAAAACTCATTGATTTAACTTGATTTTTCTATTTTGCAGGTATTTCGGTCGACCAATGTGTTGGTTCGTTCGACCAAAATAGCCAGAAGAAGCCTATCCAAGACAAAGGTCGACCTGCTGTTTTAGTGACCGATTATAGACAGATCGGTCGATCGAAATGGCTAGATCAGTTGACCGACTCTGTTGGGCGTTCCAGATCTGGCTTTGCGAATCCCATTGAAAACCCTTAGAAACTTTACCATATCACCCCCAAATGTTTCTTAGACATATGAGGGTGTTTTTAACGCACTTTAGAAGGGGTAGATGGATCTTTTGGCCACTATTTGGTGTATTTATATGTTTACTCCTGTTGGGTCCGAGGCAACGACAATCAAGAGGGGGGTGAATTGATTGGCCCTCTAAAAACTAATTCCCAAGATGATTAAGACAAATTTTGAGGTTCGATAGAAAGATGAGCAATTAATTCCTAAAAGACTTGATGCACAATGATTGAGATATAGCAAATAAGCACGCACTCAAAATTCACTTGAGTGTGATTAGTAATGCTGTGAATGTGTGAATGTGTACAATTGTGTGCCGAGACCTCGAATAGCGATGAACTAAAATAACGGAGGTGCAAGCCACAAGAAAGTCACAATCAACCCACAAGGCATAGAAATTTTTAGGTGGTTCGGCCACACACCTTGTGTGCCTACGGCCACCCCCCACCGAACACGGTGAGGATTCCACTATCTTGCAAAGCCCTTGCAAGACAGCACACACGGAGCGATGCTCCAACACACACGTAGGACGATGCCTGTACACACACGGGAGATAACTCCCAACCACACGGGGAACAATCCCCAAACACACACGTGGAGTTCCTCCGCACAATACGACGCACAAGCATCAACACAAACACTTGGAGATTAAATCTCCGAACACCCACACAAAATATTCTTTTAGAAATTAGAAGAGTGTGCACAAATAGATACAATGACCCCAAAATAAACTCTAAAGACTAAGACAAAGAAGATTTATCAAATGTAAAGCTCCCCCTTCACTAGATAATTCGGCTCTTCTTGGTTCGTAGTCGGATGGCGACGATTTTAGCGTCTTCTTGTTCCTCTCTTCAAGCTGCTCCTCTTTTCCTTCTTCCACGAGCTCCAGAAATGGCTTGATGTAGATGAAATCCACCTTGGCTTCTTCTCCTTCTCTTCTTCTTCCCTTTCTTCTCCTACAAGATAGAAAAATAAGCACATTAGGGTTCTTATCTCTCATATTCGGAGTTGAGGTATATATATAAGTTAGAGTGGCCAAAAGACTCATAAAACCCTCCTAGAACATGTTAGAAACACCGTCATATGTCTAGGAACCTTTTGGGGGTAATTTGATAAAGTTTCAAGGTCAAAAGAATGGGTTTTGAAAACTTCCGAAAATCCCGTTCCAGAAAGGGTCGACCCCTGCACATTCTTGCACTGAACAGGCCAAAACAGCATGCAGTCCTGCGAGGGTCAACCCATGCAGATTTTTGCCTCCCAGTTGCCCCGGCAGTAGGAGACCTTAAGAGGGTCGACCCTATGGGTTGACCCCTGCCTGTTTAGGTTATAAAACATCATCAAACCTCCATCATTTCAAGCATAAAAATATGGTTAGATGTTACCATGATCCACTTGACATGAGAGGGTATAAAGACCATCCTTGGACCTACAAAAACACAAGAGTATCAAGTTACCATAGGTATGAAAGTTAAGAACTCATAAACTTGATTCTAACAAAGAAAACTTCATAACTTGACAACCATCCAAATGTACATTGCATCCAGAAATATTTCTATAAAAACATAAGTCACAAGCTTTTGTCTTAATGCCAAATACAATGACATGTGCAATAACATTGGAGCTCAAGCATTCAAATTGATCCTTGTATCTACCACATCTTCAACACCCAAAAGCTTCAACAACCAAATGTAGACAATCATGCCAAATTAGTAGAACCTTATGGAACTTGATTTTTCATTTCAAAATGACCACACTTTTCAAACTCTACAAAATCTTTCAACCAATGAAAACATATGTAATGACATGAGAACTCAAACATTCAATATGCACGAGGAAGACTGAACATCATTTCACAGTTTCATTCTCATTCAATGCAAGTAAACAAGATTTCACAATTGCATTCTCATTCAATACAAGACTTCTTAACCAAGCATTCTCAATCATATTTTCTCACACATACATAAAGTTTGGTTGTCATCAAAATCACAAACATAGCATAACAATCTTCCCCTTTTTGATGATGACAAAACTTTATGACAAATGATTCTTCTCCCCCTTTGGCATAATCAGAAAGTGGGGCATTTTACAAGAAACATAGCATTCAGTTTCATAACCATAAGATCACATGATAGTTTGAATTTAGCACATGAACTGGAGCTACTCATCACAAGAAACAATCACCTTGATTTTTACATTGTTCCATACATCATAAGAGCCTGAATTCAATGCTTTCATGCCAAAATGAGATGTTTAGATGCCATGACTGATATCAATTGTTAGGAACTGAAACACCACTTGTTGAAGATCAAACATCAAGTATGAGTGATATGCACATTAAATTTTCACATTCAGAGCTTCCAAAAACTCAACATTCATCCCATCAAGATTGAGCAGCAGAATTGACATCAAAGCAGACCATGCGCAAGAAGACAAAGCACACAAGATTTCTTCTTCTTTTTCAACAAGAGTTCCATTTTCAGAAAGTAGTGCAAAGGTGAAGGAATGCATTGAAGTAATGATTATGCAATGACATGCAAGCATACAAGCATTCTTTACATACATGTAAATATAAGCATATATTAGATAGATCTCCCTCAGGGAGTGGGATAAGAAAAGTGCAAGAGATTCAAAACCAGAAATATTGCATGTGCCATAATTAAGAGGGTTGTGCTTGTACAAAGAGTTTGTATTACCATGTATATAGACAAATTCACAATATATGCCCAAAACAAAAACTCTGTGAAGTGCATGTGCTCAAGAGTGTGCAATGAATCTTAAACATAAAGATATACAAAATTTTCAAATAACACTAACCGATGTCTTTTCACTCTATAATTTCATTTTAGATCCTCGACTATCGGTAGCTTCACACAACCTCTTTCATCTTGTTTTTAAATTAGACTTCACCGTTTTACGCGAGTCTCCTTATGTGTCTCAATGGAGATTCTCGGTTACTAGGATCTGTCACTCATTGCATTTTTCTTGTGGAATTTGTTTCACCATTTCACACAAGTTTCCTTATTTGTTTCAGTGGGGATTCTTGATTACTAGGATCCACTTTCCACTTATTCAACTTTTGTAGGGGCAGACAACTTTTTCCTCACGATTACTCCTAATGTCCATGTAGAGTTTCCAGTATCATGTAAGTGTTAGAAAGAATTTTCAATATCTTTATGGTTAAAACACATTAAACATAAGTTTTTCAAAGTGTAGAGGTTTTGTTTCAAGTATATACTATGAATTATGCTAGAGACATGAGTATTCTCCCCTTGAGTATATGCACTCATCATATAAGGCTTCTCCCCCTTAGTGTATGCCATGTAACACACCTAGTTTGAATCATTGCAGCATTTGTTTATCAAGAATACAAAGTCATAGAATTATTCAAGAAGTTACTTTGTAAGCTAAGTACAAACAAGCATGCAAGGATTAGTAATATATCATGCAAGATGATATACAAGCACACATGAATCAAACTATGCAACATGCAGATTGCCAGTATATGCAAAAGTGTGAATGATATGCAAAAATATCAATGAAATAACATGAACTCTCTAACTGATCAACCTGCAAGACTCAAGCCCTTATTATATCTAAAATGCATGACATGCCCTATATGCATGCGTATGCAATATGCATCGTTACACGTATGTTCGGATGTTCAACCTTTTTAATTCAGCTAAAAAAGATTCATTGCAATTCAGTATAGCTTGTGACCTTTGCAAAGCAAACACATAGATTCATTGGGCTGAAAGTAATCCATCATCAATCAAAACATTGTTGCAGCAAGGAGGGAACAATTCTGCATTAAATTTTTTTTGCCTTCTTAAAACAAGAAAATTTTCAGATTCAATTCAAGGATATTGCAAATCAAAGGAAAATAGAGTTCATTGAGTATAAAAGCTTCCTCATAAGCCAAACAAATTGAATTTCTGAATTTTGGTACTAGGTGGAGAACTTTTGATCCTAAGATCACCTCACACATAGTGACAGCTTCCTGACATGCTTAATATGTCATTTCACATATCACAATTTGATATACCAAATATTCATTCATTGAAAGATTGTATGGGTTGTGAAGAGATGCAAATAAAATATAACAGAGTAACAGAAGTAAAAACATCAAAATCACCAAGTTTAACAATAATGATAAGCAAGGTCGAGGTTTTACCAAATGAGTGTGTCTTGTTCCTTTTTATTAGAACCCCTTTCATTCTTTATTTATCTCAAGGCACACGTGCATTGAAACAAACTCACGTGACAGATTTAGGCACCCAAGTTTTCTTGGGTCCCTAGGGGTCAGTAACATTACCACCAGAAAATTTCTTCCACATTTTCATTGCTTCCATATCATCATCTTTCATGATCCTGTAATCCTCAATCACATGACCATAGTTTCCACTATAGAAACAATGAGGTGGAGCAACTTTTGAAAAAGGCTTCTTTGGATATCCATGAGATTTCACAAAATAGTTTCCATGACTGACATAAGCTTTGGTTTTACCAACATTAAACTTCGCATTCAACTTGAAAGCATAGAAATCATTATTTTTCATTGACCAACAATCTTTCATAAGATGACTGTACTTCCCACAATAAAAATAACAAGGAGATGTGGGTCTACGTAATGATTTCTCATTATACGCATGAGTTTTTCCAAGGAACCTTCTTTTATAAGGTGAAGATATTTTTTCGTGAAAAGCATGTTTGCCAATGAATTTTCTTTGATAATCAGATCTAGCATACATGGCATTGAGATCATCATTGTGCATTGAAAAATAATTTTTCATGATGTGACCATGCAAACCACAATAGAAACAAAAAATATTTCTTTGTTCTTTGAAAAGAGATTTATCTTCGCATGCATGTTGGTCATCTTTCTTCATGACTTTACAATCATCCATGACATGACCATGCATGCCACAATAAAAGTATTCAACATTCGATTTCATTTTCCGCCTATCTTGAACTTTTTGAAATCTATTTTGCATTGTGGGCTTTGTGTTGATTTTTTTCTCTTTTTCAAAACTATTTTCAGAGCTTTTCATTTTACTAATGGGAGGGGGTGCTTTGGAAGTGTTGGGTATGTAGGAAGCACAAACAAATGAAGTTTTTAATTTAGATTCAAATGACTTTTTATTCATAGCATTGTATCCAAGACCTTCCTTTTGAAAATTCATCTTCACACCAAGCATTTTGTCCAAAGTTTCCTTGCCCTTAACAAATTTTGACAAATCATTCTTCAAGTTTCCTATCTGTTCTTCTAAGGCAAGAATTTTATCATTTTGCATGCAATTCATGGTTTTGAGTTTTTCATTTTCCTCCTTAACTTTCTTATTTTTAACATTTATAGAGTGTAATTTTTCTATTAGATTTTCAAGAACTTCTTCCGTTTCAACAAACTTTAAGATCTTTGCATGCAACTGTTCATTTTCACATTTCAACAATGAATTCACTTTTTCAAGTTTATCAAAACTTTTCAATCTACTCTCAAGCAAGGAATTCTGAATTAGCATTGCACCATTTTTCTTTTTAAGATCTTCATTTTCAATCATGATGCTCTTGCTATCAATTTTATTATCAAGAAGTTTTTCAAATATTTTCTCATCATCAGATAAGGAAGCTAGCTTGTTCTTAAGGCATTCTTTAGTTTTCTGAAGCACGAAAATTTTACACAAGAAGGATTTGTTCTACTCACGCAATTCATGACATTCATTATGAAAATTCAAAGCGCTATTAGATATCCTAGCTGTCTCAAGCCCTTCATTCAAGCAAAAAATTTCTTCTTCAAACAATCTTGTTTTAGATTCTAGAATTTCATGGTTGTACTCTAAATCTTCAATTTGTGACTCCAATGTTTTGCAGTATTCACAAGAAGGATTAACATGCACAAACTCATCAATTTTCTTTTTCAATGCTTTATTTTTAGACTTGAGTTTCTTGCATTTGTCATACATTTCAGTATATGCTAATTGCCATTCCTCAATAGAAAGATCTTCAAAGTCAGAATTTACCTCATCATTGCTTTCTCCTTCCGCCATCAAGCAAGAATCCATCGCATTTTCCTCGTACTTGCGTGCCAACTCATCCCAAAGGTCTCTTGCTGACCTACAAGAGGAGATTTGTAAAGATATGTCATATTCAATGCTCTCCCTAAGAATATTTAGCGCTCTAAGATTCATTGCATTTTTCTTGACATGCTCATTATCCCATTTGTTTTGTTCAGCAGGAAGTTTGTGTGAACCTTCACTTATCACCTTCCAAACTTCAGGTTCATACAAAGCAAGATAAACACACATCCCATTTCTCCAAGAAATAAAATTTTAACCATTAAAGCACGGAGGACAAGAGGTTAAGCAACTTTTGGCCATTTCACTCAAGGTTACCGTTACCTAGGATCACTCTATAGATCGTGAGATCACAAGATAAATAGAGCCGAGGCTTTGATACCAATTGTTGGGTCCTAGGCAACGGCAATCAAGAGGGGGGTGAATTGATTGGCCCTCTAAAAACTAATTCCCAAAATGATTAAGACAAATTTTGAGGTTCGATAGAAAGATGAGCAATTAATTCCTAAAAGACTTAATAAATAATGATTGAGATATATCAAATAAGCACGCACTCAAAATTCACTCGAGTGTGATTAGTAATGGTGTGAATGTGTGAATGTGTGCAACGATGTGCCGAGACCTCGAATAGCGATGAACTAAAATAATGGAGGTGCAAGCCACAAGAAAGTCACAATCAACCCACAAGGCACAAAAATTTTTAGGTGGTTCGGCCACACACCTTGTGTGCCTATGTCCACTCCCCACCGAACACGGTGAGGATTCCACTATCTTGCAAAGCCCTTGCAAGACAGCACACACGGAGCGATGCTCCAACACACACGTAGGACGATGCCTGCACACACACGGGAGATAACTCCCAACCACACGGGGAACAATCCCCAAACACACACGTGGAGTTCCTCCGCACAATACGACACACAAGCGTCAACACAAACACTCGGAGATCAAATCTCCAAACACCCACACAAAATATTCTTTCAGAAATTAGAAGAGTATGCTCAAATAGATATAATGACCCCAAAATAAACTCTAAAGACTGAGACAAAGAAGATTTATCAAATGTAAAGTCCCCCCTTCACTAGATAATCCGGCTCTTCTTGGTTAGTAGTCGGATGGCGACGATTTTAGCGTCTTCTTGTTCCTCTCTTCAAGCCGCTCCTCTTTTCCTTCTTCCATGAGCTCCAGAAATGGCTTGATGCAGATGAAATCCACCTTGGCTTCTTCTCCTTCTCTTCTTCTTCCCTTTCTTCTCCTACAAGATAGAAAAATAAGCACATTAGGGTTCTTATCTCTCAAATCCGGAGTTGAGGTATATATATAAGTTAGAGTGGCCAAAAAACTCATAAAACCCTCCTAGAACATGTTAGAAATACCCTCATATGTCTAGGAACCTTTTGGGGGTAATTTGATAAAGTTTCAAGGTTAAAAGAATGGGTTTTGAAGACTTCGAAAAATCTCGTTCCGGAAAGGGTCGACCCATAGGGTCTACCCCTGCACATTCCTGCATCGAACAGGCCAAAACAGCATGCAGTCCTGGGGGGGTTGACCCTGGGGTCGACCCATGTAGGGGGGTTGACCCTGGGGTCGACCCATGCAGGGTGGTCGACCGATGCAGATTTCTGCCTCCCAGTTGCCCCTACAGCAGGAGGCCCTAAGAGCGTCGACCCATATGGTCGGCCCCTGCCTGTTTGGGTTATAAAACATCGTCAAACCTCCATCATTTCAAGCTTAAAAATATGGTTAGATGTTACCATGATCCACTTGACATGAGAGGGTATAAAGACCATCCTTGGACCTACAAAAACACAATAGTATCAAGTTACCATAGATATGAAAGTTAAGAACTCATAAACTTGATTCTTGCAAAGAAAACTTCATAACTTGACAACCATCCAAATGTACATTGCATCAAGAAATGTTTCTATAAAAACATAAGTCATAAGCTTTTGTCTTAATGCCAAATACAAAGGCATGTGCAATAACATTGGAGCTCAAGCATTCAAATTGATCCTTGTATCTACAATATCTTCAACACCCAAAAGCTTCAACACCCAAATGTAGACAATCATGCCAAATTAGTAGAACCTTATGGAACTTTATTTTTCATTTCAAAATGACCACACTTTTCAAACTCCACAAAATCTTTCAACCAATGAAAACATATGCAATGGCATGAGTACTCAAACATTCAATATGCACGAGGAAGACTGAACATCATTTCACAGTTTCATTCTCATTCAATGCAAGTAAACATGATTTCACAATTGCATTCTCATTCAATACAAGACTTCTCAACCAAGCATTCTCAATCATATTTTCTCACACATACATAAAGTTTTGTTGTCATCATAATCACAAACATAGCACAACATTCTCCCCCTTTTAAGAGATAAACTGAAGAACATTCATCAAGATAAACTCAAGAAGGTTGCAGAAGTACATCCTCAATAAATGATGGGCCTAGAGACTTTTTCTCTTGAAGCTTTGGTCGGATGGAAGACGGATGATCACTATTTCAGCTTCTTCTTGTTCCTCTCTTCATTTCGCTTCACTTTTCCTTCTTCCTCGAACTCTAGAAATTCCTTGGAGGAGATGAAATCTCCTTCTCTCTCTCTTTTTTTAATTAAAGTTTATATATATATTGATATGAATAGGGAAAACCTAACAAATGGAGTGGACACTCCTTACACAACAGTTACATATGAAGCAAAGTGCGTCGACACACAGAAGGTGTGCCGACACCCAAAGGGCAGGTACGTAGACCAGCGCGCGGAAATCAGCTCAAAGGGCAGTTGCGTCGACGCAGACAAAGTCGCGTCGACGCAAGAAGAAGAGTCCCGGTTAAACGGCTAAGAGGGCACCCATGATACGTCGATGCTGAAGGAAGCCGAGTCATCACAATTGAAGTGCGTTGCTAAAATTGGTGGTTGCACCCTTACAGTTGAGTTGACACACTGGCGAGGTGGGTCGACGCAGCTGTGCTGCATGAGTGATCATGCCATTGACCGGTCGGGATCCTGTGTCAATGCACTTATAACGGGAGGTCGATGCAGCCAGGCTACGTTGGTAAACATCAGGATTGCGAGGTAGGAAAGCCAGTAGTTACAACCGTAGAGAAGGGTAGCCCATTTTATCCAAATGTAAGGGGCCTTTCACCAAAGTCGGGAGCTGCGACCAATGCGTCCAAGTGGTCAAGGAGGGCAAAGTACAAGCTAGATTTGCAAGGCTGTCAGTTACACTATTAGCCTCCCTGAAAACATGGGTAAGATGAACGGACATAGGTGCAACAGCTAGCATGATTCGATGCAGCACATGGTAAAGACGCCACGGCGGGTGGTAGCGAGCCTGGAGAATGCCCACTTGATTCTCGGAATCCGATTCAACTAGCAAATTGTTATGACTACAGACGTGACATAAAGATAGGCCATCAAGCAAAGCGAATGCCTCTGCTTCGATGTTGGAAGAGAGAGCATAGGGAGCTGTGAAAGCGAAAAGGAGGTTGCCCTGATGGTCACGCAGCACACCTCCACCGCCCACGAGTCCAGAATGGGGTTTGAAGGAGCCATCCACATTGAGCTTTATCCTCTTGAAAATCGGCCTGATCCATCGAATAATCAGAGGTGGCAAGGATATGCATATGATCTTCACCCTTCTAAAGCAAACTCTGAAGTTCTTGAGGAAGCAAGGACTGCTCTATCAGAGAGGCTCCTCCAGCAAGAATGCTTCTGGAGACAAAAATCCAGAATTAGATGGCTTCTCGAGGGAGACAAGAACACAAAGTTTTTTCATGCATCCACTTTGGCCAACAGAAGCAAGCACACCATTTCCCAGCTTACTACTTCAAATGGTCTAATTACAAGGGATAATGAAGAGATGAAAGCAATTGCTGTCTCATATTTTGAACATGCTTTTTCTTCCCAACATCACTTCATTGATGATCAAACTCTTGACTGCATCCCTACTATTCTACAGCAGGCTGATAACTCCTCCCTTTGTGCTGTTCCTTCTGACTCTGAAATCAGGGATTATGTTTTCAAATTATCCCCGGAGAGTGCCCCTGGCCCGGATGGATTCACTGGTATCTTCTACCAGTCCACCTGGCCTATCATTGGCAACATTGTTGTTCTTGCAGTGCAGGAGTTCTTCACTTCTCCCAGAGAGCTGCCTAGAAGTGTATCTTCAACTTTGGTAGCTCTTATACCAAAAAAGACAAATGCTTCTGATATATCTGACTACAGGCCGATAAGTCTTTGTAATTTTTTCTCCAAAATCATTTCTTCTATCCTAACAAGCAGGTTGGCCGGTATTCTCCCCAGAATCATCTCTCCCGAGCAGTCTGCTTTTGTAAAAGGGAGATCTATTATTGAGAATATTTCCCTAGCACATGAACTGACAGGTGATCTGGGGAAAAAAACTAGGGGTTCAAATACTATTATAAAGCTGGATATGGCAAAGGCATATGACCGATTGGAATGGGATTTTCTGTTTTCTGTTCTGCACAAATTTGGCTTCAGCAATCAGTTTATTGACTTGATTGACAAACTGATTAACAACTGTTGGTTTTCAGTTCTGCTGAATGGGGAGTCAGCTGGATTCTTTAAATCAAGCAGAGGTATTCGCCAGGGGGATCCAATTGCCCCTTCTCTATTCATTATTGCTGAGGAAGTATTAAGTAGAAGCCTGAGGACAGCTTTTTCTAATGGCAGAGTGGAATGGTATTCATGCCCTAGGGGTTGCCCCTATATTTCACATCTCCTGTTTGCGGATGATACTCTCATCTTCTGCAAAGCCAATGTTCGGTCTGTGAAGAACCTGATGAAAGTACTTAAAGCATATGAAAGAGCTTCTGGGCAATTGATCAATATCTCTAAGAGTGGATTTCTTATTCACCACAGGGGTAGTTCTAATGTAGCCAAGCGCATTCATGATAACACTGGATTCAATCAACATCAACTTCCTCAAAAATACCTGGGAGTTCCTTTGACTTATGGCAGGAAGAAAAAAATCCACTTTACTGGTATCATCAGCTCTGTGCAGAATAAGATTGCAGCATGGAAAACAGGATATCTTTCTCAGGGGGCCAAGCTAATTCTGATCAAGCATGTTCTGTCCTCAATTCCAGTATACACTCTCACCTCGTCCCCAATCTTTGCTGGTACCCATCAACAGTTGGAGCAAACCTTTGCCAATTTCTTCTGGGGATCTTCAAAGTATGGTAAGCGTAAGCATTGGAAATCTTGGTATTCTATCTGTAAACCACTTGACCAGGGAGGACTTGGCATCATGTCTTTAAAACAAATGGAAATTTCCTTAAGGGTAAAAATGCTTTGGCAAGCTCTTTATTCCCAGTCTTTATGGGCTGACTACTTTAGAGGTAAATACATAAAGGGGGCCCATCTCTCTGATGTAAGATTCAACAACATGACTGGATTAGCAAAAAGGAGCTGGAGCACAGCAAAACACATTATCTTGCAGCATCACAGGTCTGTAATTGGTGATGGCAGTGACACTAGTTTCTGGCATGACAAATGGTTGGGCGATTTAATTCTAGCTGATCTGGCCTCTCCTGCTTGTTTTATGGATCCGAAAGCTTCTGTTAAAGACATTCTTCAGCAACCTCTCTCTGATACTTTTGCTATTCAGAATAGTGATCTACCTATGCACATTACCAATGCTTTAAGGAAGGTTTCTCTCTCCCAAGAGCAGGATATGCATGTTTGGAGCCTCTCTGCTTCTGGGAATTGTACTGTTAATTCCACCTTCAAGTATATATGCAGTAATTCAGGGAGTCAAGGTATTATCCCATGGGCCAAGATCTGGTCTAAGTGGCTCCCTTCCAAGATTTCTGTTCACATCTGGAAAATTCTACACAACTGCCTTCCAACAGATGCCAACATTAAAAAATCTGGTATAGCCTTATGCTCCAAATGTGTTTGCTGCACCAAATCTCAGGTGGAGGACTCTACCCATCTTTTTAAGAAAAGTGACATGGCAACACACCTCTGGACCTATTTCAGATCCAAAGGAATTCCTATCTATGGTAATACTGTTAGCAGGTTTATTCAAACTATCATCAACAATGCTCAGCAGAAAACTATGTATGGCTTATTTCATCTGGCAGCTCTTGGATATGGTCTTTGGGAAATCTGGAAAACCAGAAACAAGGTAAGACATGAGAATCAGTATACTTCCAGCCAAGCTCTCCTACACAAGGTTATATCCCAGGTCAAGCAAGTATGCTCTATTGCTCATCTCAAAGAGCCGTCCAATAGCCATAGGCTAATCTTAGAAGATTTTGGCATTCAATGTTCCAAGATTAACTTCCAGTCCTTCAAAATCATTAGGTGGCTTTGCCCACCTTGGCCATCCCTTAAGCTTAATACGGATGGGGCTTCCAAGACAAACAGTGAAGCAGGTGGGGGTGGTGTTATCAGAAATCACAAAGGAGATGTGCTTTTAGCTTTCTCTCACTTCTACGGCAGGGCTAATAGTCTAGTTGCTGAAGCCAGGGCTCTTCTTGATGGGCTTAAATATATTCAGACTTTGGACTGCACTAACTTTTTGATTGAGTGTGACTCCAGTGTGTTGGTTCAGACTATTAGAAGACAAGTTCAATGTCCCTGGTCTATACTCCCTTATGCTAGAAGCATCTGGAACCTTCCTCTCCAGCCGCTTCAACTCTCCCACATCTACAGGGAAGGCAATTCTGTAGCAGACACTTTAGCATCTTTTGCTTGTCATACAAAATGTAATTCCTTTTTTATTCATTCGGAGCTCCCTCCCTTTGTCAAAGGAGCTGCCAGACTTGACAAGCTAGGCATGCCTAGCATCCGCTTGATGTAATTGAACTTCAATTTTATCAATAAAATTTACCTCCTAGTGGATTGAGTGGGCACTCGCCTTAAATCCCTGGGCAAGGTTTTTGGAAAAAAAAAAATCAGAGGTGGCCTGTGATGACAGCAAGCAATTGAGATAGCCCAATGCTGCAGCCGAAGAAGAAGGCAAGCATTAATAGGCCTCCCTTTAAGGGAAATGGTTGGGATCAACTCCCGCACCTGTAAGAGGACCCGATGGCAAATTAGGGTAGCATTCATACGGTGGCCCTCAAATAGGAAATTGTTCCTACTCATCCAAATTTCCCACATGATACATAGGAAGATGATGTAGGAAAGAAGCCCATGGACTGAACCCAATGAAATGGAACCCATAAAAACTCCCACAGTAGCTACGTAGGAGGGGGTAGCGGGTGCCTAAAAACAAAGGAAAGGCGCAAAGAAGATCCACACCCGCTGGGCAGTTACACTGGAAAAAAATAGATGGTAGCTCGACTCTTCCGAAGGTAGTGGACAGCAAGCACAGCGAGAGTAGAGCTGGATACCACACTGATGAATCTGCTCATCTGTAGGAAGAGAGTTAAGCGATGCACACCAGAGTAGACTAGACCATTTGCTTGGGGCAAACTTGTCCCAGAGATCAGCCCAGAAAGAAGTAGTATTTGTGCTGGCCGATTGCAAGAGTCCCCGTACATATTGTGTAGAAAACAAACTGATGTGATACCACCTTGGGGTGATGACCACAAGACAATATGACCCTTGGACCTAAGGTTGCAAGCAAGCAAATTGGCGATGATACCACTCGAGCGGCTCACTCGCTTGGTGCACACTTGTGCCCGTGGACAACTAAACGATAATGGAGAGGGTCCGGGGTGAGACAATGATGCTCCGGTGCTTGGCAAGCTTGGGGAGAACCCCAATTGGGCCAGGGATGCCCACTCATGGGCGGCCGTCACACCATGGGTGTGGGTTGAAATGGCTCGCTCACAACTCGCTCGCGATGGACACTCATGTGATCGGCAATTTGGGCCGGGCCCTCGCTCTCCGTCCGATGCAGCAAAGTAACAATACTAAGCTAAGCAAATGATATTAACCAGCAAGGAAAGGGGGACCGAGGCTCACCTAGCCGGCATGAAGACGCCGACTCCGGCCGAAGACGGGGGCGAGCGGGGAGGCAAGGGTTTGCGCCCGCAAGCCGCGTCGGTGTCACTTCAAAACCTGCGAGAATATTATTACATGAACTACACCTCTCGCAGGAGGGGTGAACTTGGGGTGGGGATTAAACTTATTACAATCAATACTACCTCCTCGCAGGGAGGGGCCTTCAGCCGGCCAAGCGGGGAGGGGGAATTGGGCGAGGACACCCGACTTTCCAAGCTTCACCGGTTCTGCCAATCTTCAGGTTCGCTGGACAGAGGGTTGATGATGACGCTGCCACAGGCTCCTCGGAACTCCAAACTTGACGAAACCGGTGCCAAAAGTTGCCCAACTGACAGAGGATGATGCCTGAATTTTTGGGGAAGCTTTGGAATTCGGGACTGATCGGACCGGTGACTGGAGCAGGATAGCAACACTCTGCCTCTGACTGATGTAGAACTGATGCAGCAACTTACAGAAGGCACTGCGGTCGCTCCCGAACTCCAAATCGAACGAAACTGGTGGTGACACGATCGTGGTCGGAGTAGATTCGACCAGAAGTTAACGGGGCCACAATCGATGTCGGAGAGGAGAATGGTGGCCAGATAAGTGAAGATAGGTCAAACCTGGACCCACTGGTGGCAGACTGCACACTCCGACGAAAGATTTCAGAAAAAATAGCTCGGGCAGGCGAATGGCGTCGTTCTTTCTGGTACTGATGGAGGACTAGACGAAGAAGAATTTTGTAGAAGGAAGCGTGCTCGAATTCCTCCAAGGTTGGCCGCAAAACAGCTTCCAAGATCGCTCTGGTCTTCAGTCTGGGTCAGATTACGCAGTCGTTGAAGATGACGATCCTCCGGACAGCTCCAAACTCGGATGCCGGCAAGACCACCACCGTTGGAAAGCTAACTCGTAGACGATTCCAGAAATGTAGGCCTTGCCATCTGAATCTTTGAGAGATGTTCGTGGCTGCCTCTGCAAGTCACTGCTTTTCTGAAACCTGCAACAGGGATAGAATAGGTGGAGGAGAGGGTGTGGGGAAGGGCATGAACAAGGGGTTATTTGGTGGATGGGGAAGGTGGGGTGCGACCTTGGGTGGTTAGGGAGGTGGGGAGATGAAAGGGCACAGCCCAAGGGAGAGGGAAATTCGAAATTTGGCCTAGGGAAGGGCTCTTTCAGTCTTGGGGAGAGGGAAGGTTGCTTGGGAGAGTGGAAAGGTGCCTAGGAGAAGGGGTTTCCACCTAGGGGTTGGAGGGGGAATTGAATGAGTGCATGGGGAAGGGGAAGGGGCCTTAATGAGGGGTGAATGGGGAGGAGAGAGAATGAATTTTGAAATTGGGGTGGGGAGGAGAGAGAGAGGGGGCTCAACCCACTTAGAGAGAGTGATAGTAAGAGAGAGAGAGAGGGAGATATTGAGAGGGAACTAGAAGGTGTGGAAATTTTCTGGATTCAATATTCAAGCATAAAACTGTTACAAATGAGAGAGGGGTGGGGCTATTTATAGACCCCACACTTTTCCTAAGACCAAACTGACCCTGACAAACTAACTAATGACCAAACAGTCCAAGGGAGGGGCGCCCCTGGGCCTAGCCCAATGAATTGGGCCCATTAACCTATCAAACCAACGTAATGACTTCAAGACTTAGGAAAATGACTTTCTAACCTAGGTACATGACTCAATAAATGGAAAATTACATGTTTAAGACTCAAATAAAAATAAGAAAATTACATGACTCGACTCACAAACACATGAGGACATAATGGCGTACACCGACGATCAATCCGAGCTTCAGAAAATGTGGAGGGGCAATGGATGTCCCCATCATACCCCCGGGGTGGGGAAAACTCGACCCTGTCGAGTATGGGTCCACCGGGGAAGTAGCATCCCAAACGCAGTTCCGGGCGAACCTTGTTCTCCAAACTCGACCCATGTCCATAGCCGAGGAACGGTGCTTCCACTCGACAAAGTGGCTTGGACACACCCTTAGGCTGGCGAAGAGATCTTACTTTGCTTAGTATTGCCGCCATGTGCTGACGTCGGGCTCTCGGGCTAGTTTGTGGTGGCACTCCGAGGGTGTCTCTCACAAGGATAGGTGTAGGCTCAAGACACTCACTAGGATTCACCGCGGTGCCCTTAGAGGGTGCCGGATCCTCCACATGGGAAGTGGGGTGAATCCCAAAACTCATTTGAAAGTCCAACCCATAAGCTGGGTTGCCAAAGCCACTCAGATCTTGGCAAGGTCCAAGTCCTCGTGCCCTCAGATTGGAGGTGACCCTAAAGTAGAGCCACTCCAAAGCCATCATCACCAAGTTGTCAACTTGGAACTCAAAGTGGTGCCTAGGAGTTTGTGCTCGCTTCTTGTGAATCCCACCGCTTATTACTTGATACTTGCTTGAATACATATGCCATGCACTATGATGCGATGTGAGTTGACAATGTATGGTATGCAAAGGTGGTCCAGGACAACCACATATAGACCTATCATGCATTGATGTTATGAGGACGTTGAATGATTTGGGAGGACCGGGGCATCAATAGGTATGCATGGTGGTGACAAATGCTGGGGGACCAGGACATCCATGTATGCTCCTTTCATGCTTATGACTCATGATGAAAGTGGGTGGACCATTACATCCAAATATGGTCCACTTATGCTTCCTACTTGACATGTGGGTGATGTGGATGAATGTACCCGACGGACTAATCATGCCAAGTGGTGTGATGTGCCAAGACATATGAATTCTTTTCCCAAAGATGACTTCCTCATGTGGGATGGTGGGGTGGCCTTTGAGCTTCCACTCAAAAGGGTCGAAGGGATCTAGGTAGGTGGATATGGGGTGGGGCACTTTCTTGATCTCTAGGCGGGTGTTGCCTAAGGTCATGATTTCTATGGTGTAACCTGGGTCATGGATGAGGTGGGCTTGGCCCAACATGGTGGGTGGGGGTAGGAAAGGGTGGGTGGTGGGTGATGTGGGTGGGTCACGTAGGTACCCATACTCCCAAAGGAAGGGATCAAAGGGGTCATGGACTGGGTTTCCTAGAAGAAGAGACTCTATGCTCACATGGTCTTCACACGGTGGGTCCTCCTCCCTCATGGTAATTGGACCAAGGTCGTTAGTGGGCCAGTCGATCAAGGTACTTGGGATCTCAATGGAAGTGGAGTGGATCATGATGGGTTTTTCATCCATAGGGAGAATGAGAAGGAGGTCACTAGTGTAGCAACCAATGGTGAAGACCGAGGTGATAGAACCATCACATGGGTGGAGGAGACTAAGGCTTTTTGGGTGGGCCTTTCCTAAGGTCAATAAGCAAGTCAACCCTAGTTGCCATTCTAAACCCTTGAGGAGATCATCCCAACCTTCTACCTCATAGTAGGATTGGATTGTGGTGTGATAGGAGTGGAGGGGGGCAATATGGGATGGATATCCCAATGGTGAGAGAGGTGGGGGTGAGCTAGGAAGGGTGGGTCCTTGTTTGAGCCATTGGAGTATGACTTCATTCATGGTGAAGGTGTGTGACTTTTGAGGATCCAGACTAGGAGAGGTGGGTGGAAGTGGAGGTTCTTGGATTTCCTCTAGGGTAGGTTTTTGTTCGGGACTAGCAACTATTTTCATGTGGATGGGTGTGTGGCTTTCAATTCCTAGTGTTAATGGGTTGGGTAGGTCTAAGGCGGGAGAATTGGTGATAGCTGGAGCATGGTGCACTTGGGGGTGGTGGGCTAGGGTGGACTTGGATTTGGATAGGAAGGGGAAGTAGAGGAGGCCTAGGTTGGGGAAAGATTGGTGTAGGAAGCGGGAGGTGGGTTGGGTGAGGGGTTTTGGGTTGGGGGGTGATGGCCATTATGGGCCTAGGTGGAGGGGTGGTCATGGGGTCCACTTGAGTTTGAGTGGTGAATGTTGGATGAGTGGTGGTCCTTATGGAGGGAATCGGGCCGGTTAAGGGTCTCTTGCCCTTGGGATCGTTTGGGGTGGAGGTGGGGGTTAAAGGGGCTTGACTAGTGTAGGTTAGGGGAGGGGGTTTTGGTTGGGGTGTGGGGGACCTTATGGGGTTGGGTGAGGAGGTGGAGGCCTTAGATACTTGGGTTTTAGGGGTGAGGTTTTGGACGGGTGGGGTTGAGGGAGTGGGAGTACTCCTTGGGCTTTGATAACCCGGGTAGGAAGGGGACATATATTTTGCCCTAAGTTGCTCCTTCATGTCCTTCCAAGTGGTGATGGGAGTTTCCCTTCTAAGTACCTTTAGCCCAACAATTTGCATCCAATAAGTTTCTACCCGTTTGGTAAGTTGCATTTTGGCAACCCATGCCTTTTCATCCTCGGACATAGGATACCAAGTGAAGTATTGGTCCATTGTAGCTTCCCAATCTAAATATTCTCTAGGAGAGGTTCCATCAAAGGTGGGAAGTGGGAAAGGGACCATCCTATCGTCCGTCCTTGGGGCGGGCCAATTTTCTCCAAGTTGGTTGAGTCGGCCCGATATGTTATCAAGCCGCTCATTGGCATAGGTCAAGGCTTTCATGAAGTAGTTGACATGGCCAGGGAAGTTATGGGTGTTAGTGTTGGTTTATTCCAGCGTTTATTTCCAGCGTCTCCTTGTATTTGGTGTGTACCATGTGGGGTATGGGACCCACGTGGGACCATCGGTGCTTGGCAGCCCAACCCGCCACATGGATTATGGGGTCCATGTGCGAAGCCCCTCATGCCCGCCCACAGCACGTCATAGACGTGGGGCTCTGCGCTGCCAAAAGGAAATACGGTCTAACCTTCGCTACCAGCTCGAGCTTTTAGCGCAACGGTAGGGGCTTGATCCTGTAAACTGGTATCAGAGCGAGGTCGCGGGTTCAAATCCCAGGTGCCGCTGGGGGGGAGATTGTTGGTTTATTCCAGCGTTTATTTCTAGCGTCTCCTTGTATTTGGTGTGTACCATGTGGGGTATGGGACCCACGTGGGACCATCGGTGCTTGGCAGCCCAACCCGCCGCATGGATTATGGGGTCCATGTGCGAAGCCCCTCATGCCCGCCTACAGCACGTCATAGACGTGGGGCTCTGCGCTGCCATAAGGAAATATGGTCTAACCTTCGCTACCAGCTCGAGCTTTTAGCGCAACGGTAGGGGCTTGATCCTGTAAACGGTAGGGGATTGTTGTGCCCCTGGCCCCTGTGGTTTGTGGTTTTGATGATTGGCTTTAAGGGATTGTGATGATTGGTTTTAATGTGACCTAATCACTGTGAGTCACCATGCATTGATGTTCTGTTTTGATGATTGATTTGGTTTTGATGATTGGTGTTTGATGTGAGTCACTGTGAGTCATCTTGCTGAAATGTTCATTTAGGCTTTCATATGTTCAGTCAGTTTATCTACTTACACTGTGAATCATTGCAATTGAAGTTTCAGACTGTTATCTGCTGCATAAAGCATTCATATGCATTTACAGAGTCTATACATTGATTGGCAGTAAGTCTGTACATTGAGCGTCTCTTAGAAGTCCATACAGTGCATTGCATTGGCTAAGTGTATACACTGTCAGTCTCATTTAGCGTCTAAGACAAAGTCTGTACAGCGCATCACTCACGTTGGAAGTCTATACATTGGCGTTGGTCATCCAAGTCTGTACATCACTTGGCGCTCACAAAGTCTGCACATCCTGTTCAGTGAAGTGTGTACATTGCATAGCATGTTGCGTCTAAGTCTATACATTGGCATGAAGCATCTCTTGATGTATGTACATTCTTCAATGAACCTTGAAGTCTATACACCGATTCACTGTTCATCGCCTTTGGGCATCAAAGTCTGTACATCGCCTTCAATCTTCAAGTCTATACACTGGGTTATTCTTCAAGTCTGAACAGCCGCTTGCATTGGATTTCATGTCTAGACATTGCACTGTAGCATCCATCGTCTTCGTGTTGTTTTAGTGTTCAGTGTCTTCGTGTTGTTTTCTTTCTACCTCGTGTCGTTTTCTTCTCACCTCGTGCCGTTCTTATCTGACCTCGTGTCATCTTCCTTGTTGTATTAGCCTTGGTACCTCGTATCGTTCTCTTTTCTATCTCGTGCTATTTTCTGTACCACCCCGTGTTACCCTTAGGTCTTTGTTTTCATTTGTATTCATGTCTTCGTGTTTCTCTTGTGTTTATGTCCGCGTGTTGTTTCCTTCTAACTTCGTACTGTTCTCATATAACTTCGTACTGTTCTCATATAACTTCGTGCTGTTCTCATATGAACCTCGTGTTGTTCTCTTGTAATGTTTACTTTTGTCACCGCTGTATTTCGTGTCGTTCTCTTCATTGTGTCTGTTCTGTTATAGTGTATCTCGTGTTGTTCTTTCCTTGTTTCATGTTGTAGTCACCGTATCTATCTCGTGTCATTCCCAGTACAGTCCATACCTCATGCAGCTTTAGTTCCTGTGGCCCTCAGTTTTAATGGGTTGTATCTCCTTGCAGGTTCGAGGAATAACATTCCCCAGTGACTGGCAGCACGTGATCCGAGGCCGAAATGAAGCCTGCTAAGAGACTGCCACGTGGTCCGAATACTTAGGGCTGGAAATGTGGGAGGCACACGCGTTTTGTGCCCTATCCACCTGCTGTTGCTGCTATAAATAGAACCCTTCATCCTCAGATGAAGGTGATCGAAGAAGAAGCATGTAGTGCAGAAAGGCCTTCGATCCAGAAAAAGGAAGAAAAGAAAGAAAAGAAGAGAGCAGAGAAGAGAGTGAGAGCAGAAGAAGAAAAAGAGAGAGAGATAGTGCTCGAGTGAAGGGAGAAGAAAGAGTGAAGAAGAAGAAGTGCAGCAGAGAGTGAAAGAGGAAGAGAGCAGAAGAGAAAGAAAGAGAGATAGAGAGTGAGCGAGAGAGCTCGTGGAGAAGAAGGAAGAAGCTGCTTGAAGATCTGTCTTCACTGGACCGTGGATCAGATCCAGGCCAGTCAGCTCCATTGAGAGCCACATTGTGCATTTCATCTTTCAGCTTTCTGGTTGTTGAAGTTATTTTCGTTTATTGTTTTCCTTTGTTTTCTGGTTTGCTGTATTTTTCGATACTCTGTAGAGAGGTCGGGGTTCCTCCTGTTTGTTCAGGAGAAGGGAGATTGCTATCTCCGGTTGCAAGTAGCTGGGTGCTACTTGTGGGTTCCCTCCGGTTTGGAGGAAGGGAGATCTGATCTCCGGTTCTGGGCTTGTGGATTGCAAGTCCAGGGGTCCCTCCTGGTCTGGAGGAAGAGAGGTCTTCGACCTCTGGTTTGCTGGTGACTGGAAGTCACCGGTTGGTTCCCTCCGATTTTGGAGGAAGGGAGGATTGGTCCTCCGGTTCTAGTCTTGTGGGTTGCAAGACTAGGTGTTCCCTCCGGTCTGGAGGAAGAGAGACTTGCGTCTCTGGTTTGCTAGTGACTGGTGTCACTAGTGGTTCCCTCCGGTTGGGAGGAAGAGGGGAGGTTGTTCCCCTGGTCAAGCTGTGTGGCAGCACCTGTTGCAGACTGAGTCTGCTGTTTCTAGCGTGAGCTAGTGGAAGCCACACTCGGGTTGAGTGTGAGGTAGATGTAGGTCTGCTGGACCGAACCACCTAAAAATCTACTGTGCAATGGTTTGTTTTGTGCGTTCGCTCCTTGCCTCCTACCTCCCATTCACAGGTTATGTATGCTGGTTAGCTGTGTTATCTTGGATTGTTTATATTGTTCCTATCAGCAGTAACCTTGAGCATTGCACTTTGCTGGGTGTGTTTGGGTTGCACTGTTCTGTCTGCTTTTCTAGTTTGATCAGGTGGCTGCATTGTTGCAGTCCAACTATTTGATCAATTGGTTGATTATTATCTTATCTCGGAAAGCTCATTGTCCCTATTCCGCTTATTCGAACTTTAGAGTCTTTAATTTAGGCCATAATTTTTAGAGGGATACATTCACCCCCCTCTGTATCCGGGCCTAGCACCCTAACAGTTGGTATCAGAGCCAGGTTTCTGCTTACAAGGTCCAGCGACCTGCAGATCGATCTTGCAATCTTAGGTGCTAATTTATTTTTAGTGCATCAATATTCTTGTTGCGTTAATCTGTGTGTTCTCATGGCCCATCCACCGATCTTTAGTGGTACGCATTTTGATGCATGGTTCGCTGGTTTGAAGAATTATGTTAAATCTGTGAATCCAGACCTGTGGAAAGTAATTTCACATGGTCCTCATGAACTACCAAGGAAAAAGTCCAAATGGACTGACAGTCACAAATCCATGCATGAAGAAAATCAGATAGCAATAAATCTAATGAAGGCAGCTACTGATAGAGCTTTTCATTCATGTTTCTTTGACTGCAGTTCTGCTAAAGATATTCTGGATACACTGAAGCGAACTCAGGAGATAGATGTGGACGGATGCATGATGGCCAACAGAAGAAATCAAAGTGCCAGCGATCAAGGCAGCAATCAAACTGAAGAAGATGATGATGATGAGGTAAATCTCTTCGAGAATTTCTCTCTAGAAGATTGGGAGAATGCATATGCTGAATTATTTGAATCTCATGAACTGTTAAGAAAACAATATAAAAAGTTGAAGAAGAGTACTCGGGTAGATAGTTCTAGCTCTCCATGTAAAAATTGTTCAAGTACGAAGCAATCTCATGATGCATGTCTGTCTGATAATCATATGTATAAAAACCAGAATGCAGAACTGAAGAAGGAACTTGAATGTGTTTACTCTGAACTGAACAATCTAAAAACTGAAGATGACTCTCTCAGAAAGTTCTCTAAAGAAAATGAAGAACAATTAGAGAAACATAAACGAGAGAATGATTTGCTGATTGAAAAATTTAATGCCATAAAATCTGTAAACATAGATTTACAGAAAGATTTTGAAAAATAACAAACGGAATTGAGGGAGTTTGAAGCTAGGAGAGAAAGCATGGTTAACTCAGAAGATCAGCTTCTAATAAATGAGTTAATTCAAAATGATAAGCTTAAAGAAGAAGTTGAAAAATTAAAACTGTTAAACAGTGCCATGTCTGAAAGACTTCTCACATTGGAAAAAGGAAAAGCTATCTGTACAAACGAGACTGAAGAGGTAGATGAGCTGAGAAAGGAAATTGAAGAATATAAAACAGCTAACAAGGTTTTGAATGAAGCTGTCAATTGTAGTGAACAAGAGATCGCTAGTTATGAAATACACATTGCATCTCTTGAAAATGAAATTCAGGATTTGAAAATTTCCTTGTCTAAATTTGTTGATGGGCAGAAAAATCTAGACAAGCTGCTAGGTGTAAAAGTCAATGTCAAAAAGGAAGGTTTGGGCTACAATAATCTAAGTAAGAAGGCTTTGCAGAACAAAGTAATGACATCCTTTGTAAGTACTTCAAATGTAGCCACTACATCAAAAGACAAACAGCCCATTGTTCAGAAAATACTGGGAACAAAGATTAACTTTAACAAGGAAGGACTGGGTTACAGTCCAGTCATGAGGAAGGTTGATGGAGCCAACCTGAAAACTGTCTTTGTCAAATCTTCTGAACAGGAAAAGCCTTCTATCTCATCTCCACCTCAGTACAAGGCTAAGAAAACAGAAAAACAAAATAAAAATCGTAAAACATCAAAAATTCAAAGGAACAATCTGCATGCTAAAAACTCATCAGATAAATGCCATGTTTTAAAGAAATCAAATGGCTCATGTCATTATTGTGGTAAGTATGGGGATCTTATGAGTAACTGTTTTGTGATGGAAAAAGATGACAACAAGCATGCTAGAAAATCTGTGTCTGGTCAGAAAAAGAATGTCACATGTTCTAATTATGATAAAGTAGGACACACTACTGCTCATTGTTGGTTTGCAAGTAGTAAGGAAAAATCATGTTCATATCATACAAAACACCTTGTAAATCAGCATGTCTTTAACAAGAACCAGCACATTATATGTTTTAATTGCAACAAAATTGGTCACAAGGCCTCTGAATGCTGGTCAGGTTCTTTTAAAAGAAATTCTATTTCATGCTTTGAATGTGGAAAGCATGGCCACAGGGCCATTGATTGTTGGCATGCTCAGGGTAGAAAATTCAATTCTAAAATTGTTAAATTCCCTGCCATTAATAGAAAGTCTTCTGCATGCTATCACTGTGGGAAGTATGGCCACACAGTCAAGGACTGTTGGCATGCCCAAGGGGGATATGGCAATAATGAACTCAATTTTAAAAAGAATGCCTTTTATTGCTCTCACTGTAGAAAGCATGGCCATACAGTCAATGACTGTTGGCATATTCAGGGTAGAAGTGTGAATCTCAAACATGCTAAATTCCCTGTAAGACAATTTACAAAACCTTCATGTTATAACTGTGGAAAGCCATGCCACAGAGCTGGAAATTGTTGGCATGTTCAAAATAACCCTGCTAAACTCCATGTTACGAAATTTACATGTCATCATTGTGGGAAGCCAGGTCACAGGGCTGAAACCTGTTGGCTGGCAGGATATCAAAACCAAACCGGTTTTGGTAAACATAATTTTTATTCTGTTAACAGAAAATCTCATGTGTATGCACATAGAATTCATGCTAACAAGAATGTGCATAAATCAGATTTGAAAACTGCTGTCTCTTGCCATCATTATGGCAAATCTAGACATTTGATGGATAGTCATCCTCTGATGAAATTTAATGGCTATCAAGTTAAAAATGTGCTGAGAAAACCTGCTAGGAGTGATAATGTCATGTTAGGACCCAAGACTTCTTGGGTACCTGTTTGTGCAAAATAAACTTTGTTTTGCAGGTGTGCCTTGAGACTGGAATAAAAGGGGTAATGATCCAAGGCACTCAAGAATGAAAACCCCATTCTCACACTGTTCAGGTAATCTCTCTGCATTTCCCATTTTGAAACTTATTGCATATCTGGTTTGATGTATTCTTGCATATTCATTCATCATCTGCCAGTTGCATTATTTTCTGATCATGCACTCTGAAATTTCTAAAAATCTGAACTGGATGTGAATGCTATTTGAAAACTATCTGTTGCATAATTCATTGAAAACCTGAATTGCATATAGGACTGTTGAGTTTACCTTGTTATTCATGACCTCGATGGTATATCAAATGGTAAGCTACCAAAAGGCAGGGAAATCTGTCCGGAGGTCCTTACTATGTGAGAGCTGGTCTTTTAGACCAAGTGCTCCGCCTAGTACCATGGGTCATGTTGCTTGATAGGGCAGTCTGAATGTGCATGTATCATTTGGAATCATATGTTCAGTTTTCAGTGCAAGCATTGCATGTTTTCAGGGGGAGTCACTTGCATATCCTTGCATAGCAATTCAATGTTGAGTCTTTGCATGCCCCTGCATGCATATAGTGCATTGCATCTCCCTGTATTGAAAATGCCAAAAAGAGAGTTTGAATGCATATTGTGAGGGGGAGTCAATGCATTGCATATAGGTTGTCAAATGCATACATTTGTCAGAATTCATAGCATATCCTCACTTAGTGATTTTGTTGACAAACCTTGATCATATTCAAAAAAAAAAAACTTTGTGCTTCACAATCTCTCTTAACAATTGGTATTTCTCCTATCAATTGGTATCACTTGGCTTCAGAATTCTATCAGTCCTTCATGAAGATTTCAATGGGCTATCTCGATCATAAATCTGAAAATTTTGAACTAGAAATCTTCCATTATACAGTTTTATGAATGTCTGAAATAACTCATGTGGTTTAAGTTTAATGTTCATGGAGTTTGACTTTAAAATCTCTTAAAAATATCTGAAGCATGTTTAATAAATCTTAACCATGTGTTTCATGCTATGTCTTGTGAAAAATTCTGAAATCTGCGCTTTTGAATACATGACTTTAATTGGTTAAGTACATGAAACTATTATTGATTTGAAGCAAAGGAATTTGTCTGAATTGTTTAAAGGGTAATATATGTCAGAGCAATGACATTGGTCACTGAGAAACACATGTCCAAAGGACTGTGTCATGAGGTGCCTTAGTTAACTCTGCAGAATAAATTTTATTGAAAATTTAGGCAGAGTAATGGCATGCACACTGACAAATACAACTCACTCATCAAGAAATGATTTGGAGTGCATCATGATGTGTAAATGCTATCTCTGTTCATATATAGCATGACAGTTAGTCACACTAAGGGCTTATGGATATTGGCCTCTAATCAAGGTATATCCCCTAGTTACAATGTGTGCACTGAACTAGAGTGCTCGTAAAATTTGTAGCAAGAAAATTATTGATCAGACTGAAATATCTGAATATTGATGCAAAAATCAAATTGCTACAACCCTAGACAAAATAATATGACTTCATAATTGCTTAATTTCAATACTAGTGTATGTAATTCTGAAAGAAGTCAATAGATTTGATTGTGTAAGACAAAGGGAGGATAATCAAGATAAATATGAGGGCTTGGTTCATTTTTATTAAAATATGGTTTTAGATATCAATACAGAATTTTATTGATAAACTCTGCATACATCATGTTTAAACCATGCTGTTCAATAAATGTCATTCATAAGCCCTTATGATAGAAGACTTTGAAAAACTTATGCTTTCGATTTATGAGATTGATTCTGGGATTGAAGCTTCCTTAAAAAAAAAAAAAATCTGGCTGAATTTCTTCTGCTCATGTTATTGGTTCACTGAACTGAACTTCTCCTTGTTTACCCCTGTGGTCACCTTCTCATCTATCTCATAAGATTCCACTTATTGAGGGGGAGCTTCCATGTCATATGCATCATGCTGCATAGAAACTCTTAAAGGGGGAGCATTGTGCTCTTGCTTTTTGGTATCTCCTTCTGCTGATATCAAAGGGGGAGATTTTTGCCAAAGGGGGAGAATTTTATTCAATCGTTGCATGATAATTTGCTTTCACTTCTCAAACTACTTTTTTTTTGATGAAGTCAAAGGGGGAGAATAGTTTGAGTCATCAGAATGACTTTCATAAGAATGTAGACTTTCATAAGAATGTACTGCATCATCAGAATGACTCACTGTGTATTGTTGTGTATTGTTGCCATCATCAAAAAGGGGGAGATTGTTGTGCCCCTGGCCCCTGGGGTTTGTGGTTTTGATGATTGGCTTTAAGGGATTGTGATGATTGGTTTTAATGCGACCTAATCACTGTGAGTCACCATGCATTGATGTTCTGTTTTGATGATTGATTTGGTTTTGATGATTGGTGTTTGATGTGAGTCACTGTGAGTCATCTTGCTGAAATGTTCATTCAGGCTTTCATATGTTCAGTCAGTTTATCTGCTTACACTGTGAATCATTACAATTGAAGTTTCAGACTGTTATCTGCTGCATAAAGCATTCATATGTATTTACAGAGTCTATACATTGATTGGCAGTAAGTCTGTACATTGAGCGTCTCTTAGAAGTCCATATAGTGCATTGCATTGGCTAAGTGTATACACTGTCAGTCTCATTTAGCATCTAAGACAAAGTCTGTACAGCGCATCACTCACGTTGGAAGTCTATACATTGGCGTTGGTCATCCAAGTCTGTACATCACTTGGCGCTCACAAAGTCTGCACATCCTGTTCAGTGAAGTGTGTACATTGCATAGCATGTTGCGTCTAAGTCTATACATTGGCATGAAGCATCTCTTGATGTATGTACATTCTTCAATGAACCTTGAAGTCTATACACTGATTCACTGTTCATCGCCTTTGGGCATCAAAGTTTGTACATCGCCTTCAATCTTCAAGTCTATACACTGGGTTATTCTTCAAGTCTGTACAGCCGCTTGCATTGGATTTCATGTCTAGACATTGCACTGTAGCATCCATCGTCTTCGTGTTATTTTAGTGTTCAGTGTCTTCGTGTTGTTTTCTTTCTACCTCGTGTCGTTTTCTTCTCACCTCGTGCCGTTCTTATCTGACCTCGTGTCATCTTCCTTGTTGTATTAGCCTTGGTACCTCGTATCGTTCTCTTTTCTATCTCGTGCTATTTTCTGTACCACCCCGTGTTACCCTTAGGTCTTTGTTTTCATTTGTATTCATGTCTTCGTGTTTCTCTTGTGTTTATGTCCGCGTGTTGTTTCCTTCTAACTTCGTACTGTTCTCATATAACTTCGTACTGTTCTCATATAACTTCGTGCTATTCTCATATGAACCTCGTGTTGTTCTCTTGCAATGTTTACTTTTGTCACCGCTGTATTTCGTGTCGTTCTCTTCGTTGTGTCTGTTCTATTACAGTGTATCTCGTGTTGTTCTTTCCTTGTTTCGTGTTGTAGTCACCGTATCTATCTCGTGTCATTCCCAGTACAGTCCATACCTCATGCAGCTTTAGTTCTTGTGGCCCTCAGTTTTAATGGGTTGTATCTCCTTGCAGGTTCGAGGAAGAACATTCCCCAGTGACTGGCAGCACGTGATCCGAGGTCGGAATGAAGCCTGCTGAGAGACTGCCACGTGGTCCGAATACTTAGGGCTGGAAATATGGGAGGCACACGCGTTTTGTGCCCTATCCACCTGCTGTTGCTGCTATAAATAGAACCCTTCGTCCTCAGATGAAGGTGATCGAAGAAGAAGCCTGTAGTGCAGAAAGGCCTTCGATCCAGAAAAAGGAAGAAAAGAAAGAAAAGAAGAGAGCAGAGAAGAGAGTGAGAGTGAGAACAGAAGAAGAAAAAGAGAGAGAGATAGTGCTCGAGTGAAGGGAGAAGAAAGAGTGAAGAAGAAGAAGTGCAGCAGAGAGTGAAAGAGGAAGAGAGCAGAAGAGAAAGAAAGAGAGATAGAGAGTGAGCGAGAGAGCTCGTGGAGAAGAAGGAAGAAGCTGCTTGAAGATCTGTCTTCACTGGACCGTGGATCAGATCCAGGCCAGTCAGCTCCATTGAGAGCCACATTGTGCATTTCATCTTTCAGCTTTCTGGTTGCTGAAGTTATTTTCGTTTATTGTTTTCCTTTGTTTTCTGGTTTGCTGTATTTTTCGATACTCTGTAGAGAGGTCGGGGTTCCTCCTGTTTGTTCAGGAGAAGGGAGATTGCTATCTCCGGTTGCAAGTAGCTGGGTGCTACTTGTGGGTTCCCTCCGGTTTGGAGGAAGGGAGATCTGATCTCCGGTTCTGGGCTTGTGGATTGCAAGTCCAGGGGTCCCTCCTGGTCTGGAGGAAGAGAGGTCTTCGACCTCTGGTTTGCTGGTGACTGGAAGTCACCGGTTGGTTCTCTCCGGTTTTAGAGGAAGGGAGGATTGGTCCTCCGGTTCTAGTCTTGTGGGTTGCAAGACTAGGTGTTCCCTCCGGTCTGGAGGAAGAGAGACTTGCGTCTCTGGTTTGCTAGTGACTGGTGTCACTAGTGGTTCCCTCTGGTTGGGAGGAAGAGGGGAGGTTGTTCCCCTGGTCAAGCTGTATGGCAGCACCTGTTGCAGACTGAGTCTGCTGTTTCTAGCGTGAGCTAGTGGAAGCCACACTCGGGTTGAGTGTGGGGTGGATGTAGGTCTGCTGGACCGAACCACCTAAAAATCTACTGTGCAGTGGTTTGTTTTGTGCGTTCGCTCCTTGCCTCCTACCTCCCATTCACAGGTTATGCATGCTGGTTAGCTGTGTTATCTTGGATTGTTTATATTGTTCCTATCAGCAGTAACCTTGAGCATTGCACTTTACTGGGTGTGTTTGGGTTGCACTGTTCTGTCTGCTTTTCTAGTTTGATCAGGTGGCTGCATTGTTGCAGTCCAACTGTTTGATCAATTGGTTGATTATTATCTTATCTCGGAAAGCTCATTGTCCCTATTCCGCTTATCCGAACTTTAGAGTCTTTAATTTAGGCCATAATTTTTAGAGGGATACATTCACCCCCCTCTGTATCCGGGCCTAGCACCCTAACAGTTAGTTGTAGGCATCTCTTGGTGGCTTGGACTTATGGAGTGGGCCGATTGGTAAGGTCGATATGAGGTGACCATACTAGGGGACAAGAGTGATGCACTTGAAGACTCTAAATGCATAGACATGCCCTAGGACCAACTTGATAGAGACAAGTTGTGAACTTGCTCTGATACCACTTGATGTAATACCACCTTGGGGTGATGACCACGAGACAATATGACCCTTGGACCTAAGGTTGCAAGCAAGCAAATTGGCGATGATACCACTCGAGCGGCTCGCTCGCTTGGTGCACACTTGTGCCCGTGGACAACTAAACGATAATGGAGAGGGTCCGGGGTGGGACAATGATGCTCCGGTGGTTGGCAAGCTTAGGGAGAACCCCAATTGGGCCAGGGATGCCCACTCACGGGCGGCCGTCACACCATGGGTGTGGGTTGAAATGGCTCGCTCACAACTCGCTCGCGATGGACACTCACGTGATCGGCAATTTGGGCCGGGCCCTCGCTCTCCGTCCGACGCAGCAAAGCAACAATACTAAGCTAAGCAAATGATATTAACCAGCAAGGAAAGGGGGACCGAGGCTCACCTAGCCGGCGTGAAGACGCCGACTCCGGCCGAAGACGGGGGCGAGCGGGGAGGCAAGGGTTTGCGCCCGCAAGCCGCGTCGGTGTCGCTTCAAAACCTGCGAGAATATTATTACATGAACTACACCTCTCGCAGGAGGGGTGAACTTGGGGTGGGGATTAAACTTATTACAATCAATACTACCTCCTCGCAGGGAGGGGCCTTCAGCCGGCCAAGCGGGGAGGGGGAATTGGGCGAGGACACCCGACTTTCCAAGCTTCACCGGTTCTGCCAATCTTCAGGTTCACTGGACAGAGGGTTGATGTTGACGCTGCCACGAGCTCCTCGGAACTCCAAACTTGACGAAACCAGTGCCAAAAGTTGCCCAACTGACAGAGGATGATGTCTGAATTTTTGGGGAAGCTTTGGAACTCGGGGCTGATCGGACCGGCGACTGGAGCAGGACAGCAACACTCTACCTCTGACTGATGCAGAACTGATGCAGAAACTTGCAGAAGGCACTGCAGTCGCTCTCGAACTCCAAATCGAACGAAACTGGTGGTGACGCGATCGTGGTCGGAGTAGCTTCGACCAGAAGTTGACGGGGCCACAATCCGATGTCGGAGAGGAGAATGGTGGCCAGATAAGTGAAGATAGGTCAAACCTGGACCCACTGGTGCAGACTGCACACTCCGACGAAAGATTTCAGAACAAATAGCTCGGGCAGGCGAATGGCATCATTCTTTCTGGTACTGATGGAGGACTAGACGAAGAAGAATTTTGTAGAAGGAAGCGTGCTCGAATTCCTCCAAGGTTGGCCGCAGAACAGCTTCCAAAATCGCTCTGGTCTTCAGTCTGGGACAGATTGCGCAGTGGTTGAAGATGACGTTCTCCGGACAGCTCCAAACTCGGATGCCGGCGAGACCACCACCGTTAGAAAGCTAACTCGCAGACGATTCCAGCAATGTAGGCCTTGCCATCTGAATCTTTGAGAGATGTTCGTGGCTGCCTCTGCAAGTCACTACTTTTCTGAAACCTGCAACAGGGATAGAATAGGTGGAGGAGAGGGTGTGGGGAAGGGCATGAACAAGGGGTTATTTGGTGGATGGGGAAGGTGGAGTGCGACCTTGGGTGGTTAGGGAGGTGGGGAGATGAAAGGGCACAGCCCAAGGGAGAGGGAAATTCGAAATTTGGCCTAGGGAAGGGCTCTTTCAGTCTTGGGGAGAGGGAAGGTTGCTTGGGAGAGTGGAAAGGTGCCTAGGAGAAGGGGTTTCCACCTAGGGGTTGGATGGGGAATTGAATGAGTGCATGGGGAAGGGGCCTTAATGAGGGGTGAATGGGGAGGAGAGAGAATGAATTTCGAAATTGGGGTGGGGAGGAGAGAGAGAGGGGGCTCAACCCACTTAGAGAGAGTGATAGTAAGAGAGAGAGAGAGGGAGATATTGAGAGGGAACTAGAAGGTGTGGAAATTTTTTGGATTCAATATTCAAGCATAAAACTGTTACAAATGAGAGAGGGGTGGGGCTATTTATAGACCCCACACTTTTCCTAAGACCAAACTGACCCTGACAAACTAACTAATGACCAAACAGTCCAAGGGAGGGGCGCCCCTGGGCCTAGCCCAATGAATTGGGCCCATTAACCTATCAAACCAACATAATGACTTCAAGACTTAGGAAAATGACTTTCTAACCTAGGTACATGACTCAATAAAGGGAAAATTACATGTTTAAGACTCAAATAAAAATAAGAAAATTACATGACTCAACTCACAAACACATGAGGACATAATGGCGTACACCGACGATCAATCCGAGCTTCAGAAAATATGGAGGGGCAATGGATGTCCCCATCACAAACCATCCACGGTTGGAGTCCAAATCCACCTGTCCCTGCCTACGTTATTAGACAAAATAGAAATGAAGCTCACTGCAGGGGCGAACAGACGGAATAAACGCATATGATCTGAAATAGGTGACCAGAGAGCTTCTGAAATAGGGATGAGGCGGTTAGGAAGCCTCTCCCACTCGTAATCCGGAATGTAAGTTCTCAGGGGAGCATGACCCGCCCATACATCTAACCAGAAAGAGGCAGAAGATGAAGAGGTATCGACTATAACTCTGCAATTGGTCGCCAACAAAGTGGCAGCTAAACTCCAAGTGAGACGATCAGCTACATTGCATTTGTTGAAACTTGCCTCAGAGAAATGGATTTGTTGTAAATGTTTTGCTTTAAAATAGGATCCCCACTGGGAAGTGCGAGATATAGCAGACCAAAGAAGCTTGGTCCTCCGAGCCACCTGCATGTCTCGAATAGGAATAATGCCCAAACCACCTACATTAACCAGTTTGCATATGTGATTCCAAGCGATCCAATGACACTTCTGTCCATGTTCTGAAGAGCCCCAGAAAAAAATTGCAAGCAAGTGATTAATCTCCTTTATGCTAGCGGCGGGCAAAGACATGGCTGCATAGGTATATATAGGAATGGAACTTAACACATGCTTGATAAGCACAAGCCGACCGGCAGAGGATAAGAACTTTCCTTTCCAGACATGCAATCGACCAAGGATTTTAGCCAATACGTGCGAGAAATAGCACTTCTTAGATCTTCCTGCAAATAGATTGACACCCAGATAAAGCATTGGGAGCTTGCGTTTAACAAAACCCGTAAATGCTGAGATATTCTTGGCTAGACGAGATGGGAAG
The DNA here is from genome assembly GCA_022559845.1 of Amorphophallus konjac. Taxonomy (NCBI): domain Eukaryota; kingdom Viridiplantae; phylum Streptophyta; class Magnoliopsida; order Alismatales; family Araceae; genus Amorphophallus; species Amorphophallus konjac. The sequence continues at coordinate 328,425,097 of CM040122.1, read as the reverse complement.
TGGTCATGAACAATGAAGCTACTCTTCCTGACGTTTATTAGCTGACCAGAAGAGGATTGGTAGTCCTGAAGGAAATGCATTAAGTTGTGGACATTTCTGGCCGCCCCATTGGCAAAGATAAGCACGTCGTCCGCAAAAAGTATATGGAAATCCGTGGGCACCTCCGAGGCACAGCAAAATATGCCACCGTCCTAGTGTTGAAAAGATTGTGCAGGCCCCTGCCAAGAACCTCCTCCACCAGGATAAAGAGCGAAGGGGCCAGGGGGTCACCTTGGCGAAGACCCCGAGAGGATTTAAAAAGACCGCAGAGAGAACCATTAAACATAATAAAGAACCAACAATTAGAAAGGAGTGGCTCAATAAGAGAGATGCATTGCAAATTGAACCCAAACCTATGGAGAATGGCAAACAGAAAATCCCACTCCACCCGATCATAAGCCTTGGCCATGTCAATCTTGAACATCACATTACTACCCCTAACGGTCCTTGGAAGTTCTTGCGATAGCTCTTGAGCCAGCAAAATATTCTCAACAATACTTCCCCCCCACAGAAAAGCACATTGTTCTTGGGAGATAAGGGACGGAAGGAACCCAGCTAGATGGTCGGCAATGATGCGAGAGATAATTTTGTATGTGAAATTGCATAGGTTGATCGGGCGATAGTCCGAACAGGTCTCTGGGGCCTCATCCTTTGGAATAAGAGCAATAATGGAAGAGGTTAAGACGCGAGGAAGAGCATGGCCACAAAAGTAAGCTTGGACAGTAGCCGAAACATCCAAATGGATAATGTCCCAGTAAGCCTAAAAGAAGTGCCCAGTGAAACCATCGGGCTTGGGGGCACTATTCGGGGACATGAAGAAGACAATGTTCCTGATTTCCTCAACCCTCGGAACCGCACAGAGGGTGTCATTCACGCCATTTGACAGAACGAGGGGAATGTAGTCTAACAAGTTAGGATCAATAGAATGGCCCTCTAAAGCAAAGGCATGCTAGTAATGATTGATAAACATAGAGGATAGTATGCTTTGGTCCTCCACAAAAATGCCAGTATCATCTTTGAGCCTGGAGATGTGCGTCCTCCTTCTATTCGATAGTGGAGATGAGTGGAAAAATTTGGTGTTTTTATCCCCTTCCTGTAGCCATTTGACGTGCGATTTATGGCACTAGATCAACTCTTCCTACAGGAGGACATTGTCTAGCAAAAATTTAGCCTCGGATAAAAGAGTAGAATTCACCTGCGAAGGATCATCGTCAAATAAAATTTGAGCTCTAGAGTAGACTTCTTCAGCTTGCTGAACATTCGAGGCAGCATGACCAAAGACGGACTTGTTCCATTCCTTGAGGATCGATTTGGTGTGCTTTAATTTGGCCACCAGAGGCAGTAGCGGTGAAGAAGATATAGAAGAAGAGCGCCAAGCCGTGGAAAGGATTCATGGCGCAGCCACATATGCTGAAATATGAACCTACCAGGGGAAGTAGCGAATGCTTGGGAGGCATGGAGCAATAGAGGATAGTGGTCAGAACAAGCCCGAGGTAGATGCTCAACTGTGGACCCAACAAAGGAAGCTGACAATTGGGAGTTCAAAAGACATCTGTCCAGGCGCGCCTAGATGCCACCATTAATGCGGGCATTGTACCAAGTAAAACGGCCGCCTGAGAACCCTACATCCTCTAAGTGAGAGCGGGATACAAACTGTTCGAATTCTGACAAGGAACTATTAAGGGCTTGATGCCCAGCTCATTTTTCATCTGGATCAAGGATACAGTTGAAATAACCCCCCAGCAACCAAGGGGCAGAGCAGCCAGCAGAGAAGGAAGACAAAGCATTCCAAAGCGGTGCACGATAGGCTGGAGCTGAACTAGCATTCACAATAGTAAAATAGAATGCAAAAGGAGTGGCTGGGCCGGAAGCCATAGTCAAGAACTGATCACCAGAATCGACTAAAACAAAAGGTAACGTGCTTTTCCAAAGCAACCAGATGTGAGCTCTACCCAAGCCATTAGCAAGACAACCGTGCATTTTCAATTTTTGCATGTAACACTAGATTCTACTAGCATCGATCATGCGTTCTATTAGAGAAACAAATCCAAGCTGGTACTTCTGAATTAAAAACATCAGATGCCCAACTGTCCGGTCATTACCAATCCCCCGATGGTTCCAGAAAATGCCTTTCATGGGAAAACCGATAGAGGAGCACTGAACGATTTGCTATGACGTAGCATGCCTCTGGTTTGCACCCCATCAGATAAGCTGGCAGGACCAACAAAATTCCAATGGCCTTGCTGGGCATCAGCCCTATTCCAAAGGTCACTTGGCCCACCATTGTTGAGAGCCAAGATGGCGCAGTCCTGAACGATGAAACCCGAATCCTCAAGAACCAGCTTGTTAGGTGGCACCAGAGAAGCTATGTCCACGGTAGAAGAAGCGAGCTGTGACAACCCATGGGTAGGGAGTGCCGTCGGCAAAGGCTGAGTAGGCATAGAAGGGGGCGCGGACTTAACATACAAAGAAGGCCCAGTCGGGGGAGGCGGCTGGTGCTAAGGAGACCGTAGAGATGTCGACAAAGGGCCAGGGATCGTTGACGCAAGGCCAAGAGGCGCGGGGGGGGGGGGAGGGAGCTGGCTCAGGCACCTGTATTGACACAAAGGCAAAAGCGGACCTGGGGGGGGTCGACGCACGGTGAGGAGGAGGCCCAAGGATCAACGCAACGGGGCCAGTAGGGGGATCCTCAGCAACAGAGGTGACCATGCCTTCAGCGACCGGAGCATCCAGGGCTTCAAGATCCATAAGCTCCGCAAAGGGGTTGGAGGTTTCAATAGACGGAACAACGCCCCGGCACGGGGCGATGGCACTGGAGCGTTTCTACATCGGGATCCACATCCCAGAGGGGGCAGGGTAAGAGACATGAAATCTCCTTCTCTTCTTCTCCTTTTCTTCTTCGCCCCTTTCTTCACCTGCAAGATAGGAAATATAAGCTGATTAGGGTTCTCACTCACAAATTCAAAGCTCATGTATATATATATCCAAGAGAGTGCATAAGACCCATATAACCCTCACAAAACCCTGGCAAAACCCCTCACATATGTGTATTAGAACCCTAAGGGCAAAGGGGTCAAAATAGGGTTCATTCGGATTGGGATTGATGGGTTTTGAATGAGATTCGCGAAGCCGGATCCGGAGCGCCTGACGGAATCGATCGACCAATCCAGCCATTTCGGTCGACCGATCTAGATAGATCTGGTCGGTTCAGTAGCAGGTCGGCGCAGCCTTCACATGGAGTCGACCTGGATTCTTACTGGCTACATTGGTCGACCGATCCACTTCATTGGTCGATCGAAATACCTGCAAAACTAAATAATCAAGTGAGTTCAATAAGTATTCATACTTAATGATCCCACCTTACCTTGAACCAAACTCTAGGTGTCTTTGACAACCTATTAAGCATTATCAAACCCATTTAAAATCTCAAGTTTCTTCAACCAAAAATCAAGAACAAATTCCCATGTATTTAACCGAAGTATGAGCATCATTCAAACCACATTCCATCAAGTTTTATGTGAATAGATTAAACATTTTGCAAGCCCAAAGACCTCATTTAGAAGATGCATGAAAACCCATTCAAGACTTTAAAATCCAATGAATGAAGTGAGCTAAACTCTTCAAGCAAGCACAGATAATTTGTTGCTTCCACACACACACAATACACACAATATTTGTTATCATCAAAACCATTACCAAAATCAATGAGGGAGCACAACAAACCCAACAATCTCCCCCTTTTTGATGATGAAAAAATATTGTGACAATCAATGGCAATCTTTCCCCCCCTTTGGCATTATCAAAAAGTGAAGTCTAGGGGGTAAGATGTGAAACTTCAACAACAAAGTCAATGACAATCAATGCCGCAAGAACCTAGCAATAAACCTACCATTGAAGAGAAGTTATGTAAACTATGAACACTATGAGCAGGTTGCATTATGACAATTTGCATTATGCAATGAGTATGCACTATGACTAAAACACATATGACAATATGCACTATATGAAAGCTAAGAGTGCCAAATATATAGATATGAACAAACAAGCATACAAGCACAACTATCAAACATGTAATTAATATTAGTAGGAGCTCCCCCTGAATGGGGCACGGGTTAAGAAAAGGTAGGTAAGTCAATGCAACAAGAATGTTCATGTGTAACACCTAGGAGATTATGCAATCATATAGAAGACTCATGTAATAGTCAATACAGTCATTCAATTTTCTGAATACATATTAAATCAAATTTTTAGATGTGCAAGTGACTAACATGAAAATAGATAGTAGCCATATGGATATTCAGATTTTCAATTCAACACAATGATAGACTACATAGACTGTACTTCATTTTAGGAGAACAGCGTATTGGAGGCTACGCTCTGCCCCATTATATTTTCACACCAAATTTTTCATCTCAAAATTTCACAATAACAATAAGAATTTTTCTTAGAGTGATTAGGTTCAGTCTACTCCTTTTTACGCGAAGAGACGCATGGAGCACATGCCAGACTCCCCGGTTACTCAGAGTATTAACCATTTCACCTCAAGTGAATAGAGGTACTTCAGTACAACACTTTTCAGAAATGAACCACATCACGTCTCAGGTGACGTGCATCCAGTTTACTTAGTGAGACTGAGCATTGCTCTACCATTCATTTTATCATATCATTTCAATAGAGGCAAACAACTTTTTCCTCAACTACCTCTTCAAGATACATGCAACATGTTCAATTTCTCTAGAGTGTTAAAAGGAAATTCCTACATCCTTATGTTTAACACTCATTTTCACATTTTAGTGCATCTATGTTGGGGGGGCTGCACTGTCATGTGTTCAAGAAAATAAGTCGGATGATGCATGGCTATGGCATCGACGACTAGGACATGCTAGCTTTAGCATTCTTTCTAAACTGTACAGAAAAGAATTGGTAATAGGTTTACCAAAACTGAACTTTGATGTAAATAAAATTTGTGATGCATGTGCTATGGGGAAGCAAACTAGGATATCATTTAAGTCTAAAAATATTGTCACCACCAGTAGACCCTTAGAACTCCTACACTTAGATTTATTTGGTCCCATTAGGACACAGTCTTGGAGGGAAACTTTATGGGTTTGTCATTGTTGATGATTACTCAAGATTTACTTGGGTGTTATTTTTAACCTATAAGAATGATGCTTTACAGGAGTTCGAAGATCTATGCAAGAAATTACAAAATGAAAAGGGGTATCATATAAAGGTAATTCGAAGTGACCATGGAAGAGAGTTTGATAACCATGACTTTGATGATTTTTGTAGGAAATAGGGGTTTACACACAATTTTTTGGCACCTCGAACCCCATAACAATACGGAGTCGTGGAACGAAAGAATAGGATGCTCGTGGAGATGGCGAGAACGACGCTTGCTGAAAATGGCTTTCAAGGTACTTTGGGCCGAGGCGATAAACACGGCCTGTCATATCATCAATTGAGCCATGGTAAGACCAATACTCAAGAAAACTCCATATGAGCTATATAAAGGTAAGAAGCCAAACATTGCATATCTTAAACCTTTTGGTTCATTGTGTTATATCTTGAACAACTCTAAATTTTTTTTTGAGAAGTTTGTCGCAAAGAGTGACAAAGGTATATTCCTTGGATATTCATCATCATCTAGAGCATATCGTGTATATAACATGCGCACTCTTGTGGTAGAAGAAAGTCCTCATGTAATCATTGATGAATATATTTCAAGGTTGTCTGATAAAGTTAATCATTTTCTGGATGTAGGGCATGAAGATGGAAGAGAAAAAAATGATAAGGAAAAATAAGATGTGGACCAAGCAGAGTCGAGTCAAAAGAATGATGAAACTCCAGCCCAGAAAGAAAATGAGTAAGAAATTCAAATTCAAGACCTTCCCAGATAATGGACTATACTTAAAGATCATCCACTCGAAAATGTCATTGGGAACGTGGATGAATGAGTAAAGACAAGGGCTTCAATAAGGGAAGTTGAACAATTTGATAATTTTGCTTTACTTTCTCATATTGAGCCCAAATCTGTAGATGAGACATTAAATGACAACTTCTAGATCTTGGCTATGCAGAAGGAATTACCCCAATTCTAAAGGAATGAGGTGTAGTTTCTTGTGCCTAGACCTAAGAATCACCTGGTAATTGATACTAAGTGGGTTTTTCAGAACAAACTTAGTGATCAAGGGGTGGTGATTAGGAATAAAGCTTGGCTAGTAGTCAGAGGCTATAGCTAAGAGTTAGGAATCGACTTTGATGAATCGTTTGCACCCGTGGCTAGACTTGAAGCAGTTAGTATATTACTTGCCTTTGCATGTTCTAGAAATATAAAACCTTTTCAAATGGACGTTAAAAGTGCATTTCTGAATGGTGTAGTGAAGGAAGACGTCTATGTTGAGCAGCCACCGCGATTTGAAGATGAGAAGCAACCGGACCATGTGTACAAACTTGACAAAGCTTTATATGGTCTGAAACAAGCCCCCCATGCATGGTATGAAAGGCTAAGTACATTTCTTTCAGAAAATGGCTTCAAAAGAGGTAACATCGACTAAACCCTTTTCATTAAGAGCTGTAATGAACATATGCTACTTGTATAGGTATATGTTGATGATATTATTTTTGGAGCCACAACTGATTCTTTAAATGATGAATTTGTTAAATTGATGCAAGGGGAGTTTGAGATGAGTTTGATGGGGGAGTTAACATTTTTCTTGGGTTTGCAGGTGAAGTAGTTAAAAGATGAATCTTCATCAATCAAAGGAAATACACAATGGAGCTCATCAAGAAATTCAAATTCGACAATGCAAAGCCACAACAGACACCAATGTCAACAACCATCAAATTGAAGAATGAAGAAGATAAGTTTGTCGATCAGAAACTTTTTAGAGGAATGATTGGTTCTTTACTGTACTTGACTACTGTTAGGCCAGATATCATGTTTAGTATTTACATGTATGCTAGATTTCAATCTGATCCAAGATCATCACATGTTAGCAATCAAAATGATTTTTAGATATTTGATAGGCACTACGGATCTTGGTCTTTGGTTTTCGCGTAGTTACAATTTTGAGTTTGTAGCTTACACTGATTCTGATTATGTTGGGTGTTTAGTGGATCATAAGAGCACGAGCGGGTACTATCAGTTCCTTGGAGGTTGCATGGTTTCATGGGCCTCTAGGAAACAAAACACAGTGGCATTGTCAACTGCTGAAGTCGAATACATGGCCTGCAGGCAGTTGTTCAGCCCAAGTGCTATGGATCCAACAATAGTTAGTTGATTGTGATATGTTCTTGAATAACACACTCATTCTTTGTGACAACACCTCTGCCATTAACATATCCAAAAATCATGTTTTACACTCTCGAATAAAGCATATAGAGATTCGACACCACTTTTTGCGAGATCATGTAAAAAAGGGTCATTTTGAGCTTACACATGTAAATACTGAAAATTAACTTGTAGATATTTTTACTATACCCTTAACTCTAGAAAAATTCAGAAGAATAAGAAGAGAATTAGGAATTTGTTGTTTAGATGAGTAACTCTTCATATTAGGCTTGCATACACATATCCTTGCACATATCCTTGCATATTTGTGAATAGGAATAACTTTTCATCATCCTTTAATTCACATGCATATGCCTATATATACTTTACATTCTTGCGTGCTTTAATGCCATGATTTTCTGATATATCAAATGGTGTTTGTGGAAGGTTAGATTATGTCCAACCGGAAGCTTTCACTACGCGTGAGGTGATCTTCGGATCCAAGTTCTCCACCATGTACCGGAAATCATCCTGCATGAACTTATTTCTACATCCTTACTTGACTGCATGTATATATTCTATAAAACCTTTTCTTGAAATCTTCTAAGACCTTACCTCCTTGATAAATGAAAATGCAGTGATTTTGATCATTTGTGAATCGTGACATATATAAAGGAGGAGGATTTATTTCCAACTGTGCATACATTTAAGGGGAGTCATAGCTATGTTATGGCAAATTCATTTTCTACATATAAGGTAATTACCCACATATTTTGCACATAATGATGTAAATGACTTTGATCGATAAGGATTTTAGAAATTCTTTTCAACACTATAAGGGAACTTAAATCTCTACATGGAAATGAAGAGTAATCGTGAGGAAAAAGTTGCCTACCCCACAAACAATCAATAAGTGGAATGTCGAACCAAGTAGCCGGGAATCCCCACTGAAATAAATGAGGAAACTCGCGTCGAACGGTGAAGTAAAAATCCACAATGAAAATTACAATGCGTGATGAATCCTAGTAGCCAGGAATCTCCATTGAGACATATGAGGTGACTCGCGCCGAACGGTGAAGTCCAGTAAAAGAAACATAAGCTGGGTTGTGCGAAGCTACCGATAGTCAAGGATCTAAAATGGAAATGTAGAGAGGAAATAACCCTCTAGTGTTCTTAAGAAATTCTGATGATATCCATATATTTTGAAGCTCATTACTCATTGACTCACGTTTCACTCTTGGGTACTATTGTGATGAATGTGTATCTTGAATTTGTTCTTATCATGGTTTATGCAGTGCTTCTAATTTATGCATGCACTACCTTTTTGATTATGCTTCATGTCTCATACTTCAATTTTAAATAAACTGTTCATTTGCTATCCTTCTACCCCACTGAGGGGGAGTAATAGTATTACTTGCTTGATTGCCTTTCATGCTTGCTTGCTTGCATGAATAATTTGGATCATTTCATACTTCCATTCATACAAATCTCTAGATCATACATGTACATATCAGGTTTAAATAACCCCATTGTCGATTTTTATTGATGACAAAAATGGGGAGAACAAAGTGGTGCATTTCAGTTTTAGATACTTGATAGTTTTCATATTATAGTCTTCATGTGCATACACTTTAATTCTAGATTCTTCATAGTTTTCATACTTGTTCATAGTTTTCATATCAGCATAGTTCATAGTTTTCATTGTTCATAAATGTCAATCAATTATCATTTGGAATTCATGCACACATTATTTTGTCATCATCAAAAAGGGGGAGATTGTTGGATCCCCTAGTTGATTTTGGTAGTTAAGTTTCAATGATGACAAATCTTGTGTTCTTGTGTTATTAAGCTGGTCAATGAAGAAAATTGCTAACCAAGGTGTTCATTCATTGTTCATCTTATATTGCAGGAACAAGACTCTTGAATCCTTGGTGTTTATTATATGGAAGTGAAATGAATGGTTGAATGAGCCACCATGCTGGTAAGGATAAAAAATAAGTGGTAAATCATTTATTTTCCTCAAGAACCACTGGTAAGGCCTAAATATTCTCAAATCCTTCATTAGATGAATTTCTGGATTAGTATGCAATAGGTGTCGACACTTAGTGTCGACACTCTTTGACACATGCTCTGTCTGGTCTAGCTGCGTCGACCTGCTCATGCAGAGCGTGGACCTGTTGAGCCTCCCAGCAACTCAAACTCTGCAATCTTTGTTTGTTGCGTCGACCCCACCCTAGCATTGCGTCGACCTCACCATGTGCATTTCACGCTATTTTTCTTAATGCACTTCATTCATGGTTTTTCTTGTTGAAATCTTGAATGGGCTTTTATGCATTGAATGTGTTTCATGCATTTTCTACATGAAGTTTTTGGGCTTGTAATGTGTTTAATCTATTCACATAAAACTTGATGGAATTTGGTTCCACGATGCTCATTCATATTGCATAAATGCATGACTATATGATCTTGATCTTAAGTTGTGGATTCAAAGTGTTTTCATGCACCTTGTTCATGGGTTTTCATGAATGTGTTTCATGCATCTTTCACTTGGGTCTATTGAACTTGAATCTTACAAAATTCACTTGATTTATGCATTCTGCAGTAATTTTGGTCGACCAACAATGTGTCTTCGGTCGACCAAAATAGCTAGGGCTGGCTAGAAAGAACTGGCTCTTAGATTGGTCGACCGGCTGCAAGTCTTTGGTCGACCGAAATAGACATGACCATCCATAATGAACGGGGTTACAGTTCGGTCGACCGCCTCCAAATTTTGGTCGACCGACTGCGGTGCACGTGTCCGCAAAATGAGTTCGAAACCCATCAAACCTAATCCATTTGGGTTCTTCTTTGACCCCTTTGCCCCTAGGGTTATCATACACATTTAGGAGGACTTTTACAAGGGTTTAGCAAGGGCTTTTATGGTATTTCATACATCCTTTTGTGCCCATATATATGAGCTGCGAGTTTCAGATCTAGACAATAAGGAAGAGGGCTTTGGCCACAGATGGGAGAGGAGGAGAGTTCCTCTTGAAGTGCTTCACATTTTCTACTCTTGTAGGGGCGATTTGGGTTGTCATCTTGAAGATCTGCATCCCTTCTTAAGCATTCATGCTCTGACGAGGCTGTATCTCCAAGGAGAAGTTCGCTCGTCATCGTTCCAATTGAAGATCGACCCCCCCATTGTGGAAGCTTCAAGCAAAAACGTCTCCAGGCCCTTCATCATATGAGGATACACTTCTGCAACCTTCCTACATATATTCTGATGATTTCTATTCAGTTTATGAGCATGTATTGAACACATTTTTGTTTGCATTTCAGTTCTAGATACTTCATAGTTTTCATACATGTTCATAGTTTCTAGATACTTCATATTTTTTATACATGTCCATAGTTTTTATATGAGCATATTTCATAGTTTTAACATCATAGTTTAGACACACTGTTTGTCAATAAATTGTCATTTGGAATTCATGCACACATCATGCACATATCGTTTTATCATCATCAAAAAGGGGGAGATTGTTGGATCCTGTAGTTATTTTTGGTAGTTAAGTTTCAATGATGACAAATCTTGTATGCTTGTGTTATTGAGCTGGTCAATGAAGAAAATTGCTAACTAAGGTGATCATTCATTGTTCATCTTGCATTGTAGGAACAAGACTCTTGAATCCTTGATATTTATCATGTGGAAGTGCTATCATGCAATCAAGGATCAAGAACATGTGGTAAATCATTTTGCTTCTCTCAAGAATCACTGGTAAGGCCATTATTTTCTCAAACACTTCAATTGTTAGTTGAAGGGTCAATTGGTCATAGGGGTCGACTCCTAGAGTTGACACCCTCTTGTTGATGTTATGAGTGCGTTGACCCCAACTCAATGGAGTTGACCTGTCCTTGAAAAACCAAGCCTTTCATGCCTTTTCATTTCACATAGCGTCGACCCATCAAAGGATGAAGTCGACCCCATGCTTGCTTAGAATCAAAAATCAATGTGTTCTATGCATGTTCTTCATAGGGCTTTTGAGATAGCTAAGTCTTATGAATTCTTCATGCAAACCTTAGCAGAAATTAATTGAATCATATTCTCACATTGTATGGAATTTGGTTTCACGATGCTCATTCATATTGCATAAATTGCATTGCTATATGATCTTAATGTTTAGTTGTGGTTAATTAAGTTTACAAAGTGCTTACATGCACCTTGTTCATGGGTTTTCATGAGTGTGATTCATGCATCTTTAACATGGGGCTATTGAGCTTGATTTCTTACATTTTCTCTGTCATTCTTTTCTTCTCCTTGATCTTCATGCCCTACATCCAGAAAATGATTATTTTTATTAGACAACCTTGAAGTACATTCATCAATGATTACATGAGGGCTTTCTTCTACCATAAGAGTGCCCATGTTATATACACGGTATGCTCTAGATGATGATGAATATCCAAGGAATATACCTTTGTCACTCTTTGCAGCAAACTTCTCCAAGTTTTCTTTAGAGTTGTTCAAAATATAACACAATGAACTAAAAGGTTTAAGATATGCAATGTTTGGCTTCTTACCTTTATATAGCTCATATAGAGTTTTCTTGAGTATTGGTCTTATCATGGCTCAATTAATGATGTGGCAGGCCGTATTGACTTCCTCGGCCCAAAAGTACCTTGGTAAGCTATTTTCAGCAAGCATCATTCTCGCCATCTCTATGAGCGTCCTATTCTTTCGTTCCATGAATCCATTTTGTTGTGGGGTTCGAGGTGCTAAAAAATTATGTGTAAACCCCTATTTCGTGCAAAAATCATCAAAGTCATGGTTATCAAACTCTCTTCCATGGTCAATTCGAATTACCTTTATATGATACCCCTATTCATTTTGTAATTTTCTGCAAAGATCTTCGAACTCCTGTAAAGCATCATTCTTATGGGTTAAAAATAACACTCAAGTAAAACTTGAGTAATCATCAACAATGACAAACCCATAAAGTTTCCCTCCAAGATTGTGTCCTAGTGGGACCAAATGAATCTAAGTGAAGGAGTTCTAGGGGTCTAGTGGTGGTGACAATATTTTTAGACTTGAATGATATCTTTGTCTACTTCCCCATAGCACATGCATCACAAATTTTATTTACATCAAAGTTCAATTTTGGTAAACCTCTTACCAATTCTTTTCTATACAATTTAGAAAGAACGCTAAAGCTAGCATGTCCTAGTTGTCGATGCGATAGCCATGCATCATCCGACTTATTTGCAACTAAACAGAAGTTTTTATTTGGTAAACTATCAAAATCAACTGTGTAACTATTGTTATCTCTAAGCCCAATGACTTTTATTTCATTTGAATGTTTATCTACAATTGTGCAGTGTGAAGTTTCAAAAATGACTTGGTGACCTTTGTCACACAATTGACTAACATTGAGTAAATTATGATTTAACCCATCTACAAGGAAAATATCATCAATGGATTGGTTAGAATTCTTACGTATCCGACTAATTCTCACAGTTTTACCTTTGTCGTTTCCACCAAAGGTGACCAGTCCTCCATCCTTTTCCTTCAGGTCTGAAAAGAGATCCTTATTGCCTGTCATGTGTCTGGAGCATCCACTGTCCAGGTACCACTTGTTCCACTTGGCTCTTAGACAGACCTGCACACGCAAGAACAATTCTCAAGTTGATTTAGGTACCCAAGCAAGCTTGGGTCCCGAAGTGTTAGTTCTACTTTGAACAAAAAACTTTCTATTTTTCCTCTCAAACCATTCATCACCGGCCCTCATTAAATCACACACATACATGGAGTGGCCGAACATACCACAGTAGAAACATGTTACATTTGGCTTTCTAAAATGATTCTTCCTATGCATGTTTGATTGTTTAACAAACGAGGTCATGTATGAGTCACCATGAGAATGATAGCATGAATCATATGACTTTGGAAATTGACTTGTCACAAATGAATTTTTCTTTATGGGAGAGTGTCCCATATCACTCTTTTCATTTCTAGCATTTTTCTTTGCTAGACTCACCCATTTTCTGTTTTCCTTTTAGTTCCTTTTCAACAACATTTTTCAATTTCTTTAGCTCATCTTGCATGGTATTGAAGTTGGTTTCAATCTCTTTCTTAGATTTCTCGCACTCACTCAGTTTTGCTTTAATTCCATCCAACTCCTTTACCAATTCTTCATTTTCTATTTTCAACTTTTCAACATTCTCATAGGCATTTTATTTTTCAGCTTCAAGACATCCTAATTCATCTTCATACAAAGTTATTCTAGATTGAAAGTCCCCTTTTTCTTCTTTAAAATTTTCAATTTGCATTTCAAAGAAACTACATCTATCACATGGATTTTTAGAACTAATCAAATCATAAATTTTCTTTTTCAGATTCTTGTTATCATTTTTAAACCTCTTATACTTGTGATATAAGTCAGCATAAGCTAACTGTCAATGTTCAGCAGTGAGATTTTCAGTGTCGGAACATACCTCAGAACTTTCTTCATTTGCCATCAAACACAAATTTTGGACTAGCTCGTCTAGCTCATCCTTTTCGCTTTCGAATTTTGAATCATCCGTGTCTTCGTCGCTCCAAGTTGCTTTCATCGCTTTCGGCTTCTTTGCTTTGTTTTTATTTAGCTTTTTCTGGAGCTCGGGACATTGACCCCTCAAGTGGCCAGCCTTTACTCATAGCAAATAATCTCTTCTTTCTTGCTCGTCTCCCCTTTCATTTCTTCTCAAGAATTTTCTTGGATAATTTCCTTCTCTTCTTGCTCTTTTGAAGTCTTTTCTAGCTCTCCTTGTGATGAGAGCCATCAGGTCTTCATCTTCACTATCAATGCTAGACCTTGCATCACTCTCTTCCGATGATCCTGGATATGCATTCAACACAATGTCTTTTTCTTCTTGTTCTCCTCCTCGGTCCTCTTGATGTTTATCTTGTATGTCATCAGTGACCCAATTAACTCATCCACGGTGAGAGTGGTGAGATCCTTGGAATCCTCAATGACGGTTGCCTTTGTGTGCCATTGAGGTGAGAGGGAACGTAGCACCTTCCTTACTAACTCCTGGTTGGTGTAGTTCTTGCCCAACCCCTTTAGTCCATTTGTAATCTCGCTCAGTCTAGCAAATATTTCTGAAATCATCTCTTCAGGCTTCATGGCGAACAATTCGTAGTCGCGAATCAACAAGTTAGCCTTTGTTTCTTTGACCTCTGACGTGCCTTCGTATATTAGTAAGAGGTTTTCCCACATTTCTTGCGCAGATGAACACATAGAAACACGTGAGTATTCGTTAGGGTGTATTGCGCATTGAATAATATTCATGGCCTCATAGTTAGCACAAGACTTCTTAATTTGTTCATCTTCCCATTCATCCTCATTCTCAGGTAATGCATAAGGACCTTTGGACACTACTTTCCACACCTCAAATTCCTGTGCCCTTAGGAACACAGTCATCCTATTCTTCCAATATGGGTAATTTGACCCATCAAAGAAAGGTGGTCGATGTATTGAATGTCCCTCGGGGACCATTCCCTTGTTAGCCATAGCAACAGATCTTTCCTCTACAATCGCAAGATTGTCCTAAAAATCAGAGACCTACCTTGATACAAGATTGTTGTCGCTAGATACACGCGAGGACAAGAAGGGGGGTTGAATTGTCCTCGCCTAGCGCAATGACAATTTTTAAAATTTACGCAGCAGAATAAAAATAATTATCAACTCGAAATATAATAAAATGAGATTTAAGCTCTACATGAACCAGTTCTCTCGAACTCTCTACTCTCACACGATCAGGCTGAACAATATGATCAAGTAAACCACAGACACATAGAGCGAGATAGAGTTTTTAGGTGGCTCGGGACCACGACGGGCTCCCTATGTCCATGCCTCACCGAATCGGTGAGGATCCACTCTCTTCGAACTGAAGCGCACGGAGCTTACGCTCCAAATACATGGAGACGTCGTCTCCCACACGATCCAACAGCGGATCTACACACACACACACGCTGCTACAAACGCAGCACTCTTCACACACACAACTGTTCACAGACGATTCACTGATAAGTACTATATTTTATATCTTAAGTTGCATCACATTCATCATCTTTGAGTATTAAAATGAATAAAGTTGTGCATTAATATGGATAAATCTCATTCTCAGCATTATTTGAGTATGCATGCATTTTATCACCTTTTTGAGTGAAAAAGACTATGTGAGAAATATTTAAAAAATTACATAATTATTTGAAAGCCATTTTTGAGATGAAATATATTGATATTTTAAATTTTTAAAATTTTCAAGAAACAGCGACCGGATGGTCAGACGCCATTTTTAAAGATTTTTCTGAAAATAAGAAATAGCGACTGACCGAAAGGGTGCCAATTTATTTTGCTGAAAAAAGAAAAAAAAGAAATGAAGAATTCGCGACTGAGTATGGAGGTGCATATTCATTTATGAAAATAGAACAAAGGAAAAAGCTAGAAAATGAAAAGGAATGTGTGACCACTGACGAAGGCACTATTTCTTGAGGAAAAGAATCTGCGACTGTTCAAGAGGGTGCCTATTCATTTATATAGAAAATCAGAGAAAATGAAGAAAAATAGAAAAAAGAATTAGCGACTTTCTGGAAAGTTACCATTTCCTGATTTTATGAAAAAAAAATATCAAAAAGTGGAAATAAAGATTGCGCGACCTCATGAGCAGCCGCTATTTTAATTTTCGCCCGCCGCCCCAGTCACCATTTTCATGAGAGTTTGAAACGGAAATGGGATTCGCTCGATCGTTGTTATCTTCCAATTTTTGAGCCTATCTTCGCTTGTTTGAGGAAAGGAAGACTCCAAATATGGCAAGCTGTCTCCTTTGATCGATCCTAGATGCTGGAAAGCCGGATTTGCAATTGATCCAATATGCCATGATTGTGGGTTTGCTGCACACTATATAAAGCTGCCGAGAGCCACCATGGGGGGGGGGGGGAGTTCGCCAAGTAGTTTTTTTGCCTAGTTTTAATACACTTATGTTCATCCTTTCAATTTTCTTCCTTCTGTAAACTTCTGCATTTTTAAGTGCTTTTCAAATCTCTATTCTTCCTCTTCCTCTAATTCTTCTCCATTTTTAACTTATTCTCAGTTTTTTCAAAGCTTTGTTTCTACAATTTTACTGTTCATCCGATTTTTATAACTCTGCTCTTTCTTATTTTTATCCCCCTTTTGATCCTCTTTCCCTCTTACTGTCTTCAGAAAAGTTGCTCGCTTTGAGGTGTTATTCAACTTCTTCTTCAACCTCTTCTTCCAATTCTTCATCGTTTTCAAGTTATAATCTATTTTTCAAAGTTCAATTTTTTTAGGCTTTTCACTGTTCATCCGCGCACCACTTTCTGTTCTTCCATATTTTCACCCTCTTCCTCTCATCTTCTGTCTCTGTGTTCTTTATCAACTTTCTTCCTCTTTTCATCCTCTGCAACTTTCTCTTCTTCCACTTCTTCCAATTCTCTTTGGTTTTAAAGTTATTTACTTTCTAATCACCCTCTATTTTCAATACATTTTTACTATTTTCCAAACTTCCACCGCACTCTCTCTCTCTTCTTCTATCTATCTCCTCTTTCTCTCTTCTATATTTCTTCACACATTCCAAGATGGATCTTCTCCTTTGGTCCTCTCGGCGGCGTCTATTTCCACGGCGGGGTGAAATTCTAAGGCTCGACACGGTAGAGACGGCGACTATTCATCATCATCTTGGCTCCTATTTCTTCCTCATTCTCTTTTATTTCCAAGTTATATTTTCAATTTTCATAGAATTGTACTTGTCACCTTTCATAGCTATAAAATTCAGATTTTGTGCAAATTGTGTCTTCTTAGTTTTTCTCCCTCACTTTCCAATTTCTATTCTTAACCCTCTCATATTCTTCAATTAGTTACTTCCATGCAATTTTCATTTTCGTTAGTTTAATCTCACTCAAAGCTTCAGATTTTTCAAATATAAGAATGAGCCTCCATGCTATTTTGAAAATATTTCTTCTCCGTGGCATCGACATGTATTCACCACTTTGCTTTAATTTCAATCTTTTTAAGTGAGTGAGTTCGATTAACTTTTAAATTGTGGCACGACTTCTCAACTACGGGTTTGTGACTATCAATTTTTTTGGCGCCGTTGTCGGGGAGGAATTATTTTTTAATGGGTGAAAATTCTTGTGTTTGATTTGTATATAATTTTACTATTTTTTACTATTTTTTTTATTTTTTAGGAAAAATAAAAAAAATCCAAAAATCTAAAAAAAATTTGGACATGGAAATTCTCAGAAAAAAAAACTGTCACAGAAAGCGTTGCAGAAAGCTTGAAAGTGTAGCAGAAAGTAAATATTCTAAGAAATTCAAGCGTCGCTAAAAGGTCAGTAAACGTAGGAAAAGGTCATGTTCTGAAAAATTCTAAACAATATTAGAAAAATTCAAAAAATTCTTCCTAAAAATATAAAAAATTAGAAATCTAAAAAATATTAAAAACATGATTTTAGGTCTTATTTTGCAGTAGTTTTGCATATTATTTGGTATTTTTAGTTGTTAGTTATATTTTATCCATATCTCATTCTTTTGAAAAAAAATCTAAAAAAAAGTCTCTGAAATAAATCAGAAAAAATCAGAAAAAAAATCCCATGATGCTAGCATATCTTCATCTTAGTTGCATTATTTTCATACATTTTAGTTAATTTCTCACTTACTTGCATCATTATTTGAAAAAAAAAAAATCTTTCTATCCTCTTCTCTTTCCCCTTCTTAAGGGCAAGTTAGGTTCCTTACACCCTTCTTGGAATTGAAAAGTCCCTCTATTGAGCATTCCGTCTCTTTGAATTAGAAATTCCTTTTCCAAGACCTCCATAAGTCCTCGCACCCGTGCATTCCCTCATGGACGCCGGGCAGGTTGTCCCAAGAAACACCTTGAAGGTAGATTACCCTTAAAAGGTTTCATATATATATATATATATATATATATATATATATATATATATATATAAGAGTGTTGGAATTTATTACTATTTTAGAAAATTAGTGTCTAAGGCTGGAGGTTTTGTGGTAAACGCCCAAATGAGATTGTGGTTATTTAATTAGGACCCTATGAAAGTAGGGGGAGCCTCTCACAACGGCACCTCTTGACTGGCCGGTTGACCAATTTGATAGTGAGTAACAATGCTTCTTTTCAAAAAAAAAATATCATCATTTTACATTCATATAGTGTTTGATTCATTACATTATTTTTCAAACTCATTTGCATAAAAAGTTTTTGAAAAAAAATCATTTTTGCATACATAATTCATATAGTTAGTGTGCATTTGCATCATTTTGAAAAAAATTATTCAAAAATAAAAAAAATAAGTATCTTTCTTTGGGCCCTTTTATATTGTATGTAAGGTAGGAGATCCCTACATCCACATTTGTTAGGGCCCATTAGTAAAATTGAGAAGTTAATTCATGCTAAATCATGTGGGCCACTTGAACTTACATTCCTCATGTACTCAATATCATCAAAATCCTTCATTCTTCCATAATGGGGTTTACAATTTAGCTCTTACTCAAGAACAATACCAATGGCCATTGATTTTTCCTCTCCGTATTTACACACATATCCATATCCTGGGTGGGAAAATCAGTAATCATCTTCTTGGGCATCTTATCAAACCTCCATGCAAAGTCCTTCGAACTCACACTTTTCAGATTAGACTTCTTGCTCAAATGCTCCTTACAATCAAGCCCAATATCAAGGACAACCCATCTATTCCCATTCACCTCAGTACCAGACTGATTTGGGGGGAGAAGAAGAGAATAATGAAACTCAAATTTGCTCCCCAACTTTTGATAACCATTATGATCTAGCCCAGCATGTTGGAGGATGGCCCATATCTCCTCCACCACCTCCACATGATCACTCTTCTCCTTGGTATTCATCTCCTCTGTCCTCAAATATCGACCCGGAGGATCAATTCAATCAATTAATTCTCCAAAGTCAATCCCTCCAAGAGCGAATCAATAAGCTGACTGAGGAAGTCAAGAGCATAGAGGGGGATGAATTCTTTGACTACTTTGGGTCCGTTCCTTCTCATCAAATTCCTGATACTGACTGTGATCAATCTATGATTCCTTAATATCATTACACTCAGATCTGCTGTGATTTAGAAGATGAGGGGATTATGGAGAGATCGTGTCAGCAGATTTTAAATGAGAAACTTTGGGAATTTGAGGGGATTGAGAAATTTGTTGGAAAAGAAATAAAAGAAGGTGATGAATTAGTGAATGATCATATTCCCCCTCCTGAATTTAAAATTGAGGAACTTGTGCTTGGTTGTCCTTATGAGGAGAGTGCTAGAGAAGTCTATGACCTCAAGTTGGGGGGAAGAGGAGAAGCTAGTGATGTGCAAATTCAAGATTAAACTTCTCTGCTGGTTCTCCCTGAATTTAATGAGGTTCTCTTTGAAGATGGGCATGAAGAAGAAGTAAAGATGAAACAAGAATTGAACATTTATTTGAATAAGGAAATTGGGGATAATGAGGAATTAAATTTTCCACATGACAATTTTCATACCTTTAATCTGGAGGAGAGGGTGGAGCTTTTGCCAATTCATGACCCCGGCGATTCTTCTGACATTCTTCCAGCTGATTGGTCTAATCTTGCTCTACATCTAGCTGATTTGTCTGATCCCATTGAACCTTCCAAGCTTCATGGTGTTGAGGAGTATGCTTCTTTCACTGTTGATTCTCCTAAGCTCCTTGACACTGATCCTTAGCTTGAAATTCCTCTCCCTTTGATCTCGTCTCACCTCACTAATGTTTATGAAATCTTGAAAAGTGAGGAAGCACAAGAAATTTTGCTTGATAATAAGGTCTTCATTAATGTTTTCAACACTTACAAAGACCACAAGTGGGAAGGAAAATTTTTGATTATTAATCGGGGGAGTCTGTTTGGCCTAACTGATCCGTCATGGTATTTACCTCAGGCCATCCCGTTAAAAGTAAGGTTGTTAACCCATGCATTGCATGATCAAGCTAATTATGATAACAACCACTCTAGCTGCTACGCTATCATGCTCAATCTCATCTTGTTGTGGTATAATGCTTGGTTTTTCAATAAATATGAGATAACATGGTGGCTCATTCTTAAATCAACATGTTGGTTATGAAAGCTTGCACCTTCTATGCATGCGTCTGGCTGAAGACAGAAAACTTAGCACTTCTGAGAGGTAACCTAAGATATTTTTTATTTGATGTTTTAGTGTGTTTGTTAGTAGACAGGTCAAGAAGAAGAAGCTGATGTTGTCGCCGCTATCTTCAAGGAGTAATTCACCCGCATATCAGGTTGTCTCTTTCCTTCTCAGTAATTTTTATTGTTACATTGTTCTGTTACTTTTATTGCTTATATATGCCATCAAGTTGGGGGGGGGAGAAAAATTTCCATATAGTACAACCTGATAGAAATTTTTGCATAAAAGTAAAAAGATGAAATCCCCAATTGAGCTTTATTAATTCAGGCTTTTTATTGAAAGTAATTCTGGATTAGAAAAGACTAGAGAAAATGATGATGGAAAATTTCTTCAATCTAGCAATGGAAAATTGATATAAGAATCTTTTTAAAGTTCATGTGCACGTTAGTAAAAAAAAATAAAACATCACTTTGCATGCTAATGATACAAGTAGGACAAGCCTTCTACTATTTTGGGTATGTTGTCTGATACTCTGCACTTCTTGAGAAAGAGATATTTTTCGAGCTTTCTGCTAAGTTATCTGTTAAATAAGTGCAAATAGCACAATGAAAAAATGATGAAAAATAACACCATGAAAAATGACCCGAATCTTAGTAACCGGGCCTACTTAACCTAAGACGTGTTGAGGTTCGCGTAAAATGGAAAAGGGAACCTTGATTTGTATAACTGGGTCTGCTTCTCCTAAGACAAGAGTCGAGATTCATGTGAAAGTGAAGGGTAGTGCGGCATCATGTGTGTAGAAAAATAAAAGATCCTAAAAGGGACAATGAATTAAGGTAGATAAAAAGCATAAAAAGCTAATATATCTAATGCTCTGATCTAGGAGGTGTAGGGTTGAAAGGCACTTGCTTGGAATAGCGAATAAGGGACGCAATTATCTATACTATGGATTTGGTAGTTACACATGCACAAGTGCTATTGAATTTTGATTTTAAGTCTTGATCATGTACCTAAATTTTCTACATCAGGCTAGTGTGCGATAATGCTTCCAGATTCTTAATCTTTAGTTGATTCTATGAAAGGAGAACTAGATATGAGAGTATGGATTTTGTAAACTTTTGTTAGTCCTAACTTTTAATTTATTTGTATTGTTAAGGGACTAGCAATGAGTAAGTTGAGGGATATGATAAGTGCTATATTTTATATCATAAGTTACATCACATTCATCATCTTTGAGCATTAAAATGAATAAAGTTGTGCATTAATATGAACAAATATCATTCTCACTATTATTTGAGTCTGCATATATTTTATCATCTTTTTGAGTGAAAAAGACCATGTGAGAAATATTCAAGAAATTACACAATTATTTGAAAGCCATTTTTGAGATGAAATATATTGATATTTTGAATTTTCTGAATTTTCAGGAAATAGCGACCGAATGGTCAGACACCATTTTTAAATTTTTTTCTGAAAATAAGAAATAGCGACTGACCGAAAGGGTGGCAATTTATTTTGTTGGAAAAAGAAAATAAAGAAATGAAGAATTTGCGGCTGAGTATGGAGGCGCACATTCATTTATGAAAATAGAAAAAAGAGAAAAGCTAGAAGATGAAAAGGAATGTGCGACCACCGACAAAGGCGCTATTTCTTGGGGAAAAGAATATGCGACTGTTCAAGAGGGCGCTTGTTCATTTATACGAAAAATCAAAGAAAATGAAGAAAAATGGAAAAAAGAATTAGTGACTTTCTAGAAAGTCGCCATTTCCTGATTTTATAAAAAAATATCAAAAAGAGGAAATAAAGATTGTGCGACCTTGTGAGCAGCCGCTATTTTAATTTGCGCCCACCGCCCCCGTTGCCATTTTCAAGAGAGTTTGAAACGGAAATGGGATTCGCCCGATCGTTGTTATCTTCCAATTTTTGAGCCTATCTTCGCTTGTTTGACGAAATGAAGACTCCAAATATGGCAAGCTACCTCCTTTGATCGATCCTAGATGCTGGAAAGTAAGATTTGAAGTTGATCCAATATGCCACGATTGTGGGTTTGCTGCACACTATATAAAGCTACCGAGAGCCACCTTGGGGGGAGTTCGCCAAGTAGTTTTTTTACCTAGTTTTTCATGCACTTCTGTTCGTCCTTTCAATTTTCTTCCTTCTGGAAACTTCTACGTTTTTAAGTGCTTTTCAAATATCTCTTCTTTCTCTTCCTCTGACTCTCCTTCGTTTTTAACTTATTCTCAATTTTTCAAAGCTCTGTTTTTGTCATTTTACTGTTCATCTAGTTTTTATAACTCTGCTCTTTCTCATTTTCTCCCCCTTCTGATCCACTTTCTCTCTTACTATCTTCACAAAAGTTGTTCATTTTTAGGTGTTATTCAACTTCTTCTTCTACATCTTCTTCCAATTCTTCCTTGTTTTCAAGTTATAATCTGTTTTCCAAAGTTTAATTTTTTTAGGCTTTTCACTGTTTATCCGCGCACCACCTTTTGTTCTTTCATGTTTTTCACCCTTTTCCTCTCATCTTCTATCTCTGTGTTCTTCATCATCTTTCTTCCTCTGTTCATCCTGTACAACTTTATCTTCTTCCACTTTTTCCAATTCTCTTTGGTTTTAAAGTTATTTGCTTTCTAATCACCCTCTATTTTCAATACGTTTTTACTATTTTTCCAAACTTCCACCGCCCTATCTCTCTTCTTCTATCTATATCCTCTTTCTCTCTTCTATATTTCTTCACACATCCCAAGATAGATCTTCTCCTTTGGTCCTCTCAGCGGCGTCTACTTTCACGATAGGGTGAAATTCCAAGACCCGGCACGGCAGAGACGGTGGCTGTTCATCATCATCTTAGCTCCTATCTGTTCCTCGTCCTCTTTTATTTCCAAGTTGTATTTTCAATTTTCATAGAATTGTACTTGTCACCTTTTGTAGCAATAAAATTCAGATTTTGTGCAAATTGTGTCTTCTTAGTTTTTCTCCCTCTCTTTCTAATTTCTATTCTTAACCCTATCATATTCTTTAATTAGTTACTTCCATGCAATTTTCATTTTCTTTAGTTTAATCTCACTCAAAACTTCAGATTTTTCAAATATAAGAATTCTTTTCCATGCTATTTTGAAAATATTTCTTCTCCGTGGGATCGACCCGTATTCACCACTTTGCTTTAATTTCAATCTTTTAAAGTGAGTGAGTTCGGTTAATTTTTAAATTGTGGCACGACTTTTTAACGACGGGTTTGTGGCTATCATTCACCACACACAGATTTGGAGTTCAGAATACAAGAAAATATTCAATACATGCCCATACTCAGAATAAACTGAGGAAGAATTATGAATATAAACTAAAAAAGGTTGGAGAAATGTATCCTTGGTATATGAATGGCCTGGAGATAATCTTCTTTGAAGTTTCCAAGGTGAGGGGGGTCGAGCATCAACAGATACGAAGCAACACAAACTCGTCGCTGTAGATTCAGCTTCTTTGAGACATGAAATCTTGATGGAATGGATGTAGCCTTGATCTCTTCACTTCAGAACGTCCCTGCAAGAGAGAAAACACATGAGGTACTTCAAGAAACGTTCTCCCTCTCCCACCTGCGGCCAAACCTTCTCTTCTCAATGTTAGGAAATCTGAAATTCACAAGACATATATATGGGCACAATAAGATGTGGAAATGACCACAAAGCCCATGGCAATCCCTTGTAAAACATGTGTGTATAATAACACTAGGGGCAAAGGGGTCAAAAATAGAACCTAAATAGATTAGGTTAGATGGGTTTCGAACTCATTTTTCAGGCACGTGTACCGTAGTCGGTCCACCGAAATTTGGAGGCAGTCGACTGAACTGTAACCCAGTTCAGCCTGGCCAGTCTTGGCTATTTCGATCGATCGAAGGCTCGCGGTCAGTCGACCGATCTGAAAGATAGTTATGTCTGGCCAGCTCTGGCTATATTGGTCGACCGATTGTTCCCTACTGGTCGATCGAACTTCATGTAGAATGCATAATTCAAGGGAAAAATGTAAGAAATCAAGCTTAATAGCCCTAAGTTAAAGATGCATGAATCACACTCATGAAAACCCATGAACAAGGTGCATGTAAGCACTTTGTAAATTTAATTAACCACAACTAAACATCAAGATCATATAGCAATGCAATTTATGCAATATGAATGAGCATCGTGAAACCAAATTCCATACAATGTGAGAATATGATCCAACTAATTTCTGCCAAGGTTTGCATGAAGAATTCATAAGACTTAGCTAGCTCAAAAGCCCTATGAAGAACATACATAGAACATATTGAATTTTGATTTTAAGCAAGTATGGGGTCGACTTCATCCTTTGATGGGTCGACGCTATGTGAAATGAAAAATGCATGAAAGGCTTGGTTTTTCAAGGACAGGTCGACTCCATTAAGTCGGGGTCAACGCACTCATAACATCAATAAGAGGGTGCCGACTTTAGGAGTCGACCCCTATAACTAATTGACCCTTCAACTAATAATTGAAGTGTTTGAGAAAATAATGGCCTTACCAGTGATTCTTGAGAGAAGCAAAATGATTTACCACTTAGTCTTGATCCTTGATTGCATGATAGCACTTCCACATGATAAACATCAAGGATTCAAGAGTCTTGTTCCTGCAATGCACGATGAGCAATTAATGATCACCTTGGTTAGCAATTTTCTTCATTGACCAGCTCAATAACACAAGCACACAAGATTTATCATCATTGAAACTTAACTACCAAAAATAACTAGGGGATTCAACAATCTCCCCCTTTTTGATGATGACAAAATGATGTGTGCATGATGTGTGCATGAATTCCAAATGATAATTTATTGACAAATAGTGTGTCTAAACTGTGATGTTAAAACTATGAAATATGCTCATATGAAAACTATGAACATGTATGAAAACTATGAAGTATCTAGAAACTATGAACATGTATGAAAACTATGAAGTATCTAGAATTGAAATGCACTTTGTTCTCCCTCTTTTTATCATCAACAAAATTTGACTAGCAATGTATTAAACCTGTTATGTGCATGTATGGTCTAAAGATTTGTATGAATGGAATGATCCAAATTATTCATGCAAGTAAGTAATACTATTACTCTCCCTCAGTGGGGTAAAAGGATAGCAAGTGAACAGTGGATTCAAAACCAAAGTGTGAGACATGAAGCATAATAAAAAAGGTAGTGCATGCATAAACTATAAGCACTGCATAAACCATGATAAGAGTAAATTCAGAGTACACATTCATCACAATAGTACCCAAGAGTGTAATGTGAGTCAATGAGCAATGAGCTTCAAAATATATAGATATGTAGAATTTCTTAATAACACTAGAGGGTTATTTCCTCTCTACATTTTTATTTTAGATCCTCGACTATCGGTAGCTTCACACAACCCCGCTTATGTTTATTTCATTGGACTTCACTATTCGACGTGAGTCACCTCATATGCCTCAATGAGGATTCTGGGTTACTAGGATTCATCATAATTTTGATTCTTGTGAATTTTTGCTTCACCGTTCGGCGTGAGTTTTCTCATTTATTCAAGTGGGGATTCCCGACTATTTGGTTCGACATTCCACTTATTGATTATTTGTGGGATAGGCAGCTTTTTCCTTAGGTATCTTTTTCCTCATGATTACTCTTCATTTCCACGTAGAGATTTAGGTTCTCTATTAAGTGTTGAGAAGAATTTCTGAAATCTTTATCGATTAAAGTCATTTGCATCATTATGTGCAAAGTGTGTGGATAATTATGTTGTATGTAGAAAATGAATTTGCTATAACATAACCATGACTCCCCCTAAATGTATGCACAGTTGAAAATAAATCCTCCTCCTTTGTATATGTCATGATTCATAAATGTTCAAAATCACTGCATTTTATTTATCAAGGAGGTAAGGTCTTAGAAGATTTCAAGAAAAAGGTTTTCTAGAATATATACATGCAATCAAGGAAGGATTGTGGAAGTATGTTCATACAAGATGATTTTTGGTACGTGGCAGAGATGAAGGTCTGAAGACCCAACTCTCGCATGGTGAGTGTTTCCCGGTGGACGTAATCCACCCTTCCATAACACACCATTTGAGATACCGAATAATCATGGCATTCAAGCATGTAAGTATATAAAGTATATACAAGTATATGCATGTAAGTAAAAAGATGATGAAGAATTATTCCTATTCACAAGTATGCAAGAATATGTGCAATATGTAGCATGAAATTAAGTGTGTATGTTGTGTATGCAAAACTAAAGTCTTATTTGTAAAAAGATGGAAGAGTGTGTATGCAAGCCTAATATGAACAATTACTCATCTAATCTGTAAATTCCTAATTCTCTTCTTATTCTTGTGAATTTTTTTGGAGTTAAGGGTTTAGTAAAAATATCTACAAGTTGGTTTTCAGTATTTACATGTGTATGCTCAAAATGACCCTTATTTACATGATCTCGCAAAAATTGGTGTCGAATCTCTATATGCTTTGTTCGAGAATGTAAAACTGGATTTTTTGAAATGTTAATGGGAGAGGTGTTATCACAAAGAATGGTTGTGTTATTCAAGAAAATATCAAAATCAACTAACTGTTGTTGGATCTGTAGCACTTGGGCTACACAACTGCTTGCAGCCATGTATTTTGCTTCAGCAGTTGACAATGCCACTGTATTTTGTTTCCTAGAGACCCATGAGACCATGCAACCTCCAAGAAATTGATAATACCCGCTCGTGCTCTTTCGATCCACAAAACACCTAGCATAATCAGAATCTGTGTAAGCTACCAATTTAAAATTGCAACTACACGAAAACCAAAGACCAAGGTCAGGTGTGCCAATCAAATATTTGAAAATCCTTTTGACTGCTAACATGTGTGATGATCTTGGATCAGATTGAAATCTAACACACATGCAAACACTAAACATGATATCTGGCCTACTAGCAGTGAAGTACAGTAAAGAACCAATTATTCCTCTAAAAAGTTTCTGATTGACAGACTTATCTTCTTCATTCTTCTTCAATTTGACGGTTGTTGACATTAGTGTCCGTTGTGGCTTTACATTGTCGAATTTAAATTTCTTGATGAGCTCCATCATGTATTTCTTTTGAATAATCATGGCATTCAAGCATGTAAGTATGTAAAGTATATACAAGTATATGCATGCAACTGAAACGAAGATGAGTGAACTTCTCCTTGGAGATACAGCCTCGTCGGAGCATGAATGCTTGAGAAGGGATGTGGATCTTCAAGATGACAACCCAAATCACCCTTGCAAGAGTAGAAAATGTGAAGCACTTCAAGAGGAACTCTCCACCTCCCCCAACTGCGGCCAAAGCCCTCTTCCTTGTTCTGTAGATCTAAAAATCCCTTCATTCCTTGATTCATACACTAAAGGGGAGAATTTGATTCCGACCGTGGATACATTTAGGAGGAGTCATAACTATGTCTTGGCAAATTCATTTTATACATGCAAAATATTACCCCCACACTTTGCACATAATGAAATTAATTGCTTTAATTGATAAGGATTTAAGAAATTCTTTCCAACACTTTAAAGGGAACTTGAATTTGTACATAAACATTAAAGAGTAATCGTGAGGAAAAAGTTGCATACCTGACAATAATCAATAAGTGGAATGTCGGACCTAGTAGCCGGGAATTCCCACTGAAATAAATGAGGAAACTTGCGCCGAACGGTGAAGCAAAAATCCACAAGAAAAGTCAAAATATGTGACGAATCCTAGTAGTCGGGCATTGAGACATATGAGGAGACTCACGTCGAACGGTGAAGTCAATTAAAAAAAATATATTGGGTTGTACGAAGCTATCGATAGTCGAGGATCTAAAGTAGAAGTGTAAAGAGGAGATTACCTTCTTGTGTTCTTAAGAAAATCTGAATATCCATCTATTTTGAGGATCATTATTCATTGCATCACATTTCACTTGTGGGTATCATTGTGATGAATGTATACTATGAACTTATTTACATTCATGGTTTATGCAATACTTTAAGTTATGAATGCACAACTCTGTTGGTTATGCTTTATGTCTTACATTTTGAATTTTAATCACTTGCTCTTCTCTTAACCCCAACCTCATTCAGGGGGAGTTACTACAAGTATTAACTACCTACTTGATAGTCGTGCTTGTGTGCTTGCATGTTCATACATTCCCCTTTGGTCTGATTTTGAGCATAAACTTTACATTTGAAGGATAAAAGTCATATTGTGCATATCTGCATATTTGGCATCTTTAGCATTCATATAGTGCATACTTTGAACTGCATCATTTTGAACACTTCATTTTGCACATATCTTTAGGCCTCACATGTTCATATCATTTCTAATAACCCCATTGTCATTCGATTTTTATTGATGACAAAAAGGGGGAGAATAGGTTGGGTGTGCTTTGGCTTTGAGCTTGTGCTTAACTTCGCTTTGGCTTTGAGCTTGTGCTTAACTTCTTAATTTTACATTTCATAGAGGGAAAATAGGTTCACTTGGTTAAGATTGCAAAATTGCTCATACTACTCATAATGGTTTTTCATTGAGTGAAATGCTTCTACTCTATCTTTTAGAACTCTCGCACACATCATTTTATCATCATGAAAAAGAGGGAGATTGTTGCATCCCCTAGTTGATTTTGGTGGTTGGGTTTTAATGATAACAAACTGAGTGTGCTGGTGTGTGTGTGTATCATTGAGCAACATGTTTGCATCTTGTCTAATGAGCTAAAGGATGGCTTCAAGGTAAGTTTCTGTGAAGATAGCTTGCTGAGTATTTCTGAATGAGTGGTCTTGTCGAACATGCCTTTGGAGAATTCTTATCAAGCAAGGAAGTTGATTTTGATGGTGGTGTTTTTCATGAGCCTGAACTTGTGGAATTGTTCTATGTTGAGTGAATTGGTTGATATTGCTCAATAGATTGAAAGATGTGTTTATCTTGAATAGAAGAATCATTTTCAAGAAGTTTGTTATTTCTGATGACCTTTGCTGAATTGGTTTTTCTTCTATTGCGTCGACCCTTACCTCAAGTGCGTCGACCTCACCCAAATGCATCAATACAGTTTTTCCTCTTCAGTGGAGTCGACCCACTCATTGCATTGCGTCGACTCCTTCTATGTTTCATGCACTTCATACATGGGTTTTCAAAGTCTTGAATGGGTTTTCATGCACTTTCTACATAAGGTTTTTGGGCTAGCAATATACTCATTTGGTATGTTCATGCATGTTCCTCGTAGGGCTCTTGAGCTAGCAAAGTGTTCTAAACTATTCATTTGAATCATGGTGAAATTGGTTCTTGGTGTTGGAAATGGGTTTAAGAATGTTTAATAGGCTCCCAAGACATCAAGAGTTTGATCAAGGGTAAGGTGGCATCAATGAATATGAAAACTGATTGATTTAACTTTGATTTTCTATTTTACAGGTATTTCGGTCGACCAATGAAGGATTTCGGTCGACCAAAGTAGCCAGATTGAAACCAGTCTGAGACAGAGGTCGACCTGCTATTTCAGTGACCGATTCTGTTCAGATCGGTTGACCGAAATGGCTGGATCGGTCGACCAATTCCGTCGGGCGCTCCGGATCCAGCTTTGCAAATCTCATCTGAAACCCATCAAACCTAATCCGAATGGACCCTATTTTGACCCCTTTGCCCTTAGGGTTCTAATACACATATGTGAGGGGTTTTGCAAGGGTTTTGTGAGGGCTATATGGGTCTTATGCACTCTCTTGGATATATATATGCATGAGCTACAAATTTGTGAAAGATAACCCTATGTGCGAACATTTTTCTATCTTGTCGAAGAAGAAAGGGGAGAAAGGAAGAAAGAGCTCAAGAGCAGAGGATTTCATCTACATCAAGGGATTTTTGGAGCTCATGGTAGAAGAGAAAGTGGAGCAGAATGAAGAGAGGATTGAGATGATGCTGAAATCGACACCATCCGTCAATGACTCTTAGAAGATCCAGACCATTCAGAAAGGGGTAGCCTTATACTTGCTATATCATCTTTGTTTTGGTCCTTAGAGCACATACTGAGTTTATTGTATCTACTTGTGCATATTTTCATCCATTCTGGATGAATACACTGTGTGTGTGTGTGACTGTTTGCATAAGGTCGTGTGTGTGGTTGGTGCTACGATTGTTGCAGCGTGTGTGTGTGTGCTGCTTGATTTAAGATCCAGAGTGTGTGGGGTTCATCCCCGTTGTTGCTGTGTTAATAGCGTGAGGAGTGTTCTCCTTGTGGGGAGGTTGTTCCCCGTATGTGTGCAGGCGTCATCCTGCGTGTGTGTTGGAGCTTGGCTTCATGTTGGGGAGTTATCCCCGTGCTGGTATTCCAGCGAGTGAAGCCTCACCGATTTGGTGAGGGGTGGACATAGGGAGCCTGTCATGGTCCCGAACCACCTTAAAAATCCTTGTGTCTTGTGGTTTGGACTGTGTGATGTGTTTCATTGCTTAATCCGCTTACATGATCAAGTGAGCTCGGTGAGATTGAGAGAACTTAAGTTTACTCTATTTAGTTTATTTTCATCAATCTCATTAAACCTGCTGTCACGCCCCGAGCACAAAAGGAACCCGATACGCGTGACGAGTTTATAGCATTCATGTCAATCAGAGGGATAAGAATTTCGACATAACAACAGAGTATGCTAAATAACTGGAATAATTAATAACCATAAATGAAACTTCACAAATTAATCAAGCTACATCAATAACCTTAAAGTAATAATCCACCACCATCACCAGTATGACAATAATCCAAATAACCACAAGGCTACAAGCCTTAAGAAGTTTTACATCACGACCTCATTTATCAAAGAAAATTTAATGACAAGGACTCCAAAGGAAAGACACGACGCAGCAAGACTCGACATAACGGCACGACGCTTGGAGGCTCTACGCTCTTCACTCATTGTCATCCCCATCTGGTTGCGAGTCGGTGTCCGAGTTACCTGAAAAGTGGGGAAAAACTAGGTGAGCGAATGCTCAGTAGGATTTATATCTCAAGAACAAGCAATACTTTAAGTGATTTACGTGTTACGTGCAAATACAAGACTAGCCATGCATGATGAACTATCAAGATAACATTATTAATCAAGTGGAGAAAGAACATGATTCACGATATCCAAGGAAATATTCAGAGTATGTCGCACATTATTCCAGATTATCAAGGGTACCATCAAGCAATTCCAAGTACTTCAAGCAAGTAATTTTTTTTAGGTTGTGACTATTGGATATTAAACAAGCAAGTACTCACCCAATCCGGGCCTCACAAGTCAAGTTACGCAAGTCAAGTCAAGCATGAGGGAGAGAGAGTGTGGAATGCCATAGAAGAACTCTAGATAAACAAGTACTTCGGTGCAATGTCACACCGCGGTCAATATAGCTCCCATGGGCACAAGTACTTTTGGGTGCTCCTCCCAGGACCACACCGGGCCCTATATGCACTGGCATTGGGTCATGTAAATTTCTAGACATCCACTAGTTATAGCCAATAGAATTCCAAAGAAAAATGTGTTGTGCATCCCTTGGTTTTGATGATGACAATAGGATATGTTTGATTAATCAAGTTCTATCTTGTTTCATAACAAATACAAGTGGTTTGATTGTTCCTTCAAAGTATTGGACTCATTCAATTTACCTCTGATAAGTTAAGTAATTTCAGGTCCACTGAAATCCAAGTGGAATCAACAAATCAGAAGAAGTGTCAAAGGCCGCTTGTCGACCAGGGAAGTGGTTATGGTCGACCAACGAACTCAACCAGAAAAGCATCAGATCATCTGTCTTCTGGAAGCATCTTGGCTGTCGACCAAAGCCCCGCCTCTGGTCGACCACAGAAAAGACAGAAGCAACAGACAGAACTGCTGGCCATCTGGAAACTGCCCCCTGTCGACCAGCGACCAGGCTGTGGTCGACCAACGGGCGACGTGAGTTTCAGCCAGAAGAACCGGCCGTCTGGGGACTGCCCATTGTCGACCAGCGACAGGGTCATGGTCGACCACGGGTTTATATATCGTCCAAAACCGAACTCTAACCGAATTCTGTTTTGGTTCCTTAAAACCTGCAGATGGTTGTTGCAGGTTGTTGGGCTGCTCAGGAGATAAGCTTCCGCACGGGAATCAAGGAAACAATCTTGCTTAGAAGTGGTCAAACTCGTTCTAACGATTGGATTTAAACCGATCCCTATTTTCTAGCAGATTGGCGCTCGATCTGAAAATTGAGCGGGAAGAACTTTATTCTTGAAAATAAAAAGAGCTATATGAAGAATATAAGGCAACTAATCACGAAGAAGGAAGCGGTGAGAGAGCACGGAATAGAAGCCAAGGAAGATACACACAGAAGAGGAAGAAGGAGCTCTCCACCAATCAAAAATCTGCAGAAAGGTTCAAGGCAATCTCGTTGCTGCAGAAGGAAGACTTAGCTCAAGACTGTGTGATCTCCAGCAGCAGAACAATCGAAGGCAACTGACTGGAAGATCAACAGGGAGTCTAGGCTTCTTCATAAGCGTGATCAAGTCCCAGGCTGAACACCTATTCTTCTACACACGCCAATATTCAGTCCTGTCTTTCATCACCTGTTCTTATCATCTTTTCATTTCTGATTACAATTATTGTCAAGCTGTGAGGCAGCAGAATCAAGCTGTGTGTCAGCAGGTACAAGCTGTGTGTCAGCTGTGTTTTGGTTGAGATCAGAGATTCTCATAGTGAAGCCTTGCTTGAGTTAAGCAAGGGGTGGATGTAAGTCTCAGGAAGAGACTGAACCACCTTAAAAATCCTTTCTTGTGGTGTGCTTGTGTGTGTTTGATTTCCTATACGTATGCTTGCATCTTTACTATCCGCATTAGTTCTATGATTCATTAATTACCAGTAGCTCATCTGGTCGATAGTCAGTAAATTATCAAAAAGGGGGAAAG
The DNA here is from genome assembly GCA_022559845.1 of Amorphophallus konjac. Lineage (NCBI taxonomy): Eukaryota > Viridiplantae > Streptophyta > Magnoliopsida > Alismatales > Araceae > Amorphophallus > Amorphophallus konjac. The sequence goes on along the minus strand of CM040122.1, from coordinate 328,391,702 downwards.
ATCTATTCACCCCCCCTCTAGATCTATTCAGTCCGTATCCAACACGTGGTATCAGAGCAGGTTCTCCAAAAATGTGGTCTAACAACCAGGAGAGACCGGGCGGACTGAACTCTAAAAGCCTCATAGCTGAGGGGCACTCTGTAACTAGACCTCCATATTTTGATGGAACTGATTATTCTTATTGGAAAAATCGTATGCAGGTGTTCTTACGTGCGCAAGACCACGAGATGTGGAGGGTAGTGAGCCGCGGACCTTTTGAGCTACCAGAAGATGAAGAAACCTGGACCAGAGAACAGGTCAGGAAATCAACTGTCAACTGGGGAGCCATGAACGTGATGCAGTGCTCACTACACCCCACAGAATTCTCAAGAGTTTCCCAATGCGCAACAGCCAAAGAAATGTGGGATCGTCTAAAGGTAATCTACGAAGGTACTTCCGAGGTAAGAGAGACAAAAGCAAATATGCTAGTCTCAGAATATGAGATGTTTAGGATGAAAAATGATGAAAGTATTTCTGAGATGTATGCCAGATTAGTACAATTGACTAATGGCTTGAAGAGCTTAGGGAAGACATACAAAGAGCAGGAATTAGTGAGGAAGATTTTAAGGTCTCTCACATCGATGTGGCATACCAAGGCCACAGTCATTGAGGACTCAAAGGATCTCACAACAATGACAGTGGATGAGTTAGTAGGATCCCTGATGGCCTATGAGGTCAATCTGAAGAGAAAGGAAGATGAGGGCAAGAAAAAGAAGCAACTTGCCCTAAAGACTAAGACAAGCACCTCTGAGGTGTCTGACAATGATGACTCATCTAGCTCAGGTGAAGAATCTGGTGAGCTAGCCATGCTTACAAGAAAATTTAAAAAATTCCTGCGGAAGGAAGGTAAAGGATTCAGAAATCCAAAGGGCATGGTAAGGAAGTCATCCCAGTTTAAATCTGATAAACATAAGGCTCCTTCTAACAAACTCATTTGCTACAATTGCAGGCAGCCTGGACATATGAAGGCTGAATGTCCAGAAGCTCCTAAGAAATCAAGCTTCAAGTGGAAAGGCAAGAAACCCAAGGCGATGATTAGCACTTGGAGTGAGGAGGAAGAGAGCAGTGAAGAGGAAACAACTTCCGAGGAAGAAGAAGGAAAGCTCTGTCTGATGGCCAAGGGAGACAACAGTGATCTTGAGGTAAGTTCCCCATTTCAAGACTTCTCTAGTTCGGATTGGGAAGAAGTATATTCAGAATTGCTTGATGCTTATGAAAGAATAAGAAAGGAAAATAAACATTTGAAGAAGAAGATCAGTCAACTGAATAAAGACAGCAATTCAATGGAAAACAAAACTGAACTAGAAATGGAAATCAAGTCACTGAAAAACAAGCTGAATCAAATGGACTTAGATGAAGAAAACCACAAGAGAATGTCCGAAGAGAATGAAATGCTAAAAAATGACATTGATGAGTTAAAACTAAAGACTCAAGAATATGAACAGGAAACTAAGTTAAGTCAAGAAAGAAACAATTCACTCAAGGAAGAAAACAACCAACTCCTAAGAGAAATAGAAAGAATTAAGAGTGACCTGAAAAACAAACAGGAGACCTTGAAAAAAATGACTCAAGGTCAAGAAAACTTAAATGCTGTCTTGGGAATAAAAGTAAACTTTCAAAAAGAAGGGTTAGGATACAATCCTACGGCTAAAAAGGAATTCCAAATAAAAACTGTAACTGGGATTGCTGACTCAAAAGGAAAAAGGCCCCTGATTAATCTATACCAAGATAAACAAGAGGATGTAGCTGAATGCTCCTCCAAAAGGAACAATGTCACCAAGGAAGAGAGAAATTTTAAAGAGAAAACAGTCAATCAATATAAGATTCAAAATAATAAACAAGAAACCCAAATTCACAGAAATCACCAAACAAACCAAGGACTAAACCAAGTTAAAAGACATAAATCTGGAAAACAAGATGTCTGGAGACAGGCTGGTCGACAACAGACCCTTCATCTGTCGACCAGAGGATCTGCCAGAACAGGCGCTGGTTACTGGAGAAGCAGTGGTCGACCACAGGTACACCAGATGTCGACCAGAGGTGCTGCCAGAACAGACGCTGAGTTCTGGAGACGCGATGGTCGACCACAGACATACCAAAAGTCGACCATGGCCAGACAAGCAAACAGAAATCACAGGTTTTCTCGGGTAAAACAAAATGAAAACTTGAATACACAAAGGTGGACTCAGATTAAAGAAGCTTTAGAACAAAAGCAACCCAACCTGAACAAGTTCAGAAATAAAAATTTACACTGCTCTAACAGAATCTGGGTTCCCAAAGGATTACTACAGCAATTTCATAATTTCACAAGCTATCTTGGACCCGGGTACCATTGGGGTCCAAAAGTTTCTGTGTAACTTGTGATGCAGGTGTGTTTGGCAGCTATACACAACAAGTGGTACTTAGATAGTGGCTGCTCAAGACATATGACAGGGGACAAGGCAAAATTCTCCGAGCTAAACTCAAAAGATGGAGGACATGTGACATTTGGAGGAAATAACAAAGGCAAGATCATTGGGAAAGGTAAGGTAGGTAAGACATCTACAAATTGCATTGAAGATGTACTGCTAGTGGATGGCCTGGAATATAATCTTCTAAGCATCAGTCAGCTATGCGACAAAGGCCATCAAGTAGTCTTTGATTCTAAGATCTGTAAAATTCTTGAACCAAATTCGGCTAAAGTTAAGTTTATGGGCAAGAGAGTAAATAATGTCTACATGATAGACTTGGATGATCCAGCCCACTCCAACTTGTGCCTCACCGCCAAGAAGGAGGACCTGACTTGGTTGTGGCACCGAAGGCTAGGGCATGTTAGCTACAGGGTGCTGCACAAATTGGTTAAGAATAAAATGGTTTCTGGTTTACCTGAAATTTCGTTTGCTCAAAATGTCAAAGTATGTGAATCATGTACCCAAGGTAAGCAAACAAGAAAATCATTCAAAGGTAGAACTGAAAGTCAATCTTCTAGACCACTAGAACTTGTGCACATGGACCTTTTTGGCCCAACAAGAACTGCTAGTCTTAGTGGTAAGAGGTACGGTTATGTACTAGTTGATGATTTCTCTAGATTCACATGGGTAATATTTTTATCACATAAAAACGATGCCTTTCATGAATTTCAGGATTTTTACAGAAGAATGAAGCAGGATGGTAAGTCCAAAGTGTGTTCAATAATATCTGATCATGGGGGAGAATTTGAAAATTCAGAGTTTGATGAATTCTGCAGGAACAAAGGAATAAATCACAGGTTCTCCTCACCAAGGACGCCAGAGCAAAATGGAGTGGTGGAAAGAAGGAATCGCACACTTGTTGAAATGGCCAGAACCTTGTTAGTTGAAGCCAATCTTCCAAGAAGATTTTGGGCTGAGGCGGTCAATACAGCATGTTATATTGTAAACAGGGCAATGGTAAGACCATCTAGTGCGAAAACTCCATATGAGGTGTTCAAAGGTAAGAAGCCATCTCTAGCTCATTTTAGGATCTTCGGTGTAAGGTGTTTTATTCATAACAATGACAAGAGATCATTGGACAAATTTGAACCAAAGAGTGACCCAGGAATCTTCTTGGGATACTCTGACCGATCAAGAGCCTATAGAGTCTACAACACCAAAGATCAGCTAGTTGAAGAATCCCCACATATCACATTTGATGAAAATAATGACTTTGACAAAACTGGACAGGTAGGCAAAGATGAAGATGGGGAATTTCTGGAAGGCAAAGAGGAACCAATGGAGACTGAAGCAGAACCAAAGCAAGGTGATTCCAATGATCAACCCGAAGGAGAGATCATCCCAGGTAACAATTCTGAAAATCTGAGATTTCTCAGAGATCATCCTCTAGATAACATCATTGGAGGAATTAATGAATCGAGGAAAACTAGATCTCAGCTTAAAACAGTTGATGAATTAGATCAGCTAGCCCTTGTATCTCAAGTTGAGCCTAAAAATGTAGAGGAAGCTTTAAGAGATGAATCTTGGATAAATGCCATGCATGAAGAATTAAATCAATTTGAAAGAAATCAGGTTTGGAAACTTGTTCCCAGACCCTCATCTCATCCTGTTATTGGAACCAAATGGGTTTATAAAAATAAGCTTAATGAAGAAGGAGTTGTTATGAGGAACAAGGCTCGGTTGGTGGCTAAGGGGTATAACCAAGAATTTGGAGTTGATTTTGAAGAATCATATGCTCCAGTTGCAAGGTTAGAAGCCATTAGAATATTGTTAGCATTTGCGGCGTCCCATGGAATTAAATTGCAGCAAATGGATGTAAAAAGTGCCTTTCTAAATGGCTTTGTAAAGGAAGAAGTCTTTGTGGAACAACCCCCTGGTTTTGAAAATGATGATCTTCCTAATCATGTCTTTAAACTGCATAAGGCTTTGTATGGTTTAAAGCAGGCTCCTAGGGCATGGTACGACAGACTGAGTTCATTCCTCACCAAAAAGGGCTACACAAGAGGTAAAATTGATCAAACATTATTCTCCAAGACCCAAGGTAAGAATATACTAATTGTGCAAATCTATGTGGATGATATTGTGTTTGGATCCACTGAAGCTTCATTATGTACTGAATTTGCAAATCTAATGACCAATGAGTTTGAAATGAGTTTAATGGGTGATTTACAGTTCTTTCTTGGATTGCAGATTCTACAATGTAGAGAAGGCTACTTCATAAATCAATCCAAGTACATAAAGGAGATGCTGAAAAAGTTTGGCATGGAGAGCTGCAAACCAATAGAGTCACCCATGGGGACAAATGCAACATTGGAGGCTGATGTAAAAGGTAACATGGTAGATGCCAAGAAATACAGAGGTATGATCGGATCCCTACTATATTTAACTGCCTCTAGGCCAGACATTCAGTTCAGTGTATGCATGTGTGCTAGATATCAATCTAGCCCTAGAGATTCACATTTAGGGGCTGTCAAGCGTATCCTTCGTTACCTTGCCGGTACCCAAGAATTGGGTTTATGGTATCCTACTTATTGCAAACTAGATTTAATTTCATATTCAGATGCTGATTATGCTGGTTGCAAAATTGATAGGAAGAGTACTAGTGGTTATTATCAAATATTAGGTGGATGTTTAATATCATGGGCTTCTAAAAAACAGCATTCTGTGGCACTCTCCACTGCTGAGGCTGAGTATGTCGCAGTAGGGAGCTGTGGTACACAGGTTTTGTGGATAAAACATCAACTCCAAGACTACAATGTAGATCTTGGATGTGCACCTATTTTCTGTGACAACACTAGTGCTATTAATTTGTCTAAAAACCCCATTCAACACTCTAGGACAAAACACATTGAGATCCGTCATCACTTTCTAAGAGATGAGGTCTCCAAAGGAAATTTCATGCTTCATTTTGTAGAAACTGAAAAACAACTGGCAGACATTTTCACAAAACCCCTTAACAATGACAGATTTTCAACTCTAAGAAGGGAGTTAGGAATTTGTAGAATTTCTCCTGAAAATTCTTGAAATAATCATATTCATGTGTTCACTGCATAGATTCTGTCATTTCTGTCTAAGTTATGTCAACTAGGTCTCTAGTACTGGTCAAGTTTTTGAGTTTGGAAAGTCTTGTGTCGGGTGCTACTTCAGCAAGTTCTACAGAATACTGGTTCTCTACGGCTCATCTCTTGTGGTCGACCACAGACAAGGCGCTGGTCGACCAAGGCATCAGGACAGGAAATAGTTAGCTCTGGGAATTCGCAGCTGTCGACCACAGGCGATCCAATGGTCGACAACAGGTTTGTCAGAATGCAGTCTTCTCAACAGGCAGGTTCTGTGTCAGCACAAAGGTCGACCACAGGCCACTCCATGGTCGACAAAGGACCTGAAAAAGGGAAATTGGATCTAATCAAGCTGCTGGCTTTGGTGGGAAATCTTCTGAACTTTTTGGACTCTGAGCTCAGTTTTGCTTTACTCACTCATCCTTGTTCACACTTCCTATTCCTTGTGTCTCTATATCTCTTTGTGGCCAACTTATTGTTTTCTATCTTCAGCAAGGACTCACAAATTGAGGGGGAGTAAAAAGTGTAAACTCATTCCTTAATAAATCATTGAACAACCTAACCATATCTTACAAGAAAATCACCAAAGTCATCAATGAGAGTAAAGGTTAAGTGTAGTAATGAGAATTTGACCTGTACTACTGCAATAAATTCAAACCATAACTATGACTCTGACTCAAGACTATTGAGAACTTATGTTTTTAGTAATGAGACTGTTTCTCTACCTGTGTCTGTGTTGGACAGTGAAAATAAACGCTGCTATAGCATGAATGTATATGGAATACGCCATAATTCTGCCTTCTTGGTAGAGCAATGGACTGAGTTCTGAGAAACTACTGTTCTCTATCACAAAGCAAAATTGGCTGAAAAATTAAGTGGGAGACATGTATGTCATGAAGACTCAATCTACCTCTGCCACTCTCAAAATTATTAATTGGGCATCCTGAGTAACTGGGGATATTGGCGTCTGATAAACGTATATCCTCACGGATAAAAAGTGTGTCCCAGTTAAAAATGGAATGGTTAGGCATGCTAAGTAGCCGGGGTTTCTGGCGTGTAAAAAGCGTGTCTCCTCGTGTGGAAAAGCATGTGATAAACCTGACCACAGCTCTTAAATATTTCAAAACGAAAAGGCAACAAAAATGGTTGACCTAATGCACTATATGCAAATAGAGGCATAAAACACTGTTCAGCTTGTTCAGCTAGTAAAATTATCTCATGAACAATATTATAAGTTTAAGGAGCCGTGAGTAAGAAAGTGGATATGGGGAGTCAATTTATTGGGGCAATACTTTCAAATTCTTTGAACCACAAGACCCACTCGAATTTGTCACAAGGTGGTCTTTGAGAAAGGGAGGAAAGGTTACTTAATTGTCTTATTAAAGAAAGGGGGTACACTTCAATAATTTCCCAAAATATGAGTTATGCTGATTAATCGTGATCGCTCGTTCTTTGCATCGCGATGGTTCACTGCCCTAACAATTAAGGGCCAGCCTTAATGCCCTACCCTATAAATTGTCTCGGCTGGGTCCCTGAAATTTTCCCATCCGCAGCCCTAGCCCTCTCCCAACTTCATCTTCTCCAGATTTCTTTTCTCGCCTCTCTCTCGCCTCTATCTCGCTTCCCTTCACAATGTCTCCCAAGCGCGCTCTAAGTTCCTCTAAGCGTAGAAGAGATCAGGCCCCTGCCGCAGCTTCGATGCCGTCCAAGCGATCCAAGTCGCGGGCCGCACAGGGTTCGCCATCGGCCCCTCACAGGTCGACCACGGCTGATGCACCTGGTCCAGGCAGACAATCAGCAGCTTCAGAGGAACCCGCAGTGCATCCCGTTTCTGGAGCTCTCAAGCCACGGACAGTTCTGCAACCAAGGATCGTCGATTTCTCCGATGACAAGCTGATGGAGATGTTCCCAGATCTACTGCCAATTTTTGAAGCTCAAGAGTGGACTACGTTCGTTTCAGTGCACAATTCGTACTCGCCCCAGCTTGTGCAAGAATTCTACCACAACCTGCAAGTCGTGGACAGTCAGCTCTACACCGTAGTTCAAGGGAAAGTCATCAGACTCGACGTCAAGCTTCTCCACATGACGCTGAAGACTCCCAGACTTGGAGCTGTTTTCAACCATGAGGACTTCGACCTCCGAGAAGCACATGCAGTGGTCACTGGCAAGCCAGCCCCTGAGGTCCTTCCCAAGTACCTCAATGCTAATACCTTCCCTCCTCTTCATCGTTTGCTTCACCACATCATCACCACCATCATACAACCTCGAGGAGGCGCCAGAGATCAAGTGAGTCGCCTCCATCTGTTTATACTCCATGGCCTCATCACTCGCCAGCCTATTCGCCTAACCACACTCCTTTTGAATTCCCTCAGAAGCATCCTACATTATCCCCTGAATTCTCTTCCTTTTGCTGCCCATATCACTTCCATTCTGAAAGCAGCCAACATACCTTCTCCTCACAGCCCAAGCATTGTCATTCCCAAATGGCACGTCTACAATTTTCACTTCGTGACCACATTCTTGGGATTTAAGAAGGTCGGAGACCATGTTCAGCGCACTCTCCCTTCCAAGGGCAAAGCAAAGGATCCAGTGCCACCCTCTTCTCCACCTCATTCACCTATACAGGTTAGCCCTGCTGTCACACCGTCACCAATGGTGCCTCAAGCTACACCTACTACCACCACTGCTGCCCATCCACCATCGTCCCTTTCACTAGTGCTCTGGCAGCCAGGCACTGCTGCCCCTCCAGCTCAATCCCCATCTGCTCAAACTACCCAAGCTCCATCACATTCTGCTCAACCCACACCAGTACCACCTACCTCCACTCCCTCTACTTCTGCTCCACCACCAGCATTTATCTCCCACCCTGAATCTCATGGCGTGCTCCTCCAGATGGCATCTCAGTTATCTTCTCTCACCACCCAACTCCAATCATTTCAAGAGAATGTCAATGCTGCCACTGGACGCTTGGAGCAGAAAGTCCAACGGCTGGAACAACAGATGGAGGCCAGGTTCATCAAGCAGAAGGAACACTCTGACCAGGCTAGTTCTCGGTTCAACAGACTAGTAAGGACCCTCGGTGAAGTGTCCGATCAGATGGGAATCCGTATCGAGATCACAACCCAGCAGAATGAGAAGTATCACAAGGATACTATCTCAGAGATCCAGAAGCTCAGGCTCTCCTATGCCCACATTGTTGACAAGCTGGATCGCATGGCAGAGAACGTGAAGCGAGAGACCTCCTCATCCTCCTCAGAGGGATTGTTCAAATGATCTTCTTTTTGCTGTTGACAAAGGGGGAGATAGGACTTTATGTGTCATTGTGTGTCTAGTTGTGTGTCTAGATGTGAGTCTAGATTGTCAAATTTACTTTGTCTACGTGTCCTCAGTGTCTTTATCCTTTTTTGAGTCTCTCATGTAATTAGTGCTATTATTTTTGAAAGACACATCAAACGAATTGACTGAATGAAATCTGTGCTATGATAGCCTTGCATGCAATATCAAATGAATTTTATAATCTGTTGTTTGTCACAATGACTCATGGTTGTCATCATCAAAAAGGGGGAGAATGTTGTGCATCCCTTGGTTTTGATGATGACAATAGGATATGTTTGATTAATCAAGTTCTATCTTGTTTCATAACAAATACAAGTGGTTTGATTGTTCCTTCAAAGTATTGGACTCATTCAATTTACCTCTGATAAGTTAAGTAATTTCAGGTCCACTGAAATCCAAGTGGAATCAACAAATCAGAAGAAGTGTCAAAGGCCGCTTGTCGACCAGGGAAGTGGTTATGGTCGACCAACGAACTCAACCAGAAAAGCATCAGATCATCTGTCTTCTGGAAGCATCTTGGCTGTCGACCAAAGCCCCGCCTCTGGTCGACCACAGAAAAGACAGAAGCAACAGACAGAACTGCTGGCCATCTGGAAACTGCCCCCTGTCGACCAGCGACCAGGCTGTGGTCGACCAACGGGCGACGTGAGTTTCAGCCAGAAGAACCGGCCGTCTGGGGACTGCCCATTGTCGACCAGCGACAGGGTCATGGTCGACCACGGGTTTATATATCGTCCAAAACCGAACTCTAACCGAATTCTGTTTTGGTTCCTTAAAACCTGCAGATGGTTGTTGCAGGTTGTTGGGCTGCTCAGGAGATAAGCTTCCGCACGGGAATCAAGGAAACAATCTTGCTTAGAAGTGGTCAAACTCGTTCTAACGATTGGATTTAAACCGATCCCTGTTTTCTAGCAGATTGGCGCTCGATCTGAAAATTGAGCGGGAAGAACTTTATTCTTGAAAATAAAAAGAGCTATATGAAGAATATAAGGCAACTAATCACGAAGAAGGAAGCGGTGAGAGAGCACGGAATAGAAGCCAAGGAAGATACACACAGAAGAGGAAGCAGGAGCTCTCCACCAATCAAAAATCTGCAGAAAGGTTAAAGACAATCTCGTTGCTGCAGAAGGAAGACTTAGCTCAAGACTGTGTGATCTCCAGCAGCAGAACAATTGAAGGCAACTGACTGGAAGATCAACAGGGAGTCTAGGCTTCTTCATAAGCGTGATCAAGTCCCAGGCTGAACACCTATTCTTCTACACACGCCAATATTCAGTCCTGTCTTTCATCACCTGTTCTTATCATCTTTTCATTTCTGATTACAATTATTGTCAAGCTGTGAGGCAGCAGAATCAAGCTGTGTGTCAGCAGGTACAAGCTGTGTGTCAGCTGTGTTTTGGTTGAGATCAGAGATTCTCATAGTGAAGCCTTGCTTGAGTTAAGCAAGGGGTGGATGTAAGTCTCAGGAAGAGACTGAACCACCTTAAAAATCCTTTCTTGTGGTGTGCTTGTGTGTGTTTGATTTCCTATACGTATGCTTGCATCTTTACTATCCGCATTAGTTCTATGATTCATTAATTACCAGTAGCTCATCTGGTCGATAGTCAGTAAATTATCAAAAAGGGGGAAAGATCTATTCACCCCCCCTCTAGATCTATTCAGTCCGTATCCAACAAAATGCTCATGTAGGATGATAAGGTAGATTCATGGAAATTTGTGGAATTCAAGGTAGAACATTCACGAAGGGATGGACCATGATAAAATCACGTAAAACTCATGACGTGACAGAAATCTGGGTGGAATTGGCACCTAGGCAGGCTACCGCGACTTCTGAATAGGCGACTGACCAGGTAGTCACCAATTCAGTGAACAGAAAATAAGCTGACGAATTGGCAACTCAGCACATGGTCGCCCAATTCAAATTAGCGCCTAGTGAAACGATCGCCCATTCCACAGGCTAAGGAAATTCTCACATGGGTTGGAAACAGCGCCACGCGAGGGTCGGGTCACCACATTTTCTCTAGAGTGACGTGGCATTTAAGGGTTTTTATGATACAACCAGCTCAGACGGCCTTGAGGGAATCCAAGGCTACATGGAGACTTATGGAGGTCCCAATGACAAACTCGCCAGTCCGAAGGAAGGAATATCCCGCGGAGGGCTCATTCATCACCGAGAGTTAGGGGCTATACGAGAAACAATGAGAAACATGGGACTGTATCTACGGACTGAGACATAGTGCCGATTTGACCCGCGGTATGGGCCAGGAACCAGCGGTAAAAATGAGGATAGTAGGGAATTGGCGCCCACCCCAGTGGTCATCAATTCTGCAATTGGCGCCCATGCACAGGGTCGCACATTCATCATGTTTTCATATTTACAGGACCCCCCGGGGAACCGGGGGTGTTCATTTCAGGTAAGTTAAATAGCGACTGTTTACAGGGTCGCTCAATCTTGAATACGCGACCGTGTAAACGAGCGCACATTAAATAAATTTCTAATTTAGATATAAATTCTTTTTAATTAGTGACTATTCAGGTGGTCGCTCAATCTATGAATTTTTTTTATTACAGAACATAATTTTCATCATTTATCTACTATACTATATTTCTGAAGAAGCCGCACCTCCGTGAGAGGGCGTGCATTTAATAAATAACGACTGTTCGCACAATCGCTTATTCATTTACCTCAGTGCACCCTCAGATGCATCGGCATGTACGTTTTCCAGGGACACGGTTCATTAGAATAAACATTTTGGGTAAATAGTAAACATGAATAGTGTCGATATGACATGTACAGGGTTTTCTATGGAACTAATTTCATGAGTAGGTAGAGAAAAATCAGAGGATTCGAGAAATATGCATGACATATTTTTCAGACATATGGTCTCATAGTTATTGAATTGTAAACATGCGTTCATTTATTAATTTCATAAAAGTAAATCGTGACAGGGTAATGGTCGCACATTAATGAACGACCACGCATGTTGTCGCCCATTAAGAATGGGCGACTGTGCACACGGTCGCTCTTTCAATATGCGACCACTGTCTTGGTCGCTATTCATTTAGCAACGTGAAACTCAAAAACTTAACCGAGTAGGAAACAGATCCTAATATGCGTGCATTCTTACTACATTGTGGGGCTTTATTGCTTGAGAACACCTACCTTTTGGGGTGATTTACGAGGTACAGGAAGCCGAGGAGGAAGAGGAAGAAAAGGACGCAGAGGATGAAGAACCCCGAGTTCTTCACGGTACACGGCGGCAGCCTTCAAGCTTCTACAACAGGATGGAGCCCTCCGAATGCAGTAGGTTCAGCAGCAGGGGAAGAAGACTCCCCACGAGCCATGGAAGAAGACCAACTTCCGAAGCTCTCTGCGCGAAGGTGCAATGGTAGCAGCATCAACAGGGTTCTGCTGGTTCGAGGGTGGTGTGTTATATAGGTGGAGAGGATCTCTAGAAGGCTCTAAAATCATGAAGGAGTAAGCTCCTAACCTTCTCTCGACGTTACTCTCGTTTGCTACTTCTCTTACTATGTTAATAGCCGCCTGCCTAAAACCCTTGGAGAAACCCTAAAGGTCCTCTCTCATGCGCGTCGAACACACAAATGTGAGGCATGCAATTGGGTTTTGGGTTTAAAGCCCATGTCTACTACGTAGGCTTTTGCTTTGGGATATATGGGCACATGGGTTTTGGGTGGTTTAGTCCAACGGTGGCTAGGTTATCTTGACCCATCATGAGCCCCCATACGTATGTGTTGGGTTTGGCATTTGGGAAAGTAAAAAGGCCACTTGTATATATATATGAGGCTTGCCCATGGAGTTATTCTCGTAGGGCTTTAGTGAAGGACCATATAATATATATATATATATATATATATATATATATATATATATATATATATATATATATATATAATGGTTTTGCTATTTAAGGGTGGTTGGCCATTTAGTTTCGTACAGGCCCTGAGTAGGTATGGTTTGAGGCCCATTTAATATATATATCGGTTAATATAAATTACTCTTTTCTTTATTTGGCCTTTTTATGTAATTGTAGGGGTTTTATTTATTTAAGATAATTTTTTTATTCCTTATTTTTATCTGGGGTGTTACATCCTCACCCACTTAAAAGAATTTGATCCCCAAATTCAATTGCATGAATGGAGACATGGAGGGTATAGAGTACTCACAGTCTAAAATAGCTCTGGGAATCTTCTTCGCATGGATTCCTCAGTTTCCCATGTAGCTTCTTGTTCTAAGCATTTATTCCATTGCACTTTCACCGTGGGAATGATGTTGTTCCTCAAAACTGGTACTTCTCGATCGAGGATCTTTATTGGATTTTGCTCATAGGTGAGGTCCTTTTGAATGACCAAGTCATCATGGTCGATGACATGGAAAGGATCGTGCACATACTTCTTCAGCATGGAAACATGAAATACGTTGTGCACTTCTGATAACTGTGGAGGCAAAGCAAGGTGGTAAGCTACCTCGCCAACCCTTTCTAATACTTCGAATGGACCAATAAACCTTGGTGTAAGCTTTCCTTTGACACCGAATCTTCTAATACCTCGACCAGGAGAGACCTTGAGGAAAACATGATCTCCAACTTGAAATTCTAAATCTCTTCTTCTATTGTCTGCATATGACTTCTGCTTGGACTGGGCCACCTTGAGTCTTTCTCTGACAAGTTCAACCTTTTCCGTTGTATCTCTCAACCATAAAGTAATAATCCACCACCATCACCACTATGACAATAATCCAAATAACCACAAGGCTACAAGCCTTAACAAGTTTTACATCACGACCTCATTTATCAACGAAAATTTAATGACAAGGACTCCAAAGGAAAGACACGACGCAGCAAGACTCGACATAACGGCACGACGCTTGGAGGCTCTACGCTCTTCACTCATTGTCATCCCCATCTGGTTGCGAGTCGGTGTCCGAGTTACCTGAAAAGTGGGGAAAAACTAGGTGAGCGAACGCTCAGTAGGATTTATATCTCAAGAACAAGCAATGCTTTAAGTGATTTATGTGTTGCGTGCAAATGCAAGACTAGCCATGCATGATGAATGATCAAGATAACATGATTAATCAAGTGGAGAAAGAACATGATTAACGATATCCAAGGAAATATTCAGAGTATGTCGCACATTATTCCAGAATATCAAGGGTACCATCAAGCAATTCCAAGTACTTCAAGCAAGTAATTTTTTTCAGGTTGTGACAATTGGCTATTAAACAAGCAAGTACTCGCCCAATCCGGGCTACGCAAGTCAAGTCACGCAAGTCAAGTCAAGCATGAGGGAGAGAGAGTGTGTAAAGCCATAGAATAACTCTAGAAAACAAGTACTTCGGTGCAATGTCACACCGCGGTCAATATAGCTCCCATGGGCACAAGTACTTTTGGGTGCTCCTCCCAGGACCAGACCGGGCCCTATATGCATAGGCATTGGGTCATGTAAATTTCTAGATATCCACTAGTTACAGCCATTAGAATTCTAAAGAAAAATGCTCATGTAGGATGATAAGGTAGATTCATGGAAATTTGTGGAATTCAAGGCAGGACATTCACGAAGGGATGGACCATGATAAAATCACGTAAAACTCATGACATGACAGAAATCTGGGTGGAATTGGCACCTAGGCAGGCTGTTGTGACTTCTGAATAGGCGACTGACCAGATAGTCACCAATTCAGTGAACAGGAAATAAGCTGACGAATTGGCGACTCAGCACATGGTTGCCCAATTCAAATTAGCGCCTAGTGAAACGGTCGCCCATTCCACTTGCTAAGGAAATTCTCACATGGGCTGGAAACAGTGCCAGGCGAGGGCCGGGTCACCATGTTTCCTCCAGAGTGACATGGCATTTAATGGTTTTCAGGGTTTTTATGGTACAACCAGCTCAGAGGGCCTTGAGGGAATCCAAGGCTACGTGGAGACTTACGGAGGTCCCAATAATAAACTCGTCAGTCCGAAGAAAGGAATATCCCGCGGAGGGCTCATTCATCACCGAGAGTTAGAGGCTATATAGTAAACAACGAGAAATATGGGACTGTATCTACGGACTGAGAGACAGTGCCGATTTGACCCGCAGTATGGGCTGGGAACCAGCGATAAAAATGAGGATAGCTGGGAATTGGCACCCACCCTAGTGGTCAACAATTCTGTAATTGGCGCCCATGCACATGGTCGCCCATTCATCATGTTTTCATATTTACAGGACCACCCAGGGAACCGGGGGTGGTCATTTCAGGTCAGTTAAATAGCGACTATTTACAGGGTTGCTCAATCTTGAATAGGCGACCGTGTAAACGAGCGCACATTAAATAAATTTCTAATTTTGATAGAAATTCTATTTAATTAGCGACTGTTCAGGTGGTCACTTAATCTATGAATTTTTATTTATTAAAGAACGTAATTTTCATCGTTTATCTAATATACTATATTTCCTAAGAAGCCGCGCCTCTGTGAGAGGGCGTGCATTCAATAAATAACGATTGTTTGCACAGTCGCTTATTCATTTGCCTCAGTGCACCCTCAGATGCATCGGCAGGTACATTTTCCAGGGACATGGTTCATTCGAATAAACGTTTTGGGTGAACAGTAAACATGAATAGTGTCGATATGACATGTACAGGGTTTTCTATGGAACTTATTTCATGAGCAGGTAGAGAAAAATTAGAGGATTCTAGAAATATGCATGACATATTTTTCAGACATATGGTCTCATAGTTATTGAATTTTAAACATGCGTTCGTTTATTAATTTCATAAAAGTAAATAGCAAACGGGTAATGGTCACACATTAATGAATGACCACGCATGCTGTCTCCCATTATGAATGGGCGACTGTGCACACGGTCGCTCTTTCAATATGCGACCACTATCTTGGTCGCTATTCATTTAGCAACGTGAAACTCAAAAACTTAACCGAGTAGGAAACAAATCCTAATATGCGTGCATTCTTACTACATTGTGGCACTTTATTGCTTGAGAACACCTACATTTTGGGGTGATTTATGAGATACAGGAAGTCGAGGAGGAAGAGGAAGCAAAGGACACAGAGGATGAAGAACCCCGAGTTCTTCACGGTACATGATTGCAGCCTTCAAGCTTCTGCAGTAGGATGGAGCCCTCCGAATGCAGTAGGTTCTCTAGCAGGGGAAGAAGACTCCCCAAGAGCCAAGGAAAGACCAGCTTCCGAAACTCTCTGCGCCAAGGTGCAACGGAAGTAGTGTCAATAGGGTTCTATTGGTTCGAGGGTGGTGTGTTATATAGGTGGAGGGGATCTCTAGAAGGCTCTAAAATCATAAAGAACTAAGCTCCTAACCTTCTCTCGACGTTACTCTCGTTTGCTACTTCTGTTACTATGTTAACAACTGCTTGCCTAAAACCCTTGGAGAAACCCTAAAGGTCCTCCCTCATGCGCGTCGAACACACAAATGTGAGGCATGCAATTGGGTTTTGGGTTTAAAGCCTATGTCTACTACGAAGGCTTTTCCTTTGGGATATATGGGCACATGTGTTTTGGGTTGGTTTAGTCCAACGGTGGCTAGGCTATCTTGACCCATCGTGAGCCCCCATACGTATGTGTTGAGTTTGGCATTTGGGAAAGTAAAAAGGCCACTTGTATATATATATGAGGCTTGCCTATGGACTTATTCTCATAGGGCTTTAGCGAAGGCCCATATAAGTATGTATATTTATAATGGTTTGGCTATTTGAGGGTGGTTGGCCATTTAGTTTTGCTCGTACAGGCCCTGAGTAGGTGTGGTTTAAGGCCCATTTAATATATATATATGGGTTAATATAAATTACTCTTTTCTTTATTTGGCCTTTTCATATAATTGTAGGGGTTTTATTTATTTAAGACAAAAAAAAATTATTCCTCATTTTTATCTGGGGTGCTACACCTATTAATTAAGCAAAGTAAGTTTTAAATTGGCCATATCGCTTGGGGGACAATTCAACCCCCCCTTCTTGTTCGCTCGCCAACTGATCTGAAAACAACTGGACTGCATTGCATGTTTCATATTATTTCTGCATCCTTGTGTATAAAGGTCATGAGATGAAAAATGATTGTTGAAATCTCTTTTGATGCTCTCAGTACAGGGGAGTTCTCAATTGGACCTGCATGAATATGAATGCTTTCTTGTTCACTCTGTTATAATATTTAGGTCACTAGATGTGTAAATCAAGCATGCATCTTGCATTGCATTCTCATAGAGGTTATAGGCTACATGCATTAGAGTTCATGCATTAGGTGCATTTAGATCGTTCAAATGAAAACTGAAAACTAGCATTTTGCACCCCTGATAAATTCTGCAATGCATTTAGAAAATTAAAGAAAAACCTGAAATTTTGCATCCATATTGCATTTTGCATTGCATACTGCATGTTTTCCAACTGTGTGCTTGCATGTAAGTATATGTTAATCAAACCCCCATCCTTGGAACTTCTAAGACCTTATACTTCTTGTTAAATAATTTAGCATTTGAGTCATCACTGGTGTGTCTCATGTCACACACTTAGGGAGAGTAAATATGTGATAAGTGCATCTATGTAGGGGAAGTTGCACTGTCATGTGTTCAAGAAAATTTTTGGTGTACATGCCAAATCAAATTTGCACACTTCATGCACTTAAATGTGAAAATGAGTGTTAAACATAAGGATGTAGGATCTTCCTTTCAACACTCTAGAGAAATTGAACATGCTGCATGTATCTTGAAGAGGCAGTTGAGGAAAAATTGCCTGCCTTTATTGAAATGAAATGATCAAATGAAAGGCAGAGCAATGCTCTGTCTCACTAAGTAAATTGGAAGCACGTCACCTGAGACGTGATGTGGTTCACTTATGAAAAATGTTGTACTGAAGTACCTCTGTTTAAGTGAAGTGAAAAGGTCAATGTTCTGAGTAACCGGGGAGTCTGACATGGGCTCCATGTGTCTCCTCACGTAAAAAGGGATAATTTGAACCAGATCACTCTTATCAAAATTCAGATTGTCTCTGTGAAAATGGTGAAAATTTTTAGAATGAAAAATTTGGTGCGAAAAATATAATGTGGCAGAGCGTAGCCTCTAATACATTGTTCTCCTAAAATGAAATGCAGTCTGTGTAGTTTTTCATTGTGTTGAGCTGAAAATCTGAATATCCATATTGTTACAATATATTTTCAAGTTATTCACTTACACATCTGGTAATTTGATTTAATATGTATTCAGAAAATTGAATGACTGCATTTGCTATTACATGATTCTTCTATATGATTACACAATCCCCTAGGTGTTACACATGATCATTTTGGTTGAATGACCCACTTGCATATTTCCAACACCTATCCCATCTTTTTAAATAAAAATGGGGAGCTATGTTGCATGTATATACACATATCTGCTTGGTTGCTTTGTGTGCATTAAATGTGTCATCATTTGTATGCATCAAGCTTCATGCATTTCCAAAGAAGTCAAAAATCTGAAAATCAAATAAAATCACTGCTTGTGTTGATGAGTGTTTGTCCGCCGCGCGGTGGCTTCCTGTCCCGACTCGGGAGGGGTTGGTAGAGAGGCACACGGATTGTCGGTGACTGCGGTGAGGGAAGAAATAAAAGAAAATAAGGGAGTTTGATGTATCTCAAAATATTCTCCTTCATAGCTATATGTCTCTCACGGCGGCATCGGGCACTCTCCTTTTATGGAAAGTCAAGAGGGGTCGAATGGCACAAGGGATTTTCGGGAGTTGGTAGACGAAGACAACGGTCTACGAACGGGGTGGTTACTCACTAAGGATGAATGAGACTGGGGTGGCTGGAGGCAGGGCAGCTGGATAGGGTGCAGGCGTGCCAGTCGATTTCTCGACATCACCTATGGAACTAAGAGTTAACTGGGGAAGCATCGCCAGGATGCGGCACGTGGGCATGGGATATCGGGCGGCACGTGGAGAGAAAGGGAGGTTCCACGGGTGCAAGTGCGTAGGTGATTATGGGGTTTTGTGTGTGGGATGTCTTTCCCCACCGGTCACAAGCAACCGATGTTTTTTTACATCGGATTGAATCCGAACACCTTTGTTCCGTGCTGAAGAAGAGCCTAGATAATTATGAAGCCAAGGATAGGGGGCGTGATATACCATGCATGTCACGTCCCGGGACATATGTACATCGGAAGTAATATCGGGGAACGTGAGCAGTCGGCAATACGCCGCAAGCCAGTAATAAAATCAGAGCGCAATAAACATCCACATAAAGATGGAGTACACACAATATTTGACCAAAATTCTAACTTTTATTGATAATGATGATTCATAATTACATAAGGTTGACTCTTGATCTACTAGACTAAAGAAAAAAATGAAAATTACATAGTAAGACTCAATAAAGTGAAAATTACATCATGACCCTAGACTACTTGAAAACTCTTGACATTCTAAGTCTTCTCTCGACCATCAATCATCACCCTCGGACCCGTTACTAGAATAATCCGAATCCGACTCACTTGAACTTCCTGAAAAGATTGAAAAAGTAGGGTAATGAGCACACTCGCCTAGTAGGTATCTTCGCATCAACATGGAGACATTCTTTAAGTAATTACATTTTCGCTCTAGTGAATAAGGTAAAAGAAAATGCGATAAAACACACGAATGAAATCCAAGTAACAAGATATGAATTATAGAGATATGAAGAATATGAATGGACAATAGAGCATGATCAAGCAAGATTTATAAGGTCAAGGGGCCTTTCATTAACAAGAATGTACTTCATAACTATAAAGGCTATGCACTAGAAAGTCATGAACAAGAATGTACTTGCAAGTATGTAAATTATCACAAGTTTGCCTCATGGTTTTCACCCATCTATAAAAAAGTACTCCCGGCGTAATGCGATGCCAGTGTTCATCGTACCCCATGATTTTCAGTACATTTTTGGCTATCTGCCGAGGGGGCTAGTGTGGAGCCCTTGGACACTATCCGTGTTCGCTCTTGCATCTTCAAGTTACAGATCAAGCTATTTCCATGAGAATATAGTAAATTTTTGGTCAATAATGTTCAATTCAACAATAGTTTCCACGATAACGTAACCAAGGTAGAGAATACACAATAAGAGATCATAAGAATTCCAAAAATGACTTAAGACAAGGCAATGCCACAGAAGGAATTCGGTAGCATAACGGCATATTCTTGAACTTCCATAATTTATTAGATAGCTTTGGAATAAGGTGTTATGTTCTAGATAATCAATAGACCATCTAGGAACTTAGGAAAACCAACCCTAGGGTCAAACCTCGGGTTAGACAAGAACTGAGAAGAAGCGGTCGTTCCTAGACCGTTTCTGGACAAACGCGGTCAAGACAGGACCGCTATTGTACATAGACGGTCAGGTCAGGACCGTGTCTATACTGGGTCGATGTCAGAACAAGAAAGGCTCGACGTAAGAAAACTCAGGACAGACGCGGTCATGGACTGGCCGCTACTAGACAGTAGCGGTCTCCTGAGGGCTGCTTCTATCCAGGACTCAGAAAAACACTGGTAGTGTATGTGCTTTCTAGACAATTGAGCTTTGAGGGTACAACCAGCTCAGCATCCTAGTGGGAATCCCAGGCTCACGGAGACTTATGGAGGCCTTGAAACAAGATCACCTAGTCCGGTGGAAGGAATATCTAACGGAGATGATCACAAGTCCAAGAGGTGTGCTTATAAGTGCAAAAGTGTATCTAATAGCCACGCACTGGGGTACACACCATGTACTTAAGAAAAGACTACAGATGAGAAGGGATCGTGGCAAAATAGCGATCAAAACATCACTTAAACAAGTCTATGAAGCATGTAAAAATATGATCATTAGTAAAAGAATATATGTTTTTAGCATGAAATTAGCATAAGCTAAAAATAAGTTCAAAGTGCATAAGGAACATGAAATCAATCAAGATGAATAGTTAAACTAACCAAGTTTATGAATGCAGTATCATAACCAGGAATAAAACTTAATTATCTAGGCTTAACATATGGTTAATAGGGCTGTTCTGTAATCTGTTACGGGTTAACAAAATACAGAACACAGGAAACTAATGCGGTCTTGAGAGGACCGTTTCTGGTAGTCGTGGTCTTGCTGGGACCGCTATTGTACTTTAGTGGTCTTGGAAAGACCGCCTTCTTCCTGCTACGGGCAGAAGATGTTTAGAACTATTTGAGGCCTATTCTAGGATACATAATGTGTTAAAAGCATGCTAAACATTAAAAATAACATGATAGGTAATGATGGATCATGGGTAGTATGATTTAAACCAAGATTAACATCTTTTTCCATTAAGGTGTGGGGACATGCATGCATTAAAATCCCTAATTGCGCAGTGATAGAAAAATGTAAAATAATCCATGCATAATCAATGAAAATAGGAGAAAATAGTGGGATTTTACTCTTGACATATTATTCTAGCCATCAACGCGATAACCTACCTCTGTGACAAGCTTTAGACTTCGAATTTCTAACTGGAAGATCGCTCAGGTTCTTGCACGTCCTGTGCCAAACCAGCAACTTCCCGCCCCTCTATCGTCTGATTCTCTTGACCTAAAATCACGAAAATAGGAGGGTTGGTAGAAGATAGAAAGGGGAACAAAAAGTTCTAAAGACACAATGTGAACTAACCTCATTTAGGGCTTCTAATCTCTTGATCTTCACTAGATAGGCGCACTGGTTGCTGTGCAGCCTGTAGCGAACCAGCAACTTGTAGATGCCCTAATTCTTCAACGGTTGGGTCTTCTAGCACGAAAATTTGAGGGAAGTTAGATAAAACTAAAGAGAACAAAATCTTCTAAAGAACCAACCTGAGATATCGTCTCCTTACCATCGAATATCGCGAGCCAAAATAAGGGTTCACGCAGTTCAAACCTGAACCCTATTTATAGAGTTTACCTAGGGTTTGGGGATTAGATCGGATTTAGAGTCCTAAATTGGGTTAGAATTTATCCCTAGAGTGTTCTAGAGAGTCTCCCATGCTAGATAGCTTCGGTCCAAGGCGATTTGGTTGCCAAAGATCCAAGCTTTTTATGTTTCTACAAAGCCCGTTCTCGAAACATAGTAGCAGTCATCTTAGGACCGCTTTTGTATAGTAGCGGCCATGCGATAGACCCCTTTTAGGCATTACGTCCAAAATTTTTGAAATTTTGGATTTAGCAACTAATTATACCCTTTTTGGTCTATTTATCCAACTTAATTCTGTAATTTACCCTAATTACGGCTCTAATAATGGCTTGGGCTTAAAGGACTTGGATTTACGTCTTGTGGACCTATTTAAGTGGATTTAAACCTAACATAATATCTGGGCCTTTAAATAATTATTAAATAGACCTATATTCATTAAATAGCTCATTAAGCTTATTTAAATGCTTAATAATTATATTAAATCCCAGAAAACTCCTAGAAAATTCTCGGGCATTACACCGTAGTTGGGGACTGGTGGACCGAGACCTGGGAAAATGGGTTGCACACTGGTTAGTGGGGGTAAGAAACTGGGACCCGTGATACGGGTATGCACATTCAACTAGTTTCATGCTTTATAGGTGTCACATGGGCATTACAGAGGGGCTGAAAGGGCCGAGATACAACTGGTGCAAGCCGCGGGACAATTCCGACACGTAGGTCAGTCCCCGGGTCATTGCAAGATAAAGTGGATTATCCGCGTGTTTTACAAGGGCTCTCCTTGGGGATCTAGGGACGTGCCCGAATCGCTGAGTGAGGGCTAGACTAGATGGCAAGGGCAGACGCTGGCTGGCACCTGAGGGAGGCCGGACGTGGCTCGGGATGAGCGGTAGGGTTAGGGTCCTAGAAGGTGGGTGTCTTCATGCTGGGGGAGTGAGGCTGGTCCCGGGAATGTTACTTTCGGGCCAGGGTCTGGCGAACTCGGGTCAACGATCGGCACAGTCGGTGGTCGGCTCGCGGTGAGCAACGGGCATGCGGTCCTATGGCAGGGAAGAATTCGACATCATGACGCGGGCGTTGTTATCATGATGCCTTACACGCGGGCAGACCCAAGGTGCGGGTGTGTTTGCCATTATCATGACGCCTTATACGCGGGGGATGGACTTGAGTGAATCGGCCTAAACGCCATGTGAGGGGAGTACGTGTGACATACCCTCAGCGTAAATGAGCCGATCAACCAGCCAACCAACATGCGCTTCGCTCCTCGCGTTCTTGCCGGAAGCCTTGGGGCTTGAGTCCATTCTGGGGTGTCTGCGGATGTACAAGGGCTTTTCTTGTTAGCATGCATATGCCCCTTGAACTTCTAAGGGGGTTTTATAGGGGAATATGAAGGGTCAAGGGGGGGGTTTACGCGGACCGGAATGGGGGGTGCGATCTGGTCCACGTAAACCACTTGGAAATTATTATTTTTTGTTTTCTGAGTGGGGGAGGGGGGTTTACGTAGACTGGGTTGGGCTGGGCCTTTTTTTGATTAGAAAAACCATTTTTTTCAGAGGGGTTTTCGCGGACCAGGTTGAGGGGGGGGCAACCTAGTCTGCATAAACCCCCCAGGGGGGTTTACACAGACTGGATGGGGGGTTCGCCCCCCAATGAAAAATGATTTTTTTTTACTGAGGGTTTACGCGGACTAGGCTGAGTGGGTCAGCCTGGTCCACGTAAACCCCCCCAGGGGGGTTTACACAGGGTGGATCAAGGTTTTTTTCCCCAAGTCTATAAAATCCCCTATTTTTGCTATTTTGGGCCCCACGTTGACTCTGTGTGACCGCAATAGGACAAAGGATACGAGCTCGGACTGGTTGGCTGGCCGCGTGTGCGTGTAGAACAAGGAAGTTGACCTGCGTGATCTCGAGGCTCCGTCTTCGTGACTTCCTCCACGTGGGTACGCTGATCGACGTTGCGTGGGACTGGGACTGGGATGATTGCTGACCGGGGCTGAGCGGGCTGGGTGGAGGGGCCGCCCCCGGGGGAGTTCACCCCCACCAGGGCGCGGTCGCGCCTGGGGTGAACTCCCCCCCCCCCCCCAGGCGGGCCATGGTCATTGGGGGTGGTCACGGGGGTCTCCTTTTGTCATCTGGCGTTGTCTTTTGTGGGACTCCAAATGCCTGGGATGCTAGGATTGGCCCGCGGGGGTCAATCATTTGGTGGTGTCACAGCTGCTCGCAAGGTGTTCGAGGAAAGGCCCGACACACCTTGGGTTGTCAAACGGCTCGGGTAATTGATTGGCGGGCCTTGGATTTGGTCCCGGACTGAGAGTGAGAGGTTGTTGGAGCTGGATCTGAGCATATATTGAGTTTGCAAAACGGGTATCGTTCTCGTAGCCGCTGAGAGGGTGATAACCCTAGATCCTCTGTCTCGTTCCCGTAGCTGCTGGCCATGGCCGGTGTGGGGGGGGCCTCCCCCCTCCATTGGTTTCCTGTGGGGGTGAACCACCTGTTCTCCGTTGATCCTATGCCCAAATGTTGATGGAATCACGTCTGTAGTCGCATGCATCCTTCCCTATCAAGGATCCAGCTTACACAGACCATGGAGAACCCGCAGTATTTTTCTCCCATGCGGAGATCAAGGCTTCGCTGCAACCTTTTCAACACGCCATTATCGCCAAGTGTGCATATGGTCGTCCAGCTATACTTAATATCAAGGCTTGTCTAGCCCAACGATTGCTCCTTTCTTCCGATTTTGTAATCAGCCGACTGTCCTCCAGACACGTCCTTATTCGCTTGGGTTGTGAAGAAGATTTTCTCAAGGTACTGATTCAGAAAAACTTATACATCAGAGGCTTTCTTTTCAGATTTTTTCGATTATCAAACAATTTTTATTTTGAGGCTGACCCTGCGATGGCCCCTGTATGGATTGGGTTTCCGTCTTTACCTGTTAACTTCTATCATGAGGATTTGCTCCGATCCATAGCTGGAAACATTGGCGAAGTTCTTCACATTCTTGACAACACATTAGCTATGACGGATACATTTGAGGCTCTGGTTTGTGTGGATTTGAATCTATCCTCCACACGCAAAGAGCGTTTATGGATTGATATAGAAGGGGAGGGTTTTTGGCAGCCAATAAACTATCATAGAGTCCCACATCTTTGCTCGTATTGCTACAGGTTAGGGCATTCAGATACGGAATGCAAGAAAAAAAATATTACCCAAGCCCCAACCAGGAAAAACCAACAATTACAAGGTGAGGTTAATATGGCTGGCAGGAAGCAGCACCTGGAATTCAGGCCCCATCCTGCTACTCAAGTTATCAATGTGTAATAGGCCAATAGATTTACCGCTCTGCTTACTGATAGTGAGGAGATGACTGCACCCACTCTTCAAATTGATTCTGACAAGGGGTGTGCTAGGGATTCAGCTTTGGAGGTTCTTTCTCCAACAGTACTAGCCTAGGCTCACATTGAGGATATTTCACACACGCTGCATTTGGGTCCGCATCTGGCTCAGATGGATAAGGAGCTGGACATCAGCCTAACCCATCGGGTCCAGTTGACTTCGACTCGTGTAGCGGGAACTTCTGGTGAAAAGTTAGTGCAGATCGACTCATACAATGGTATGGCTTCGAAGTAAGCTCAAGTTGACTATTTAGGTGATATGGCACTAAATCCTCCGAAGGTGTCCCCTCTGACCATTGAGTCCCAGGATCCGACAAAGGTTGATGTATGCCTTGCCCCGAAGCTCCCTTCATCCCAAACTAGTTTTCAGCCTGACCCTGGTCAAACAGCTTCCAGTGGTCATATTTATATAAATGATGGTGATCCTTCAAGTGTGGATATTCCGACATCTCAGCATCGAACTATTAACATTCCAAGCCAAGAGGAAGTTAATCATCGTCAGAAGGAAATTGCCTCACAGGCTGAGATAAGTAATGTGAGTGCTATACACAAAGAACGCACGGGAGTCATTACTAGGGGATGAAGAGGACTGGATCCACAAGTAATGTCCATATCAATCCTCAAGCTTAAATGACGTTTGTTGTCTGGAATATTGGAGGCATTGGAAATGATATCTCATTGGGTCATGTTAAGTTTCTGATCAAAGAATATAAAATTGATTGCATTGTTATTCTGGAACCTAAAATAAATGTCCGTCTCTTGGAAAGGACTCGTTAGAAAATAGGTATGGATAAGGCCTTTGCTAATGATGATCAGCAAGCCCATATTTGGGTCATGTGGAAAGATCCTTTGAACTTCTCTGTTATCTCTCAGGATGAGCAACAAATATCACTTAGGCAATCCAACACTGTTACGCTAGTTTTCTACGCCTCCTTTATCTATGCTAAGTGCTCGGCTGTTGAAAGATAGTCTCTATGGGCATCATTAATTCATGTCAATTCACAGATTAACGGGCCATGGATTATGGCTGGAGATTTTAATTGTATTCTTGATGCTGATGAGAAACTTGGGGGGAATACTGCTTGTTTAAGCTCTATCTCAGATTTTAAGGACTGTGTCAATGATTGTGGCCTTACTGATGTTGGTTATGTGTGTTCCAAATACACATGGCACAATAATCAACAAGGTGGTAAGGGCATCTGGGGTAGATTGGACAAGGTTCTCATCAACGCCATGTGGTTTAATCTTTTTCCAATCATTGTTGAGCACCTGTCAAGGGAGGCTTCTGATCATGCTCCCCTTCTTCTCAAACTAGTGTCTCCTAGCAGAATAAAGAGTAGATTTTGCTTCCAACAAATGTAGACGAGTCATGATCTTTTCTTACAGGATGTTGAGCGATGCTGGAGGAAAAGTCATCTTGCTTCCTCTATTATTACCACTTTGTCCCTTAAATTGAAATCCTTAAGGTATATGCTCCGGGCTTGGAATAAACAGGTTTTTGGCAATGTTCACAATAATCTGATGGCAGCCGAGGATTCTGTTCTAGAGGCTGAGCATTTATATGATAGCCACCCCACTCAGATTAACTTGACTAATGTTAAGAATGCTAAGATTGTCCTAGCGGATCGGTTGCTTCAGCAAGAATGTTTTTTGAGACAGAAATATAGAATCCGCTGGCTTGCGGAAGGAGATAGAAACACCAAAATTTTCCATATCACTGTTGTTGCTAATCGGAGGCGGAATTTCATTTCACCTTGTTGACACCCGCTTTATGACCAATGAGTTGGGTCATCTCCTTATTTATCTTTATGATGCTCCGAGTTATACGCCGTTTATTGAGCCATCTTGGTCAGTTTGAGGCTTATTTCATGGGTCATTCTCCTTGATTGGGTCTCGCTCCTTATTTATTTTCCGTGGATTGAAACTTAGCAGTCCTTTCATTCATTTTGCCACGCCACTGTCTCTAGCGGTCTATCATATGGGTGTTTGATAACGTTTGGCGGTTTAGCTTAAGACCGTTTGCTGACGCCAGAGTCCATAGCTAATGTCTTTCTTCCAGTCTTATCCGTTGAGCTCTAACGGTTTATCGTATGGCCGTTAGAGGCTTTGTGGCAGTTTTACTTTAGACCATTTTTTGGTTCTAGAGTCCTGTTCATGAAGTTTTCGCCCATTGGTCTTATCTTCTGAGATTGGCGGTGTAACACCCCAGTGTATAATAGAATAAATTAAAAGGTAATTATAAAGAAATTAAGGGAAATTCCGATAGGTCAAGTTGCAACCAATTTATAAAAATCTATAAAAATTATAATCGCGTAGAGGGTGAATAGTTTAGACTTTTGTTCTTCTGGGTCTGGCCCTAATTAAAATTCTAAGCCAGCCGAATTAAGGGAATTAGGGAGTAATCCATGTTTTAGCTTGTCGGACCTTGGATCGTTGAATTCAAACCCAATACCCGACCGTTTGAGCTCAGATCGGACCCTATTGAACGGCCTTGATGAAGAGATCATTTTCCCCTCTATTCCAGCCGAAACCATAAACCCTAGACTGTGAATTTGGGGAATGAACGGCGGCTTGACCGGGTCTTGCGCGATTCGCGCGCGAGTGGAGGCTCGTGGACTCTATCCATCCCAATCGACGCCCTAGCTATCATTCCTTCTATTTAAGCGAACCCTAGACCGATTGGTGGGGACACCACCGGGCCCACTACTCGGAGCCGACACCGCACCGCCCCGACTGCACCGAGCTTGTGGCTCGAAGACTCACTCGAAGACTCGACATCCTGAGTAGATACTTGTGTGTATTTGTACGTCTTTAAGTATTGAGTATTTATACATGTGTAAAATACATGTTTTACTACATCATATGTTAGGTTCTGTGCGCCCCCTCATTGTCTTTGACAATGGTTTTGATAATTCCAATATATTATGTGTTTTATGCTTAATGGATATATTATGTGTTTTATGCTTAATGGCATTTTCATGATAAACAAGCTAACACGATGAAATCTTGCTTTGCAGGTGGTTCAAATACAATGCTCCTTCATGGATATATCCTTATGTTTGCCCTGAACTTCAGTTATAACTCATGTTTATGAACTGATCTTAGCTTGCATGAAGATTTGATTGAGTTGCTCTGGAATGTGCTTGATGTGATTTCAATATGCATTGGACTGTCTAAAGTAGTTTTTCATTCCTCTTGGGATGGGTCGACCCCATGGGTCAACCCCTGGCTATTTGAGCATCATGTATATATATCCTTGATGTCCTTGCATCTCCTTAAGATTCTCATGGATTTATACTCCTGGAAAGTGCAGGAACAAATTTCCCACATTACTTTAGATTCCATGGAATTTGATGTTTGAACGGACTGTAATTTGTCTTAACTGAATTTTCCTTGTTCTGGATATGAATTTAGTTGAGCTGAACTCTGACCCTTGTTTTCTTGGACATGATGATTTTGAGAACCTTGAATGTGGTTGTTGACTATGACTGAACTTAATTGTCTTGAACTGAACTTGGAAGTCCTTGTGCTGAATTTGATTGTCTTGGTTTGGTCATGGAACCTATTGTGTGGCCATGCTTGAAGCTTCTCTTATGCATGTGAGACTATATGCTTTGTCATATGAATGGCCACTGTTACAGGTTTTGAACTGAAATTCATATATACTTTCACTTAACTTTGATTCAATCATAAATGAGTTAAGTGTATGAGAAGGACACTTGCTTTGTTTGAGATTAAAAGGATACATTGAGTGGTTTACATGATATGGGTTGATTTGAGAATTCAAATTGCTAACCTTGAGATTGAGATTAATGAGAATTTGTACATGTGCAGGTTCTAGATGGAATTAATCTTCAAATCATGGTAATGGTGGTAAGGACACACTTGTAGGTTGATTTTAAAGTGGATGAAAAGCAATAGTTCAAATCTAGAAAATACAGGTACAGTTGGAGCTTTTCACCCAAATGATCAAGGGAATGGTAAGAACACATGGATATTTGAATTTCAATGTGAAAGGATTGAATTTGTGTTGAAATTAGGCTTGTATATGGGTATCCATGCCATATGTGCTCAAGTGATTGAAACTTGAACTTTGAATGATTGTAGTGTGGTGTTTCAATGTGTTTTAATTGAGCTTTTCCTCTGTCAGGAAAAGTGTCGACCCATGGGGTGGACACTTTCATTTGTGGTATGTCATTTTAATCAAAACAGAACACCCGAATAAAAAGGGTCGACCCAAAGGGTCGACACCTGTTTGTCTTAAGTTCTATTTTCTCTTCAAACAGAACTGTCATGAAAAAAGGTCGACCCATGGGGTCGACACTTTTTCACTGGGTTTTGTTTTTGGCAGAACTAGTCTGCACGAAGGTCGACCCTAGAGGTAGACACTTTTTCTGGGTTTTTCGAACGGGCTTCCGGATCTTAATGCGAACCCATGGTTCATGAATCCGATTGTCCTGGCTTTTGACCCTAATGGCCTTAGGGCATCCTTAACATCTAGTATGTGATATGAAGGGGGTCTAAAATGGGCTATTAAGTCATTTGGGGCTTCAAGCCCTTTGGTATATATCGCCGCCCCCTTTCATTCGATTGGAACATCCCCCTTGAGCTTCTAACGTGAAACCCTTTGCCTTGTAGGAGAAGAAGGTGCTCCATCTGCTGGAGGTGAAGGAGAGTTGTGCCAGGATAGTATTCCATCGAGCCAAAGCCGAGATTTGGGGGTCGCGGTCTGCATCCTCTTCATCCAGAGCCTCGGGTGACTATATCTTCTACACTGGCTTCATCCAACCTTCGGTTCATTTGTTCTAAGTGCTACCTTCTCTATTCTCCTAGTTTGTATAAAGATTTAGGGGATTTCTATACCATTCATTCCTATACTCTTGGTTGAGATTAGCTTAAGGTTTTGGGCATTTGGGACTTCATGTCCGGCTGCTTCCACTCCGGTTTGTCATTTCCAACGCACCCTACCTATTGATTCAAAGGAGTTGTGGGACATTAAAGGGGAATACATACATACATATATATATATATGTTTCTGATTTCAGTTGTTGTCATGTACCTTTTAACCAAGATATACTTTCGGAGCATAATGTCTCATGTTTTCTTGATGTGTGCATGCTCGATTGGAGCTAGGACTTGAATGAACAAACTTGGATCCTCGAGGAGGATGACTGACTGCTCCAACCAGCTGCGGATAAAATCTTCTCCAACCTAGGCTTCAAGAAAGATCTTCTTATTTCTATTGGAGAACAAAGGAGATATTTCTACATCCTCTTTATGCATATTTCTATGAATGTTTCATAGTAGATTTTCATCTACATACTGCTGCGGGCATATATTGTATATCCTTTGATTTTCTTAAACTCAGAATATCTGTGTGTGTGTACGGAGCTGTGTCTCCGTGTGGTTGTTATGTCCGGGGTACGTTCCCCGAACGTGTGTGTGTGTGCTGCAATGGCAGCATGTTGAGGCAAGGCCTCGTGTGTGTATTGCTGCGGAAGCAGCGTGTATGTGGTTGGGGTTCATCCCCGTGTTGCTACTTCGGTAGCATGTTAGTGAAGTCTCACCAGGTTTGGTGAGGGGTGGACGTAGGGAGCCCGTCATGGTCCCGAACCACCTAAAAATCCCTGTGTTCATTGTGATTTCCTGTGTGACTATCCATTTCTTCTATCTCCCTTCACAGGTTATCTTATTGATTTTTAATTCACTACACCACTACACCTCGCTAGCTCTGCTATCTGTTATTAGTAATCGTTCATCGCTTGTTGAATTGGTTGTCCGAGTGAGATTGGAAAGATTGAGAGAATATCTTAATCTCACTTGAAGTTTTTGTTAATCAACGTTGTTAATTCTACATCTATTAAGAAAGTTGTTAAAATCTGCCATCTCGGCAAGGGGACAATTCAACCCCCCTTCTTGTCCGCCATCTCTCTGGGCCAACATTATAGATCTATGGTCGTCCTAGGATGATGCTACCGACCTTCATAGGCACTACATCGCATAGGATTTATCCTTGGTAGGACTGGAATTGGATAGGAATGACACATGTAGTGGTGACTGGGATAGAAGTGTCATCAACCCATGCCACATTGTATGGCCTAGGATGAGGGTGTGTAGGTAGACCCAGACGGGAGACAAAGTCTGAAGAGACTGCATTGATACAGCTCCCGTTGTCAAAGATCACCTTGCAGGGTTGAGACTTGACCATGATGTAGGTTTGAAAGATAGAGGTTCGATGCCAGTCGTCCTCTTGGGGGTGAGCTAGGATGCAACGAACTACACCCAATCTCCCATGGCTAGAGCTCTCGACAATATCTCCCACTTGCATGTATTCGATATGCTCGCTATCGAGTCTTGCATCTAATTCCTCAAACTGGGCGATGAGGTCAGGGTCAGCCTCATACCTCTCAATGAATTCTCTTTCCTGAGGTGGAACCTCAACAGGCTGGGGGTCGGTGATAACCAAGGCTCGAGTAGGGCAGTTAGAGGCAATATGCCCTAGGTTATAGCACCTAGTTGGCACCAAACTTAAATTCTCCACCGCCTATCACCCATAAACCGATGGGCAAACAGAGGTCATCAATAGGAGTTTAGGGAATCTCTTGAGGTGTCTTGTAGGGGAACATTCTGGCACTTGGGATCTTCTTTTTCCCAGAGCCGAATTTTCATATAATAGCTCTGTCAATAGGTCCATAGGTATGAGTCCATTTGAGGTCATGCATGGATACAAACCTAGGAAACCTGTGGATCTCATTACCCTTCCCCTCGAGTCTAGGACATCCAAGTCAGCTGAGAAATTTACACAGCATGTCAAAAGTCTGCATGAGTCGATTAGCAAGCAAATAAACCTCAGTAATGAAACTTACAAATGCTTGGCTGATTCGCATAGGCGTCACCATGAATTCCAATAAGGTGACATGATTATGGTACGGGTTCGACCCGAACGACTCCCCTCAGGAGCCGTTAAGAAGTTACAAGCCCGTAGTGATAGCCCCTTCCCAATCCTGCGGAAGATTGGCTCCAATGCTTATGTTGTGGACTTATCACCCAAATATGGGATTAGCTCGACCTTTAATGTGGCAGACCTAGTGGCCTACAAGGAACCCACAGCAATTCCTAGTGACCCTTTCGAACCTTCTCCTCCCATTGAGAGTGAGTCCACCCCTGTGCGTCCCACAGCCTCGAGAGCACCGTGCGAGCAAATTGAGAGGATACTGGATGAGCAGGTGACCACTACATGGAGCCGGGTGTACCAGCGCTACCCTGTCCGCTGGTGGGACCGTCCACCTTCCGATGATTCCTGGATCAACCGGGAAGATCTCCAGCGTCTCGATCCAGATCTGCTGGAGCACTACCACAGCAATGTCCCCCCTTACTCGATGGAGTCGAGTTCCAGCCACCTCGGGAGGGTTGGTGGGGACACCTCCGAGCCCACTACTCGGAGCCGATGCCGCACCGCCCCGACTGCACCGAGCTTGTGGCTCGGAGACTCACTCGAAGACTTGGCATCCTGAGTAGATACTTGTGTGTATTTGTACGTCTTTGAGTATTGAGTATTTGTACGTGTGTAAAATACATGTTTTACTACATGTATTTACTTTTGTTTTATTAGGCTAGTCATAGTCAAAAGTTATTGTATTTTATATTTTCTTAAACCCAAGAGTCAAAGTTAGGTTGTTGGGTTTGTTTTATTAGGCTTGGGTATAAGCATAATTTGTGAAAGTTGGACAGTATGAATGTTATAGCCTCCTCCTATATAAAGGAATGCTAAGGGGTGTGTTACGTATGTTGTTATATGAAGAATGAAGATGTTTGTCATAAGGTGTTTTACCTTGTGTTCCCCTTCTCTCTTTTCTCCTTTGTGAGGATTAAGCGTCGCCCGGTGTGAGACCGTCTGGCGTGAGGCCAAGCTGCACGAGGTAGCAAGTTATCCGTCTTGTTCGTGATTCCGGAGTTGCCGTCGATCCTTCCCCCGATGCCATCCGCTTCACCGACATAGACTCGCTTGGATGCTGTGGCGATCGACGAGGAGTTAGATCATGGGAGATATTTGGTTTTCTTTGCGCGACCGGCCGATGACCTTTTGTCATCTTCTTCCTTCGTTTAAGGTAGGTTTTAACAGACCAAACCCTAAGAGTTATATATGGTTGGATTCGTCTCTCAATCCTCTTTCCATTGATATAAAAAGCCCTAAAAGTTATGTCGTATCCAGAGAGAAATCATCATTTTGGTTGGCGCATGTTAGAATTAGGGTTTATCTTGTTGTCATCGATTAATGTTGGGTTAAACAGGCTTAACGAATCAATTAATCCATCCATCTTATGTAGTTTTTCGTGCTCTTTCTATTGGTATATTTTCGCCCAAATTTCATGTTGTATATCTCATGAACTTGACCTTTTAAATGGTGGTTATCATGATTGTTATCGTTCTGCCTTAATGTTTCATTAACGGTCTTACAGTAACCGCTCTGTGTTGAACGGCCCCTTGATAGACCGTGTGGTCTTGGGCGACGGTTCCAACTAGACCGTGCAGTGACCTCAGCGGCCCTTCGATAGATCGCTCAGTGCCTGTATAACCTACGGGGCTACAGGACCTGAACGGCCTATCGATAGACCGCTGAAGCCTATTGTACGGTTATGGACGGACTGTTTTGTCACACAGAATGGATTATCACTGATTTTTAGCATTGTCGAGTTCTCTTTGATCTAGTCTGTAAATAAGGTAGCAAACCCACAAAATTATTGGAAATAAATGAAAGATTAGAATGCTTAATCTTGTCTAACTTACTTTTGATCCTTGTTATCAATCTTGTCCTTCTTGTTGTTATTTAATGAATGTATAACCTTACTCATGTTTCAATAAAGTGGGACCTCTCATTAGGAGTATTTTGGCAGTCACTCCACTCCGGTGGAACTGACTGACCGCTACATTTCATTTTTCGATGTCTTACTAGCCCTCATTTCTTGTAATGGTTGGAACTCTCCGCCGGATACTCTTTCCGTCAGACTAGGACCTCCATTATGGGACCTCCGTAAGCCCCCGCGAGCCTGGGATTCCCACTAGGACGTCGGGCAGGTTGTACCACAACTTTTGCACCTGAGTATCTCGATCGGATCGCTCGTTTAGCTCTGTTCCTGGTCACGGCCCATTTTGGACCGTTTGAGCCGTACACGGTTGAATCCAGACCATTTGAGTCATTGAACGGCCCTGATGAGACCGTGTACAATTGCCAGGTGCACCGACCTTCTTGGTTATCCACCGACCTTCTTGAGTTGTGCACCGACCTCTGTTGTGGGTCGACTCCAGTTGTGTACACGGCTATGTATGGACCGTTCTATTGTTGAGCAGCCCGTCCCTGACTATTTAATAACTGGATGTGCACCGACCTTCCTTGCTTGCACCGACCTCAGATGATACACGGCCCCTTATTGACCGTTCCATTGTTTGAACAGCCCATGAGAAGACCGTTTATTTCATTGGCACCGAGCTGGGTTGTCCCTGGCCCAGTTCACCCTACACGGTCCATGGTTGATCATCCTATTATTAAGCGGCCCAAACATGACCGCGTACCTTCCAACTTGTGATGATTCATGATTTCTTATGTGCCTCGATAGTCGGGCCAAGAGTGGCATGTACTATTATATTCCTTGATTATTCTCGCTATATCTTGAAACTTCCTAGTCGAATTCCTATGAATGTCTAGACATAACTTGGGATCTTGGATCCACCAAATCAATGCCAACGCACCGTAAGGGCCCGGTCTGGTCCTGGGGAGAGCGCCTGAAAAGTACTTGTGCCCATGGGAGTTTGTAATAACATGGTGAGGCATTGCACCGAGTGCATGACTAGCGTGATGTCTATGACGTTCCATTCACATGATTCCTTCTCTTGAACTTTCCTTCATAGAAATATCTACATGACTTGCTTGTTACATGCTTGATCGGCCAATTCTTGGATATGCTATATTCTTGTTCTTTTGTTTGAGTAGTTCGTTATTGATTATCTTTTCATTTATCGCATCACATTAGTGAAAATGGTTAATTACTTAAACTTGCATGTTATTACCTATTGAGCGTTCGCTCACCCAGTTGTTTCCCCCCTTTTCAGGTAGCTCAGGTGAGGACTCTCAAACTGATGGGGATGGGCAAGAGTGAAGACCTTGGAGCGAACCTGCCAGATAGCCTCGAGGAGTCTTTACTAGATAGTTTGAGTCTGAGATTGTGGTTGAGGAAGATTGTAATTTGTTTCAGTCAGTTGTGATGTAAACTCTGTTGAGTTGTTAAACTTGAACTTGTCAGTGTTGATGGAATATTAGGTATAATCTACGTTATGTGCTAATTAATGGTATTTATTATCTATGGTGGTATTATTTCCTTTTATTTCGCTCTGATGTGGTGCATGGTGGATGTATCTAATCATTAGCCTAAGGCACATCATGTCTGGAAATCAACATATTTTAATCTCTTTCTGCTGCTGCGTTCTGATATTCTGCGTCGGGGTCTATACTTGGACTGTTAATTACAAGTGGCGGTTTATCGTAGGACCGTTTCTGGTGATAGAGAGTCCTGATTTACTGATCATCCTCTGCTGCGCCGTGGTCGAAGTAGAGTTTTGATTTGATGATTTCTCTCCCAATAGTGATTCTTAGAAGCTTCCGTTTGTTTCTGTGGACTCTTGGGAGTATTATCTTCAAGAGTTTATGAAGTTTCATCCTACTTTTTCTCTGGAATCTCTCCAACTCGTCTAGAGAGTTTGAGGGTCTATAAATAGAGCCCTTGAGTTCATGGGTTGAGGAAGAGATTTTTTGAGTTTACGTCAAGGTGCTGCCGCATTCTAGAGTGAGTACCCATCAAAGAGAAGTGCTGTCTACGTCCATTAGCCTTCAAGTCCAGGGAGTATTAAGTTCCAAGGGTTAATAGTGTTGTTTCTTCTCTAGTTCATTCCCCCCTTCATAGCATTCATAAACATATTCCCATCTTCTTCTTTCACGTTCTCTACATCTCAATCACGTTTTTAAACATCCTCCCATCTTTTCCACGCCCCACAGGGGTTAAAAAAACCAAACCCCCAGGTATCCACCCATCCTTTTGCATGCACTTTGGTTTAATTGCATTATAGTTGCTACACTTGTCATATGGCTAATTTGGGTTATTTTTCTGTGCCTCTACACTCTTTTGCAGGTCTACAGGGTTCCTAGCACAAGACCCAACTCTTCTGGCCGACCGGGAGAGGTGGAGATCCAAGTCCCAATTTGCTATTCTGTGCGCTCTGGCGGCTATATTTAGGACCGTTTGAGGATCTATGGTGGCTTATCGTAAGGCCGTCTATTGCTCTCTGGCGGCCTGATACTAGACCGTTTGTGCTCGCAGAGTTCTGGTTTTCATCTCCCGTGGGCAGGTGTTGCATCCTCCTCTTTCTAAGGTATTTAGCTTAGCTTTGCTATTTTAATTACCTTGCTGACGATCACACTTCCTTAGTTGGGTATTGTTCATCGTTGTCATCATCTTGCTTGCTCTTTTCTTTGTTCATTTGCTCCACACCTACGGTGTGTGTTTTTATTTTATTCCTTTGCTCCACGCCCCGGCATGTGTTTTGAGTTTTCTTCCTTATGAACATTGATGACATGCCCATGCTTCTGATTTTGGTGATTATTTGAGTTAGGTTATCACTTGCTCACACATCTTCACAAACACATATCACTATATTCACATCCTCATCACCACGTCACATCACACAAAGAAACCATCAACAACCCATTTTTTTTGGCGATCATGGTGGGACATCTAGTGCCAATCGTGTTGAGCCTCTGTTTGACATATTGTTGTTGATTTAACCCAGTTGCCCTTGTGTTTTCCTCAGATTTTCCGTTTAATTTCTTGTTATTTTCTGCTCTCTGGTCACCTTGGCGGTCTACTGTTTGGCCATTTTTGGCTTACAAGCGGCCTAGAAATAGGCCGTCTTATCTCTCTGGCGGTCTCAGCTTAGACCGTTTATCTAGGTACAGATATGCATCCCGAGGTTGTTATTATTTCTGTAGTTTTTGCTGTGTTTTTTACTCCTGCGTGCTATCTGATCTCCTCCTCTGTTGTGGCATATTTTGTGGTATATACATACATCATTGATTGCATATTTGGTTGTTAGTTTTTAGGCTAGAATTTGCATGCACTCCAGTGCACATAGGATCATTCGTATTCATACTTTAGTTGCATTTTCCTACCTTGGTGTGTGAACCTCTCGTCTCCATATTCCTTGGGGCCGACTAGGAGATCACATCAAGGACCTCCATAAGTCCCCGCGAGCCGTGAATTCCCACACGGACGCCGAGCCGGTTTTTACCTTACCACACCGTGTCTAGGTTGCATAAGTGAGGGAGAGTTTACACCTAGAGTTAGCCAAGTCCCAAATACCCTTCCTATTAGGAACCTTGTTGGAGAGAATATTTAAATTCAAATCATTAAGGTTCTAAAAGAGGAAACAATAAAAATTTGTGCATCATTATAACTTGGTTGATTTTTGAG
This sequence comes from Amorphophallus konjac, assembly GCA_022559845.1. Taxonomy (NCBI): domain Eukaryota; kingdom Viridiplantae; phylum Streptophyta; class Magnoliopsida; order Alismatales; family Araceae; genus Amorphophallus; species Amorphophallus konjac. Next base: position 328,354,001 of record CM040122.1, on the reverse strand, counting down.
TGCCTCTCATCCTTTTCTTTATTTTTTATAAAGTTTGGAGTCGTTGTTTTAGTCTCTCATTGTGTGCTTGTTTGTGTTGTTTACATTTTGTCAAGGTCTTCCGTTGCATGTGGAGTTGCTTCCGATCTCTAGAATCATCACCTAGTTGCAATTCCTTTTCTACACTCTATTCCAATCCTCTCTTTGAATATGCCATGTCCTCTTTCGATCTTCCCCGTTCCCAGGAGAAGTCTATTCCTCAGGGACTTCTAGAAGACCCCTCTCGGGTCATCTCTTTCCAATCCGGAGAAGGGTCCATCCCTCCTCCGTCCTCTCTCTCTATGGAGGGCGCGCAGCCCACCAACCTCTCTTCTCCCAATTCCGCCAATCATGTCCTTCAAATGATGGCCCGGTTGGACCCGACCCAACTTCAGGCTGTCTATCAGGCCTTGCAGGGGTCCAATGCCCCATCTCCCACAATTGCTTAAGGTCTGTTCAATGCTTCCATTGCTCAACCAAGACTTGATGGGCCCGCTGTTTAGCCCATTCTGATTGATCTCACTCCAGTTTGGCCTAGGACCATTCAATTTTCTAGTCTGGAAACGGGCCAATCTTCTGGTTCGGCCCAGCAAGCTCTTGACAAAGGGAAGACCATCCTCCCTTCTTCTATCCAGGCGGATTCTTACCAGGCTATTCCATCAGTATCGCAAGTTCTTGTTGGCCCATCTGATTTCATGTGCCCTCAGCAAGGGGCGGCCCAAGTCTATGCCAATATGGGTCATTCTTTGGCCCAATATCCCTCTTATGGGCCTCCTCTTTCATTTGTCTACCCCTCGGCTCCCCGCTTTGAGCCCACTCCTCTTGCTCTACTTGCACCATCTAGGGAACAAGAGCTCCTTGATAAATGGGCCGCCATGTAGCAACAACTCGACTTTCTCCAAAAGCGGGTTGGCCCACAATCTTTAGCGGATGTTCCAGTTCCTAGCATTCATAACATACGGTTCCCTCCACAGTCCAAGCTCCCTACATACCGCAAATATGACGGGAATAGCAATCCCTTCATTCATGTGAGGGACTTTATGTATGAATCGGCGCAGTTCCAATATGATGATCATCTTATGGCGTATTTATTCTGCCGATCGCTAGATGGAGTTGCTTTGGAGTGATTCTATGCCTTACCACTCGAGGATGTCGAAAGTTTCAAGGTGGTGAAGGAAAAGTTTATTCAAAGGTTCCAAGATCGGGTTGGCCCAGAATATTCTTTTACAGATTTAGTGGCCGAGAAAATGAAGCCAGATGAAGAATTTGCCACCTATGCTGACAGGTGGAGATAGATGGCCGCCCGCATGCCGGGTCACCTTCCGGAGGAAGAGAAAGTTAAGTTGCTCATATCAAATGCTACCCCAACTTTCCGTAACATTCTAGCTATGAATGACATATCAAACATGCATCAACTGTACAACCGGACGCGCTTTATTCAAACTCAATTCAAAGACTCCCCAATCCACTCTCTTTTCGAAGCCTAAAAGCCCAAATATCATAAAAAACCTCAAGGGTCTGTCACCGAGGGAGTCCAAACAAATGAGCAGGTGCAAGCCGTTGCTTTTCCCTTCCAATCCGCACCATTCCGCTTTCCACAAAATCCCCGCAATCCCCAGTTCTCCATGCCAAAAAACACCCAACCCGCTTTCTCCGCTCCACAAAATCCTCACGCTACCTTCGCCACTCCGTAAAATACCTTCCCCGCTCCGCAACAACCTCTGCAACCTCCACAATACCATAATGTCCCTCCACCCAATGGCTACACCAACAACAATAGGCGCCCGGGTCCGAAGAGAGCCCAATATCCTCCTTTGCCCGAGTCCCTCACAGACATATTCTCGGCTCTCATGTCCATTAATGCCATCCAACTTCCTCCAGAACGGCCTAATTGGAACCCGGCCGTTGATCAGATGAAATATTGTATGTTCCATAGGCAGCCTGGCCATACAATTGAAAGTTGTTTCCAATTTGGAGATTTGGTATACGACTTGCATGAAGGGCAGCATATAGATTGGGCCGAGATGCACAAGGCCATCATTGAAATTAAAGAGAAGAGAAGACAGTCGCAGAGGCAGCAAGTGTAGCAGCAACAAGCACCGCCGCCACAACAACAACAGCCCGCTCAAGACTTGGGGATCCATCAGAACCCCATGCCGAACCATCCTTCCGCTCCACAGCCACAACAACCGGCACCCGCCCAAGTTAATCTTGTCCAACCCCCGGCTCCCGACGCCGGATGGTCTTATGACGATGATGCATCGGTACAACTGCTTGTGGCCCTCCACCACAACCACCGTAGCCTTGCTCCCTCTGTCATCCTCTCGTTTAACCAACCAACCCCACCATCTTCTGCATCCACCAAACCCCTCATCTTACCATCCACATTCCCCATAAACCCGTCTACCCCCACTCCACCACTGTCTACCCTCGCTACCATCGCACCACCAGCCAACCATTCACCCATCATCCTCCTTCCAACTACCTCTACTCCATCACCGACACCCGCACCAATTATTACTCCGTCTTCATCAAACCCCTCGCCCATCATCTCCACTACCCATACTACGCCTTCCCCCGCGCCACTCATTCACCCCACTGGGCCAATAAAGCCGCTTATTTTGAGTCCATCCCAGGCCGTGCCAGCCCACAACCATGCCCTGCGGAGCGGGCATTTGTTCCACAGGAATTACCCTTCCACTGGTGCACCTGCACCTAATCCCCAGTCTTCTCAGCCGACTGTTGATCAGGAGGAGGCAGATCTGCTACCGAGAACACAATATGATTTATTGCACCATCTGGACAGGGTACCCGCAAAGATCTCCGTACTGGAGTTGATAAAGAGGTCCACCCTTCATCAAGATGCACACAGAATTTTTTTGCAGAAGGTAATTGTTAATGAAGACATGGCAGTAGATAGCCTGCCAATGGCCTTGGCTACAATCTCAAAGGGGCCGGCAATCACATTTTCTGAAACAGAACTGGCGCCCCCAGATTACCGACAAATGCCACTATGCATTTCCATAACTCTGAACAAAGTCAGCATAGATGCGGCGCTTGTAGATACAGGGGCATCTATCAATGTCTGCCCTCTCAGTACATTAAGAGCTTGCAATTTATCAGAAGATCTGTTAAGGCCAACCCTGACAACCATAGCAGCATTTGACAATTCTTGAAGGGCATGTCATGGGGTGGTCACTGTTCAGGCCGAGCTTGGGCCTCTCACTATGCCAGTTGAATTCTATGTGCTGGACATCGACCCTATGTTCAAGGCTATCTTGGGTCGTCCGTGGATCAATAACCTCAACGCCATACCCTCTATAGCCCACCAATGTCTCAAATTCCCTTTTCAAGGGAGGATGGTTAAGGTGAAGAGTATGTCCACGGCCCAGTCTGTGAAGGCCGTGTCAGAAAAAATTCTGCCAACATTGTGGCCCAGCACGCGGCCTGTTATTTCAATGCTAGATCTGGATTTCCCATGGGCGTATGTGCCACACAAGCCCGTCTCTGCAGCAGTCAACATTAAAGCAGAGCCCTAGATTCGAGATTCCAAGGGATGGGACATTATATTGAAACTGGGCTATCAGCCGGGGAGAGGCCTCGACGCACAATTGCAAGGGCGGACCAAGCCGGTCCCTAAAGGAAGAAAGATGAATAGGAGGGGCCTCGGCTATCGAGAGCATCCATTTTCAATTCTGGGCGATTCTGGGCCCTTGACCTGGGACTACCACCAACATTTTATTAAAGGCCCTCTCCAGCCCAGCACATTGAAGCCGCAGCCGAGTCAGCCCAAGCAAGAAGAAGATGCAGCTCAGGTATTTGTCAACCCACCATTGCTTCCAAAGGGGCCAGTTGATGACATGATTGATTATAGCCATGCTTTTGAAAGGCTATTTTATGAAGAAGAAAGTCAAGAGGTACGGCTTGTGCAATTTGAGCCAAAGAAACCGGCTTACTATCTACGGGAAAAGGGGATGATGGGGACATCCCTTGCCCCTCCACATTTTTTGAAGCTCGGATTGATCATCGGTGTACGCCATTATGTTCCTCATGTGTTAGTGAGTCAAGTCATGTAATTTCCTTATTTTTATTTGAGTCTTAATCATGTAATTTTCCCTTTATTTGAGTCATGTACCTAGGTTAGAAAGTCATTTTCCTAAGTCGTGTGTCATTATGTTGGTTCATTAGGCTATTGGGCCCAAATAGTGGCCTAGGCCCAAGGGCGCCCCTCCCTTGGAGTATTTGGTCATTATGTCAGTTGTCAGGGTCAGTATGGTCATGTGAAATGTCTTGTGCCTATAAATAGGCCACCCCACTCCTCATATGTAACAACTTATGCATGAATATTGAATTCCAGAAAAACTCCAAATCCCTCTAGCTTCCTCTCTCAATATCTCTCTCTCTCTTTATCCCTCTCTATCTCTCTAAGGGGTCCCCCCCTCTCTCTCTCTCTCCCTCCACCCCAATTTTTGGAATTTTCTCTCTCCTCCCCATTCACCCCTCATTAAGACCTCTCCCCTTCCCCATACACTCATTTAACTCCCCCCCAACCCAAGGTGGCATCCTCCAATCCACACCCCACCTCCCAACCCCCAACTACCCAACACCACTTCTTAAGCACCCCTTCCTCTCCCCAAGGTTGAAGGGGCTCTTCCCTAAGCCCAAATTCAAATTTCCCTCCCCTTGGGCTGTGCCCTTTCATCTCCCCCCACCCCCAAGCTCCCAAATTCGCCCCCCACCTCCCCCTTGGTCAAACCAAGTTCACCCCCCCTCCCCCTTGCTCTCCCCTTGCACATCTCCTCATTCTATCTCTGTTTCAGGCAGCAGAGTTGCAGCGACTTGCAGAGGCAGCCACGACCGTCCCTCACAGATTCAGGTGACAAGGCCTACATTGCTGGAATCTTCTGCGAGTTAGCTTTCCAACAAAGGTGGTCTCGCCGGCTTCCGAGTTCGGAGCTGTCCGGAGGAGCGTCATCTTCAACGACTGCGCAATCTGTCCCAGACTGAAGACCAGAGCGATCTTGGAAGCTGTTCTGCGGTCAACCTTGGAGGAATTCGAGCACACTTCCTTCTACAAAATTCTTCTTCGTCTAGTCCTCCATCAGTAGCAGAAAGAACGATGCCAATCGCCTGCCCGAGCTATTTGTTCTGAATTATTTCGTCGGAGTGTGCAGTCTGCCACCAGTGGACTCAGGTTTGACCTGTCTTCATTTATCTAGCCACCATTCTCATCTCCGACCTCGGATTGTGGCCCCGTCAACTTCTGCTCGAAGATACTCCGACCACGATGGCGTCACCACCAGTTTTGTTCAATTTGAAGTTCGGGAGCGACTGCAGCACCTTCTGCAATCCACTGTATCAGTTCTGCATTAGTCCGAAGCAGAGTGTTGCTGTCCTGCTCCAGTCGCCGGTCCGATCAGCCCCGAGGTCCAGAGCTTCCCAAAAAATTCAGACATCATCCTCTGTCAGTTGGGAACTTTTGGCGTAGGTTTCATCAAGATCTGAGCTCTGTGGAATTTCTGGTAGTGACATCACCGGCCCCCTGTCCAACAATTCTGAAGGTTGGTGGAACCGGCGGGGATCGGCAAATCGGGTTTCCTTAGCATAAATCCCCACCCCGCTTGGCCGGCTGAAGGCCCCTCCCTACGTGGAGGTAGTATTGGATGTAATAAGATTAATCCCCACCCCAAGATCACCCCTCCTGCGAGAGGTGTAGTGGTGTAATCTTTCCATTTCAGGTTGAAGCGACACCGACGCGGCGTGCGGGTGCATACCCTCGCCTCCCCGCTCGCCCCCGTCTCCGGCCGGAGTCGGCGTCTTCACGCCGGCTAGGTGAGCTCCTGAACATCTCTCATTGCTGTAATGGACTTGCTTAGCTTAGTATTGCTATAGTTACTCCGTCGGCGGTAAGAGAGTGTCCGATTTTAAATTGCTACCCAAATTGAGTGACCACCGCGGGCGAGTTGTGAGAGCATCCACTTAACCCACACCCTTGGTGTGTTGACCGCCCATGATTTGGGCATCCTAGGCCCATTTGGGGTTCTCCCCAAGCTAACCAACCATTGGAGCCTCAAGGTCCCGCCTCGGACCCTCTCCAACATCGCCTAGTCGCCATCGGGCACTAGTGTGCGCCATACGGGTGAGCTCGCTAGTGTGAGTCCGCTGCTCAAACTTGAATGCTTGCAAAATAGGTCCATAGGTGATTTTACATCAAGTGGTATCAGAGCAAGTTCACAACTTATCTCTATCAAGTTGGTCCTAGGGCGTGTCTATGCATTTAGAGTCTTCGGTTGCATCTCTTTTGTCCACTAGCATGGCTACTTCATGTAAGTCACATCTATCTCACTCGGCCCTCCGCAACGGTCCGATTGACACCCCTTTGGACATAGTCCTATTTGAGGACCTTATCTTTAATGGATACCACCCTAGTGCATATTTAGAGTGGGAGGAAAACATGGACAAATACTTTAAGAGGAATCCAATGACTGAACCCATGAGAATCTACCTTGCCAAGAGTCGACTTGTGTACCATGCCGAGGATAGGTGGAAGTTCATTGAACAATTTAGGAGGGTTATGAGGCTGGAGCCTATTAACACATGGGAGAACATGAAAGCCGAACTTAGGAAAGTCTGCACTCCCCGACCTCCTCCCTCCTACCCGGGTTACCAAAACTCGAGGGGCACTCCCACTCCTCCGACCCCACCCGTCCAAACCCTTACCACTAGAACCCAAGTGTCCAAGGCCTCCACCTCCCCACCTAACCCCATGAGGGCCCCCACACCCCAACCAAAACCCCCTTCCCTAACCTACACTAGTCAAGCCCCTTTAGCCCCCACTTCCACCCCAAACGATCCCAAGGGCAAGAGACCCCTAACCGACCCAATTCCCTCCATGATGACCACCACTCATCCAACCCTCACCATTCAAAACCAAGTGGACACCGTGTCCACCCCTCCACCTAGGCCCATAATGGCCACCACCCCCAAACCCAAAACCCCTCACCAAACCCGTACCCCACAAGCCCCCTTGACCACCACCCCAAACCCACCATCGTCCCCAAAAAGGGACACATCTCCCAAAACAAATCAACCCAAAACCCCTCACCCAACCCACCTCCCACTTCCTACACCAATCTTTCCCCAACCTAGGCTTCCACTACTTCCCCTCCGTATCCAAAACCAAGTTTCCCATTACCCACCACCCCGGGTACACCATGCACCAACCATCATCACCCCACCCTCAATAGACCTTCCCATTCCCTTGAGAAAGGAGACCACAACCATCCACATGGGAGTAGATACCATTCCGGAACCCATCCCCATCCTTGAGGAAACCCAAGTTCATACCTATGGTGAGGAAGAATCACAAATGTCCCCTCCACATAGCTTGGACCCCCAAGAGCCACAAGCCTTCACAAATAGCACCGTAATCATAGATGGGCCCCTAGCTAGATGGCTAAAGGAGAGACCAATTCACCCCATCATGTCCTATGTTTACCCACCCATGGAGCAAAACTTTCCCATTGTACCCTTCCACTCCTATCACACCACAATCCAATCCTACTATGAGGTAGAATGTTGGGATGATCTCCTCCAAGGTCTAGAGTGGCAATTAGACTTGACTTCTTTGTTGACCCTAGGGGCGGACCGACCCAAGAGCCTTGACCTCATCCATCCATGCATTGGGTCTATCACCTCGATTTGCACTATTGGTTGCTACACTAGTGACCTCCTTTTCATTCTCCCTATAGTGGAAGAGCCCATCCCGGTCCACTCCCCTACCATTGTGATTCCTAGAACCTTTACCAACCAACCCACCCCATACACCGGCCCAACCATTTCATTAGAGGAAGGCGACTCCCCACCATATGAGGACCTTGAGGACATGGAGTACCCGTATCTAGGTGACCTTTACCATGATCCCTTTGACCCTTTCCTATGGGAGCCTAGATCTCTATGTAACCCACTCACCTTATTCACCACCCACCTTACCCTATCCTTACCGCCCATATTAACCCAAACCCCTCCCTTCCTAGAATCGGGTTACACCAAGGGAGCATTGACCTTAGGCAACATAAACCTTGGGATTGAAGAATTGTCCCACCCCATGATGCCTCCCTTCTTAGATCCCTTTGATCCATACGAGTGGAAGCTCAAGGGCCACCCCATACCCATGCACATGGAAGTCATCTCTAGGATAGGAGTGCATGAGTCTTGGCACAACACACCACTTGGCATGATTAGAAAGTCGGGTCCATTCATTCACAACACCCACATGTCAAGTAGGAAGCATGAGTGGTCTCTATTTGGGTGTAACGGTCCTCCCCAATTCACCATTGGTCTTATGAATGCTAGGAGCATACATGGATGTCCGGGTCCCCCGACAGTCGTCATACCCATGCATAAAAGGTTCATCTATGGATGTCTCGGGCCCCCTAAGTCTATCACAGTCCTCATGGCATCAAAGCATGATCGAACTATATTTGGCTGCCCCGGACCACCTTTACATACCATACATTGTCCACTCCCACCGCATCATAAAGTATGGCATATGCATCCAAGCAAATATCAAGTAGCAAGCGGTGAGATTCACAATAAGCAAGCAAAAACTCGTGAGCACCACTTGAAACTCTAAGTTGGTAACTTGACGATGATGATTTTGGAGTGGCTCTACCCTGGGGTCACCTCCAAATTGAGGGCACGAGGACTTGGACCTTGCCAAGTTCCGAGTGGCTTTGGCAACCCGGCTTATGGGTTGAACTTTCAAAAGGGTTTTTGGGATTCTCCCCATCTCTCATGTGGCGGATCCAGCACCCTCTAGGGGCACCGCGGTGGATCCTAGTGAGTGCCTTGAGCTTACACCTATCCTTGCGAGAGACACCTTCGGAGTGCCACCACAAATTAGCCCGAGAGCCCGACGTGAGCATACGGCAGCAATACTAGGCAAGCAAGACATCATAGCCAGCATGAGGGTATGACCGAGCCACTTTGTCGAGCTGAAGCGCCGTTCCTCGACTATGGTCGCGGGTTGAGTATGGAGATCGTGGATCGCCCAGAGCCGCAGTTCGATGTACTACTTCCCCCGTGGACCCATAGTCGACAGGGTCGAGTTTTCCCCACCCCGGGGGTATGATGGGGACATCCCTTGCCCCTCCACATTTTCTGAAGCTCAGATTGATCATCGGTGTACGCCATTATGTTCCTCATGTGTTAGTGAGTCAAGTCATGTAATTTTCTTATTTTTATTTGAGTCTTAATCATGTAATTTTCCCTTTATTTGAGTCATGTACCTAGGTTAGAAAGTCATTTTCCTAAGTCGTGTGTCATTATGTTGGTTCATTAGGCTATTGGGCCCAAATAGTGGCCTAGGCCCAAGGGCGCCCCTCCCTTGGAGTATTTGGTCATTATGTCAATTGTCAGGGTCAGTATGGTCATGTGAAATATCTTGTGCCTATAAATAGGCCACCCCACTCCTCATATGTAACAACTTATGCATGAATATTGAATTCCAGAAAAACTCCAAATCCCTCTAGCTTCCTCTCTCAATATCTCTCTCTCTCTTTATCCCTCTCTCTCTCTCTAAGGGGTCCCCCCCTCTCTCTCTCTCTCCCTCCACCCCAATTTTCGGAATTTTCTCTCTCCTCCCCATTCACCCCTCATTAAGACCTCTCCCCTTCCCCATACACTCATTTAACTCCCCCCCCCAACCCAAGGTGGCATCCTCCAATCCACACCCCACCTCCCAACCCCCAACTACCCAACACCACTTCCTAAGCACCCCTTCCTCTCCCCAAGGTTGAAGGGGCTCTTCCCTAAGCCCAAATTTGAATTTCCCTCCCCTTGGGCTGTGCTCTTTCATCTCCCCCCACCCCCAAGCTCCCAAATTCGCCCCCCACCTCCCCCTTGGTCAAACCAAGTTCACCCCCCCTCCCCCTTGCTCTCCCCTTGCACATCTCCTCATTCCATCTATGTTTCAGGCAGCAGAGTTGCAGCGACTTGCAGAGGCAGCCACGACCGTCCCTCATAGATTCATGTGACAAGGCTTACATTGCTGGAATCGTCTGCGAGTTAGCTTTCCAACAAAGGTGGTCTCGCCGGCTTCCGAGTTCGGAGCTGTCCGGAGGAGTGTCATCTTCAACGACTGCGCAATCTATCCCAGACTGAAGACCAGAGCGATCTTGGAAGCTGTTCTGCGGTCAACCTTGGAGGAATTCGAGCACACTTCCTTCTACAAAATTCTTCTTCGTCTAGTCCTCCATCAGTAGCAGAAAGAACAATGCCAATCGCCTGCCCGAGCTATTTGTTTTGAATTATTTCGTCGGAGTGTGTAGTCTGCCACCAGTGGACTCAGGTTTGACCTGTCTTCATTTATCTGGCCACCATTCTCATCTCCGACCTCGGATTGTGGCCCCGTCAACTTCTGCTCGAAGCTACTCTGACCACGATCGCGTCACCGCCAGTTTCGTTCAATTTGAAGTTTGGGAGCGACCGCAGCGCCTTCTGCAATCTACTGTATCAGTTCTGCATCAGTCCGAAATAGAGTGTTGCTGTCCTGCTCCAGTCGCCGGTCCGATCAGCCCCGAGGTCCAAAGCTTCCCAAAAAATTCAGACATCATCCTCTGTCAGTTGGGAAACTTTTGGCGTAGGTTTCGTCAAGATCTGAGCTCTGTGGAATTTCTGGCAGTGACATCACCGGCCCCCTATCCAACAATTCTGAAGGTTGGCAGAACCGGCGGGGATCGGCAAATCGGGTTTCCTTAGCATAAATCCCCACCCCGCTTGGCCGGCTGAAGGCCCCTCCCTACGTGGAGGTAGTATTAGATGTAATAAGATTAATCCCCACCCCAAGATCACCCCTCCTGCGAGAGGTGTAGTGGTGTAATCTTTCCATTTCAGGTTGAAGCGACACCGACACGGCGTGCGGGTGCATACCCTCGCCTTCCCGCTCGCCCCCGTCTCCGGCCGGAGTCGGCGTCTTCACGCCGGCTAGGTGAGCTTCTGAACATCTCTCATTACTGTAATGGACTTGCTTAGCTTAGTATTGCTATAGTTACTCCGTCGGCGGTAAGAGAGTGTCCGATTTTAAATTGCTACCCAAATTGAGTGACCACCGCGGGCGAGTTGTGAGAGCATCCACTTAACCCACACCCTTGGTGTGTTGGCCGCCCATGATTTGGGCATCCTAGGCCCATTTGGGGTTCTCCCCAAGCTAGCCAACCATTGGAGCCTCAAGGTCCTGCCTCGGACCCTCTCCAACATCGCCTAGTCGCCATCGGGCACTAGTGTGCGCCATACGGGTGAGCTCGCTAGTGTGAGTCCGCTGCTCAAACTTGAATGCTTGCAAAATAGGTCCATAGGTGGTGTTACATCAGGGGAGCTCACCCATTGTCTTTACTTGGTCTCCCTCCCGTCTTATGTCTCTCTTGCAATAGCTGGAATCCATACCCCGTTCACCTCCAATCATGATCGATCCATTCTTGATGGAACTGCCGACTGAGGTGTTAATTATACCATGTGCGTGTGGGCAATGCCCACCCATTGATCTCTCCACCATGTGGACATCTTCTTCCAATCTCTCCAATATGTGGATCTCCTCATCTGATCCTTTCTTCGATGTTCTTTTCATGTCTTTCTTCCCCCGTCAACTTCCTCCTCCTTCATCATCCTCTCCCTCCTGCTACATGATCTCCACTGACTCTCTCCAAAAAAAAATGTCAAATTTGAAACGGAGATTTCAGTGGAAGATTACGCTATCTTGTCTCCATCTTCCTCCCAGGGGCACGAGGTCCCTGCTGCCTCCTTCCCATTAGATTTCCTTTCTCCTAGGTTAGATGTAGGGCCCATCGAGTCTAGGAAAGAAGAGTCTGTTAGGTCTAGAGAAGTAAGGTCTTGTTCTAGGTTGTCCAACCTTTCCTCACCTGAGTCGCGACCGCTTGCTCGTCATTTCAAGTCTGTTCCTGATAGGTTCTTGCAGGATCTAGCTCAGCGATGTCATGCTCTTCTGAAGTGCCCGGAGTTTATTGCTACGACGATTGTGATAGAAGAAGATGAGGAGCAAGAAGGGGTGTGGAGCAACGACGGACTAGGAGTTTATGAAATCATGGATGAAAAAGATCCAGTCGATGATGAGGATAGTAATGTAGATGACACCGCCGACCTGTATGCACAAGGATTAAAAAGATTCGACGAGCCATCGTCGGCGGTGGATGAACCTACAAAGGAAAAAAATCTGGGAACTGAAGAAGACCCCAGGTCCATTATCATTGCTGCTAATCTCCCTCCAGAAGTAGAAGAAGATCTAATTAAGGTTCTAAGGGAGTATAGCGATTCCTTTCCCTGGTCTTATGAGGACATTCCAGGTCTGACCCCTCTTTAGTGGAACATCAACTCGTGCTTAAACCAGGGGTAACACCCGTAAAATAAAGGTCAAGAAGATTTCACCCCCACATGGCCTTAAGAATTAAGGAAGAGGTCGATAAATTGTACAAGGCCAAGTTTATTAGAGTTGTCTCATATCCTCAGTGGGTGGCGAATATAGTCCCTGTTATTAAGAAGGACGGAAAAGTGCGCATTTACTTCGATTTCAGGGATCTTAACAAGGCATGTCCCAAAGATGATTTCCCGTTGCCTCACATAGACGTATTAGTGGACAATACCGCCGGGTATGAAGCATTGTCATTCATGGATGGTTATTCAGGATATAACCAAATCAGTCTCACTCCCGAAGATCAAGAGAAAACCTCCTTCACCACGCCCTGGGGTACGTATTGCTATGTAGTTATGCCGTTTGGTTTGAAGAACGCGGGCGCCACTTATCAAAGGGTGATGATGGCTATATTCCATGACATGATGCATGTTCACATGGAAGCTTACGTGGATGATATCTTGGTGAAGTCAAGAACCAAAGAAGAACACCCCGCTATTCTGGCTAAGGTGCTTCAGAGAGCTAGGGAGTACCAGTTAAAAATTAATCCAAAGAAATGTGTTTTTGGAGTCTCTTCAGGGAAGTTGTTAGGCTTCATAGTCAGCAAACGGGGGATCCAGATTGATCCTAACAAAGCAAAGGCCGTCATGGAAATGCCTTCGCCAAAGAATATCACTGAACTTCGAGGACTGATTGGAAGATTGCAATTCATTAGAAGATTCATATCCTAACATTCTCAGAGGTACTGTCCGTTTTATGAATTGCTAAAGGCGGGGGTTAAGTTTGAATGGAATCAAGATTGTCAGAAGGCCTACGAGGATTTAAAGGAATATTTAACCAATCCCCCAGTTTTGCAATCTCCTGTCCCTTGGAAACCCCTAATCCTATACATTTCTGTCATTGAGGACTCCCTAGGGGCGGTCTTGGCACAAGTAGATAATGAAAGTAAAGAGCGGGCATCTTATTATCTCTCCAGGTTGTTTAACCCGGCAGAGGCCAAATACACCGCCATGGAAAAGACTTGTGCCGCCTTAGTGTGGGTAGCTCAGAAACTGAAACACTATTTTCTAGCCCACCTAGTTAGGTTAATCTCTAGAATGGACCCCATCCGATATCTCTTAGAAAAGCATGTCATTTCTAGTGGGTTAACTCGCTGGCAGAGCTTCCTCTCTCAGTTTGATATCACATTCGTCGTTCAGAAGGCGGTCAGAGGATATGTCATCGCTGAGCATCTTGTGCATCTTCCTATCCCTTGCACAGATTCTATTCAGGGTGATTTTACTGATGAGCATCTTTCTATCCTTACCAATCATCCCTTCTAGTCTTTGCACTTTGATGGTGCGCTCAACTCCCAAGGCCGAGGGATAGGTGCCATCCTACTCACTCTAGAAGGGTTGACGATTCCCTTTGCTTACCAACTCCGTTTCCCTGCTACCAACAACATCACTGAGTATGAGGCTCTCCTGGCCGGATTGAAGCACGCCTACCTCTTAGGCGCGCACTACCTAAACATCATAGGAGACTCTCAGCTCGTCTTGCGGCAGGTTTTGTCCACTTACCGCACTCGTGACTCGAAGCTCAAGCCATATCAAGATTTGGTCACCCTCTTGGCTCGGCAATTCCACATATTAATCTACATCCATACCCCTCGATCTCAGAATATTCTCGCTGATGCACTGGCCTCACTAGCATCCTCTTTATCTTTCCCTCTCAGTCGGAATACTGAGACTGTCGTCGTTCAGAGATTAGATGCTCCCTCTCTTCAGGATCCTTGGTATCACAATCTCAGGAAGACTGTAGAGGCTAGGGCTGAGAAGGAAGATTTGAAGGAAGTATCTTTAACGGAATTAGAAGAGATCTTGGAAGGCGAGGAATTACCATGGTATCATGAGATAGAGCTGTATTGCAAAGATAGATCGTTCCCTGAAGGGGCAAACGCCGAGCAGTGTAAGGCTATCAAAAGAGCCGCCTCGAGGTACACTATCATTGCTGGAGAATTATACAGGTGCACTCTCAATGGAATGCTCATGAGATGCCTAGATGATGATGAAGCTTGGAAGGTGGCCGAAGCAGCACATTCTAGTGAGTGTGGAGGTCATGTCAATGACTAGGCTCTAGCGAAGAAGATCCTTAGGCAGGGTTATCATTGGCCCACTCTAGAGGAAGATTGCTCCCTCTATGTCTGGAGGTGTCTTAAATGCCAACTCCACGCTGATAAAATTCATGCTCCAGCTTCATCTCTGCATCCTCTCTCTGCTCCTTGGCCATTCTCCATGTGGGCTTTCGACGTTGTTGGCTCGCTGGGTGATCCCAACTTTGAAACCAAGCAAAAATCCTTCATCCTTATGGCCACGGAGTACTTCACGGAGTGGGCCAAAGCAGAAGCGTACGCGGAGATCAAAGCAATAACGGTGTGTTGCTTCATCATGAAGAATATGTTCGGAGTGCCAAGCAACATCGTTACCGACAACGGACCCTAGTTCATCTCTCAAGAGCTCAAGGATCTATGTAAGAAGTTCAATATTGCATTGCATCATTCATCACCTATTATCCTCAAGGCAACGGTCAAGTCGAGGCCACCAATAAAACCCTTCTCAAAATCATAAATAAAACGTGCGAATCTCACAAATTTTCTGATTGGCCTGAACGATTAGTGGAGGCTCTATGGGCTTACCGCACCTCGTCTATACTCCTACGGGGCAAACCCCCTTTGCTCTTACCTACGGGATGGAGGCGATGCTCCCATATGAGATTTTAGTCCCTTCCTTAAGGGTGCAGCTCGATAAGGAACTTAATCTCGATGAACGTCGAGAGGCATTGCTCGTCCAGCTGGAACTTTTAGATGAGAAGAGGATGAATGCGGCCGATCATGTGTCCGTTTATCAAAAGAGAGTTTAGCGTTATTTTTAAAAGAAGGTAATTGAACGCAAATTTCAAATAGGAGATATGGTTTTAAAACGTAAATTCATTAGGTCTGGAGGTCCTAGATCCAAATTACAACCTAATTGGGAAGGCTCGTTCATTGTTAGAGTGGCTTATCCAGGGAACGCTTACCGCTTAGTCAATGCAGAAGGTGAGGAGCTGTCTCACGCTTGGAATGGATTGTATCTTAAACACTTTTATCCCTAGAGTCATGCTAATGAAACCCGGTAGCGAGGTGTCCCTTCCTCGAACACGAAGGAGGATCACGAGTTTGGCAAATCACACAATTCACGGTGTCCCTGGTCAGGTTCCCCAATTATGTAAAACACCGTTTCTCCTTGGCCATGCCTGGGGGAAATCACAGTCCCTGTCCGTTTCTCTCCTTGGCTAAATCTAGGGGCAAGAGGTAAATAAGGGGGCGATGACTAATCTAGACACCCTGATGAGAGGAGGTCTCAAACAGGGGCAGTCCGTTATGACATGATTCCACAGGAAAAAGTAATTGCATTAAAAAGAAGAAAAGGAGCAAATCTAAGCAAAATTAAAAGCCCATCTTAAAAGCTTAAAGTTCAAAAGTCAAAAGCTCTGTAAAAATATAAAGCTAGGCATGGCAATAGTGGCAGTACAGTTTCTTCGCGAGACGTTATGAGCCCGGTCGTATGCGTGTCTAGGGTGGATAAAGGTTCGATGACGGACACAAAGCCCCGGCTCAACAGACCGAATCTATGAAAGGGTCGTAGTGAGAAGGACTCAAACTCTAAAACCTCTATACCTGGCCTAAGCTTACCCCTTGTTTCTATTTTCTCTTTTAGGACTAGATAATACCCTGGGTATGGCCTCGGGAGGAGCACCGTTATGCGGATTGGCCCTGGCTAGGGGTTGTCACTTCGAAAAGCATGCCGATCTCAGGAGAATCCTAGTAGGACAGATAGGGCTCTTATTGCCTGTACGAAATTGACTTTCAAAATAAAAAAAATCATATATTTCAAGATCCAAAAAGTCATATATTTTAAAATCCAAAAAATCATATATTTCAAAATCTAAAAAAATCATATATTTCAAAATCCAAAAAAATCATATATTTTAAAAAGCCAAAAAAATCATATATTGCAAAATCCATAAAAATCAGATATATCAAAATCTCACAAAAATCAAATATTTTTCCAAACTCCAAAAATACCATCATTTGGCATTGCATGCATTGCATTTTCTCATTATATTTCCGCCTATTTAATAAGGATCCACCCCTTGACCAAATATCAAGAACTGGTCAATTTCTAACTTGCTTCAGGCAAGGGGTTGAGTCTAAGAACAGATCTAACTTATTTTATTATCTAAGTGTGTGCAGACGCAGGTTCAAGTGCCCAAGATTCAAAGCTCACAAGTCTTTTATCTCTGGCTCTCTCACGGTCTATAATTAGACCGCTAACCAACTCTGGCGGTTCATGATTGGACCGCTTCCTTTCCCGGAAAGCTAAAAAAATCAAACTCTCAGTAAAACTGCCCCAGCGGTCTTACGATAGACTGTCAGAGTCTTCTGGTGGCTCATAATTAGACTGTTTTCGTCTCCCGAGGGTTGAAAACTCTCAGTTTTTCCTAAGCACTGTCTCTTGCGGTCTCTCGTTAGACCGTTAGACGTGGTTAGCGGCCCTATAATGGACCGTTTGTCCGATAGAGAATCCTATTTTAAGCTGATTTGTCTAACCATTCAAGATCAATCAAGCAATCCGTTGCACATTTTCTAACACAAATCTTTTATTTCATTCAATCAAGTTCATTGAACATTATTTCATTGATAACTTCAAGTACATCAAAAAAGAAAAGCTCAAATTACATTCATTCTTTTATCCGCGTGAGGCCGGATCTTGCGCAATTCCTTCACATAAGCATGATATCCCTCTTCATCTTTTGCTACCTCTTCTTGCCAAGTACGTACCCGACTGATTTCCCACATGATTAGTGCATTCCGGACTGATCTCTCATCCTCCTCGGTCCCTATCTTCCTAGCTTGAAGGGGAGGGAAGTGTGATAGTGCAGGAACCGTAGTATGGGGTAGCCCAACTTTAAGATAGCACCGGTGCGGGTTGTAGATCGCCAAGGTAGTGTCCTCCACTAGCTGTAGGTCTAGGCCTGGTCGCCGAGGTACTCTGAGGGTAGTGCTTCGAAGTACTCTTGGTCGCATCACGAACTTATCCATAGGTAAAGTGTTGAGGTAAAGGTGCCATTCATCTCGTGTTTTCTTGTCTGCCACCCGGCACTCAACTTGTGAAGAAAACCCAAATGCGCCTCCTATGAAGAATAGAGGGCGGCTCCCGAATATGGGGCTAGCTGAAGGCAAGTCCTCCTTGGGTAGAAACTTAAGTCTCACTCCCATCCAACACTCAAGGGTGATCATTGGCCCGAAGAGTGGCCCTCCTAGGCAAGCTGAACTAAGGCCTTCATAGAGGTATGAAAGGACCGCTTGAGAGATAGATAAACCCCTCCACAACCCACTAATAATGCTAATGTTTTGGATGTCCAAGAGGTGGTCGGTGGTGGTGATAAGAAAGACCCCGCACAAGCAAACCGAGGTAGCTTTGGCTATACCTTCAAATCTTTTGCTCTTGTTCTTACAATAAGCAGTTATCCATTGAGCCATGGGTATCAAATGGATATGGCGCAGGCTAATCATGGTCCTAACATCTTTTGGATTGTGTATGAAATCCCCTAGAATGAGTGATGGGTCTATAGGCTCAACCGTATGACACACTAGGTCTTCATCCCCCACCTTAGTCTTAGGAAGGATTAGGTAGGTCTCTACCTCCTCTAATAGGACTGTGATTTCAAAGGTTGGGAAGAGGAAAGTGTGTGTTTGTGGATGCCATAGTTCTATAAGGACTGAAATGCTTGACCAATCCAAGGATAATCTCTAGAAATTCTTTCCTACAACCACTAAGGGCTGAAGGTGCCATGCCCTTAGGATTGAGAGGACCTCTAAAGAGAGTTCCTTGATCATGGGAGCCACCCACTTTAGGTTGGAGTAGCATCTTGGGCCAGGAAGAAGCTAAGAAAAGAAATGAAAAGAAGAAGGGAAGAAGAGAGGAGGATCATAAGATGAAAGGAAATTAAGGAATTCATGAACTTTTGATCAAATTACAAACTTACCTCTCTTGAGGAGCTTGAGCTCAAGTGCTTGGGGATTGAGGTCAGTCGCTGTAGCTCCCCATGCTCTTTCTTGGCAGCCTTTGGCCCGGTATAGACCATCTCCCCCATGGCACTAGCTTCAAAGCTCCTCTTCATGGTGTTTTTGAGTGTTTTTGCTGAAATTTCAAGGCTTGTAGCAGAGAATTGTGGTGAGCTGCGATTTTTGGGCTTGTTCCTACTTATAGAGCTCTAGTTTTAATGTTGGTGCATTAGGATTAAGGTTGGGTAGCCTTATCTTAAGTTAGGATGTGTTCTAGTGTAGATTAGAGGCCTTTATCCTCGGGTTCAGACTCTCACGGAAGAGTCCCGCTCGGACTGCACAGGGTTTTTGCACTAGCGGTCTATCGTACGACCGCTAAGAGTCTCCACGCGGTCTACAATTGAACCATTTTATCCCTTCATCCACCTCCTGTCTCCGTCTCTCTGACAGTCATTTGTTTGACCATTTTTCTCCCTATGGTGGTCTCAAATTAGGCTGTTTCTCAGGTTTTGTCAGAATTTGCCTAACTCTTTCCCTCTTAGTTTGTCCTGCAGTTCTCTCTCTGTGTCTCTGTCACCCATACTCTCTGTCAGTCCCAGGGTTGTGGGTCAGTCAGTCAACATTCACATCCATCCACATTTGCATTTTAAATAGAAACAAATAAAAATATTCATTTCACTATCAAAGTCATGTACAAGTGTGCGTCAAAAAGAAAAGAAAAGGAAGAGTACAAGTCACTCGGCCGATCTGTCTCCCGGGCCGTCGCTGTCTTCGGTGCCCTCGTGCCTCTTCTTCGGCGGGCCCATGGCTGTGCTGCCCTCCTCCCGTCGTCGCCTCCTATCTCCCTCCGTCGCCTCCTATCTCCCTCCTCATTCCTCCGATGAACGGAGGAGCCGGTCAGGAAGTCGAGGAACGAGCCGCTCCAAGCACCGCTCTGGGACGCGCTCTGCTCTAGTCTGCGGCCTATCATCCACACGGTCCTCTTCATCGTTTGCAACTCAATCTTCATGTCATACGCCTGGCGCCGAGCCTCTCGTGCCTCGCTCCGGTAGCGCTCTAAATCTGCTAGCCCCACGCTCAACTTCTCCATCTCTGCACGGAGTCACTCGGTCTCTGCCCTAGCACGCTCTGCCTCGGTCAGTGCTGTGGTCAGCTCTCTCGTATGCATTCACATTCATCATAGTCGATCAAGGTATTTGCATTTGCATAAAGCGTTTAAAGTCTAACAAGCTCAGTTGGTTTTGTTTACTCTCTTCACGAGAGTAGTCTCGGCTGTAGACACGCTATTCCTGACGTCTCCTGAGAAAGTCTCATATCACTATACAACGCCCCGCGACGGCTTATGCGCTTTGAATCACTTGAGTGCTTCCTTTTCTTGAGTCTTCTTCCGCCCTTTTCGGCATCCAGAATCGTCTCGTCACGGCATTCGGATGGCATCAACACTAGTCAAACGCATCAGGAGGTTCCGAAACCAAGAAGGGTGTCTATCGGGCGGCCGCCAACGCCTGAACTGAGGACCCGGGTGGGTCTTTATGGGGACGTCCAGGCCCCTGGACGCCCCCATTCTTTTAATTTCTTTTTAATTTATTTTTCGAAGAACAAAATCAAATAAAAAATAATATATTAATGGAGGCGTCCAGGCCCCTGGATGCCTCCATAAAAACAAATATAAAAAATTAAAATGCCAGCTTTGGCATAAAAACAAAACACAAAAATAAAAATAATATATTTATGGAGGCGTCCAGGCCCCTGGACGCCTCCATCAACTCCCTCACGGGCGCCGTCCACCGAACGACGGTTTGTCGTGTGTGAAAAAAGCCAAATTATGGAGACGTCCATCCAGCTGGACGCGCCTATTTCTGAATCACGAGGCGCCGCTCACAAAACCATGCGTTATGCCAAACCGCGTGCGGCCGTCGGTGGTGTTCGGTGGACCTGTTGGAGGCGTCCGGGGCCCTGGACGCCTCCACAAAAATATTCCGAAAAAATGAATAAAAATAGAATAAAATATTAGTTCGGCCCTGATGGAGGTGTCCAGGGTCCCGGACGCCTCCATCCTCCGGAGCCCTATAAATAGAGGCCCCCCCCCTCAGTTCGGAGAGAGCTTCTAAGAGATCCGATAGGCTACTGGAGCCCAGAGGCTACCGAAGTCATTTCTAACCCGTGGGGTCTTTTGTAGGTGGAGGTTCTGCCGGCTTCTCGGGTGCCCATGCTCGCGAGAGGAAGGTCGTCTTCATCCACCGCGCTTCCACGTCATCCCCACGCTGTCGGAGCTCCGCCGGATCTCACCCTCGGCTCCTCCAATAAGCCTTTTCTTCCCCTTTTTTCCCCATAGTTCTTTACATTCATCATACTGCATCCTCTATCTCCGTACATAAGGGCGCCGTCTCTCGCATACTTCTTGCATTCATCATCGCATTTTCCTCCTACTCGAGTCCGAGAGGGGTTTAAAACCACACCAACCAGGTGTGTGTCAGGTCACGATCTCGTTACTTTTATTGCAAGGAATTGTTACTACACTGCCATTTTCTAATTCTGTTCGATTATTGTCTACTGTTTTGCAAGGGTAACCAAGGAAAGCCCTCTCCGTCGGCCGGTCGAAGGGGGAGGAAGAAGCAACCCGCCATCTCCCGCTCTTGATGTAGGCGCGATCACTTTCTTTATTTTGGGGTCTTTTGGCCCCTGGCGATCACATCTTGTTCTCGAGGCCGCGGCGAGTCACTTCCCCAATGGCCGTTTAAATTTCCGTTCTTATATTCTCTTTATATTCTATTATATTCTGCTCATATTCTCGAGGCTGCGGCGAGTCACTTCCCCAATGGCCGTTTAAATTCCCGTTCTTATATGTTATATTCTTACCTATTCATATTCTCGAGGCCGCGGCGAGTCACTTCCCCAATGGCCGTTTAAATTTCCGTTCTTATATTCTCTTTATATTCTGTTATATTCTTCTCATATTCTCGAGGCCGCGGTGAGTCACTTCCCCAATGACCGTTTAAATTCCCGTTCTTATATGTTATGTTCTTATCTATTCATATTCTCGAGGCCGCGGCGAGTCACTTCCCCAATGGCTGTTTCAATTCTTGCTATTTAATTTCTGCACCATTCCCATCCCCCCGAGGCCGCGGCGAGTCACTTCCCGCTATGGCCGTTTAACCCCCATATCTTGCTATATTACATTTGTCCCGCTCGCCCCGCCGGAGCAATCTCCCATGGTGGCCCCTTCCCTCTTCTCTTATTTCTGTGTTGCAGCAAACAAAAGAGGAGCCCGCGCGCTCCGCGTCTTCTTCGCTCCCCGAACCGCGTGACGTCGCTCACAGATTGACGATCACGGTGGGATCTCTACTGCTTCCTTTCGGCTACCCTTGTAAGTTCGGCACCATCCGTGCCTCTCCACCTTGGCGCCCGCGCGCGCCCCCGTTGTGCTCACGGCAGCACTGTCAGTTTTGATTGGTTGTTTGTTTATTATATGTCTGTTATTTCTGTTGTTTTCCCACTCCATATCTCTGTCAGCATTTCATTGCATGCATCCATCCCTCTTTTCTACCCTTTCTTCATTTTTTTTGAGGATCACCCTTTCCCGGTGAAGGAAGGACTCTCCGTTTGGGAATTCCTCTCAACGGACTAGAATCTCCTACACTGGGACCTCCGTAAGTCCCCGACATCGAAGAATCTCCTCTTCGTTCACTGGGCTGGTTGTACCATTGAAGTTCCCCGGAGTTAGTCATTTCATTCGTGGTGAGACGAGATACCCTAGCTGACACGGCGGTGAAACAAAAATAAACTAGGGTCCCTATTTTGTGTGAACTTCGGATCTCGCTAAAAACACAAAAAAAATCATCAAAATCAAAATACAAAAAAGGCGTAAAGGCATCCACTTGTTTGATAATCTCTGCTACCTGCTTGCTAGTGTATGTTTTTACGTTCTGGGAAAACTGTGAGCATGGCTCACGAGTCTTTTGAGGAGAACCACCCTAGTCGTGGTTTGTCAGCCGACCCGCGAGTCTATGCTATGGACTCGGGTCCTTCTCATGAGCCCTCGCATGAGGTGCAGGTTATTGCCGGGGACACATCCCCACCACAGGATATCTCTTCCTTACTGGGCGTCCTTGCCAACATGGAGCTTACCTCTGAACAGCTCCGGGAAATCTGTTTCTCTCACGCCCCAGGAATCAACTCCGGCCAATGCACCTCTCCAAGAGTCCGTGCAGGCCATTCCATCTCCTTCATTGGCGCAAGCCATCCAGTCTCCCTCGCTTCAAGGACAAGCGAGCCAACAACCACCCTCATTCCAGTTCCCGTCACAATCTCAAACTCCCGTTGTTCCCCACATACCGCTTCAGCCAGGGCCAACTGTCGGCGGTCCGACAGCTCCCTCTCATTCGGGGTTCCCCCCTCAAGTCTCTAGGAGACAGTTTCTCCCCCAGTGGCAAGTGCCACCTTCACCTCCAGAGGAGCTTGCTCAATCGCTCCTCAATAGGTTCAATCGTATGGACGAGCAGTTTCAAAATCTGAGAAGAATGGTGGACGTGAAAGCCACCCCGGAGGTTGCTTTGCCAATCCTTCCCGTCATTCATCTTCCTCCCTCCGAAATGCCCACGTACCGCAGATACAATGGTACCGGAAACCCCTTCATTCACCTCAAGGATTTCATGTATGAATCCTCCTATTGGCCGAACGATCAGAGGTCCCTGGCATACCTCTTTCGGAGATCAGTGGTTCTATTCTTTGGAGCCCCACGAGGCCGAGAATTTTGAAATAGTCCAGAGAAGGTTCTTGCAGAAATATAGGGATAGGGTCGGTCCCTCACTCTCCATTACCGACCTAGTGGCCGAAAAGATGAAACCCGACGAAGATTTTGTCCGCTATGCTGATAGATGGAGGTCTCTGGTGGAAAGAATAAGGGACACCCTCTCTGAGCCCGAACAAGTGAAGATGATTGTGTCTAATGCAACCCCACAGTTCAGACACGTCCTGGCCATGAATAAACTTACTACAATGGAGGAACTCTATGAAAGGGCCCGGTACATCCAAACTTAGTTAAAAGACTCCCCCATTATGAACATGTTTGAGTCACCAAAGTCCAAAGTGGTCAGAAAGATAGGCGCTGGTGTCCCGGGCGGAGCCACAGAAGGGGTCGTGACAAATGAGCAAGTGGGTGCGGTCAACAATGCCAACTATGCAGTCAACCCAAGGCCTCCACAAATGCCCCGACTTCCCCTCCAACCAGGTCCTTTCCCTCTTCGTCCTCCACCCCAAAATAATCCACCCCAGGATAATATGCCTCCATTACGTCAACCCCAGCAACAACAACCATAACCTCAGCAACAACAACCACCGCTTCAGTACAACCAAGTTCCACCCCCGGGGAACTATGGTCCCCAACAGCAACAAAGGAGGCCGCTCGGTCCCAAGAGAGCCTACTATCCACCATTGCCAGAAACCTTAGCAGACATTTTTAATGCCCTCATGGCATCAAACCAACTCGCCCTACCCAGAGAAAGGCCCGTGTGGCCCCCAAATGTTGATACCTCCAAATACTGCGTCTACCACAGGCAGCCAGGACACACAGTAGATTACTGCTTCCATTTCAAAGATTACATCCACGATATGAATGATGAACATCAAATAGATTGGGATGAAATGAGATGAAACGTCGCCGCTCTTAAGGCTAGGAGACCTCCTCATAGGCCACAGCAGTAGTTACAACAGCAGCAGCAGCAGCAGCAACCACAACAACAATAACAACAGCCTCAGCAGGCCCCACAACAACAGCCCGACATGGGCATAATCCAGAATCTATTACCGGAGCACCAACAGCCCAATCATCAGGTTAACCCGATCTCCTCCTTCCCGGAAGTTGGGCGAGAGCAGGTGTGGCACCAGGAAAGTACCTCCATTCTTTCTACCGCCAATCCTATCATCACGCAACACCCTTGCCTTGCCCGGGTAGCACCTCTCTCTCATCAACCCGCGTCAGTATCGCCTTCACCATTTCCACTACCATTACGCCCTCTCATCCGTACCCCGATCCCCTATCAACCGACACTCTCCACTACGCCTTCACACCCTCTCATCTTCTCCCACTCCCCCACTTTACCATCCACCTCTACCACATTTACCCTTACGCCTTCTAAACCCCTTATCATCCGTCAACCATACATAACCCCGTCTTTCTCCACCATATCACCACTAATACCTTCAAAACCACTCATTACCCATCACCCACCTCAAAATCATTGCCCGCTTCAAGCCCTACCCACTTCTACTTCGTCTCCACCTCCACCTTCCAGACCCCTTATCCTTCATAATCCGCGCGAT
This sequence comes from Amorphophallus konjac, assembly GCA_022559845.1. Taxonomy (NCBI): domain Eukaryota; kingdom Viridiplantae; phylum Streptophyta; class Magnoliopsida; order Alismatales; family Araceae; genus Amorphophallus; species Amorphophallus konjac. Next base: position 328,329,153 of record CM040122.1, on the reverse strand, counting down.
ACCCCCTCTACCTCCACCATGCCTCCACCTAACAAACCCCTCATCAGAATCCCTGCTCCCGTCATCACCCCTGCTTCATCAACCATTCCTCCACCACTACCCCTCAAACCTCTATTAAAACCCACTGCTACCCCCACAGAGGTACAAAAGCCACATGCAATGGTGCTCCGGAGTGGAAGGATTTTCCATAGGGTTTTCCCCCACAACAGTCAGAATCCTGAGCAATCTCAGCCAGAGAAGGATGATGGAGAACAACCAGAAAGAGCTATCCCTAGAACACAGTATGATCTATTGAAACACTTGGATAAGACACCTGCTCGGATCTCCATCCTGGAGCTACTTCAAAGATCCACATCCCACCAGGCGGCCTTGATGGAATACCTTCAAAAAGTCATGGTTAATGAGGACCTCCCCGTGGAGAAGATTTCGACCGTCCTGACCCCAACAGACACACAACCGGCCATCATGTTCCACAACTACGAGCTCGCTCCCAAGGAAGCTCGGAAATATGCATTGTGCATTTCAATAAAAATTAATGGGGTATCCATAAACCCGTGTCTTGTGGACACGGGTGCGTCTATAAATGTGATCTCCATGGACACCCTTCAGTTGTGTGGGGTCAACGAGGAACAAATAAGACCTTCCTCGATCACGGTCACGGCTTATGACAATAGCAAAAGGCCGCCACAGGGGATGATTATTCTGAAGGCAGAACTAGGCCCCATGTCAATTCCCATAGAATTCCATGTCCTCGACATGGACCCCACATTCAAGGCTATACTGGGTCGCCCTTACATCGAAGCCATGGACGCTGTGGCTTCCACCAACCATCAGTGCCTGAAGTTTCCTTACAATGGGAGGATTATTAAAGTGGTCAGTACACTTGTCCTTCACACAGTGGATGCTATCAACACCTCTCTACCCTCTGTGTGGCCATCTCATCGGCCCATATTGTCATTACTGGACGTGCGTGATCTATCTCACATTCCACTAGCACCAAAGGAGCCGGTCAGAACAACCGCAACATCATGTCTCCCTTTTCACTCCAAAGGTTGGGAGATTATGAGGAACATCGACTATCAACAGGGTAAAGGTCTGGGTGCACAATTACAGGGTATGCTCAAACCGCCAAAGGAAATTAGGCCGAATCGTAGGTTTGGCCTAGACTTCAAAGGACCGTTCAAGGCGGATTGGAAGCCCCTCACATGGACTCTATCAAACCACTTCAACAGAGGAACCGTTGTTCAGATGGGAGATTACCCACGAGAAGCATATGGGGGATCACATGCTGTATATTTGGCTGAAAAATATCCGAGGATCACCAAAAGAGGCAAGATCAAAGATCCGGAATGCGAGTGGAACAAATGGTTCGACATACGGGACATTTCCGTTGCACTGGAAAGGATGTTCTCGTCTCCGCAGCTTGAAGAACCACCATTGATCTCCGGAATACCAGAGAATATTACCACTCTTGCCAAGGTTCCAAACTATCCTCGTCCTCGCCAGAAGGACCCTGTCATCGACGGATCTTCATCCGTCCTCAACATTGCCATCGACGGCTCATTAGCCGCCATCTTCTCCATCCACTCGTCTCAGCCTTTGTTGATATCTTCTTCCTGGGCCAGACAGTTGTCTGATGATCTTCCCAGGTCCCCTTCTTTGCTTACATACCTACGCGGGCTTCTCAACCCGCGCCAGGTCTTCAACCATGATCTGCTCTATGAGCCTCACAATTCTCTAGCCATAACCACTTTTCTCTCTCCTCCGATCTCTTTTCGCTGTTTTGTCATAAAAAATGAAAACGAAAAAAAATATCAATTTTTAAACTCCCCAACAACACATCCTCGTTGAGGAAACCTCCTACATCTCCCACGGGTGCGTACCACCCTGCGGACCACCCGTCCAAGGTCCGATGAGCGACCTTTTCTACCCCTCCTCTGAGGGGTCTTCTCCTGTACATTCTACACCATCCTCTTCGTCTTTCTCTTCTTCTGTAAATATTGTCAGTCAATCTAGGAATGATGGGCCAAGGGTAGTACCTAGGAAGAAATCCAAGGGTAGGCAGATCCCTCGTCGATTCCTTCTGGATTTAGCCGCCAGGTGTCAGGCCCTTCTTGCCATCGCCCAGTTGTTAGAAAATCCCATCCAGCTACCTGAAATAGAATGTGAGGGCGACTGTGCATTTGATGAAGGGTATGGAGTCTACGAGATCACGGATGAAGAATGCCCCACTGAAGATGAGGGTGAAGAATATGAGGATGCGGCGGGCGCATACGCTAGTGGAATGAGGAGATTCGATGAGCCGTCAACCGCCGTAGAAGAATCCACCAAAGAAGTCAACTTGAGAACTGAGGAAGACCCTAGGATTATCCTCATAAGTGACAACCTACCACCCTCTGAAGAAGAGGCATTAATTGAGGTTCTCAAGGAATATAAGGACACGTTTGCATGGAGCTACGAGGATATGCCGGGGCTAGATTCAACCTTGGTCGAACACCATTTAACCCTAAAATCAGGGTCCGTCTCGATAAAACAAAGGTTAAGGCGTTTTCACCCTCAAATGGCTTTGAAAATGAAAGAAGAGGTCGATAAGCTCCACAAAGTCAGGTTCACTAGAGTCGTTCTTTATGCTCAATGGGTGGCGAACATTATCCCGGTCATGAAGAAAGATGGGAAAGTCAGGATTTGTATTGACTTCCGGGACCTTAACCACGCGTGTCCAAAAGATGATTTTCCCTTACCTCACATTGATGTGTTGATTGATAACACGGCAGGCTACGAAACCCTCTCATTCATGGATGGATTTTCAGGATACAATCAAATTCGTTTGGCAGAAGAGGATCAGGAAAAGACGTCATTCACTACCCCTTGGGGAACATATTGTTACGTAGTCATGCCGTTCGGATTAAAGAATGCTGGAGCTACTTACCAAAGAGCGATGATGGCCATATTTCATGACATGATGCACATATATCTGGAAGTGTATGTGGATGACTTATTGGTGAAATCAAGGACCAGGATGGAACATCCAGAAGTTTTGGCTAAGGTCTTGCAGAGGTCAAGGGAGTTCCAATTGAAAATGAACCCGAAAAAATGTGTGTTTGGTGTGTCGTTGGGTAAATTGTTGGGGTTCATTGTGAGTAAGAGAGGGATCGAGATAGATCCCGACAAAGCCAAGGCCATCAGGGATATGCCACCTCCCAAGAATTTGAGGGAAGTCCGAGGTTTAATCGGGAGGTTGCAGTTTATTCGTCGGTTTGTGTCCCAACATTCATAAAGGTGTAGACCTCTCTACGAGTTGACCAAGCTAGGAGTAGAATTCCACTGGAATTCTAAATGTCAGAAAGCTTTTGAAGGGTTGAAGGAATATCTGGTTAGTCCACCCATTCTTATTCCACCTAAACCAGAAAAACCTCTGATCCTTTACGTCTCAGTCTTGGATGACTCCGTGGGAGCCGTCCTCGCACAAGCTGATGAAGAAGGCAAGGAACGGGCAACCTATTACTTGTCCAAACTTCTCAATCCCTGTGAGTAGAAGTACACCGTCATGGAGAAAACCTGTGCTGCCCTCGTTTGGGTAGTGCAGAAATTGAAGCACTACTTCTTGGCTCATGAGGTCCATTTGATTGCTCGAATGAATCCTATCAAATTCCTTCTGGAGAAATCCATCCTTACGGATAGGCTAGCACGCTGGCAAAGTTTTCTCTTTCAGTTCGACATCACCTACATTCAGTAAAAGGTGATTAAAGGCTATGCCATAGCCGAGCATCTCGCTCACCATCCTCTTTCCAAGTTCGATCCCGTCCAATCAGAGTTTCCAGATGAGGAACTAATGTCCGTCAACCAATCAGAGGAGCCAATGTGGATGCTATATTTTGATGGAGCTCTGAATTCTCAAGGGAGAGGAATCGGCATCGCCCTCCTGTTGCCTGAAGGTCTCACATTCCCATTGGCATACCAGCTCAAATTTCCAGTCACCAACAATATAGCCGAATATGAAGCCCTTCTAGCTGGCCTAGAACTCGCCCATTCTTTTCGTATCACTGAGTTGCGAGTCGTAGGTGATAGTCAACTCATCCTTCGCCAGGTGCTCACTAAATGTCGCACTCGCGATCCCAAACTCAAGCCATACCAAGAACTCACTGCTGCCTTTGCCAAACTGTTCACAAAACTGATCTTTGTTCATGTCCCTCGTCATCAGAATATTCTCGCCGATGCCCTCGCCTCGTTGGCATCATCCATAAGGTTCCCTCTAGGAAGATGTTTTAAGTCCATTTCCAACTACAAACTTCACGCCCCTGCAATCGATGATGCTTCCTACGTAAATATCAAAGACAGGATAGCAAGAAAGATCCTGCAGGAAGATATCCTTGAGAAGAGGGAGATCATGTTGGCAGAGGCCAAAGAAGAACTGGCTGATGAAGAGAAACCATGGTTCTATGAAATCGTCAAATACTGCCAAGATCAGTCTTATCCTGAAGGGGCCACCACAAAGGACAAGAAAGCCATAAGAAGGGTGGCTCAGAAATATACATTGGTTGGAGGTCTACTCTATAGGAGGAGCCTTACTGGTATTCTGTTAAGATGTCTTGGTGACGATGACGTTTGGAAATGTGTAGAGGAGACGCACTCCGGTGTGTGCGGTGGCCACGTGAATAGTCAGATGCTCGCCAAGAAGATCATTCGGCAAGGCTTTTATTGGCCCATTATGGAAGAGGATTGTGCTGTCTATATCCGTAGGTGTGTCAAGTGTCAACTTTACGCTGATAAAATCCATTCACCATCTTCCTCACTTCACCCAATATTCTCCCCGTGGCCTTTCTCCATGTGGGCATTCGACATCATTAGTCCCCTAGGTGATCACAATTCCCTCACCAAGCAGAAATCTTTCATCCTTACTGCGACGGAATACTTCACCAAATGGGCCGAAGCCGAAGCTTACGCGGAAATCAAGGCGTCAACAGTCTGCAAGTTCATCATGAAGAACATCCTCGCCATGTTCGGCGTCCCAAGCACGATCGTCACCGACAATGGGCCACAGTTCATTTCTCAGGACCTACAGGACCTCTGCAAAAGGTACGCAATTGCATTGCATCATTCATCGCCTTATTACCCACAAGGTAATGGCCAAGCGGAGGCCACCAATAAAACATTGCTCAAAATCATCAAAAAAACCTGCGAGTCTAGTAAGTTTTCAGACTGGCCAGAAAAACTTATCGAAGCCCTATGGGCCTATCGCACTTCAATCCGTACCCCCACCGGGCAGACTCCATTTGCCCTTACTTATGGTATGGAAGCGATAGTCTCGTACGAGACTTTGATCCCTTCTCTCAAGGTATAATTGGACGAGGAATTTCTCCTCGACGATCGTCGTAATTCACTCCTCGCCCAGTTGGAACTCTTGGATGAGAAGCGACTGGCCGCTGCCGAACACGCGCGTGTGTATCAAAATAGACTCGCTCGCTTTTACCAAAAGAAAGTCGTTGAGAGAAAATTCAAAGTCGGTGAGATGGTCATAAAAAGAATTTTTGTCAAACCTGGAGGGCCGCGTTCTAAGCTCCAACCCAATTGGGAAGGACCATTTATAATTCAAGCCGTGTACCCTGGCAACGCCTACAAGCTAATCAACGCCGAAGGGACCGAGTTATCCCACCCTTGGAATGGGCTTTATCTTAAGAAATACTACCCTTAGCACAAAACAAAAAAAATGATGAAAAGATAAAAATATCAAAAACAAAGAAATATTAAAAACCACTAAAAATATGGAAAATTCAAAATACCGATGCCTGGCAGTCACCATGTAGTTAAGTCCCTGCATCTAACCTTCATGTTAGGATAGGGCCCATTAAGGCTTGGTAGGCACTGGGTCTTGGTTTGCCAGAACCGTGGAGATCCCTGTCCGGCCACGTCGGCCTATGCTCGCTCGAAAGAAGCTAACATGTGCTCACTTATGTATTTTATTCAAAAAAGTCGGTAGCATCACCTACGGTGGGGCCCCACCCAAAAGATCTCCGGAAGCTGTAATCTTTATTCTTTTCTCTTCGACCAAATGAGACAGTCGGCGCCCTTAAAACGCTGAGCATGAGAAACCGAAACTCAAACCCCGAAGGCAAGAGTAGGATCCATTTCCTCGAGCATCGATCAGAGCACGAGAAGAGGGCAGTGTCCCTGCAGGCATACGAAAAGGGAGCCCACAAACGTCAAACAACTTTATCTCCCTCACAAAAAGAAATACAAAATCAAAATCAAGGGAAAAGCCTGGTCGTGACCGTGCCTGTTGCGATAAACGGAACCCCTCAAAGTAAAAAGGGCCGTGGAATGTAAATGCTCGAGATTTGATCCGAAGTTATCCGAAAGGAAAGAGTTAATGGGCCCTTATTCGCTCACCGGGTTAACGGCTTTGCCGGTCCTCTCAGGAGGTTTATCCCCTACACTCTTCCTTCTCCCTCTAAAGATGAAGGTTCGATGGAGTTTCTGAAGGGTGAAAACTACCTAGGGTCTGCGACCTTATTTTAATATACACATTTGGTTGCCTACTTTGAAAAGTAAAAGCTATCGCTGCGAAGGAGTCTCCGTGTTTCTGGCTGGTTAAGACCCATGTTTACCACCTTGATGTCTTCTTGCTTAACCTTGGGCTTAGGCCAATGCAAGCGCGTCACCTATGGGTGCGACGGCGTCTGATTCCGGGTCAGCGTCGCGCGGTTGGTCATTGGGGTTCCAGGGTGTTCCATCATATACCATCTAGAGTTGTGAGGAAACAGACCCGGGTCGGGCAAATCATTTACCTCAAACATCTTTTGGGTGAATCCCTGTGGTCGGAAGCAACTGGGAGCCTAAGCATGGCATGACGGTATTGTCATCAGGGTAAGTCTTAGCCGGCGGGATCATCATTCGAGGGGTCTAGAGGCCCAAATCAACCTAGATGTGCACTTAGGATACCTGGAAGGTTAGTAAGAAATCCCTGTCTCACGTAGGTTAGGTGCCATTTGGGTGCTTGCCAGGCGTTAGCAAGAAAAAAATTGAAATGATAAAAACAACAAAAAATAGAAAAGAGAAAATGTACATATTTGCAAATAAAAAAATCTTTTTTATGATAAAACAAAAAAAATACCAAATATAAAAAAGAAAATAAATCAATTTTGCATGATTGTATTTGCGTGCATCATCTCACTTTTAATACCGCTTGTATTCGTGTGCTTGCCTGTCGCATTTATCATCACCGTATCTTTATCTTGCCTTTATTAATAAAGGCTTGGCCCCTTGACCAGTTATCAAGGACAGTCACAGTGACCATTTGCTTATTGAGCAAGGGGCCAAGTCAGAACAGAAATTCTGATTTGTTTGTTTCAGTGATGTGTGCAGGGATTCAGGCAACATAAGCAAAGGTGAAAAACAAACAAACCGAACCTTGTATTTTATTCCAAAAATCAAAAAAATTACATCAAGTTCCGCCCTCTCTCTCCGCATTACTCGTCCCACTACTCTCCGGGCAAAACGCTCTCAAAGGTGCTACTCAACTACGAAAAGCGGTACTCCTATCGCTCTGTACTCCCCTTCCTATTCCCACATCCCGGCGTTGATCCACGGAAGTAGTAGAGAAGCTACCAACACGAAAGCCACACTCTCGTGCTCTTCGGTAGCGCTCCTCACCATCTCTCAGCCACTGTTCAGCAAGACCAAGGCTGATTCGGAGTTCGAATAGTTGGGCCTCCATGGCCCTTCGTTCCTCCCTTTCAGTCAATCTGTTGGCTCTTTCTCTCTCTGCATCTCTTTCTTTCTCTGCACGTTCTCTCTCGCGGTCTTCCCTCTCCAACTGGAGAGTGATCCTCAGTTCCACAGCATCCCTAGAGGAGTCGTCATCAGGATGACGCCGCAGTTCCCTCTCCAGTTCTGCTATCCTAGCCTCCTTCTGCGCAGCTTGGGCAAGCGCTTCTTCCGTCTCCTTTTCCTACCGAGTGTACCATCTCAGATACGTGATAAGGCGTAAACAAAGAGAACTCAACACTGAAACTTTTACCTGTATACAGAGCATCCCTTCTGCCTCCGCAGCGCGGTGCGTGGCGTGAGCAAGTTTCTCATGAAGCAAGTCGAGTTCTGAGGTGGGAATCCACAAGCTGGAAGAGGCACCACCTACTCCCATCGCTGGGGAAGCCGCGCCAATCTGGGCATGCTACGACCGTGTGAATTAGCAGCCAACATCTGGAATCTGGGGTTTTAATTAGGAACCCATTGTACACCTACCAAGGCACTCGTAGCTCCGCGGGCATCGCCCAACTATTGCTCCATCTCTGCCAAGCGAGTTCGTAAATTCGCTATCATGGCATCCCGGACATCCTGCAGCCTTACGAGTCAGTATTTTTACCAGAAAACCAAGAAAAGGAGAAAGAAGAAAAGAGAAAAGAGGAAATCTACCTCCACAAGTCCTCGGGGTTGGAACCGCTCTGCGTACCTTGTCTTATATAGACGCAGGTAATCCTCGCTATCCCGTGCCTGCGATTCTACAATCGTGCCACCCCGTTGCCAGTCTTCATACTGTGCAGGGAACCGCACGCGCCAGTCAATACAGGTCGCCGGTCCTCGCGTCTCTCTCCCAACGCGAGGTGGCGCAGTTGAATCCACCCATTCTTGAGCCAGTCCCAAAGTCCTCATAACCAATCGTAGCCGAAGCGGCTCGATTTCATTCAGGCAGTGCATCCATAATTCCCGTCCGAATCGGGCACGACTTGCTAGAACCCACGGCTGGTCGGCATCGACCATGTCTGAGTAGGGTCTCCAGTTTACCATCGCTGCAGAGAATTCCTGTAGCTCCCGCCTTAGCACCATCAGTTGGTAAGTTAGGGGTGCCGCACTCATGATGGGTTCCCACCGCCTGGCTAGCGGCACCATCGTGGGTCGCCAATGCCGAGCTCTCCCCATGGGGAGGTAATAATAGCTCCACAGCTGCTCGGTGCAGGTCATCAGTACTTTGCAAAAATAACAAAAAAAATACAGAACAAGCAAAATCAAAAATACCTGGATGAATGGTGTGAAACCACTCACAGTCATCTCACGGTCCGCTTCTTGGAACAGACCTGCAAATAAGTGTGCCAGCATGGCAGCTCCCCAGGCATAGTATCCTACTCTTTCAAGGTCTGACAGCAGCTCTAGGAAGCGACATTGGATACCATCCCCTTTCGAGCTCAGTACTAATCTCCCCAAAAGGAAGAGGAGAAATCTCCTCAAATCTATGTTGCATCTTTCCCAGTTGCCAAAATCTGTGCAGTACACGGCACGGCATCCTATTTCCATCCTTTCCATGAACTCTTCTGAGGATTTATCGTATCGCCGATGAGTGCCGGTGAGCCCTAATACATCCATGAGGGACGCCCTAGCTACCGACCTGTTTTTCCGACCATCTAGGTCCAAACCCAGTAGCTTCCGAGCACCTTCTCGGTAATCCGCATAAGTGACCCCGGTCACTGCCTCGCCCTCCACCTTCAGGCTTGTGATTCGGACCACATCCTCCAAACTGGGCACCATGTGCCCCCAGGGCATCAGGAATGCCCGACTCACTGGGTCCCATCTCTCACACAAGGCTTGGATCAGGACCAAGTCAAGCTGGATCGGCTCGATCCGAAGAAAGGTGCCAAATCCCATCACGTCTAGCCTGGCTTTCTAAAAATCCGGGAGACCCCTGTATGCGGCCACTGCTAACTCCCATGAAATGTGTGATTTCATCACACTCTGTGCGTGCATAAGAAATGGAGAAGGGTGTTGTCAAGAGGAAGGAAGAAAGAATGAGAAAAGGGCAGGAAAGCTCAGCTTACGAGTTGTGATTGGGCCCTTTCGCTGAAGTGCCCTTCGAGGTCCGAAAGCCTCCTGGAACTACTACCACTGGACCTGCTTCTCTTCGAGGAGTGGGAAGATTCGCCCTCCATCCAACTCTCAGAATTTTGAACTCCTCCTCTCCCGTGAGAACTTGTGCTCCTCGAGTTAGCTCTCGATATACCTGGGAGGATAAAAGGGACAAGAATTTATAGAAATGGAAGGAGTGCAGGTCAAGATTGCCTCCATCACCTTTAATGATAGCCCTCGCGATGAGGCACCTACCATGCGGTCCCGTGTGTCACTTCACCGCTCGCACAGGGTGATTGATTGGACAAAGAATATGACGACTAGCCCCCTATGTTGTCTAGGGATACCCTATCATGTTTTGGAGGACGTCCGCAAAACTTGACGCAACATCCGGGAGAAGGAACTAGGGCCGTCATTATTGACTTCGACGGTAGATTCCCGTGGTAAATGGTCACAACAAGACGCGATTCTCTGCTTGGGGTGGAGTCTTGGCAGACCCATCACATGGGAACAGTGCAAAGGAGAGGAAGTGTAGGGAAGAAGGAATGCACAAGAGAACAAACGAGCAGCAGAAAATCAAATCACTCCATTCATAATTCTACATAAGCTGTCATAAACACTACAATCATAGAGAGGTGGCGGGTCCACTAGCTCGCCAACTCTTGCCATTATCTTCATGCTCGTCCCTCTAGGCGTCCCTCTCCTCTCCCCTGAGGTGAGGGTCCCTCAGAAGCCTCCGGGATCCCCGTGCAGTAGCACCCGTCTTGCCTCGTGGCGTCGGCTCCACAGTAATGACTCGCTGCTCCTCCCCTGGCGTGGCAAAGAAGCCACTAGCGGCAAAGCGACCAGACTGGCGCAGTCGCTCCCCGAACTCTCTCGCTCTCTCGTAGCGCGTATCCATCCCTCCTAGTCTCTGCACGACGGCCTGAAGTCCCAGCTGGAGCTCCCTCACTTGGGCCTCCAAGGCCCTCCTCTCGGTCTGATCCTGCTGTCGCTCAGACCTTCTCTCGGCTTTCTCTCTCTCTGCCTCTCTCCTCATCATCTGCAGAAGAACCCTTAACTCCAGGATGTCTGGAGAAGGTCTCTCCTCACCGCGATGTCGCAGCTCTGCTATAGTCGCCACCCAGGCATCACGCTTCTCTTCCGCCCGGGCAGCCCGAGCCACCGCACCAGCAAGTTGCTCCCGGAGGGAGGCAATCTCAAGAAAAGGGGCCGAGGAACTGGAAGATGCGCCGCCAGCCACTCCCCCCATCACTATCTGCTGGGCACGCTGGAATGAACAAACAACAACCGTCAGCTAAGCTCCACATTTAAAAATAGAAAATGCAGCACTTAGCTTACCAAGAGCGACAGTTCCTGTTGAGTGGCGGCCAGCTGCCACCTGACCTCAGCTAATTGGGCACGCGACCCGTCGACATCGCGCGTATCCCCGGCTTGGGGAAGCCCCGCATAACTCTCTCTCTGCCGCCGCAGGAAGTCGGCACTATCCTGCACCAGTACGCTCCCTTGCTGCCCAGGGAGACGTGTGCGCCAGTCTTCAAGCTTCGCCTTGCCGCGACTCTCCTTCCTGACGCGGCTCGGCTCGTCTGCACTCGCCCACTCATCGGCCAGCCCCAGGGTCCTCGCCATGTCCTGCACCAAGAAAGAAGTGCCTCGCATCATAACAAAGAACACGTCCCCTGTCTAGGACGCGTCCATCATTTGAGTGCAACACTCGCCGAACCCTTTCCCCCCTCGCGCTGCTCGCTTCAAAACTTAAAATGGATCAAAAGAGGAAGAGATCGGAGGACCTACCAGACTGTGTTCACCTCCCTCCATGACATCGGGCCCCTCGGGGGCCCGAAGCGGCCCTTCCTCCTCCATGGACGCCGTTCCGTGTTCTTGCGTGTCCCTCCTCGGGCGAGGAGTTCCTCGTCCCTCTCCACCTTCACCATGGTCGGGCCCACCGAACTCCATCGATCAAAAGAGGAGGAAGATGAAAAAGGGGGCAAGCGAGTTTCGACGGAAGGCAAGCTCGTTTGCGGGTAAGGCACGGGAGAAGAAAGGCCACCCGATGCTTTAAATTTGAATTCAAGGATTAAGATGCGTCCTCGCGCCTGGACGTGCCCAAAAAGGGAGAAAGGAACATAATCCCCCTGTGCAAAGTAGTTCCCTTCTGTCTAGGGCAAAAGTCTCGTGAAGCGTAAACAACGTGGTGCAAAAGAAAGTGCGGGAAAGAAAAGGGCACGCCACACGAAATCTATTTCATATAATAGTCAAAGTACATCATACAGTGAGAAGGGTGATGTGTACAAGCAACTCGCTAACTCTCGCTGCCACCCTCCTGGTCATCTCTCTCCTCCCTCCTCTACCGGGGATCCCTAGGGGGCCTCTGCGAACCCTGAGAAGCCGTGCTCGCCTCGCCCTGCGGTGGCACTCCAGCCTCGAAGGCGCGACGACGCTCCTCGGCCGAAGAAACCAGATAGCTGCCCATGGAAAAAGAACCAGACTGAAGAAGTTGCGCCCCGCATTCCTTCGCCCTCTGGTACCGCTCCTCGCTCTCCCGAAGCCTCCCCTCCGCCGTGTCGAGACTCAATCGGAGCTCCAGCAGCTGGGCCTCCAGAGCCCTCCTCTCGGTCTGATCCCGCTGTCGCTCCTCCCTCTCTCTCTCCCTCTCCTCTCTCTCTCTCACCGCCTCCCTCCTCGACAGCTCGAGGGCGATCCGCAGATCCAGCACATCACGAGGGAGCTCCTCAGCCTCCCGTCGACGCTCCTCCTCCAGCTCTACAATCTGGGCGTCACGCTCCGCCACCCGAGCGTCGCGCTCCTGCTCGGCACGAACAGCACGCGCCAGGGCCTCTCGGACCTCGGCCACCTGTCAAAGCACGCATGCACCGTAAGAGAACAGTGATAGAAGGAGAGCAGCCAGAAGGAGAGTCAAGGTCAGGCAAACGCTCACTCGAGCCTCGCGGTCACGCTCGGCCTCCTCAGCCCGAGCCACCGCATGCGCCAGCTGCTCCTGGAGGGCAGAAACCTCCGGAGGAGGGCCCCGCGAACTGGAACCCGCTCTACCAGCCATCCCGGCTGCCGCTGTCTGGTGGGCCCGCTGAAACACAGAGAGAACGACAGTTAGAGGCCAAGTATCAAAAATCCAGGTCACAAAAAAATGCATTGCATAGACTCACCAGGATCTCCAACTCCTGTCGGATGGCCATTAACTGCCGCCTGGCGTCTGCCAGCTGGGCCCGCAGGTCGGCAATCATGTTGTCACGAGCATCCTGCATTACACATAAGTTAGTGCCACAAACATATACATATAAAAGGGTGAAGCATTTTCATTTCACTTACCCCTGCCATACCACTAAGGAAGAGGCGGTCCCCGTACGTAGCCTGGTACCGTCTCAGGTAATCAGTACTGTCCTGTACATGGGACACCACTGGGACCCCGCCCTGCTGCCAGTCCTGGTACTGTGCTGGGAAGCGCGTATGCCAGTCCACAATCTTTGCCTTCCCCTTGGTCTTCCGCCCGATGCGGGCATCATATCGTCTACATCAACCCACTCCTGGGCTAGCCCCAATGTCCTCATAACCAGCCTCAACCAAAGCGGCTCGATCTCGTTCAGGCAATGGACCCACACGTCCCGCCTGAAACGAGGAAGACCCGCTACAACCCAAGGCTGGCCAGCGTCGCCCATGCCCAGGTAGGGTCTCCACACCACCTGCATCACCATACATACATCATGTTAGTTACCATTCAGTCACATGCATAAACACAAAAAAATCATACGCATCATACCATGGCCTCGGGATACTCGCTCAGCTCCCGACGAAGTGACGCCAGCTGGTAGCTGTGTGGTGCCGCTACCACGACCGGCCTCCACTGTCGCGCTAGAGGAACGGCTCTCCTGTTCCCCTGCCTGGCCCTCCCCATCGGGAAGTAGTAATAACTCCACACCTGCATCCATCATACATCATTAGCACGAGTAATTGCATATTTAACTACTGTAAAATGCATAAATAAATTGTGTACCTGGAGAAAAGGTGCGAAGCCGCTGACTGTCGTCTCCCTCTCTGAAGTCTGAGAGAGATCAGCAATCAAATGGGCAAGCAGAGCCGCTCCCCACGCGTAGTGCCCCACTCTGTCAAGGTCCGCCAGGATCCCGAGGAAGCGGCAGTGGATGCCATCCCCCTTCGTCCCCAGCAGAAGGCGGCCCAAGAAGAAGAAAAGAAACCTCCGGAGGTCTAGGTCCACCAACTCCCGCTCGCTCGGGTCCTGGGTGAAAGCTGCACGAGCGTCTCCCTCCAGTCGTGCCAGAAACTCCGCTCCAGTCTCGCTAACCCGCTGGCGCGGGTCGACGAATCCGAGCGCCTCCATAATCTCCACTCGGCCAACTACCCTGCTATCTCTATCAGTCACGCTCGTCTCTAACCACAACAGGTCCAGGGCACTCTCTCGGTAGTCGGGGTAGGTGACCCCGCTCACTGCCTCTCCGTCAACCCGTAGCCCGGTGATCCGAGCCACGTCCTCGAGTGTCAGCACCATGTGCCCCCAGGGCATCAGAAACGCCCGGCTCGGTGCGTGCCACCGCTCCCTCAATGCCTGGATAAGAGGAAGGTCGAGTCGAAAGGGCTCGATCCGAAGGAAAGCTCCAAAGCCCATGGGATCCACACGCGCCCTCTAAAAGTCTGGCAGCCCACGGTATGCCACCACCACTAGGGACCAGCTGATCCGGCCCTTCATCACGCCCTGCACACCACAAAACCAACAAAGAACACATCAGCATTATGAATAGTAATAAACAATAACACTGTATATACTACTTATTTATTTTATTTTATTTTTATATTTATGTTTTTTTTGGAGGCGTCCAACACCTTGGACGCCTCCTTTACATTTTCTTTATTTTAATTTTAGAAAAACCCCAAAACTAAAACCAAAATAAATAAAAATATATATATATTATCATGGAGGCGTCCCAATACCTGGACGCCTCCTTATTTTTAATTCTATTTTTATTATTTACGTAAATAAATAAATAAAAAAGAAAAAAAGAAAATATGGAGGCGTCCAGGCCCTTGGACGCCTCCTCCCTCACCCCCGGCGTTCTCCACACAGCCTCTCGTCCACCCTTTTAGCCCAGTGAACCAATAGAATGGAAGTCTAAGGGGCTTACCGGATCGTGCTCGTCCTCTCCCGCGTCGCCAGCATCCACTGCAGCCTCCATGGCCAAAGGAGGAGCCTCCTCCTCCGCCGCAGCAGCCTCCTCGGCATCGTCCCTCAGCCTCCTCGGACGACGAGCCCGTCGTTTACGCTTCTCTCCACCCTGGCTCGGGCCTCCTTGCTCCATTGGGACGAAGAATGGGTCGTCTGGATTGACTGGGTCGTTGGAATGAACAGTAAATGAGCAAAGGGGGGAGGCCCCCTCCATATATATAAAATCCACCTTTTTTTGGGGCGTCCAGGCGCCTGAACGCCCCCACCTTTTTTTATTTTTTTTCAAAAATTCAAAAACTTTGGGGCGTCCAGGCGCCTGGACGCCCCCAAAACAAAAAACCAAAAAATAAAAAATTAGGAACAAAAAAACCAAAAAAAAAATAAAAAATAAAAATAGGGGCGTACAAGACCCTGGACGCCCCCAAAATAAAAAAAACTGAAAAAAATTATAAATAAAAAATTAGGGGCGTCCAGGCCCCTGGACGCCCCCATAATAAAAATTTCAAAAAATATATAATAAAAGAAAAAAAAGATAAGAGTATGTATATAATCCAAACAAAAGAAAAAAAACAAAGAAAAAGAAAAACCACAAAAAAGATAATAATAATAATTAAGGGGACGGGGGTCCCAAAACATCCATGCCAGATTTTATTCCATCAGAGAAGCAGAATGAGCTACATCAGGGGCTTAGGCACCTTAGGCTTTAACTTCCCCAGTTCAGTTACATAAGCCCTCCACAGCTCGCATTCTTCCCCCACGTGCGCTAAGGCCTTTCCCGCAACACTTGTCTTCCAGGGAGCTTTAATGGCTTTCGCTTCCCTCGCATCCGCCTCCGTGCCCAACTCCCTCTTCTTCAAAGGGACGATGCCAGTCGGTAGTGGGAACGAATGACGTGGAATGCCGATCTGGAGGCAACACCGATGCGCGTTGTAAAGGACAAACTCGGTAGCACCAATCAGTTGGAGATCAACTTCACAAGAAGACCTCATGAGGAGCTCAAGCGAAAGCAAACATGCCGGTGCGCAAGTAAAGAAGCCTTGTGTCACGGTGCGAAAGTGAGACCGCCAGTCTTCACGTTTCTTCAGCCACGGAACGCGATTCACTACAGTACCACCAAAGCCTAACACGTCGGCTATGTGATGAAGAGGGCTTTGTTGGAAGAGCTTCGAAGCAGTTGGCATTCCCTCGCGGTGGTCGAATTTGAAATACAAATCCAGCCAGCAACTCAGGACAAGTGCGCAACCAAAAGGAGGCTTACCCATGCTCGAGGCAGTAAGGCCACTATATAGGTAGGCAAGGACAGCGGGTCCCACCCTCTTTCCACGCCAGATCCCGCAGATAGCACTCAGTTGGTCTTCCTCCACCATGTTGTCGGTATAAGGAAACAAGAGAGCACCCGCCAGACAAATGGTGAACCCTTTCATGATTCCCTCCAAATAGTCATCGTCTGGTAACCCTCTCAAGGCCTCTATGACCCATTCCGCGAGCTTTTACAAATCAATTCCCTTTTGAGTACGAACCTTTCGGGCTGCGTCGGGCGGCATGAAGCTTCCAAGGACGCTTTCGGAAGTCCCCCGTGTCAGCATCCGCATAACCTTCACCTTCCCGTCACTCTTGAATTTCTTCAATCCGAGCAGAAGTTCCACCTCCTCGAGGAGGATGGTCACCTCGAAGGTCGGGAAGATAAAAGTGTGGGTCTGGGGATGCCAGATCTCCACTAGTGCGCCCATAGCCGCCCAGTCCATACGAATCTTCTCGTAGTGTTTGGCGTGAATAAGGAGCCCCTGCAGATGCCACTTCGAGAGTATGGCCCTCATGCCGATGGAGATGTTGGAAGTTAGCTTTGAAAGCCATGGCAGTTTGGAAAACTTCCTCGGGCCTGGGAAGAGTGGATATGGCTGGAAGAGAAAAGAAAGAAGAAGAAATGAAGGAAGTAAGAAGAAGGCTCACGTGGAGAAATTTGAAAAGAATCAGCTTACCATATGCGACATGATCGTCCCACTCAGATGACCCTCGAGGTTGGAGAGTCGCCTGATCTCACCGCTAGGCCTGCTCCTCTTCATAACGCGGGAAGACTCTCCTTCCATCCTGAAATCTCTAGATTCTCCTCTCCTTCCTCTCCTAAGCTTCCAAAACCCACCTTGGTGCATTTGAATGAACTAGCCTAAGGGGAGTTCTTATAGGAAGGGTAGGGCGCTACAGGATAAAACATGTCACATCAGTGGTCATTGTCAAGATTTTGTCTGGATCTCCTTTGTACTGTGGTGCGATTCTGCTATGATTCTGCTACTTTCTGATAACCTTTGCTAGTCTGTGCAGGTTTTACTAACGAACGTCTTTGTTCTGTCTCCTGTCCCACCTTTCAATGGTTGGTCCCACCATGTCATGCATCATAGTATATGATACCTACGCTACTAGAACATGTCAAGGACCTTGCGACCCGAACGAATCCGGGATTTGAGTTCCCCTTTAACAAAAATAGTGATGATCTCGAAGAATTTGGGTTGTACGGATAGGCCGTTAACTTGTGGTAGCATGGGGACGACGGTTCCATTCAGTGAGTTGGTGCGCGGATAAACGGGCCCCAGCCCAGTGTCAACTCACCGGATCGGTATCCTGACCCATTCTTAACAAGTTGACAATATTATCCTTGGCTATTTTCTATTTTAGTTTGTTTTAAATTTCTCTTTAAGTCCAGTATGCATTCATATAGGACTTTGATTTATTGCGGAAGATCATTCAAGTGATTCGATTGCGAAAGCCGCTGTGCTTCAATTCTTACAAATATGAGATATTCCACTCCGAATGAAATACTGAGTTTCCTTGAAACGGCCCTACGTTGCTCTTCCAAAGGAGACCCTTGTTTGGACAGACCCTCAGATATTCCTTTGCTTTTTACCTTGTTTGACCCACCTTGGCCGCAGCACTTCCACGTTGGCTGGTAACCGCTCCCCAAAGGTGAAACCTACAGGTTTATGACCCAGGTACTTCCACACCGAGAAGTTGGTCTCCTTTATTTTCGTGCCTGAGTGCACATTTCACCCTCCCTTATTTGATCTCCGTCCAAGCAACCGTCAAGACTTGAAAGACCTCCTTCAAGGTCGCCTCATTGAAACTTCAGGAAAGATTCCAGACAGTAACGTCAAAAGCGTGTCTCATCACACCTTGACATCAACTTATCAGTCCGCTCCCACTTCATTTCACTCCACTTCGAAACCATTCCACTACGTGTCGCTCCCTTGCAAAGCAGACGTCAAGGCGGGGCAGCTGTAGACACGCTATTCCTGACGTCTCCTGAGAAAGTCTCATATCACTATACAACGCCCCGCGACGGCTTACGCGTTTTGAATCACTTGAGTGCTTCCTTTTCTTGAGTCTTCTTCCGCCTTTTTTGGCATCCGGAATCGTCTCGTTACGGCATTCGGACGGCATTAACACTAGTCAGACGCATCAGGAGGTTCCGGAACCAAGAAGGGTGTCTGCCAGGCGGCCACCAACGCCTGAACTGAGGACCCGGGTGGGTCTTTATGGGGGCGTCCAGGCCCCTGGACGCCTCCATTCTTTTAATTTCTTTTTAATTTATTTTTTGAAGAACAAAATCAAATAAAAAATAATATATTAATGGAGGCGTCCAGGCCCCTGGACGCCTCCATAAAAACAAATATAAAAAATTAAAATGCCAGCTTTGGCATAAAAACAAAACACAAAAATAAAAATAATATATTTATGGAGGCGTCCAGGCCCCTGGACGCCTCCATCAACTCCCTCACGGGCGCCGTCCACCGAACGACGGTTTATCGTGTGTGAAAAAAGCCAAATTATGGAGATGTCCAGCCAGTTGGACGCGCCCATTTCTGAATCACGAGGCGCCGCTCACAAAACCACGCATTACGCCAAACCGCGTGCGGCCGTCGGTGGTGTTCGGTGGACCTATTGGAGGCGTCCGGGGCCCTGGACGCCTCCACAAAAATATTCCGAAAAAATGAATAAAAATAGAATAAAATATTAGTTCGACCCTGATGGAGGTGTCCAGGGTCCTGGACGCCTCCATCCTCCGGAGCCCTATAAATAAAGGCCCCCCCCTCAGTTCGGAGAGAGCTTCTAAGAGATCCGATAGGCTGCCGGAGCCCAGAGGCTACCGGAGTCATTTCTAACCCGTGGGGTCTTTTGTAGGTGGAGGTTCTGCCGGCTTCTCGGGTGCCCACGCTCGCGAGAGAAAGGTCGTCTTCATCCACCGCGCTTCCACGTCATCCCCACGCTGCCGGAGCTCCGCCGGATCTCGCCCTCGGCTCCTCCAATAAGCCTTTTCTTCCCCTTTTTTCTCCATAGTTCTTTACATTCATCATACTGCATCCTCTATCTCCCTATATAAGGGCGCCGTCTCTCGCATACTTCTTGCATTCATCATCGCATTTTCCTCCTACTCGAGTTCGAGAGGGGTTTAAAATCACACCAACCAGGTGTGTGTCAGGTCACGATCTCGTTACTTTTATTGCAAGGAATTGTTACTACACTGCCATTTTCTAATTCTGTTCGTTTATTGTCTACTATTTTGCAAGGGTAACCAAGGAAAGCCCTCTCCGTCGGCCGGCCGAAGGGAGAGGAAGAAGCAACCCGCCATCTCCCGCTCTTGAGGTAGGCGCGATCACTTTCTTTATTTTGGGGTCTTTTGGTCCCTGGCGATCACATCTTGTTCTCGAGGCCACGGCGAGTCACTTCCCCAATGGCCGTTTAAATTTTCATCCTTATATTCTCTTTATATTCTGTTATATTCTGCTCATATTCTCGAGACCGCGACGAGTCACTTCCCCAATGGCCGTTTAAATTCCCGTTCTTATATGTTATATTCTTACCTATTCATATTCTCGAGGCCGCGGCGAGTCACTTCCCCAATGGCCGTTTCAATTCTTGCTATTTAATTTCTGCACCATTCCCGTCCCCCCGAGGCCGCGGCGAGTCACTTCCCGCTATGGCCGTTTAACCCCCATATCTTGCTATATTACATTTTTTCCGCTCGCCCCGCCGGAGTAATCTCCCATGGTGGCCCCTTCCCTCTTCTCTTATTTCTGTGTTGCAGCAAACAAAAGAGGAGCCCGCGCGCTCCGCGTCTTCTTCGCTCCCCGAACCGCGTGACGTCGCTCACATCGGCCTCCTCAGCCCGAGCAACTACCCAAGCAAAGTCTGCATCTCTCTCAACCCTGCTTCCCGCAGACTGTGACAAAGAGGATGGAGCATCCGGTCCCTACCGCTGCACTCCCTCAGCTCGCTGCATTTTAGAAGTCAAGGTCAGTCACATTCATCATAAGCATAAGCATAAATTAAGTCCAAGGTTCAGGGAAACTCACTAGAAGGTCCAGCGCATGCTAGAGCTCATCCCTCTGTTGTACAGTAGCGTGGAGGAGTCCCTGCAACTCCGCTATCCTGCCCTGCAGGTCTAGCTGCATATAGCAAACCAAGGTGTCAGTGCATATAGGAATAAGATAATTAAATTGAAAAGCATGGGTTTAGAAGTCATACCGATCATCGGACGCCGCAGAATACCCGGTCGCCATACCTCCGAGCACAGGCCTTTAGGTAGGCCTCATTGCTGTCAGCTCGGGTCTTCACCACCTGACTTCTCCGTGTCCAATCCCGCACCTGGTCGATCACTCGAGTGACCCAGTCGATGTCACCGCTGAGTCCCTTCGCAGATCTCCCAAATCGCTCGTCGTCTCACTTAAGGAACTCCACCTCTGGCTGGTGAACTCTCCTCGCCCTCATGATCGGTCGATGATGGAGAGGCTCGATGATGTTCTGGCAGTGTAGCTAGATCTCTCGTCCGGCGTACGCCTGGGCTGCCTCC
Source organism: Amorphophallus konjac (assembly GCA_022559845.1). NCBI lineage: Eukaryota > Viridiplantae > Streptophyta > Magnoliopsida > Alismatales > Araceae > Amorphophallus > Amorphophallus konjac. The sequence goes on along the minus strand of CM040122.1, from coordinate 328,308,283 downwards.
ACCCAAGGCTGCCCCTCGTGACCCTTGTCACGGTAAGGTGTCCAGAGCACCTGAAAAGGCAATTGAGTCAATGTCAGCAATTAGATAAGCATTTCGAAGCATTTAAAAGCATATAGAAGGGTTTGAGTTTAAAATTTTATCGATGCATATGGGAAAGTGTCGATGTCATCCTGGATCGCCCGGGCCAGTCGTTGGATCGATCCCATGTCCCGTGCCACCACCCACCGTCTCGCGATGGGGATCCACTCGGGGTGTAGCTCCTTCCCTCGCCCGATGCCAGGGAGGTACAGGTAGCTCCAGACCTGCATAAGTCACGCATCAGCATATAATAATAGCAAGCATATAGAAAAGCATTTAAAGTTTAGAGTTTAGGACATTTTACTTGTAGGAATGGCGAGAAGCCGCCCAGCATGGTCTGCCGGTCGGTTGTGCTTAAAGAGTCAAACAGGAACGCTAGGACCACTGCTCCCCAGGCGTATCCTCCAACTCCATCCAAGTCTCTCAGTAAAGGGAGGAGCCTGACGCTCACTCCATCAGCCCTGGTCGCGAAAAGGAGCTTCCCGACTAGCAAAATCAGGAAGCGCCGCAATGTGATGTCTCCCTCGGGTCTCGGCTCTGCTGCCACTGTCGGTCGAACCTGGTCTATCACTCTCCCGAGGTGCTCCTCTGGCAGCTCCCCTACTGATATAGCATCTCCCCTCAGCCCCAGGCTCTCCTGGAGTGTCGCTCATCCCAGCATGGATGACTGATGTCCTGGCCTCAGCAAGTCCAATCCCAGCAGCTCCCGCGCCATCTCTCGGTAATCTCCATATGTCACTGGCGCTCCATGGAACCGCAATCCAGTGATCCTCGCTATGTCATCCAGCGTAGGGATCATGTGGCCCCATGGGAAGATGAATGCTCTGCTAACTGGATCCCATCTCTCGTAGAGGGCGTAGATCAGTGATGTGTCAATCCTGGTCACCTCGATGCTCAGTAGCTCTCCGAAGCCCATAGCTGTCAGTCTGTCCCTCTGGTAATCCGGTAAGGCTTGGAATACTGCTCGTACTTGTAGCCAGGAGATACGGGTTCGTCTCTTCCCCTGCACACATTTAGAATGTGAGTCAGTCATTGCATTACATTTTCATTGCATTTCATATAAGCAAAAACAACAAAAAAATCAAATAAGACAAAAACACAAAAAAATCAAAGTTCTGTCTCTGATCCTCTGGCGGCCATATCTTGGGCCGTCTAAGTCCTCTAGTGGCCATAGTATGGGCCGCCTGAGGGTGTAGCGGTCACTGGAACGACTTCTACGCAACCCATGAATGGGCATCATCTTCTTCATTCCCCCATGTTGTGGAAATGGCCAAAATGGCCTACAAAGCATTTTAATGGGTCCTCAGACCCATTCCCCTGTTCATTCACACACATGCATGGTCTTTGAAAATCGAAAATCAATTTTTTAAAGTTCACGGCCTACCTCCGATGACCGACCGGCCGCTGCCGCCACGGGCGCTTCCTCCACCGTGGAAACTTCCTCCCCTTCATCTCCACCACCATTATGTTCTCCCTCGGCCGTGGGGGCTTCTTCCCCCTCCGTTTGGGCCGATGGTCGCTCTTCTCCCTCCGATGAGTTCGCCGTCGCTGGAGGTGTCTCTTCTTCTAGACGCCGTTGGAAGCAGCGTACCACTTTCTTTTTCATCCTCCTCGGATGGTCGGATGCTTGGTCGTGCTGGTCACCGGAGCTCATGGTCGTCGGAGTGGGGTGAGGCCGCTCAGTTTTGGGTGTTTTGAGTGTTTGAGTGAAATGAGAATGGGGGGAGTGAACGTTTGGTTTATTTTTTGAACGCCCAGGAAATTTGGTGGTCTATCGTTAGACCGTTAAGCTATTTCTGGCGGTCCTTCCTTCGACCGTTTATTATCCATGTGTTCTTTCTCGAAGGATGTGAACCGACGTCGTTTAGCGGCCCAGTTGTAGACCGTTATGGTTTGTTTAGCGGTTGTAGTTTAGGCCGTTTGTGGGCTGAATTATGTGATGAAATTGCAAAGCTATATCCATTATGTTTCATGCTTCAAAGTTATATCTATTATGCTTCATGCTTATTTTATGATCTATTTGCTGATGGCTAACCTTCTCATTTTCATAAATCATGAACGCCATCTCATTACATCTCGCCAGGCAGGTAAGTCAGGTAAGTATCTTGATCCCTAGTCTCTTAAATGCATTACTATATGGTATCTATGATATATTATCTCGAGAACTGGCTGGTCATTCATGTGTTCCAAGATCTGATGTTCCCTTTTAACAAAAACGATGATGATCTAGGTGCACGTGTTTAATTTTTGGATAAGCCGTTAGGTTGGAAAAATTAGGGGATGATGGTTCTGTCTAGCACGCCGTGGTTGCAGATAGTATCTTGACCCTGATTTGTCCGGTCTAGCAATATTATTCTCGAGTATCTTGCTATTTTATTCTTTCTTTGCATTCATTTTGATATTTTCTTTATTTTTAGCCCAACATACATCATGCGCATTTTTTGAGCATTCACGTGCCCTCATCTGCCTGGAGTGTCTCAGTAATGGTGGATAACTATGTGTCCATGGTATTGAGTAAGGAGAGTCATTCCACTCTGAGTTGGAAGGTTTCCTTCGGTCTATTTGCTCGGTTTGGTTAGCTGAGGATTCCTGTCTGGAGTTTGGTAACTTGCCTCTTTACTTTTCTGCTTACTCCGACTGCCTATCAGCAGTGTGTTCCAGTGAGGAGGTTGGTCGTGTTTTCCTTTCCTTTAATTATTAGTTCCTCCAGGCATGCATCGTTTGGTTTACTGTTCCTTGTGATTGGTCTGAAGTTTTTCGGAAGATTCCTATCGCTCATTGGTTGAGGACGGGTGTCGGTTTACCTTAATGCCCCCTTTTCAGTCCACTCTGCTTCATTTCCGTTTCACCTCCATGTTTCATGTCGCTTTCACTTCACCTCCGCTCGTTCCCCTGCAAAGAGGACGTTAAGAAGGGGCATCTATTGACACCCGTTTTATGACCAATGAGTTGGGTCATCTCCTTATTTATCTTTATGATGCTCCGAGTTATACGCCGTTAATTGAGCCATCTTGGTCAATTTTGAGGCTTATTTCATAGGTCATTCTCCTTGATTGGGTCTCGCTCCTTATTTGTTTTCTGTGGATTGAAACTTAGCAGGCCTTTCATTCATTTTGCCACGCCACGGTCTCTAGCGGCCTATCATATGGGTGTTTGATAACGTTTGGTGATTTAGCTTAAGACCGTTTGCTGACGCAAGAGTCCAGAGCTAATGTCTTTCTTCCAGCCTTATCCGTTGAGCTCTGGCGGTTTATCGTATGGCCGTTAGAGGCTTTGTGGCGGTTTTACTTTAGACCATTTTTTGGTTCCAGAGTCATGTTCATGAAGTTTTCGCTCGTTGGTCTTATCTTCTGAGATTGGCGGTCTATACTTGGACCGTTAATTCCAAGTGGCGGTTTATCGTAGGACCGTTTCTGGTGACAGAGAGTCCTGATTTACTGATCTTCCTCTACTGCGCCGTGGTTGAAGTAGAGTTTTTATTTGATGATTTCTCTCTCGATAGTGATCCTTAGAAGCTTCCGTTTGTTTCTGTGGACTCTTGGGAGTATTATCTTCAAGAGTTTGCTACGTTTCATCCTACTTTTTCGCTGGAATCTCTCCAACTCGTCCAGAAAGTTTGAGGGTCTATAAATAGAGCCCTTGAGTTCATGGGTTGAGGAGGAGATTTCTGGAGTTCACGTCAAGGTGCTTCCGCGTTCTAGAGCGAGTACCCATCAAGGAGAAGTGCTGTCTACGTCCATTAGCCTTCAAGTCCAGGGAGTATTAAGTTCCAAAGGTTAATAGTGTTGTTTCTTCTCTAGTTCATTCCCCCCTTCACAGCATTCATAAGCATATTCCCATCTTCTTCTTTCACGTTCTCTGCATCTCAATCACGTTTTTAAACGTCCTCCCATCTTTTCCACGCCCCACAGGGGTTAAAAAAACCAACCCCCCAGGTATCCACCCTTCCTTTTGCATGCACTTTGGTTTAATTGCATTATAGTTGCTACACTTGTCATAAGGCTAATTTGGGTTATTTTTCTGTGCCTCTACACTCTTTTGCAGGTCTACAGGGTTCCTAGCACGAGGCCCAACTCTTCTGGTCGGCCGAGAGAGGTGGACATCCAAGTCCCAATTTGCTGTTCCGTGCGCTCTGGCGGCTATATTTAGGACCGTTTGAGGATCTGTGGCAGCTTATCGTAAGGCCGTCTATTGCTCTCTGGCGGCCTGATACTAGACCGTTTGTGCTTGCAGAGTTTTGGTTTTCATCTCCCTTGGGCGGGTATTGCATCCTCCTCTTTCCAAGGTATTTAGCTTTGCTTTGCTATTTTAATTACCTTGGTGGCGATCACACTTCCTTAGTTGGGTATTGTTCATCGTTGTCATCATCTTGCTTGCTCTTTTCTTTGTTCATTTGCTCCACACCTACGGTGCGTGTTTTTATTCTATTCCTATGCTCCACGCCCCGGCGTGTGTTTTGATTTTTCTTCCTTATGAACATTGATGACATGCCCATGCTTCTGATTTTGGTGATTGTTTGAGTTAGGTTATCACTTGCTCACACATCTTCACACACACATATCACTATATTCACATCCTCATCACCACGTCACATCACACAAAGAAACCATCAACAACACCTTCGCAACTCTTCTGGTTCCCTTACTTCAGATAGTCAGGAAATGAAAGATATTGTTGTTGCTCATTTTCAAAAAGCCTTTACCTCCCAACATCATTACATTGATATTGACATTGTTAATTGCATTCCTCATATGGTTTCAGTTGAAGATAATGCTCTATTATGTGCTATCCCCAATGAAATAGAGATTAAAGAGGTTATTTTCTCTATGTCCCCAGATAGTGTGCGGGGGCCCTGATGAGTTCACGGGGGCTTTCTTCCACAAAGCTTGGCCAGTGATAGCTAAAACTGTGACTAGTGCTATTCAGGAATTTTTCACTGCTCGGAAACCTCTCCCTAGATGTATTACAACTACTATAATTGCTCTTATACCTAAATTCAATAATGCAATTGAGATTTCTGATTATAGGCCAATCAGTCTATGCAACTTCTCATATAAGATTATATCCAAAATATTGAGCAAGAAGTTAGGGATTATTTTACCCTCTCTCATCTCCAAAGAACAAACTGGTTTTGTTAAAGGGAGATGCATTGTTGAAAATATTGCTCTAGCTCAAGAAATGGTCCAGGATCTTGGCAGGAAAACCAGAGGAAGCAATGTTATCTTTAAGCTGGACATGGCAAAGGCTTATGACCATCTTGAGTGGGATTTCCTTTTTCTTGTTTTGAAGCGGTTTGGTTTTAATGCTCACTTCATTAACCTCATTGAAATCATGGTAAATAATTGCTGGTTCTCTATATCTATGAATGGTGAATCTGTTGGTTTTTTTAAATCCACCAGGGGAATCCGACAAGGTGATCCATTTGCTTCATATCTATTCATTCTTGCTCAGGATACCTTAAGTAGATCACTACATGATACTTATACGAAGGGCATGGTGGGATGGTTTTCTGGTCCCCGGAGATGCCCTGCCATTTCTCACCTTCTTTTTGCAGATGATACACTTGTTTTTGCTAAGGCAACTGCTACATCTATATGAAATCTCATGAAAGCTTGAAGAGCATATGAAAGAGCATCTGGCCTACTTATTAATGTAGGTAAGAGTGGGTATTTTATTCATTCCAAAGCCAACTCACCACTTCCAAGAAGAATTAAGAACATTACAGGCTTTACAAGACATTCTGATGTGACACAATGATGGAGAAATGTAGCAAGTAAATATGGTCCCTTGGACTTAATTCGCAAACACAATCGTAAGACTTGAGATTTCTTGGAAATCGCCGACCCACCGTGCTCACCCGTTACCCGTGGTGACTCGGTGATGCCGAGTCGAGGTGGTGGAACAAGACCCTTGCTGGTAGAGGGCCAGCAAGGCTATGGTTTTCCCTCCCGAGGGTACAGTGCCCACGATCAAGGGCGGACCGGGTGCCTTGGGGGCACTGGGTCACTCTCTCACTATAATCCACGGTGACCACACATAAGCTAGTAGCTCCGGGAACGAGCGCTCTCTCACCAACCAGCGGACTAGTTTCACAGATATTAAATGAACAAATACAGAGGAGAGCAAGGGCAGAAGCTCACCTGGTTGGTTTGAAGAAACCAACCCCATTTGAAGACGATGGGCGAGCGGGGAAGTGCGGGTTCCCCGCACACTGCGCCGATGAAGCTTGATCCCTGTTAATTAATTACAAGCACTACGCCTCACGCAGGAGGGTGGACTTGGGGGGGGGGATATTTGGATTACAACCAAACACTACCTCCACACAGGGAGGGGCGCTAATCTGGCCAGGCGGGGTGGGGAGATTTGCTTGATTAGCGCCGATGGAGCACCCTGCCAAATCTGCCCAGGTCTGGAACAGCAGGACAGGGAGTCGGTGTAGTCGCCGCTGTGCACTTCCCCGAGCTCAGAAGTCACCGAAACTAGTGCTGAATGGTCGCTGGATGACCCTGGTACGCTGGTGAATTTTGGTGGATGGCTCCTTCGTCGCCACTGGTCGGAGTGGACCCTGGAACAGTGCCCTGCGCTCTGGTTCAGGGCAGCCCAGGGTATTGCAGCCGCTTGACGTAGGTGCCACGGCCTCTCCCGAAGTCCAATTGAGGCAGGACCAAGTCGAGGATGACCGTCGACGAGTCTTCTTCGAGTGGCCACCAGGGAGGGCACCAGACGATGTCGGGGTAGAGAGGGAGAGCCCGTTGAGTGGGGAGGGGTCTGGTCAGATCCTGAGCCTGGGGGAGAAAATTTGGAACGGGCAGCTCCGAACTCCAAACGAGGTCCCGCTTTCTGTGTTGGATAGAGGACTGGTGGATCTTCGCCCCGGTCAAGTTCCTGGCCAAGGGGAGCACCGGGGTGGACGCATGAGCTTCTGAAAATCACCTCTGGTTGTAGTCTGGGCCCGATCTGCGCAGTCGGGGGAGAATGGCTCTCCCGTGCAACCCCGGACTCAGAATGGAGCGGGATCACCTTGCCTGCGAAGCCGACTGGAAGACCTTTCCAGCGATGTATGGTACGTCTCCAGGTGATGGCGAACAACTCCGGGGATGGTTCTGTAAGTTGACCTTTCCTCTGCTACCTGCAAGCTGAGCAGTACAAAGGTGTTGATGGTGGAGATAGGTTGGTGTGGGGGTGGAGGGGTAGCAAGGAGGGGTGGAGGGTGTTGGTAGTTGCTGGGGGAGGAGTGGTTAGGGGTGGTGAGAGGGGAGGAGCAGGGAGAGTAGAGTGCCTTAGGGGGAGGTGGGGTGAAAGGGGGCGCAAATGGGCTTGGGGATGGTGGTGGTGGTGGTTGGCCAAGGCCAATGGGGAGGGGAGGGGGTGATGGGGGTCGCACCAAGTGGGGGGGGAGGGGGATTCAAATCCCCTAGGGGAAGTGAAGGGGTGTATGGGGGAGAGGAATGGGTGCTTGGGGAAGAGGGAAGGTTGCTAGGGAAGTGGGATGGGTGCTTTGGAGAATGAAGGGGTGCCTAGGAAGGTGAAAGGTTGCTTGGGTTTTGGGGTGAGTAATGGGGGAATTGAATGGACCTTGTGGAGGTGAGGGGTTGGGCTGAGGTGGGGGGGTGTTGTGGCAAGGGGAGGAGAGAGAGGGGAGGTCGAAATGGGGAGAGAGAGGGGAGGAGAGAGAGAGAAGAGAGAGAGGGGGTTCGCCCCTTCTTGAGAGAGAGAGAGAGAGAGGTAGAGTGAGAGAGAGAGCACAAGGGTTTCAATATTTAACTCAAACTTTCATTACTTCCAAAAGGAGGGTTTGGGGCCCTATTTATAGGGAACCCAAAATTTACAAAAAGTCCCTGCTTGAAAGACTAATGACATAACTCTAGGGGGAAAGGGGCGCAGGTGGGCCAAGCCCAAGTGATTGGGCCCAAAACCCACATGATGACCACATGACTTAGGAAAATAACCACATAACGTAGGTACTGGACTCAAATAAAAGACAAATTACATCAAAATGACTCAAAATAAAGACAAGAAGTACACCAAAGTGATCCATCAGAGTGTTGTGGAGGCCTGGATGACATGGAGCTCAAGTCTGGCCCTCATCGAAAGGAAGGGAAGTCCCGAGCCAGAGGGAATCATGGGTGATGTCCTCATCAATTCTCCATGGCCGCGAAGAGCTCGACTCTGTCGAGTAGGGGCCCTCCCTACTGCGATACTGCTCCAATAGGTCAGGGTCCAGCTGCTGGTGATCCTCCTGACTCACCCAGGCGTCATCCGAAGGTGGCCGTCCCTTCCACCTAACCAGATATCGCTCATACGCCTTGCTCCGTGTGGTGGTGATCTGTTCACCTAATATCTGCTCCACTTGATCACGCTGGTTTCTCGGGCCGGATGGAGCTCTCGTTTGTGTAGGGACTCTCTCAAGGGGTGGGATAGGCTGGATCTCCTCACTGGGTGTCACCGTGGGACCCTTGTAGGGCACCAGTCAGCTACATTGAAAGTGGGACTTACTCCGTATTGCTCGGGGAGGTCCAACACATAAGCATTAGTGCCAAGGCGTCTCAACACCTGAAAGGGGCCTGCTCCACGAGACCTCAACTTTGAGATATTTCTAGGGAATAACCTCTCAGTTCTCATGATGGGGACATCACCCAGAATTCCCTTTGGCTCGACACCTCTCTCCCTTCCAGAGACAGGTAGTGTGCGACTGCACGACTTGATGGGCCCACGGCGACACGGGAGTTTATTACTGATGACATATTGATGTATTTTCTCCTTTCTTGAGTCATTTTGATGTACTTGTCTTTATTTTGAGTCATGTCCCTAGGTCGTCACGTTATTTATCTATGTTTGTTAGGCTAGGGGGTCATATGGGCCCAATTAGATGGGCCTGGCCCATGGGCGCCCTCTTCCTTCCCACACCCCCTTGCTTATTTGCTTTTAGCATATTCTCCAGGGACTTTTTGTAAATGTTGGGATCCCTATAAATAGGACCCCAACCCCCCCTTGAGATGGGTAATGAATATTTAAGTATTTTGAGCATAAGTGCAATCCTCGCTCTCTCTAGCTTTCTCTCTCTCTCTCTCTCTCTCTCTCTCTCTCTCTCTCTCTCTAGGGGGCGAACCCCACTCTCTCTCTTCTCCCCTCCCTTGGGCGAACTTGGCCCTTCACCTCCCCTCCCCCTTGCCACCTGATCTGCCACCTCACCCCTCCACCCTTTCATCTTCCCAAGGCCCATAACTCCCTTCAATACCTCCTCCACCCTAGGCAACCCTTCCCATTCCCCATACACCTTCTCAACCTCCAAGGCAACCTTCCCTCTCCCCCAAGCAGCCATACCACTTCCCCACACCATTCATTCATATCCCCTGGGCGAATTAACCCCCATCCCCCCCTGCTGGTTGCGCACCCACCTCATCTAGCCCACCCCCATTCCCTTGGCCGACCCCCACCACCCCACCTGATAGCTGCGGCCCCTCCACTCCACCTCCCCCCAAGACTCCTTAATCCCCTGTTCCTCTCCCCTCCACACCCCTAAACACCCCTCTCCCATCAACCATCCACCCCACCATCTCCTCCATTGCCAATCCCCACCCCTATCACTAGTTCCACCACCATCCTTTCTCTTTACCTTGACAATCTGCAGGTGGCAGAAAAAGTCACGACTTGCAGAAGCTTCCCCGGATTCATAAGGCGACATCCAGAGGCGTACCATACATTTCTGGAAAAATCGTCTAGTCCACTACGCAGGCGAGAAAGAATCGTACCATTCCGAGTTCGGGGCTGCCCGGGAGAGTCATTCTCCCTCGACTGCACCAAGCTCCATCTGCAAAGCACCAGAGTTCAACCAGAAGCTGAACCACGATTCACAGTGGAGGATTCAGACCATGGTTCCTTCTTCAAAGATCTTCCTCCACCTGTCCCCGACCAGGAGCAAGAAGCAGAACTATGTTCGGCATCTGGGAGCCAAAGTTCTGATTTTCCCCCTTCAGTCGCGCGGATCTGCCTTCCCCAGTCTTCAGCGACCTGCACCCACTCATCGGCGTCCACCAGGCCATGCTGACCTCAGACAGCCTCCCCACTGGTTTTTCTGTGAAGAGAGTTCATCCACGGTTCCAGCTATTCTGACGGTTCGAGATTCGGAGCTCGGGAGCCAACAGTACAATCTCTGCATCCTGCTGCATCAGATCTGAAGCTGTCAACCCCAGATTCCTTCTTCCTGTTCAAGCCTCCACCGCAGCCAGCGACGACGTCAGAAGAATTCAGTAAAATTCAGAGGCGTCCCAGTTCCTGTTACGAAGAATTTCCCCCTGGTCTCGTCGACGGAAAAATTCCTGAGTAAGAATTATGGTTGCAACAGAGGCTGCCTATCTCCTCTCACAGTAAGTGAGCAGACCCAACGTTGGCTTCCTCTCCTACAACTTCGGCGAGTTTCCCCCTCCCGCCTAGCCGGCTTAGCGCCCCTCCCTGCGTGGAGGTAGTATTTAGATGTAAGCTTTATTTCCCCACCCTTAGTCCAACCCTCCTGCGTGAGGAGTAGTGTATGTAATAAACAGCTCAAGCTACATCGGCGCAGTGTGCGGGATCCACACTTCCCCGCTCACCCACGTCTCCGAACGGGGTTGGTTTCTTCAAACCAACCAGGTGAGCTCTAAACTTTGCTCCATTACTCTTTAGTGTCTGTTCATTTAATATCCGTAGACATAGCTCCGTTGTGCAAGCGAGAGAGTGTCCGACCCCACGTGCCACACTTACGAGCGGTCATCGTGGGCAGTGAGAGAGTGGGACCTAGTGCCCCAATTGGCACCGGCCAGCCCCATAAGCGTGGGCTAAGTACCCTCGTGAGGGCAACCCTAGCCCGGCTGGCACTCTACCAGCAAGGGTCTTGATCCATCACCTCCCCTTAGCATCATTTTGTCACCCCGGGCTCGTGTGTGTGCGACGGTGATTTGGCCCCGATTTATCAACTTAATTGCTATGTGGTTGTGAATGCGGAATAGGTCCTAAGATTCCGTCTGCTTGCTGCATACCCCGTAGTTGTGTCACATCAGTTGGTATCAGAGCAAGTGTTAGACTTGTCTCTACAAGCCTAGGTCCAAGGGCAATTGCATTTCTATCCCGTGTCGTCATCTTTGTGCATGTCCACCCGTAGGGGTACCATATACCGGTCTGATCCTTCTAATTCCAATCCACCTATGGATCCCAATTTACAAGGCAATCAAAACAACCCTAGGGATGCTCCCCAAGCTCCTATGGATCGACTTGAGGCTGCCATTCACGCCCTCACGGAGCAAATGAATGGTGTTTCCACCCGATTGGAGAGATTAAAAGAAGCTAGGGCCCCACCTAGGAACCATGTCCAAAGGGTTCCTCCCCCGCGGGCTGAACATGAGAGGGAAGACCTAGAGGATGAGTGGTATCGCGAGCAGGAGAGAGCCCCACAACCTCGGTACCATGAGAGGCGACCACGAGAGGATCCGGATGACTTCCTACTAAGAATGATCAAAGTGGAAGCTCCTAATTTTGATGGGTCACATAACCCTAGTGCCTATAAAGAATGGGAGCATGGCATGGACCAATACTTTGATTGGTACCCCATGTCCGAGGAAAGAAAGGTTAGGTTGGCCAAGACGCACCTTCTTAAATTAGCCAAGACCTATTGGCTAAAGATAGAAAGCCAAAGGAGAATCAGGCGTGAGGAACCCATTGACACTTGGATGGACATGAAAGTCCAGCTTAGGAGCAAATATCTTCCCCACTCCTATATCCAAATTCTCCTTGATGAATGGCAAAGCCTTACCCAAGAGGGAAAAATCGTGGAAGAATATGTGGAGAAATTTGACTCATACCTCTTAAGGTGTGGTGTTGTCGAAGAACCCGCCGTCACTCTATCCCGATTTAGGAATGGTCTCCTTCCCCACATCAAACGAGAACTTTTCATGAGGGAAGCCCATAGCCTTGAGGTTGCCTATCAAATAGCCCGTGATGTAGAAAGGTTTTCTAGGAACCCTAGGTTTGCCCCTTCCAAGGGCCCGGGACCGCGTCCCAACCTCCCTCCCCTGTTAAGAACACCTCCTCCCAGTGGAGGAACTCCCACTCGGCCCTACCCCTAGCCAACCAACCCTACCCCCACAAAGGTCACTCCACTCAACCCTCCTCCCCGAAGGGAGGAAATTTCCAAAGGGAAGACCCCAGGGAGTAGTACGGTTAAGTGTTTTCAGTGCCATGGTTATGGCCACATAGCTTCCCAATGCCCTTCCAAAGGGTTGTCGAGCCTGGTTATTGAGGGCGGACCTACCACATCCCAGGAAACCCATGAGGATAATGTTGTGGAATACGAGGCTGGTTTAGGGTGGGAAGAGGAGTATGAAGAGCAATTCTTTGAGGAAGGTATAGAAGATAACCCCCATTCCACCCACCTAGGGGTAATAAGGTGCACCCTTACCCAACCTCAGGAGGACGACTGGCGGAGGACTTCCATTTTTCACACCTTCATCAAAATCGGGGATCATGTTAGGAAGGTCATCCTAGACAATGGGAGTTGTGTCAACGCCGTGTCCCCGGACACCGTCAAGCTCCTAGGGCTTACCCCGACACCCCACCCCAAGCCATATCTGGTATCATGGATAAACAATCACTCCCTACCCGTCAACACATGTTGTCTTATCCCCATCACCTTTTCAGCCTACCAAGGACAAGTATGGTGTGACGTCATACCTATGGCTGTAGGAAGCATCCTACTGGGGAGACCTTGGATATATGATGTCAATGCTACCATCTATGGGAAAACGAACACATGCGCTTTTGAACACGAGGGGAAGACTATCCGCCTCAACCCCCCCTCCTCGAAAAGAACCACCCGCTAAGGGGATCCTTCCTACACCACCACAAAACCCCAGGGTCTCGCCTACACCAACCCAACCAACAGCCCAAAACTCCACCCCTGACAATCCCACCGGGCCAGTCAAGGGCCTCCACCTCATCTCTAGGAAAGAACTCGAGGAAGAACTAGCTCAAGGAACACCCTTATGTGCTGTTGTCCTTTGTCTAAGGGAGGCAACACCCTCCAATCCCCACCCTATGGAAATACACCCTCTCCTAGAAGAATTCAAGGATGTGTTCCCCGAGGAGCTTCCCGATCAACTGCCACCCATGAGGGATGTCCAACATGCTATTGACCTGGTCCTAGGGGCCACCCTCCCAAACCTTCCCCACTACCGCCTCAACCCCACTGAGCATGCTGAACTGAGGAGGCAAGTGGAGGAACTCATTAGAAAAGGCTTCCTCCGCCTTAGCAAAAGTCCTTGTGCTGTCCCAGCCCTCCTCACGCCAAAGAAAGATGGGACATGGCGGATGTGTGTCGACAGTAGGGCCATCAACAAGATCACGGTCAAATATAGGTTTCCCATACCTAGACTTGACGATATGCTTGACATGCTAGCTGGAGCCACCATTTTCTCCAAGATAGACCTCAAAAGTGGCTACCATCAGGTTAGGATAAGGCTCGGGGATGAATGGAAAATTGCCTTTAAAACTAAGGATGGGCTCTATGAATGGCTGGTGATACCCTTTGGGCTCTCTAATGCCCCAAGCACCTTTATGCGCCTTATGACTGAGGTCCTTAGGCCCTACATTGGAGTCTTCCTGGTAGTCTATTTTGATGATATCCTCATCTACAGTCAGTCCAAAGAAGCCCACCTCAATCATCTAAGGCAAGTCTGCACCACCCTTAGAAAGGAAAGCCTCTTTGCCAATTTTGGAAAATGTCACTTCATGACAAAATCCATTACCTTCCTTGGGTATGTTGTCTCCACCGAAGGGGTATCCATGGACCCTGAAAAGGTCCAAGCCATCCTCGATTGGCCGGAGCCCCGCACTCTTCATGAAGTCCGGAGTTTTCATGGATTAGCCACCTTTTACCGTAGGTTCATCCGTGGGTTCAGCACAATCACAGCCCCTATCACCGACTGCCTTAAAAAGGGGACCTTTATGTGGACCAAGTCGGCATCTAGGGCCTTCCAAGAGCTCAAGGAAAGGATGACCCAAGCCCCTGTATTATGCCTCCCTGACTTCTCCAAAGTCTTTGAGGTGACTTGTGATGCCTCCGGGGTAGGAATTGGCGGGATCCTCAGCCAGGAAGGGCACCCAGTGGCCTACTTTAGTGAGAAGTTGTGTGATGCCAGGATGAAATACTCCACCTACGACAAGGAATTTTATGCCGTGGTGCAATCCCTCCGGCATTGGAGACACTATCTCTTGCCTAAAGAATTTGTCATATTCTCCGACCATGAGGCCCTGAAATACCTCAACTCCCAGCAGAAACTGAATGCTCAGCATGCCCGATGGGTCGAATACATCCATGCCTACACATTTGTGATCAAACATAAGGCCGGAAGTGAAAACCGTGCTGCCGATGCCCTCAGTAGGAGAATTTCCTTGCTAGCTACCATTCGGGTGGAAGTCATAGGATTTGAAAGACTCAAGGAAGAGTACTTTGATTGCCCGGACTTTGGTCCAATCCATACCACTCTGTCCACCCTCTCACCTAGGGAACACCAAAGATTCATCTTAGAGGACGGGTTCATCTTCAAAGGCCATAGACTTTGCATACCTAGAACCTCTCTACGGGATTTCCTGGTCTGGGAGTTACATGCAGGAGGCCTTGCTGGGCATTTTGGGGTGCATAAGACCATTGCTTTGGTTGAGGGTCAGTTCTATTGGCCAAGTCTCAAAAGGGACGTAGCCAAAATTGTAGGACAGTGCCGGATATGTGCCTCAGCCAAACAGACAAGGCAGAACACTGGCCTATACACTCCACTCCTTGTCCCTGATCGTCCCTGGCAGGACTTAAGCATGGACTTCGTCTTAGGCCTACCTAGGACTCAAAAAAAGGCATGATTCAATCTTTGTCGTAGTGGATAGGTTTTCAAAGATGGCCCATTTCATCCCCTGCTCTAAAACCTCCGATGCCTCTCATGTGGCTCGCCTATTCTTCGATGAGGTAGTTCGCCTCCATGGCCTACCCAAGACCATCATTTCTGATAGAGATGTCAAATTCACCAGCTATTTCTGGAAAACCCTCTGGCACCTAATGGGGACCCTTCTCAAAATTTCCATGGCCTATCACCCTCAAACCGATGGCCAGACCGAAGTCATTAATAGGAGTCTTGGGAATCTACTCTGGTGTCTTGTTGAGGATCGCCCCGGGAATTGGGATCTCATATTACCCCAAGCAGAGTTTGCATACAACAATTCAGTGAATAGGTCGATAGGGATGAGCCCATTTGAAGCTGTGCATGGGTACAAACCTAGAAAGCCTACAGATCTCATTCCTTTGCCTCCGCATGCTAGAGTGTCTATTAGTGCTGAGTTGTTTGCCCAACACATGAAAGAATTGCATGAGGAGATCCGCAAACACATTAACAAAAGCAATGAGGTGTATAAAAAGACGGCCGATTCCCACCGACGCCACCAGGAGTTTCACGTGGGTGACTATGTGATGGTAAAAACTGAGAGGCTTTTCCCTGGAAATGTCTCCAAACTGAGGTCGCGTGGATCAGGCCCCTTCCAGGTTCTGAGGAGGATTGGCACAAACGCTTACGTATTGGACCTCCCCGAGGAGTACGCAGTAAGTCCCACATTCAATGTGGCTGACTTGGTGCCATATAGGGGTCCCACGGTGACACCTAGTGAGGGAATTGAGCCTGTTCCACCTTCTGAGAGAGCCACCACCCATGAGAGAGTTTCACCAGTCCAGAGGGGCCAACGGGAGCAAATAGAGCGGATATTGGATGAACAGGTCACTGTCACCCGGAGCAAAGCATACGAGCGATACTTGGTCAGGTGGAAGGGCCGGCCCCATTCAGATGATTCATGGGTGAGTAGGGAGGATCTTCAGCAGCTGGACCCCGACCTCCTAGAGCATTACCGCAGTCGAGTGGACCCTTTCTCGACAGAGTCGAGCTCTTCGCAGCCCGGGAGAGTTGATGGGGACATCACCCAGAATTCCCTTTGGCTCGACACCTCTCTCCCTTCCGAGACAGGTAGTGTGCGACTGCACGACTTGATGGGCCCACGGCGACACGGGAGTTTATTACTGAGGACATATTGATGTATTTTCTCCTTTCTTGAGTCATTTTGATGTACTTGTCTTTATTTTGAGTCATGTCCCTAGGTCGTCACGTTATTTATCTATGTTTGTTAGGCTAGGGGGTCATATGGGCCCAATTAGATGGGCCTGGCCCATGGGCGCCCTCTTCCTTCCCACACCCCCTTGCTTATTTGCTTTTAGCATATTCTCCAGGGACTTTTTGTAAATGTTGGGATCCCTATAAATAGGACCCCAACCCCCCCTTGAGATGGGTAATGAATATTTGAGTATTTTGAGCATAAGTGCAATCCTCTCTCTCTCTCTAGCTTTCTCTCTCTCTCTCTCTCTCTCTCTAGGGGGCGAACCCCACTCTCTCTCTTCTCCCCTCCCTTGGGCGAACTTGGCCCTTCACCTCCCCTCCCCCTTGCCACCTCACCCCTCCACCCTTTCATCTTCCCAAGGCCCATAACTCCCTTCAATACCTCCTCCACCCTAGGCAACCCTTCCCATTCCCCATACACCTTCTCAACCTCCAAGGTAACCTTCCCTCTCCCCCAAGCAGCCATACCACTTCCCCACACCATTCATTCATATCCCCTGGGCGAATTAACCCCCATCCCCCCCTGCTGGTTGCGCACCCACCTCATCTAGCCCACCCCCATTCCCTTGGCCGACCCCCACCACCCCACCTGATAGCTACGGCCCCTCCACTCCACCTCCCCCCAAGACTCCTTAATCCCCTGTTCCTCTCCCCTCCACACCCCTAAACACCCCTCTCCCATCAACCATCCACCCCACCATCTCCTCCATTGCCAATCCCCACCCCTATCACTAGTTCTACCACCATCCTTTCTCTTTACCTTGACAGTCTGCAGGTGGCAGAAAAAGTCACCACTTGCAGAAGCTTCCCCGGATTCATAAGGCGACATCCAGAGGCGTACCATACATTTCCGGAAAGGTCGTCCAGTCCACTACGCAGGCGAGAAAGAATCGTACCATTCCGAGTTCGGGGCTGCCCGAGAGAGTCATTCTCCCTCGACTGCACCAAGCTCCATCTGCAGAGCACCAGAGTTCAACCAGAAGCTGAACCACGATTCACAGTGGAGGATTCAGACCGTGGTTCCTTCTTCAAAGTTCTTCCTCCACCTGTCCCCGACCAGGAGCAAGAAGCAGAACTATGTTCGGCATCCGGGAGCCAAAGTTCTGATTTTCCCCCTTCAGTCGCGCGGATCTGCCTTCCCCAGTCTTCAGCGACCTGCACCCACTCATCGGCGTCCACCAGGCCATCCCGTCCTCAGACGGCCTCCCCACCAGTTTTTCTGTGAAGAGAGTTCATCCACGGTTCCAGCTATTCTGACGGTTCAAGATTCGGAGCTCGGGAGCCAACGGTACAATCTCTGCATCCTGCTGCATCAGATCTGAAGCTGTCAACCCCAGATTCCTTCGTCCTGTTCGGGCCTCCGCCGCAGCCAGCGACGACGTCAGAAGAATTCAGTAAAATTCAAAGACGTCCCAGTTCCTGTTACGAAGAATTTCTGGTCTCGTTGACGGGAAAATTCCTGAGTAAGAACTACGGTTGCAAAAGCGGCTGCCTGTCTCCTCTCACAGTAAGTGAGCAGACCCAACGTTGGCTTCCTCTCCTACAACTTCGGCGAGTTTCCCCCTCCCGCCTGGCCGGCTTAGCGCCCCTCCCTACGTGGAGGTAGTGTTTGGATGTAAGTTTTATTTCCCCACCCTTAGTCCAACCCTCCTGCGTGAGGAGTAGTGTATGTAATAAACAGCTCAAGCTACATCGGCGCAGTGTGCAGGATCCACACTTCCCCGCTCGAACGCGTCTCCGAACGGGGTTGGTTTCTTCAAACCAACCAGGTGAGCTCTAAACTTTGCTCTATTACTCTTTAGTGTCTGTTCATTTAATATCCGTAGACATAGCTCCGTTGTGCAAGCGAGAGAGTGTCCGACCCCATGTGCCACACTTACGAGCGGTCATCGTGGGCAGTGAGAGAGTGGGACCTAGTGCCCCAATTGGCACCGGCCAGCCCCATAAGCGTGGGCTACGTACCCTCGGGAGGGCAACCCTAGCCCGGCTGGCACTCTACCAGCAAGGGTCTTGATCCATCACCTCCCCTTAGCATCATTTTGTCACCCCGGGCTCGTGTGTGTGCGACGGCAATTTGGCCCCGATTTATCAACTTAATTGCTATGTGGTTGTGAATGCGGAATATGTCCTAAGATTCCGTCTGCTTGCTGCATACCCTGTAGTTGTGTCACATCATCTCACCATCACAAAATCACCAACTTGGAATTCTTGGTGGCGGCGGTGGGAATCGGCTGACTTCTTATAAACCTCACTGCTCTTGTTGATGTGTTTGTGAAGGGTACCATGCAGTGTCATGAATGATGATCCTCTAGGGATGAAGGGAGGGCCTGGACAACCAAATTCAGCCCTATCAGGTGTTACATTGGTTTTGACGGACTTAGGAGGACCGGGGCATCCATAAATGGCTCTATCAGGTATGGGTGCAGTGAATGCCGGAGGACCCGGACTTCCATGTAACATCCTATCATGCATAAGATGGATGATGAGTGGCGGAGGACCTATATATCCAAATGTAAACCTGTCGTGCACTGGACCTAGTATGACACAAATGAGATGACTTGACTTACTAGCCCTACCAGATGATGCAAAATGTTGTGACACTTGCATTCCTATCAAGATGGTCCCATCTTTGGGTGGGGGTTGGTTTGGGGGTTTCCACTCATGGGGGTCGAAGGGGTCCCAGAAAGTGGACATCTTGGGATGGGTCAATTCCTCATTTCCTAGGTGGATGTCACCCTTGGTCATGGCTCTCATAGTGTGGGCTAAGTTTTGGAATGGGTGGGTTAGGTTCGATATGGTGGGTGAGGGTAGGAGGGAGTGGGTGGTGAGTGATGAGTACTCGGAAGCCCATAGGGAGTGGCCAAAAGGATCAAGATAGGTTAAGGGGTGGGTGACGTGGAGGTGGGTTTTAATCCAAATGTTCGACCTAGGGTCTCCAGCACACATAGGGAAGTGGAAATCACGAACCTGGTGGGCCCCAATGCAATGCTCCTTGCAAAGGGGAGAGGGGTAGGGGAAGGGGTAGGAGGGCAAGGGGGTGGTATAAAACTCATCAGGCTCGGGTAGGAACAACAAGAGCTTACTCGTGCAAAGACCCTTGGTGTAAATGGAGGTGATGGACCCGATAGAGGGATGTGAGAAACTAAGGTACCCCATGTCGCTTGCTCCTAAGGCCCACATGTTTGTCACCTCTATTTGCCTAAGTATACCCTTAATCAAGCCCCTCACGGCTCCTACAAAGCAAAATGAATGGTAGGTTGTATGGAAGGGAGGGGTGGACACGATTGGGTAATGTTTTTCCATGGGGGGGCGCATGATGTGGAGGAGGAGGTCTTGCTTTAGCCACTCAATTAGGGATTCCCCTAAAATCACACTTCTCATGGAGGGATGGGTGGGGGGACTTGGTTGGTCATTTGGCAACTCTAGGGGGAGGATGTTCCTAGTTAGGCTCGCTGGGGTCTCTTTGGATAGGGATGAGCCTTCTTGACCCCACCCTTGATATTGGGCTTCATATTCTTCTTCCCAATCTAGGGGAGCCTCATGGATTTCGGTGACCTCCTCAAGTTCCCCTTTGATAGGGGTAACTATTTCTTCAGTCAGTATGTGGGACATCCCTTGTGAAGGGCACTGATTGATGGAGTGTCCTAAGCCTTTACACTCAAAGCATTGTTGTCTATTCCCCTGGGTGGTCTCACCCACACTTGGTCCATTGGAGCTCCCTTCTTGCTGGGGCATGCTTTGACTAGGGGTGACCCTTGTCGGAGGAGGGGTGGAAGGAAGATTAGTGGGCCGAAATGGGGTACTCCTACTTGAACATGGTTTGGGGGTCTTCAAGAGTGGGGCTGGGTTGGGACGGGGTCCCATGTCCTTGGGATCATCCGGCCGGAGAGTGAACCTAGGAGGCCCAGAGAATCGCATCATTATGGAGGGATGGTTATCCAGGTTATCCCGGGGACGTCTCTCCTCACGCCCGTAATGTTGGGGCCTCTCATAGTCATAATAGGGATCATAGTCTAACATTTTCCTATCAAACTCATCCCACGGAGGCAAGACTCTAAGGCCATAGTTCCTAAGTGGGGGTTCTTTGGCTTCCCTTCCAAATTCATCCCGAGGTGACCAAGCTCTAGGGCCGTGGTTCCTTTTTGCTTCAATCCGATCAAGATGGGTTGTGAGGGTATCTAGACAGTTATGAAGTTTGTTGATGACAGCGTCAAATCGGTCCATGGGGACTTGGGGCGTTTCCCTAGGGTGGTCATGCAAGGAGCGTTGGAAAATGAGATGCAAGGGAGACCCAAATGCCAAAGCCCTAGGACTAGACTCGTAGAGACAAGTCTAAAACTTGCTCTGATACCAAATTGATGTGACACCAACTTTGTGAATGCAGCAACAAGATCGAGGGTCCTTGGACTTACCAAGCAAGCACAACGAACAAGAGTAGAGAATTACGCAAGTTGCCAAACCACCGTTGCGCACACGATTCTCGGGGTGACTCGGTGATGCCGAGTCGAGGTGGTGGAACAAGACCCTTGCTGGTAGAGGGCCAGCAAGGCTATGGTTTTCCCTCCCGAGGGTACGGTGCCCATGATCAAGGGCGGACCGGGTGTCTTGGGGGCACTTGATGTGACACAACTAGGGGCATGTAGTAAAGGGACAAAGATCCTTGGACCTATTCCGCAAGCACAAACACAAAGCAATAAAGTACTAGATTGGGCCGAATCGCCGTCGCACACACACGAGCCCGGGTGACTTGATGATGCCAAGTGGAGATGATGGATCAAGGCCCTTGCTGGTAGAGTGCCAGTAGGGCTAGGGTTACCCTCCCGAGGGTACGAAGCCCACACTTAAGGGGCTGGCCGGGTGCCAATTGGGGCACTAGGTCCCTCTCTCACACAGCCCACGGTGACCGCTCGTAAGTGGATCAAACGGGGTCGGGCGCTCTCTCTCTTGCTCAACGAAGCAATACCACGGATATTGGCTGAACAAGCACTAATGAGGGAGCAAAGTTCGGAGCTTACCCTGGTTGGTTTGAAGAAACCAACCCCGTTCGGAGACGAGGGCGAGCGGGGAAGTGTGGGTTCCCCGCACACTGCGTCGATGAAGCTTGATCCCTGTTTAACTTATACAATCACTACACCTCACACAGGAGGGTGGACTTGGGGTGGGGATGTTTATATTACAATTCAAACACTACCTCCACGTAGGGAGGGGCGGTGAGCCGGCCAGGCGGGGAGGGGAGATTCGCCAGAAACGCGAAATGTGAAGCCGTGGCCGAATCTACCTGCTCTCTGCGATAGCTGACTGACAGTTGGTGTCGAGGCCGTAGATCCCGTTCTGGAATTTTTCTGATGGCGAGACCAGTGGGGAACGCTTCGTATCTGGAACCTGGATGCCTCTGAAATTTTCTGAATTCTTCTGATGAAGTTGCGGGTCCGGGACGAGGTTCGATCAGGGAGACAAAATCTGGGCGCGGCAGCTTCCTGTTTCTGACAGCAGCTTGCAGAGACTGCCCCGACCGCTCCTGTACTCTGAATCACGAACCGCCAGAGGCGTTGGAATCGTGGACGAGTCCTCTTCGCAGAAAAGCTGACGGGGAAGCCGTCTGATGTCAGAGAGGGCTGGGGGACTCAGAATGGTGGAGGCAGGTCGTTGCAGGCTGTGGGTGGCAGACCCGCGCAGCTGAGGGAGAAAAATGGTAACTTTGGTCTCCGAATGCCGATCGATGTTCCGCTTCCTGATTCTGAAAGCAGACTGGACGAGGAAGAACTTTGTAGAAGAGCTCTTTGCCTGATTCTTCCTCGGTTCGTCGTGGTACAGCTTCTCCTCTGGTTCAGGTACTCTGCAGGGGGAGCTTTGCGCAGTCAGGGGAGATCGGACCTCCCGGGTAGCACGCATTCGGATGGGGATGAGACCACCGCCGATGTGAAGCTGACTGGTAGAGCTTTCCGTCGATGTAGGCCACGCCTTCAAATGATGTAGAAGGACACCGGAGCAGCTTCTGCAAGTTGCCTTCTCTCTGCTGCCTGCGAACCAGAACTGGTTCTGCTAGTATTGGAAGGGGTGGATGGAGGAGATGGTGGTGGAGGGGCAAGGGGAAGAAGATGGATGGCTATGGGAGAGTAATGGACGTGGGAAGGGGAGTGAAATGGAGGGGAAGGGCAAAGAGGAGCAGTGGAGGGGGAAGAAGGGTGCAGCTAGTGGGGGTGGGGAGTGGGTCGTGGGGAGAGGGAGTTCCCTCTTGGAGGTGGAGTGGAGGGGGCGCAAATGGGCTTGGGGAAGTGGGGAGGCTTCTTCTTGATTTGGGTGGAGGGTTAATGGGTGGTGTTAATGGTGGCCTAGGGAGGTGGATGGGTTGTCTTGGGGAGGGGAAAGGTTACTTGGGAGAGGGGATTCTCTCTTGGGAAAGTGAAGGATTGTATGGGGAAGGGGAAGGGTTGTATGGGGAAGGGGAAGGGAGTTATGATGATTAATGGCCTTGGGGAGGTGAAGGGGTGGGGTGGGGTGATGTGGCAAGGAGAAGAGAGAGAGAAGGGGGCGAAATTTGGAGAGAGAGGGGGAGGAGAGAGAGAGGGGGCCGCCCCCTTTAGAGAGAGAGAGAGAGCTAGAGAGAGAGAGAGTAAGAGGGAGAGAGAGAGAGACAAGAGGGGACAATGCAAATGGCTAATGCTTTCTTTAATACTTCATTAGCTTCTCCAAGTGGGGATTGGGGTCCTATTTATAGGAATCCCAACTTTTACATAAAGTCCCTGAGAAAAGTACAAATAACAGATAACCAAGAGAGCTGGGGAAAGGGAAAAGGGCGCCCCTGGGCCAGGCCCTTCTAAATGGGCCCATTAGACATACTAGCCCAATATGAAGACACAAACTTAGGTAAATAACATGATAACCTAGGGACTTGACTCAAAACAAAGGGGAAAGTACATCAAAATGACTCAAGAAAGATATGAAAATTACATAGCTAGACTCAGAAAATCAAGCTGAATATAATGGCGAGCGTCAGGACCCTTGGAGAAATAGGGAGTGGTAAGCGATGTCCCCATCATACTCTCGGGGTGCGGAGAACTCAACTCTGTCGAGTAAAGATCCATCGTATGCGGAGGAAGCCACGGCGGGGCTGCCCACAAGTCTACCAAAGGTAGCTGGTCTTCTCACCAAGCGAGGTAGCGCCCATACCCTTTGCTCCAGATGACAGTGACCTGTTCATACAATATCCGCTCCAATTGCTCACGTTGGCCCCTCTGGGTTGATGGAACTTTCTCACAGGTGGTGGCGCTTTCAAGGGGTGGTACAAGCTCGATTTCCTCACTAGGTGTCACCGTGGGACCCCTGTATGGCACCAAGTCAGTCACATTGAATGCGGGACTTACTCTGTACTCCTCGGGGAGATCCAACACGTAAGCATTTGTGCCGAACCGCCTCAAAACCTGGAAGGGACCTGATCCACCCGACCTCAGTTTGGAGACATTCCCAGGGAATAGTCTCTCGGTTCTTACCATCACAAAGTCACCTACACGAAATTCCTGGTGGCGTCGGTGGGAATCGGCCGATTTCTTATTCACCTTATTGCTTTTGTTGATGTGTTTGTAGATTTTCTTCATGCAACTCTGGGAACGTTGACTCCTAGTGGATAATGGGGGTCCTGGACAACCAAAAGTGGACCTAGCATGACATGGTGCTACGTAGACTTTGATGGACCTAGGAGGACCGGGACATCCATAGGTGAACCTATTATGCAAAGGGGTGTTTGATGTCGGGGGTCCCGGACATCCATGAATGCTTCCTTCATGCTTAGACTTCATGATGACTGACTTTGGGGGGCTGGAGCATCCAAATGGGGTCCTAACATGTATGGGTTTCCTAACAATGTTTACTGCCAAAGGGGGACCTGGACACCCAGATGTAAACCTATCATGCATCGGTCCTGGTGCGTGAGTGACACAAATGATGTGACTAGCCTGACCACATGATGCGAAATGTTGTGACACATGTATTCCTATCAAGATGGTCCTATCTGTGAGATTTGGGGGTTTCCACTCATGGGGATCGAAGCGGTTCCAAGGGGTGGACATCTTGGGATGGGTCACTCCCTTATTTCCAAGGTTGATGCCACCCTTGGCATTGACTCTCATAGTGTGGGTGGAATTTCTGAATGGGTGGGTTAGGTTTGACATGGTGGTTAAGGGTAGGAGGGGGTGGGTGGTGAGTGAAGAATACTCGGAAGCCCATAGGAAGTGGCCAAAAGGATCAAGATGGGTTAAGGGGTGGGTGACGTGGAGGTGGGCTTTAATCCAAGTGATCGACCTAGGGTCCCTAGTACACATAGGGAAGTGGAAATCATGAACCCAATGGGACTTATCGTAATGCTCCTTGCAAAGGGGTGAGGGGTAGGGAGAGATGTAGGAGGGCAAGTAGGTGGGTTGGTAATGAGGGACTAGTGGGAAGGGAACATGTGGATCTAGGAGGACTTGGGTTGAGGGGAATGAGGCCTCTTCCCATCCTAGACCTTGAGCATTCCAAAGCATACACTCCCTAGTGTGGGCTAGGCACTCGTCTCCTAATGGGGTAAGCACCAAAGTGGATTCCCTAGGTTGAGTGCCCTTTCCTTGTGGTAGGGGAGTGGTGTAAAACTCATCGGACTTGGGTAGAAATAATACGAGCTCACTCATGCAAGGACCCTTGGTGTAAATGGAGGTGATGGACCTGATAAAGGGGTGTGAGAAACTAAGGTACCCCGTATCATTCGCTCCTAAGGTCAGCATGTTTGTCACCTCTATTTGCCTTAGTATGCCTTTAATCAAGTCCTTCATGGCTCCTACAAAGTAGGACGATTGGTAGGTTGTGTGGAATGGTGGGGCGGGCACAATTGGGTAATGATTTTCCATAGGGGGGTGCATGATGTGGAGGAGGAGGTCTTGCTTTAGCCACTCAATGAGGGGTTCCCCTAAAATCACAATTCTCATGGAAGGAGGGAATTTCCATTGAGTGGGGTCAAAGGGATCATAGAAATTGAAACTCTTATGGAGGGATTCCTCTATGTCCTTGGATAGGTTGGCCCAAGTAGGACGTTCCCCGATGCATGTTGAACCTTCATCGACAAGGGGCAACAACGAGAGTGTGGACTCACTAGGAAGTGTGACCTTGAGGAGTGGAGAGCATTTTTTTGTGGGGCTCAGTGGGTCAAGTTCCCGAGGGGTTGGCAAGAAGATTGAAAGCTCACTAGTGCATTGGCCTATAGTATAAATAGATGTAATGGAGCCAATGGATGAGTAGGCAAAGGCAAGGTACTTGGGCTTAATGGGTTCCATGGCCAACATGCTAGTCAACCCCATTTGATAAATCAAACTCCTAAGCAGGTCTTCAAGGGTTTCCACAAAGTAAAAGGATTGATACGTTGTGTGAAGAGAATGACATGGCACTAGTTGAACTTGCTCTATGGGGAGGTTGCATGGGGTTGAAGGGTACAAGATGGGACCATTTTTGAGCCAGGTAGCTAGGGGCTCTTCTATGGTTAGCTCACCAGTGGGTGGGATGAGTTGCTCATGTTGGGGTTCGGGTTGGTTTTGTGCAATGGAGATTTGAGGCTCATTTTCCACTTTAACTGACCGCTTTTGAATGGTTTGCTCAAACTTGGAGAGGGCTTGGTTATAAGAATTTGGGAAGTGGAACCTTTTCTTGTCTCCCGGGGATTGCAAGTGACACCCTTTTCCTTCGGGATCTATGATTGCTTGTTGTTCTTCCATCCATTCTTTTCCCAAAATAATATGTGACCCAAGGGGCCGAATTTTGCACCATGCCCCACTACCCCACGTAATGGATTTGGAGGGGATGCGGCTTACACAAGGTACGTAGAACTCTACGAAAACCCATTCCCCATGGATGACAATTTTCCCTTCTTGCCACAAGGAGTTCACAAGAGTTTGGGAGACATAATTTCCCGATTGGTACTCATCAAGGAACACAATGGTGATTTTGTTGTGGGGAGGACTACTTTGAAGCTAAAGAACATGGTGAACATGAGATTCCTAGGACCCCGATTTGGATAGAACAAATCGAACGACTTGCTCTGATACCACTTGATGTGACACAACTAGGGGCATGCAGTAAAGGGACAAAGATCCTTGGACCTATTCCGCAAGCACAAACATAAAGCAATAAAGTACTAGATTGGGCCGAATCACCGTCGCACACACACGAGCCCGGGTGACTTGATGATGCCAAGTGGAGATGATGAATCAAGGCCCTTGCTGGTAGAGTGCCAGCAGGGCTAGGGTTTCCCTCGTGAGGGTACGAAGCCCACACTTAAGGGGCTGGCCGGGTGCCAATTGGGGCACTAGGTCCCTCTCTCACACAGCCCACGGTGACCGCTCGTAAGTGGATCAAACGGGGTCGGGCGCTCTCTCTCTTGCTCAACGGAGCAATACCACGGATATTGGCTGAACAAGCACTAATGAGGGAGCAAAGTTCGGAGCTTACCCTGGTTGGTTTGAAGAAACCAACCCCGTTCGGAGACGAGGGCGAGCGGGGAAGTGTGGGTTCCCCGCACACTGCGCCGATGAAGCTTGATCCCTGTTTAACTTATACAATCACTACACCTCACACAGGAGGGTGGACTTGGGGTGGGGATGTTTGTATTACAATTCAAACACTACCTCCACGCAGGGAGGGGCGGTGAGCCGGCCAGGCGGGGAGGGGAGATTCGCCAGAAACGCGAAATGTGAAGCCGTGGCCGAATCTACCTGCTCTCTGCGATAGCTGACTAACAGTTGGTGTTGAGGCCGTAGATCCCGTTCTGGAATTTTTCTGATGGCGAGACCAGTGGGGAACGCTTCGTATCTAGAACCTGGATGTCTCTGAATTTTTCTGAATTCTTCTGATGAAGTTGCGGGTCCGGGACGAGGTTCGATCAGGGAGACAAAATCTGGGTGCGGCAGCTTCCTGTTTCTGACAGCAGTTTGCAGAGACTGCCCCGACCGCTCCTGTACTCTGAATCATGAACCGTCGGAGGCGTTGGAATTGTGGATGAGTCCTCTTCGGAGAAAAACTGACGGGGAAGCCGTCTGATGTCAGAGAGGGCTGGGGGACTCAGAATGGTGGAGGCAGGTCGTTGCAGGCTGTGGGTGGCAGACTCGCGCAGCTGAGGGAGAAAAATGGTAAATTTGGTCTCCGAATGCCGATCGACGTTCTGCTTCCTGATTCTGAAAGAAGACTGGACGAGGAAGAACTTTGTAGAAGCGCTCTTTGCCTGATTCTTCCTCGGTTCGTCGTGGTACAGCTTCTCCTCTGGTTCAGGTACTCTGCAGGGGGAGCTTTGCGCAGTTGGGGGAGATCGGACCTCCCGGGTAGCACGGATCTCGGATGGGGATGAGACCACCGCCGATGCGAAGCTGACTGGTAGAGCTTTCCGTCGATGGAGGCCACGCCTTCAAATGAAGTCAAAGGACACCGGAGCAGCTTCTGCAAGTTGCCTTCTCTCTGCTGCCTGCGAACCAGAACTGGTTCTGCTAGTATTGGAAGGGGTGGATGGAGGAGATGGTGGTGGAGGGGCAAGGGGAAGAAGATGGATGGCTATGGGAGAGTAATGGACGTGGGAAGGGGAGTGCAATGGAGGGGAAGGGCAAAGAAGAGGAGCAGTGGAGGGGGAAGAAGGGCGCAGCTATTGGGGGTGGGGAGTGGGTGGTGGGGAGAGGGAGTTCCCTCTTGGAGGTGGAGTGGAGGGGGCGCAAATGGGGTTGGGGAAGTGGGGAGGCTTCTTCTTGATTTGGGTGTAGGGTTAATGGGTGGTGTTAATGGTGGCCTAGGGAGGTGGAGGGGTTGTCTTGGGGAGGGGAAAGGTTACTTGGGAGAGGGGATTCTCTCTTGGGAAAGTGAAGGGTTGTATGGGGAAGGGGAAGGGTTGTATGGGGAAGGGGAAGGGAGTTATGATGATTAATGGCCTTGGGGAGGTGAAGGGGTGGGGTGGGGTGATGTGGCAAGGAGAAGAGAGAGAGAAGGGGGCGAAATTTGGAGAGAGAGGGGGAGGAGAGAGAGAGGGGGCTGCCCCCTTTAGAGAGAGAGAGCTAGAGAGAGAGTAAGAGGGAGAGAGAGAGAGACAAGAGGGGACAATGCAAATGGCTAATGCTTTCTTTAATACTTCATTAGCTTCTCCAAGTGGGGATTGGGGTCCTATTTATAGGAATCCCAACTTTTACAAAAAGTCCCTGAGAAAAGTACAAATAACAGATAACCAAGAGAGCTGGGGAAAGGGAAAAGGGCGCCCCTGGGCCAGGCCCTTCTAAATGGGCCCATTAGACATACTAGCCCAATATGAAGACACAAACTTAGGTAAATAACATGATAACCTAGGGACTTGACTCAAAACAAAGGGGAAATTACATCAAAATGACTCAAGAAAGATATGAAAATTACATAGTTAGACTCAGAAAATCAAGCTGAACATAATGGCGAGCGTCAGGACCCTTGGAGAAATAGGGAGTGGTAAGCGATGTCCCCATCAGCACTAGGTCACTCTCTCACTATTATCCACGGTGACCACACATAAGCTGGTAGCTCCGGGAACGAGCGCTCTCTCATCAACCAGCGGACTAGTTTCGCAGATATTAAATGAACAAATACAGAGGAGAGCAAGGGCAGAAGCTCACCTGGTTGGTTTGAAGAAATCCACCCCGTTCGGAGACGATGGGCGAGTGGGGAAGTGTGGGTTCCCCGCACACTGCGCCGATGAAGCTTGATCCCTGTTAATTAATTACAAGCACTACGCCTCATGCAGGAGGGTGGACTTGGGGTGGGGATATTTGGATTACAACCAAACACTACCTCCACACAGGGAGGGGCGCTAAGCCGGCCAGGCGGGGTGGGGAGATTTGCTTGATTAGCGCCGATGGAGCACCCTGCCGAATCTGCCCAGGTCTGGAACATCAGGATAGGGAGTCGGTGTAGTCACCGCTGTGCACTTCCCCGAGCTCAGAAGTCGCCGAAACTAGTGCCGAATAGTCGCTGGCTGACCCTGGTATGCTGGTGAATTTTAGTGGATGGCTCCTTCGTCGCCACTGGTCGGAGTGGACCCTGGAACAGGTGCCCTGCGCTCTGGTTCAAGGCGGCCCAGGATATTGCAGCCGCTTGATGTAGGTGCCACGGCCGCTCCCGAAGTCCAATTGAGGCAGGACCAAGTCGAGGACGACCGTCGACGAGTCTTCTTCGAGGGGACACCAGGGAGGGCACCAGACGATGTTGAGGCAGAGAGGGAGAGCCCGTTGAGTGGGGAGGGGTCTGGTCAGATCCTGAGTGGCCTGACCAGCGTGCCTGGGGGAGAAAATTTGGAACGGGCAGCTCCGAACTCCAAACGAGGTCCTGCTTTCTGTGTTGGACAGAGGACTGGTGGATCTTCGCCCCGGTCAAGTTCCGCGCCAAGGGGAGCACTGGTGTGGATGCAGGAGCTTCTGAAAGTCGCCTCTTGTTGCAGTCTGGGCCCGATCTGCGCAGTCGGGAAAGAATGGCTCTCCCGTGCAACCCTGGACTCAGAATGGAGCAGATCACCTTGCCTACGAAGCTGACTAGAAGACCTTTTCAGCGATGTATGGTACGTCTCCAGGCGATGCTGAACAACTTCGGGGATGGTTCTGCAAGTCAACCTTTCCTCTGCTACCTGCAAGCTGAGCAGTACAAAGGTGTTGATGGTGGAGATAGGTTGGTGTGGGGGTGGAGGGGTAGCAAGGAGGGGTGGAGGGTGTTGGTAGTTGCTGGGGGAGGAGTGGTTAGGGGTGGTGAGAGGGGAGGAGCAGAGAGAGTAGAGTGCCTTAGGGGGAGGTGGGGTTAGGGGGGCGTAAATGGGCTTGGGGATGGTGGTGGTGGTGGTCAGCCAAGGCCAATGGGGAGGGGAGGGGGTGATGGGGGTCGCACCAAGTGGGGGCGGGAGGGGGATTCAAATCCCCTAGGGGAAGTGAAGGGGTGTATGGGGGAGAGGAATTGGTGCTTGGGGAAGAGGGAAGGTTGCTAGGGAAGTGGGATGGGTGCTTTGGAGAATGAAGGGGTGCCTAGGAAGGTGAAAGGTTGCTTGGGTTTTGGGGTGAGTAATGGGGGAATTGAATGGACCTTGGGGAGGTGAGGGGTTGGGCTGAGGTGGGGGGGGGGGTGTTGTGGCAAGGGGAGGAGAGAGAGGGGAGGTCGAAATGGGGAGAGAGAGGGGAGGAGAGAGAAGAGAGAGAGGGGGTTCGCCCCTTCTTGAGAGAGAGAGAGGTAGAGTGAGAGAGAGAGAGAGCACAAGGGTTTTCAATATTTAACTCAAACTTTCATTACTTCCAAAAGGAGGGTTTGGGGCCCTATTTATAGGGAACCCAAAATTTACAAAAATTCCATGCTAGAAAGACTAATGACATAACTCTAGGGGGAAAGTGGCGCAGGTGGGCCAAGCCCAAGTGATTGGGCCCAAAACCCACATGATGACCACATGACTTAGGAAAATAACCACATAACGTAGGTACTGGACTCAAATAAAAGATAAATTACATCAAAATGACTCAAAATAAAGACAAGAAGTACACCAAAGTGATCCATCAGAGTGTTGTGGAGGCCTGGATGACATGGAGCTCAAGTCTGGCCCTCATCGAAAGGAAGGGAAGTCCCGAGCCAGAGGGAATCATGGGTGATGTCCTCATCACATTCCTTTCCCCATAAATACCTTGGTTTTCCTTTGGTCCTTGGAAAAACTAAAAAAGTGCATTTTGCGGGTATTATCTCATCCATCCAAAAACGTATTGAAGGTTGGCAAGCCAAACTCCTCTCTCAAGGTGTGCGAGTGATGTTAATTAAGCATGTTCTTACATCCATCCCAATTTATGTATTGGCTTCCACCCCCCTTCATGTTGTAATCTATCAGTTGTTAGATCGCTCCTTTGCGAATTTTTTCCGGGGATCCTATAAGCATGGTAACAGAAGGCACTGGAGGTCTTGGAAAGACATCTGCAAGCCGATTTCTCATGGTGGGCTTGGGATTATGTCTTTAAGACATATGAAACTTGCTTTGCGGGTTAAAATGTTGGGCATGTTTTGCATTCCAACTCTTTGTGGGCCCAGTTCTTCAGGGCTAAGTATATCTGAGACGGTTACATAAGTGATGTCAATTTCAAAGCTATGAAGGGTTTTGCCAGAAGAAGTTGGCTTCAAGCAAAAAATCTGATAGTGCAGAACAAAAGGATTATTATTGGTGATGGTTGTTACACAAATTTTTGGAAGGACATTTGGTTAGGTGATAGATGTTTGGCCTCATTTGTTCCCATTGATAACATTTCTAACACTAAAGGCACTGTCAGAGATGTCATCATTCATCCCACTCAGGAAGACAAATAGATCATTAATAGTTTTCTTCCATTTGAAATTAGAAGTGCCATCCTACATACCAATTTATCTCTAAATCTAGATAAAGCAATCTGGAGTTTTTCCTCCAATGGTGACCATTCGGTTTCTTCAATTTATAAGAACATGGTCTGCAATCATCTGGTGGAGAATCAACCCATCTGGAATCGTACCTGGTCTAAATGGCTTCCAACCAGAATTTTGGTGTTTCTCTGGAAGATTATTTTCAATTGCCTGCCCACTGATGTGGATATTAAATCTATTGGCATCCCCATTTGTTCTAAATGTAGTTGCTGTGAGGTTCACCATGAGGAAGACCTCAATCATTTATTTGTTAAGAGCGATTGGGCGTCCTTTATTTGGTCTTTCTTCAACTCCAAAGGCTTACAGATTTTGGGAAATATAGCTAGAGGCATCATTTTCAATGCTATCCAAGCTCTGAAAGATAAATCGATGTTTGGCTTATTCACTATTGTTGTTATTGCTTATGGCAATTGGGAACTGTGGAATGCTAGAAATGTAGCCATCTATGAAAACATGAAAACATCTAAGCATAGCTTGATTCACAAAATACTCATGCAGGTTAAACAGACTATTGCATCCGTGGACCTTCAGGAAGACAATTACAACAGGAGAAAAATTCTAGCTGAGCTTGACATTCAAGTCGCAGCGAGCAGTGGACCCCAACTGAAATTAATTAAATGGCAGTGTCCTCCTTGGCCTCATTTAAAATTGAACACTGATGGAGCATCAAAGCAAACAGGTGAATCAGGTGGTGGTGGTCTTATTAGGAATTCCTAAGGGTCCCCTTTACTTGCATTTTCGCACTATTATGCGCAGGGTAACATCATTATGGCAGAAGCTAGGGCTCTCTTGGATGGCCTTAAATATTTGAGGATGATAACATCCCAACTGGCCTTCATTCAATGTGATTCCCAAGTTCTTGTGCAAGTGATCAATAGGAAGGTTCCCTGTCCTTGGGTGATTCTCACTTATGTCAGAGAAATTTGGAATATGCAATCGGCAAATGATTTCATTATTCATATTTTCCGAGAGGCTAATAAGGTGGCTGATTCCTTGGCTAATTTCGCCTGCACCATGAAATGTAATTCTTTCTTTCTTTCGCAGTAGCAACTTCCTAAACATACAAAAGGTGCTACTCGTATGGATAAGCTAGGTATGCCTAACATTCGCTTGATGTAATTGTTATTTGTTCCTTTTATGGTAATAAAATTTACCCCCTAGTAGTGCGGTGGTGGAGTGGTTATTCTCTCTACCTCTGGTAGAGGGTGCACTCTCCTACTACACATAGGTAGGGTTTTCAAAAAAAAAAGGTTATTGGAGCTGAGCGGAGGCATTTTGGGCGTGTGGGCCTAGCCTCGTGGGGCATGCTGCATTGTACGGCGAGTTGATAGGGCAACCCCGGGTTGGCCAGGGGAGCAGAAAATAAACGGCTTGTCGCCGCTTGTCTGAGGGTCGGGGGTGGCCTGACCTTGCTGGAGGGTCGCCGTGGGACACAGCTAGGGTGTTCGAGCTGAGGGTTGGCCCCCGGCTTGCTGTAGAGCGGCTGGAATATGCGCGCCCGCGAGGTGT
Organism: Amorphophallus konjac; assembly: GCA_022559845.1. Classification (NCBI taxonomy): domain Eukaryota; kingdom Viridiplantae; phylum Streptophyta; class Magnoliopsida; order Alismatales; family Araceae; genus Amorphophallus; species Amorphophallus konjac. The sequence continues at coordinate 328,275,092 of CM040122.1, read as the reverse complement.
TCGGAGAAATTCCTGACACACGTGCATGGGCCGCATGAGCATGCTGCGGGTCCCCAAAGCCTGTGGTTGACTTAGATAGGTCTCCCTTTGACTTTAGAGGGTTGGAGGAAGGCATCTTGGGGGTAAACCCTGGTCTTGTTGCTGGGTGCCACGTGTCGTGGCTTGAGGTCGGGGCGCCCCTAGGTTGGCCCGGGTGTCTCGGTTAAAGGCGGGTAAACCCGTAAACTAGGTGATCATGGGTGGCCCCGATGAATTGTTGAAGACGCCGTTGGTCACGGTGAGCTGGTTAGGACCCATGATTGGGAGCAGAGTGTCGTAGAAAGGGCTGGGTGAACCATGCCCTAAGGGTGTTCGGGGAAATTCTCGAGCCCTTATTTCTTGATATTTTGCTGGGAAAATTCTCTGGGTACAACAAATGCCCCCCACGGGGCGTGCGTCGGAGGCGGAAACGAGGGCAGATAGCCCGTGAGCTCCTCATTTGTTGTCATTCTAGTTGTATTTTGGCACTTCGTATGCACTTTTGCTAGCATTGTTGTATATGTTGATCCCTGTATGCTGACCATTTTTGTGCAATTGTTTTGCAGCTATGGCGCGATTCGGTAGAGATGACCAGGTTCAGAGGCGTGCGGCCCGTGAGGAGGACCACTGGGTGAGGAGGACTGGGCGGACTTTGCCTCCCTTGGGCCTGCCCGTCGTCACCGTGGCCAACATTGGCCAGCTCGACCTGGGGTGTCTACTGGTAGCTGAGGGTCCCATTGGCAAGGGGACGAGTGGAGCAGGGGCTGTGGAGCTGGCGAGGCTCTCTGAAACTGGCAGGATTTACACCTATGACCGCTCGGGCAGCTACCCGAGAGAGTTTCCTCTGGACCGGCATCTATTCAAGTTCATGAGGAGCTTCGTCCCTGCTGGTGTGGAAGGCGGAGATCCTCTTGTTGCTAGAGAGCGCCGCCGACTGGAGCGGGCCATTTTGCTGGGCAGGGACAACCTCTAGGCGGTTGCCTACTACAACTTCCCAAGTTTTTCTGCAGACTTCTAGAGGCAGCGCCAATTTCCCAGTGAGGATTGCTTGGGCTTCTTCAGCAGGGCGGACCAGTTTTGGGTCCGTGTCGAAGCACTGGGTCCCGCTTCTTGGGACTTGCACGGCCACCACCGGGTCGAGACTGAGGGGGCCATGGGGCTGGTGTTGGAGCCTTCAGGGCTGCAGTTTGCTGGTGAAGGATACGATGACCATAGTCTACTAGATGGGATCTTTCGATAGATGGTCGTGAGTTGGTACGGCCGCTGGGTAGTGATTTCTTCACATCGATACCACCAGGGAGTGACTGAGTGGCTGATGGGGATTGTGCACCACTACAGGGTGCTCCTGGACCGGACTGGGATCAGATACGCCGTGACAGCAACACTATATGGGTACCCCTGCTATACGGGGTTTATTCAGGCACTAGCAGAGCGCTTCAACCGCCAGTGGAACACTGTGGCGACAGGTGAGGGAGAGACCGCGCTGGGCTTGTGGTCTTTGTTCAAGATTTTAGGCTTGCCGATCAGCGGCGAGGGTTATGAGGAGGTGGTGCTTGACGACCTCCATAGCAGTCATACTGACGGGCAGGGCCGCTACCGGGTGCCCCACAGCTACCGTTACTTGCTGAAGCCCTAGAGGGACTTAGCCCTGGCCGGGAGGGAGAAGGCGGCACTTACTCCGCGAGTGACTTTGAAGTCATGGGTCCGTCATTTCTACAACGGGCCGTTCTGCTTTTACTAGGAGCTTGCACGAGATCAGACAACGTTGGAAGAGTATACAGAGGTGGAACTGCAGTTCAGGACCTACTCCAGATACATCTATGCACCACGAGAGGGGTGGAACCGCCATGGACTACTAGACGTGACCCACTTAGCTGCGTATGTGGCATACTGGCTGGCGACGCTTGTGGTCCCCCACGGGGAGGACAGTCTTCTGCGGGCCGAGCTGCTGTGGCCTGCGTGTTTGCTAGCTGAGGGTCGGCGGCTAGTGTTGGCTCCTGCGGCACTAGACAATATCTACCATGGGCTGGGGGCATTGTTAGTACACCCGATGCCATGTGAGCGGAGTCTACTCCTGCCGACCCACTACCTCAGCGTGTGGGCAGGTTTGCTGTTACTTGGGTCGGTAACGTGGACGACGGTAGTGAACCCGACGGCCCCTTTGCTATTCAACTTCATTGGTCAACCGGAAGGAGACGTCGTTGTGCAGCTGGAGGGGGCCAGGAGGGCCCTATCTTACTTTCCGGGGTAGAGGGGAGGATGGGCTCCCGTTTGACTGTGCGTCAAGTGATAGGGCAGCCTGTGCACTACCACATCAGTGGGAGCCAGACGCCACGTTGTACATAGAGTGGGTGATCAACACTCGACCAGCCGTGCTGGCACTACACCGGTCTGTTGTGAGTGTTCTGGAGCCCTACTACCTGCACCGGTTTGCCCGAAACTTCGGTTACGACTAGGCGATCCCTCCAAACCAGGAGTTTCCTTTGACGGGTCAACTGTACAGGAGCCGGGATAGCCATCTGGTAGCAGCGGCTTGGTCGGACTTCTACTGCCATGGGGAGCCAGTGCAGTTGCCGACAAGAGACTTAGATCATCACAGGAGATTCGATGTTCATTATGCCAGATGGTGGTTCGAGCACAGCCATCTGTATCGCCAGAAGGCTCCGGTGATCTGGAAGGCTGAGGAGAGTCAACTTTTACGGGAGGACTAGCCTCCCATTTCGCTGGACAACGAGTACTTGAGGACCCGCTTCTCCCGGATTCGCCAGGATGTAGAGTGGCTTGCGCAGTAGTGGCCCCGAGACGGTCGGGCCTCTTTGTCGTCAGTGCGGGGTTACAGTGGGGCTATCAAGCCTCTAAGGCTGGTGCAAGCAAGGCCTGTGGCTATTGGTGCTGGGACATCGCGGTCGAGGACGTCGAGGAGTTATTGGACTCAGTTCGGAGCCGACTGCGGCTTCTGGAAGAGTACCTCCCTGGACGGAATGCTCCCAGAGGGGAGCTTTGCTGACACTGTGGTCAGCGACTGGAGGCGCCACATTGCTTATGCAATCTGGTCAGCAAGGCCGGTGGAGTTCATCTCTCATATTGAGCGTGCCTACACGCTGAGAGACGTCATGGAGGTGGATGCAAAGGCTGCCCGCGTGCTGGGGTTGAAGCCGGAGCAAGTGGTCCCTCTGCTGTTGGCTGCCTTCGGGGCTTCAGGTAAGACATTTTCTTTATTGTTTAGTCTAGGTCTTACTTCCTTGTGCATGTGACTGAGATATTGTTTACTGGTGTGTTTCTTTGGCAAGCTCCCCAGTAGGGGAAGATCATCTCTCCGCGGAGGTGTCCTCTGGGATCGGGGACGGGGGTCTTCAGCCTAGGCGGAAGCGCCCCCAGGTGGATACAGGTGCAGCGGAGGCTGGGAAGTCCTCTCAAGGACTCCGAGCAGACGAGCACATAGAGGCAAAGGCGGCTTTGAGTAAGTGCGATGCCCACCCTTTATCTTTTGTTGGTTTAGTCATTATGGTTGACTAACCTTGTGTTGTCTGACTGGCTTTCTTACAGCTCCGCTAGAGGCTGGGGCAGAGGTGGCTTTCTCGCCGCCCTTGGAGGCCGATCCCTTGCTGGATGATGAGATCGGGTGCGACATTGACGTTGACGAAGTGCTTCGCATGATGGACGAAACTGGCCCTAATGCCGGGACGTTCCCCGACTTTGAGTCATGGAAGGGTCCCGAAGACATTCGGCCAGGTAGGGTCCCCCGATACTGGTAATGCTCCGTTCCTGGCTATGTTTGCTTTTGGAAATTGACATTGCCATGTACTTCATGCTGAGACGGTGGGGATGCCAGGGGCCATGGCCCCTCCCGAGGCAAGAGATGAGGTGCCCACCCACATCGAGGAGCAAGAACCTGCGGCAACGTAGGACGGTCAGGTAAGTGGCGAGCCATTCTAAGGAGAGTTGTCTCCCCTTTTTTTTGGCGTCTGGCGGACTAAGGTTACTTACTGTGTTTGTGATTTTGTTTGCTAGGTGAGGACCCGGCTGCTACCCTGGAGATGGTCCAGGAGCTAGTGAGCACTGGATAGTCAGTGGAGCTCCCCTCATTTAAGGCCGAGCCGAGAGTGACGGGTGGCCTGGCCGCCCTTATTACTGGAGCCGCGTTGGGGTCGCTACCACCACCGTCGGTGGGGCCGCCCCACCCTCCTTTGCCAGCTGTTGTCTTAGCTTGTACGGTGCGGCTGGTTGGGTCTTCTACCATGGGACCCTCAGGTATGTGACTGGGAGTTAGCCATTCGTTGTGCACTTTAACATCACCCACAGGCGCTAAGATTCTTCTGGTGTTGGTCAGAGGTACTTCATCCCCTTTGGAGGAGGGCGAGCTTCCTCGTGACATGGCTAGAGCTATAGGCGGGGAGCCTACGACTGCGGCTACGGCCAGGGAAGATGAAGAGGTCGTTGACATAGAAGGGATATCTGAGGGGAGCGCCCTGATTGGTGAGTCTTGTGTAAAGCCCTGGATTGGATGATTTTCTTAATGTGAGGTCAGGTTGTGTGCTGACCCTATTGTTTTATTGGTCTAGAGGGGCTTCTGGTTCCACTACCTCCGGTAGTTCTTCAGAGACTTCTTCAGGCTGCTCAGGTAGTGGGAGTTTCATCAAGGAGAGTTCAGGCTCCTCTTCTTATTGGGCCTCCTCCGCCGAGGGGGCTGAGATGGAGGCTACTTCTGGAGGTGCGTGGGGCTCTTTTGTTTCCCCTTTTAGCACTTGTCTATGCTATCCGATAGAATACTGATATTCCTATCTTGTGTGTAGCGCTGGGGTCAGAGGAGGAGTGTGTGCCAGCTCCTATTGCCGATGGTTGGGAGGAGGCTTCCGATCTCCCTACGGCTTCTGGAGGGGACAGGGCTATGGGAGAGGGCTCCCTAGCCGTTGAGGAGCCGTTGCCTTCCCAGACTCCTGCAAGTGACGTTGTAGGCACTGAGGGGCTTTTTCTAGGTGAGGAATGAGAATTCCTTTTTCTAAGGTTTTCCACCTTATTTTTCATGGAAAGTTTCACATGTATTCCTGAATTTCAATTTGTTCTTTCTGATGTTGTGCAGCCTCGACCGGTGTGCAGATGGAGACGAGCAACTCCTCCCCGAGTCTGGAGGTTGAGTGGCCCTCCTCCACTCCGCTGACGGAGCCGTTGGTGGACGTGGGTGTGGGTGCCTCCTTGCTTCAGCGAGCGCGGGGGTACCTTCAGAGTGACCCGCTTCTTTCTCCGGAGGACTTGAGGCAGCATCTAGCGGAGTGCACCCGGGACTACCACATCCTTGGCTTCCCACAGGAGCCTTGGTTGTCCAGGCTGGCTGGGGTATGGGCGGAGTACCAGTGGCTTTGTCAGACGCATGAGAAGAGGGTTCGGAGGCTGGCCGCTCTCCAGGAGGAGCGGGAGCGACTGGATGGGCTTGCGACTGCCGTAGCCGAGCAAAGGACTTGCGCCGATGTGGTAGAGTCACTCTTCAGAGACAGGGCTATTCGGTTGAAGGAGGCCGAGAGCAGGACGGAGGCCTTAAGAAAGGCGTTGGAGGAGCAACAGTCGGCCACGGAGCACGCCAGGGCTGAGTGGCGAGAGGCCGGGAGCATGGTCGAGGCTAGCGCTCAACTTTTGTCCACTCTTGAGGCAGAGCTCGCGGCTGATCGGTCTCGCATGTCGGCACTGGAGAGGAGCGAGTCATGACTCGGCTATGTTCCCCACCCTCTTTTATCATGCTGTATGTCCGCCTATACGGATCTCTTGTTACCCCAAGGGCGTGTCTTGGGCTCCTTTGATATAGCATGAATGACAAACTTCTGAATTTCTTTTGTCATTTCTTGTGACGTCCCACCCTTTTCTTTCTTATGGAAGAATGCTAGATGCAGGTACTAGCGACCATGTACTATTAGTCGTGGTTGATTCTTCTACTATGTGCTGGTGCTGGTGACAAGGAACTGGGTACTTGAATCCGGGTATTGGACCAGAGACTGAGTATTAGTTAGTGGTTGCCGGATACTGGATACACAGGAAGACCTGAGCATAGGGTACTGGGAACTGGGCATTGGATAGTGGGTGCTGAGTGCTGGGTACTGGGGGCTGAGTCCTGGGTACTGGAGATTGGGTACTGGGTACTGGAGGCTGAGTGCTGGGTACTGGAGACTGGGTACTGGGTACTTGATGCTAGAGGCTAATCCCGAATGGGATGTTGGCCAATATTGTAGGGAACGGGGGCTGGGAGCCGACCCGTCTGGGTGTGATGGCCTGTATAACTAGAGACCAGAGGCTGGAGGTTGACCAGTGAGGGTGCTTTGACCTGTATTGCTGGAGTTGTTTGGTTTGTGGGGTTGAAGCTGGGGTTGGCCGGCTAACTGCCATGGTGACGTAGCCGGAAACTGTGACCAGGAGTGAAACTGGTGTTAGAATAGGGGCTGGGACTAACCATTTGAGGTGTTGTAGCTGGAGGCTGGGGCTGGAGATGGGTCTGAGACTAGAACTGGTATTGAGACCAGAACTGGAGCTGGCTGGCTAACCGTTTAAGGTGTTGTAGCCGGAGGCTGGGACTGGGGTTGGATCTTGGACTTGAACTGGTACTGAGACCAGAACTGGAGCTGGCCGGCTAACCGTTTAAGGTGTTATAGCCGGAGGCTGGGACTGGGGCTAGATCAGGTTGGCTAACCACTGAGGTGTGTAGCCAAATGCTAGACCTGGAGACTAGGACTGGTCGGTTGACCGTTGAGGTGGGTAGCCGAATACTGGAACTGGGGACTGGTGGTGACCAACCCACTGGGGTGTGACGGCCATAATACTTTGTAGTGGTGTTGAGCTTGCCATCGGCGAGGCGTCGCGGTCGACGGCTTTCATTGGTGGAGAGTAGAGAGGAAGAGGAAAGATTTTCTTGTTACCAGCTCTACCGCCCTTACGGATTTTTGCTAGAGCTAGCCCCCTATAACTTTTTTCGGTGCGCCCTTGCAAGTTTTCACACTGAGGGGTTACCTGATTTTGCCTGAGGCACCCTTACGGGTTTTCACCTCAGCTGGGTTGGTGGCAATTTTTTTGCCCTCAGTAGTCGTGTGGAGGGAGCTAACTGAGGCCGCCACGGTATCTCTATTTTTAACCCCATATTTTTTCTTTTTTTATTATATATTTTTTTGAATCTAGGGATTATTGTCCGTAGCATACTGTTGTCAGGGGACGTGACCTGAGGTTTGTGTTGTTTGAAGACTTGATATCGTTGTGGCCCTGGTTAGGACTTTTGCAGGGTACTGAGTCATGGCCCCCAAGGGTCATTATATCTTGGTAGAGTGTGACTGGAGTTATAACTGGTGGGTCAGGGAATCAGTAGACATAAATTGTGACTGGGATCATGGTGGTGAACCATGATGAACTGACGACTAGAGCTTCTAGGTTGAAGGTATTTAAGGTGTATGGTCATAGAATGAAGGGGGTCTGGGAATTGGCTGAGACTGAGGTTCATTGGGATAAATGACTGGGATAACGTGTGGATACTAGGGTATGTGGGCCCGCTACAACGGAGCGGAGGCCGAGTGTAAAATGAGCCAACCTAGGTGATATAAACCTAACTGGGAAGAGCAGGGTCAATGAATTAGAGATATGTATTGGTCAGGGACTGGCATGTTTTGGCTGGAGAGGCCTATGATTTGTTGAGAGGTGGGTGGATAGTCAACCTTACTGGTGGAGAGAGATTTTTTTTCTCATTACCGACTCTACCGCCCTTTCAGTTTTTCACCAGAGCCGACCCTATTTAGCTTTTTGCGACGCACCCTTGCGGGTTTTCACGTCAAGGGGTTATCCGATTTTGCCTGAGACGCCCTTGCGGGTTTTCACCTCAGCCGGGTTGTTGGCCATTTTGCCCCTAGTCGCCTCCTTGTGAAGAGGATGACCGAGTCCACCATGATATCTCTATTTCTAACCCCATTTTTTTCTTACCTGGGGGCCTGGCAGCTAAATCATTACTGGTGCTGGGCGTCCTCACTCGTGTGATTGCGGGGATGAAGCTGGGAGGCCGACCTCTGCAAGTGAATAACGGTGGCTCTGAGAGGGCCTGGCTGGCCCTGTTTCTTCACTGGTAGGAAAGACCAGAAGAGGTGGCTGGTCTCACCCCTCAGAGGGGGCTGGTGTCACTGGTGATGGGTGAGGCGCACGCCTTAGTCTGGGTGGCGCGCGAACTCATGCTCTGGGGCGTGGTATAACTTCATGTGTTTACCGTTGAGAGGTGGGAATGGCTTATTACCCTTGTGGTCTACAACCGTGTAGGCCCCACCCTCGTAGACATCATGAATGATGTATGGGCTTCACCAATTAGGTTGTAATTTTCCACTGGAGTGCCACGCCATGACTTCTTTTTCCTTGATCATGACGAGGTCTCCTTGTTTGAGGGCTCGCTGTTGACGAGCTTATCAAAGGCTCGAGCCATGCGAGCTTGGGATACTTGTACGTGCCGGTAGGCCTCGACCCGCTTGCCTTCTAGGCTGGCGAGCTCTTCTAGCCTTCTATGGTATTCATCTGTGTCTGGGCCAACAAAGCCAGTTGTTGGCACCCGTTTTTAGCCCGCAAGTTGCATTATTTCTCTTATTTATCATTTGTGATGTCCCGAATTACCCATTATTTTGGAGCCTTCCTTAGATAGATTTCGAGCCCATTTCATTGTTCCCTAGCCTTTGGACTTTGGAGATCATGATTTCTTAGAGCCCTGGAGCTTATTTTATCAACTTTCGACTTCCAAGTTAGCTTACGGCCCATGTAGGTCGACTTTCTATCAAGCATTCGGCCCCTTTCATTACGCAGTCTTGAAAACGGTTCTTTTTCATATTCTTTTGTTCCTCTATTCAAAAAGTTGTCTTCACCAACGTTGTTTGTCTTTCAAATATCTACAATTTCTTCTTCTATGCGATTATCCAGTTCTACACCGATTTCAAGTTATTCGTGCTTTTCTGGCGTGTTGTGCGGTTCACCTGCATCCCATAATTCTTTCTCTCTGTTCTAGCCAAATTTTCTCCATCTTCTGATCATCTTTTCATCTTACTCTCTTCATAAACATTGTTCATCTTTTAGTTATCTACAATTTCTTTTTCTACCACTTTCGCTAATTCTGCACCGTTTGCCCCAAACTTGTTCAAAATCATCCCGTTCAACCCCTGGAGCCTTGCGGTCACCCCCTAGACCGTTTGCCATCCTTTAGTGGCCCTACGATAGACCGCTAAGGCCGCCCGAGAGTCCAGAGTGAGCTGGACTCTATCAGTTTTCTGTCCGACGGAGGCTGCTTCAAATGATCATATCTTCTTGAATACTCATCCAAATTGATCCCCGTTTGTTCCTATCTCATGCCCTTTGTATTATCTTGAGTTTGGTTCATAGAGCTCGAATTTTCATTGAATATATCTCTTGGAATCTTGATCGAAAGTTCTGGGTATATGTGTCCTAGTTCAACTCAAACTCTATTTTTCAGTGCGATGGGACGTCCTTGCGGCGAGCATATCTTCTAGAATCCTCCTCCAAATCGAGCCCCATTTGTTTGTATCTCTTGTCCTTAGTATTATCTCAAGTTTGATCCATAGAACTCGATTTACCTTAGACTATATCTCCGGGAATCGTGATAAGAAGATGAGGCTTTCTCTGAAAACTCTATATAAACTGCCCAGTTCGCAGTCACGACGGGGCGCTCTTTCTTGGTGTGGGGCGAAGCCATGCTGCACCGCTAACTCAATTCTTCGACCCTGGCTTGAAGAGCGAAGTATTGGCTTTCCATTGCCTCCTTTTGGGCTTGATTTCGTGGTCTATACTCTTAGTTCTCCTCCTCTCAAAATCACAAATCATCACAAAATAATGTTTTTCTGCTACACATGCATTTTTCCCCGTTTTGCATCATCATTTTCTCTATATTCTCTCAATCAAATTTCGTGATTTCAAATCCTATGCATGCACAACACACACACACCTATTATTTCCACACTTCCACAGGGGTTAACAACCTCCCCCGGTGAGTTTGCTCTCAATTTCTACCTTTACTTTATCACTACGGGATTGATGCTACACATGCATATTCTAATGGGTTTTTACCCTTGTTTTGGCTTTGTTTTGCAGGAGAAGCATGAATGAACGTGAGGCCTTCTTCATCTAGCCGGTTGGAAGGAGAAGAGGTTCGATTCCACAAGTTCCCCGCGTCCCGTTGCTTGCACGCAATCAAGTCTTCATCTTTCCTAGGTTCACGGTGCCGTTCCTTTCATCTCTTCATCCCTTCGGCGTTGTTGCAACTTTGGTGGTGATCACGGTATGTTTCCATATCTATTTGCCCCCTTTGCCCCCCTTTTGTTCATACTTTCATTCCGGTTCGTGCTTGTTCATGTTCATACACACATAGTTAGTTGAAGGGGGTGGGTAGAATTATTAAACAATCTACAATTTTTTGGCAATCATGGTGGGACCCCTAGTGTCCATCACATTTATTCATGCCTTTTTGCAAGTTGGGTGTTGGTTTGTGCATATTTAGATAATGTTTCCTTCATTTTCCCACTGTTCTGGGCATTTTCGGGTCTGTCCGGGCCTAGCGGTCACCTCTAGGACCGCTTGGAGAGCCTAACAGTCATCACTGGACCGCTAGGGGCTCTCTGGTTGCCTGGCAGTCTTATGTTAGACCGCAAGGGGTAAAGAAACGGTCGTTTGGTAGACCACTTTCGGATTCTGGCAGGTCTGCACGCAGTGCTCACGGGGTCATGTTCGTCGCGGCATAACTTTTGATCCCGGAGTCCGATTGCACCGATTTTTATTCCATTGGATAGCCCTTTATATTTTCTTTCCATCCATATATCATTTGTAGTATTTGAATCACATTTGCATATTCTAATATTGTCCAACTTTTTACATTTTCTGCATAAGTTCTGCAGGTAGGTGCAGGGACAGGTTCATAGGTACATCTTTGCTCAGTGATTTGATTGCCTTCCCGATGTCTGATTGCACTTATTTTTGTTCCATTGGATAGTCCTTTGTATTAGCTTTCCATCCATAACTTATTTGCATTATTTGGGTCTCATTTGCTTAGTTAAAAATTGTCATCATTTTAGTATTTTATCCATAAAATCTGCATGTGGTCTGCGCACAGGTTCACAGGGGCAACTTTGTTCAGTGATTTGATTGACCTCTCGGGGTCCCATTGATATGTTCTTGGGCCCGTTGTGTGGACCTTTGTATTGTCTTTCCATCCATATACTATTTGTCTTATTTGGATCATGTTTGCATAGTTTAATTTTATCTTGATTGTCTAGTTTTAGGCTAGAAATTGCATGCACTCCGGTGCACATAGGGCCATGCATTGCATATCATAGTCACATTCCTACCTTTGTAAGTGATCCTCTCGCCTCCATATTCCTTGGGGTTTACTAGGTGATCTTATCCGGGACCTCTGTAAGTCCCCGCGAGCCGTGGATTCCCACACAGACGCCGAGATTGTTGTACCTTTTCCACCCCTTAGGCTTGCATTTGCATAAGTGTGAGGGAGTTAACCTTAGTCTACCCAAAGTTTGGACCTTATTCCCATAGGATTCCTATCTTGAGGGAATTATTCTTAACTCAAATCATTAAAAGGTCTATTAAAACCTCTAAAATATTTCCCTATCATATCAACTTGTTTAACTTGGGTGAAAACTCTCACATTGCATTGATTGTGTTGGTTGGGCTTGTCCAGGCCCATTAGTGGTGTTTTGTGTTGCATTCACATATTCTTTGTTGTTAGGCCCATTTAGCTTAGCCCATTTTGTGTGTCCATTGTCTAGTCCATTGTCCCTTGATTCGTTGTCCATTCATCTTTACGTTAGTGGGTCAGTCCCCTCTTGTCCTCGAGCCCATTAAGCCATTGCTTCCCCACCTGTATTGATGTGACACCACCTTGGGGCAGCCACTCGACTGAAGCCCTTGGACCTACAATTGCAAGCAAGTAACTTTGAGCGGAAGACTCACTATAGCGGACCGACTCGCGTAGCGATCACGGTTGCTTATAGGCAAACCAGCGATGGTGGGAAGGGTCCGAGGTGGGACCTTGCTGCTCCAGGGGTATGGCCAGCTTGGGATGGACCCCTAAGGGCCTGGGATGCCCAATTTCGTGGGTGGCCAGCATGCCGAGGGCGTGGGATGTAGTGTCTCGGTCACAACTCACCCGCGGTGGCACTCAACTTGATGAGAATTTGGGACTGGGCACTCACCTCACCGTCGACGAGCAACTTAGAAACAATACTTGATGTGACACGACCTCGGACCTAATGCAAGCAAGCACAATCGCATTCAAAACGGGCCAAATTGGGCCACCGCTCTATCGTCACTCACCCAAGCCCGGGGTGACTTGGCAATGCCAAGGGGAGGATGTGGGGTTGGGCCCTTGCTGGTAGAGGGCCAGCAAGGCCAAGACTTGATTCTCAAAGGGTGGGGATACCCAAATCAAGGGGGCCGACAAAGTGCCAAAGGCACCGGTTGCAATATTCCCACGGTGATCACTCAAGTTTATGGGGCTTGAGGATCGGGCTCTCACTCGCATAACCAGCGGAATTAGAACTAATATTGAAAGACAAGGACTAAGTGGAGTGAAGATTTGAGCACTTACTCGACCGGATTGAAGAAACCGGTCCCGGTCGGAGACGAGGGCGAGCGGGGAGGCGAGTGGATCCCAACACGCCACGGCGGTGTCGCTTGACCTGCCCAAACAAGTTACAACACTACACCTCACGTAGGAGGGGGATCTTGGGGTGGGGGTTAATAGAAATTACAATCAATACTACCTCCACACAGGGAGGGACCTTCAGTCGGTCAAGCGGGGTGGGGAAACTAAAGCAAAGAACGAGGAATAAGGGTGGACGTCGAATCTGCTTGCTGTCTGCGAGCCGAGATAGAGAGTCGGTGTTGCTGCTGTAGATCTTGATCAGGAATTTTTTTGACGACGAAACTAGAGGGAAAACCTTCGTAGCTGGAAGGGGAATGCCTCAGAATTTTCTTAATTTCCTCTGGAGTCGCTGCTGGTCGGAGTAGGAGCTTGAACATGGCCTCTGTTTCTTGGACTAGTAGGGGTAGGTCACCAACAGTAGGATGCAGAGGCTGTCCTGGCCGCTCCCGAACTCCAAATTTGATGCCGTCAGCGCCGTTTGAACCGTGGGTGAGTCCTCTTTGCAGAAAAAGAAACGGGGACACCAGAAGAGGATGGAGACAATCTGTGGAACCAGAATAGTGAGGAGGGGTCGGTGCAGACTGTAGAAGGCAGAACTGCACGTTTGGGGGAGAAAATTGGTAACTTCTGCTCCCGGATGCTGAATGAACTTCCGCTTCTTGAATATGAAATTAGACAGGCCAAAGAGGAACTTTGAAGAATAACTTGAAGACTGATTCCTTCAGGGTCCGTTGTGGCAGAGCTTCTAAACTGGTTCAGGTCCTTAGCCAAGGCAGAACCGCGCAGCTGTGGAAGAATGGACCTCCAGGATGGCTCAAAGATCGGAAGAAGACGAAACCACTTCGGTTGCGAAGATGACTGGCAGACGCTTCCGACGATGGCTCTTGGGTCTTCAAACTCGTCCGTAGGTGATCGTGGTGGCCGCTGCAAGCTGCTGCTCTGTTGTAGATCTTCAGTTGAGAGCTGTAGGTTGATGATGATGGGGGGGAATGGGGTATATGGGAGGGGGAATGGGGGTGGATGAGTGTGGGGAAAGCCTGGGCTGTGAGGGGGTCTAGGAGGGGGTGTTCTAAGGTGGGGGAAGGGAAGAATGGGGTCTGGAAGGGGGTCTAACAGGTGGTGGGAGGAGGAGCTACGAATTTGGGAAGGTGGGTGAGAGGAGAAGGTGAGGGGGGGCACAAGTGAGTGGAGGGAAGGGTGGATTTCAAATTCAAATATGCTTTGGAAGTTGTGGGGTTATGTGGGGAAGGGGTTGATTGTGTTGGAATGGGGAAAGTGGTGTTGGAATGTGGAGGATGGTGTTGGAATGGTGAGGGATCTCCTTGGGACTAGGGGGGTGGAGTAATGGAGGCCATGGGGAAGTGGAGGGCTTTAATGATGGTAGGTGGGGGTTGAGGTGGTTGGGAAAGGAGGAGAGAGAAGAAAATTTGAAATTGGGTGTTGAGGAGAGAGAAAGTAGAGTGAAAAAGAGGGATTAGGAGAGGGAAGGGTGGGGAATCTCTCCCCTAGGGTTTCTCACCCAAAAAATATTAGAATCACTCCACTAAACTAAGCTTTGGATACTCAAATGGTATTTTTCATTGATTCATTCATTAAGTTGAAATGGGGGGAATGTGGTCCTATATATAGGAAATCCACATTTCTACAAAAGTCCCTTACAAAAGACTCAATAACAAATAACCGAAGGGGTAGGGGGGGCTCATGGGCCAAGCCCGAAGAATTGGGCCCAATAGCACATTACACAATCTAATGACACTCAAACTTAGGAAAATAAATGTAAGACCTAGGAACATGACTCAAATAAAAGGGAAAATACATCAAATGACTCAAATAAAATTACATAGGACTCAAAATTAAATGACTAAACCATGCCGGATGCAACCGGGGTGAGGAGACAAACGGTAAACATGGGCATGGGAGGTGATGTCCCCATCATACTGCCGGGTTGCGGAGAAATCGACTCTGTCGAGTAAGTGTCCTTCCCTCCTTGGAGGGTGTAGAAGTGGTACCACCCTCAAGTCTCCCGAACGAGACCGATCCATCCACCTGCCGAGATAGCGCTCATATACCTTGCTCCGAGTGGTAGTGACTTGTTCATCCAATATTTGTTCAATTTGTTCACGCTGGGCTCTCTTGGCTGGTGGTTTATCATCATGGGTGGGTGCTCTCTCAAGGGAAGAAGTAGGCTCAATCTCTTCACTAGGTACCACCGTGGGTCCCTTATATGGCACTAGGTCGGTAACATTGAATGTGGGACTTATTCCATACTCCTCATGGAGATCTAACTCGTTGACATTTGCACCTATGCACCTCAAGACCTAGAAGGGACCAGCCCCACGTGGCCTCAGTTTAGAGTTGGCTCCCGGGGAGAGCCTCTCAATCCTTACCATCACAAGGTCACCTACTTGGAATTCTTGGTGATGCCGATGAGAGTCGGCCAGCCTTTTATAAGCCTCATTCTTTTTGCTGATGTGCTTGCAAAGGTTTTCATGCAATTTTGTGAATGCTATCCTTTTAGTGGTTGTGGGTGGACCTGGACAACCATAGATGGACCTATCCTGCCATGATGCCAGATGGACCATGATGAACCTTGGTGGGCCGGTGCAACCATTTGTGGACTTATCATGCAATGTTGTCATGTAGACTTTGGTGGGCCTAGGTGGGCCGTGGCAACCGTAGGTGAACCTATCATGTAAAGTGGTGATGAATGTGGGGGGGCCCGGACATCCGTACATGCTTTTGACATGCTTAAGATCCATGATGAATGAAGGAGGACCATGACATCCGAATGTGGCCCACTCATACTTTCTACTTGACATGTGAGTGATGTGAATGAATGGACCCAACATAGTGTTCATGCCAAGGGGTGTGGAAAGCCTAGACACATGCATGCTTTTCCCAAAAGTGACTTCCATGTGTATAGGTGTGGGACAACCTTTGAACTCCTATTGGAAAGGATCGAATGGATCTAAGAAGGTGGTCATCATGGGGTGGGGCACCACCTTATTCCCTAGGGATATATGGTCCAAGGTTATGGCTCCCAAGGTGCAGCCCGGGTCATGGATGAGGTGGGTTTGGCCTAATATGGTGAGTGAGGGTAGGACAGGGTGGGTGGTTGGTAAGATGGTTGGGTCATATGAGTCCCTTGACTCCCATTGGAAGGGATCATATGGATCGTAAAATAGGTCACTTAGGGGGAGGAACTCCATGTCCTCAAGATCCTTAAAAGGTGTTAAGTCATCCTTCCCTATGATAGTTGGGCCAATGTTCTTGACAAGTGGGTCGGCCATGAGTGGAGGGCTTGGCTCTCTACCCGATATAAAAAGCTCCAATTGGAGGAGAAGGTCGGGCTCATCGGGTGTGGGGAGGAATAGAAGGAGGTCGCTAGTGTAGCAACCAATGGTGCAAACTAAGGTGATAGACCCGATGCATAGGTGTAGGAGGCCAAGGCTCCTAGGTTGTTCGGCTATAGGGGTCAACATACTAGTGAACTCAATTTGCCATGCTAGGCTCTTAAGAAGATCCCCTAAAGTTTCCACTTGGTAGGATGCTTGGATTGTGGTGTGATAGGAGAAGAAGGGCACTAGGGGAAAATTTTGTTCTATGGGAGGGCAAACATGGGCCGAGATCTCTCTAATTAGGCTCTCCCTTAGCCACCTAACAAGGGACTCTTCTAAGATGATTTCGGCCTTATCTAGAGGGGGTGGTGTAGGGTGAAGATCCTCGTGCGAGGCTTCCTCTTCAATTGGGACATGGGTGCTCTCCATGGAGGGGATAGGTTCCCGAGAGGTATTTGTCTTTATGTGGCAAAGCGGGTGGACTACTTCTTCCAAAGCTAATGGAGTGGGAAGGTTCTTTGATGGTGGGGTGATGATGGCCGGAGTATGGTGCACCCGGGGTGGTGAACAATGACGGGATTCCCGCGGGTGGGAGAATACAAGGTTGTTGAATGTAAAGGTTCCCGAAAGGTGGGGTGGATGCACTAGGCAAGTCCGACGTGTTGGCTCGATGTAGGCATTCCTTTCATCTAACCATTTCTTACCTAGGATTATACATGGACCCGCCAATGTTCCCTTTTGACACCAAGCCCCATCCAAATACTTAGTCTTCCCGAACCATTTATGGAATTCAATGAAGACTTGGTCTCCATTGTGCACAATTTGTCCGGTCCTACAAAGAGAGGTAATGATATCGGGGGACACCCAATTTTCAGATTCTAGGTCAATGAAATCAATTTCTATGGGCTCCCCATTAGGTAACCATGCATGGGATATGATTGGGAGAGGGGCCATGTGACCCAAGACTCAACGTTAACAATGATGGGTTTGCACGGTTCGGACAAGAATGTAAGCATGCCCTAGGACTTGACTTGTAGAGACAAGTCAATGACTTGCTCTGATACCACTTGATGTGACACGACCTCGGACCTAATGCAAGCAAGCACAATCGCATTCAAAACGGGCCAAATTGGGCCACCGCTCTATCGTCACTCACCCAAGCCCGGGGTGACTTGGCAATGCCAAGGGGAGGATGTGGGGTTGGGCCCTTGCTGATAGAGGGCCAGCAAGGCCAAGACTTGATTCTCAAAGGGTGGGGATGTCCAAATCAAGGGGGCCGACAAAGTGCCAAAGGCACCGGTTGCAATATTCCCACGGTGATCACTCAAGTTTATGGGGCTTGAGGATCGGGCTCTCACTCGCATAACCAGCGGAATTAGAACTAATATTGAAAGACAAGCACTAAGTGGAGTGAAGGTTTGAGCACTTACTCGACCGGATTGAAGAAACCGTTCCCGGTCGGAGACGAGGGCGAGCGGGGAGGCGAGTGGATCCCCACACGCCGTGGCGGTGTTGCTTGACCTGCCCAAACAAGTTACAACACTACACCTCACGTAGGAGGGGGATCTTGGGGTGGGGGTTAATAGAAATTACAATCAATACTACCTCCACACAGGGAGGGACCTTCAGCCGGTCAAGCGGGGTGGGGAAACTAAAGCAAAGAACGAGGAATAAGGGTGGACGTCGAATCTGCTTGCTGTCTGCGAGCTGGGACAGAGAGTCGGTGTTGCTGCTGTAGATCTTGATCAGGAATTTTTTTGATGACGAAACTAGAGGGAAAACCTTCGTAGCTGGAAGGGGAATGCCTCAGAATTTTCTTAATTTCCTCTGGAGTCGCTGCTGGTCGGAGCAGGAGCTTGAACAGGGCCTCTGTTTCTCGGACTAGCAGGGGTAGGTCACCAACAGTAGGATGCAGAGGCTGTCCTGGCCGCTCCTGAACTCCAAATTTGATGCCGTCAGCGCCGTTAGAACCATGGGTGAGTCCTCTTTGAAGAAAAAGAAACGGAGACACCAGAAGAGGTCGGAGACAATCTGTGGAACTAGAAGAGTGAGGAGGGGTCGGTGTAGACTGTAGAAGGCAGAACCGCGCGTTTGGGGGAGAAAATTGGTAACTTCTGCTCCCGGATGCTGAATGAACTTCTGCTTCTTGAATCTGAAACTAGACAGGCCAAAGAGGAACTTTGAAGAATAACTTGAAGACTGATTTTTTCAGGGTCCGTCGTGACAGAGCTTCTAAACTGGTTCAGGTCCTTAGCCAAGGCAGAACCGCGCAGCTGTGGAAGAATGAACCTCCAGGATGGCTCGGAGATCGGAAGAAGACGAAACCACTTCGGTTGCGAAGATGACTGGCAGACGCTTCCGACGATGGCTCTTGGGTCTTCAAACTCATCCGGAGGTGATCGTGGTGGCCGCTGCAAGCTGCTGCTCTGTTGTAGATCTTCAGTTGAGAGCTGTAGGTTGATGATGATGGGGGGGAATGGGGTATATGGGAGGGGGAATGGGGGTGGATGAGTGTGGGGAAAGTCCGGGCTGTGAGGGGGTCTAGGAGGGGGTGTTCTAAGGTGGGGGAAGGGAAGAATGGGGTCTAGAAGGGGGTCTAACAGGTGGTGGGAGGAGGAGCTTCGAATTTGGGAAGGTGGGTGAGAGGAGAAGGTGAGGGGGGGCACAAGTGAGTGGGGGGAAGGGTGGATTTCAAATTCAAATATGCTTCGGAAGTTGTGGGGTTGTGTGGGGAAGGGGTTGATTGTGTTGGAATGGGGAAAGTGGTGTTGGAATGTGGAGGATGGTGTTGGAATGGTGAGGGATCTCCTTGGGACTAGGGGGGTGGAGTAATGGAGGCCATGAAGAAGTGGAGGGCTTTAATGATGGTAGGTGGGGGTTGAGGTGGTTGGGAAAGGAGGAGAGAGAAGAAAATTCGAAATTAGGTGTTGAGGAGAGAGAAAGTGGAGTGAAAAAGAGGGATTAGGAGAGGGAAGGGTGGGGAATCTCTCCCCTAGGGTTTCTCACCCAAAAAATGTTGGAATCACTCCACTAAACTAAGCTTTGGATACTCAAATGGTATTTTTCATTGATTCATTCATTAAGTTGAAATGGGGGGAATGTGGTCCTATATATAGGAAATCCACATTTCTATAAAAGTCCCTTACAAAAGACTCAATAACAAATAACCGAAGGGGTAGGGGGGGCTCATGGGCCAAGCCCGAAGAATTGGGCCCAATAGCACATTACACAATCTAATGACACTCAAACTTAGGAAAATAAATGCAAGACCTAGGAACATGACTCAAATAAAAGGGAAAATACATCAAATGACTCAAATAAAATTACATAGGACTCAAAATTAAATGACTAAACCATGCCGGATGCAACCAGGGTGAGGAGACGAACGGTAATCATGGGCATGGGAGGTGATGTCCCCATCAATACTAAGCTAAGCAGAGTTAAACCAGCAAGGAGAGGGGGCCAGAAGCTCACCTGATCAGTGTGAAGATGCCGATCCCGACCGGAGACGATGGCGAACGGGGAGGCGTGGGTATACACCCGCACGCCGTGCCGATGTAGCTTCGGATGGCGACCTGCTAGTACACTCACTACACCTCACGCAGGAGGGGGATCTCGGGGTGGGGATTAACTTGAATTACAACTAAAACAACCTCCACGCAGAGAGGGGCTGTAAGCCTACCAGGCAGGGTGGGGAAATCTATGCTAGAAACCAAATGCGAGGAGGCCGTCGATTTTGTCCACTCTCTGGAACAGTGGACAGACAGTCGCTGTTAGCATCGCTACGGACTCACCCGAACTCCGTTTGTGACAAAACCAGCGCCAAAACCTCCTGGGTTGGCCCAGGAGGACGTCAGAATTATTGGGAAATTTCCTGACATTGTCGGTGGCCGGGACAAGGGCTGGACCAGGGCTGGACTGCTCTGGCACTGACTGCTCTCAGGTTGCTACTACTGGAAGATGAAGGTGCCACGAAAGCTCCCGGTGTCCGAATGATGCTGGACCAGAACCGCTGTGTCCATGGACAAGTCCTCTTCGAGCCAGGACCAATGGGGCCATCGTCAGATGTCGGAGCTGACCGCGAATACCAGAAATGTGGAAGGGGGTCGAATCTATCACCTCAAAAACTGACCTGCACACTCTGGGTGTAAAATTTGGAACTTTATGCTTCGGTGTCCAAACAGCGCCCTACTTCTTGGAGATGGTAGAGAACTTGGAGAAGAAGACCTCAGCCAAAAATTTACGTCCAAATTCATCCTGGAGCAGCCGGGGTCGCTTCTTTCCTTGGCTTCTGGTTCCCTGGCGGAGCAGTTTTGCGCAGTCGTGGGAGATAGGCTCTCCCGGGCAGCTCGGAGCTCGGACAGATGCGAGACCACCTCGACTGCGAAGCTGACTTGATGATCTTTCCACCGGTATAGGATATGCCACCAGGAGACTCGTGGTGACCAAGAGGTAGCCTCTGCAACTCCGGGGTACTCTGCTGTTGCAAACTGCTACTTGATCTGCTACTTGGTGAAGGTAAATGGAGTAGGAAAGGGGGGCCAATACAACAAGGGGTGAGGGGTAATGGCTGTGGAGGAAGGGGGAGGGTGTTAGGGGTTGATGGGGGTTGTTGGGGGAGGGAGGGGGGCGGAGCTAGCAGAGGGTGGGGGTCTGGTCCGACCAAGTAGGGAATGGGGGGATGGAGAGGGGTCCGGCCTAGCAAGGTGGAGGAGAGGTGGGGGCTGCGACCAAGGGATGTTGGGGAAGAGGGAGAGGCTGGGGCACAACCCTCAAGAGGTGGAGAATTCAATTGGGGCCTTGGCGAGGTGAAAGGTTGGCTTGGGAAGGGGAAAGATGGCTTGGAGAGAGTGAAGGGGTGCCTAGGAATACCAAAGGTTGCTTTGGTAGATGGGGGAAGTAATGGGACAATTGAATGGAGTATGGGGAGGGGAGAGGAGCTTTAATGAGGATTGAATGGGGTAGAGAGAGAGAGAAATTTGAAATTGGGGGGGGGGAGGAGAGAGAAAGGGGTCGCCCCCTAGAGAGAGAAGGTGAGGGGAGAGAGAGAGGGTATCTCACCCTAGGAGAAGAAATCACACAATTTTGTGGAAACTCAAATTCAAAATCTCATTCATTCATTCATTAGTTCTCAAATGAGGGAATGGGGTCCTATTTATAGGAATCCCATAATTTAACATAAGTCCCTGACTTTTAGACTAATGACAAGAAACCAAGGGGGAAGGGGGCGCCCCTGGGCCTAGCCCACTTAATTGAGCCCATTAACCAACCTAACCAACCTAATGACAATTAACTTAGGTAGATGACTCATTAACATAGGGACTTGACTGAAATAAAAGGAAAATTACATAATTATGACTCAAAAAAAATATGAAAATTACATGCCATGACTCAGAAAAATGTGGTGAACATCATGGAGCACTGCTGGGGAACAACGGGATCCTCAAAAAAAATGGGATGGTTGGTGATGTCCCCATCATTCCCCCGGGGTGCGGAGAACTCGAGTCTGTTGAGTTTGGGTCCACTGGGCAGGTGGTCTTCCAAGGTAGCTCTGGGTGAGCCATGACCTCCAAACTCAACCCCGCGTCCTTGACCGGGGGACAGTGTTTCAGCTTCTCAAGGTGGCACGGACACACCCTTTTGCCGGTGATGGTACCCTGCTTGCCTAGTATTGCCTTTGTGTGCACACATCGGACTCTCAGGCTGATATGTGGAGGCTCTCCGAGGGTATCTCTCTCAAAGGAGGGTATAGGCTCGAGGCACTCACTAGGATCCACCGTGTTACCCTTAGAGGGTGCCTGGTCTAGCACGTGAGAAGTGGGGTATATCCCATAACCCATCGGTAAGTCCAATCCATAAGCTGTGTTGTCACAACCACTCGGAACTTGGGAAGGTCTAAGTCCTCGTGCCCTCGATTTGGAGGTGACCCTAGGGTAGGGCCACTCCAATCTCACCATCACTAGATTGTCCACATGGGACTCCAAGTGGCGCTCGCGAGCTTTTGTCCACTCCTTGTGAACCTCACCGCACGTTGCTTGGTGCTTGCTTAGACGCTCATGCCATGCACTACGATGCAGTGTGGGGGTGAAATGTATGGTATGCAAGGGTGGACCAGGACAACCATATGTAGACCAATCATGCTTTGATGCCATGAAGACTTTGATAGAATTGGGAGGGCCGGGACATCCGTAGGTGAGCCCAGTATGCATGGACGTAGCCAATGCCGGGGGTCCTGGACATCTGTGAACTCCCCTAACATGCATATGACCAATGATGAACGTGGGAGGACCTTTATACCCGAATATGGATCACTCATGCTTCCTACTTGACATGTGGGTGATATGAATGAATGGACCTAACATATTAATCATGCCAAGTGGTGTAGTATGCCTAGGCACATGCATTCCTATCCCAGAGATGACTTCCATGTACGTGGGTGTGGATTGGCCCTTGAGCTTCCATTTGAATGGATCAAAGGGATCTAAGAAGGGGGTCATCATGGAGTGGGGCAATTCCTCAATCCCTATTTGTATTTCACCCATGGTCATGGTTCCCTTGGTGTGGACTGGGTCTTGGGAGAGGTGGGCTTGGTCCAACATGGTTGGTTGGGGTAGGAAAAGGTTGGTGGTGAGTAAGGTGGGTGGGTATAGGAAGGGATCGAAGGGGTCATGGTAAGGGTCACCTAGGGAGAGGAGCTCTAGGTCCTCATGGTCCTCACAAAGGGGTGAGGCATCCTCCTCTAATGAAATAATTGGGCCGAAGTCTTTGGTGGGATGGTCGGCCATGAATGGAGGGCTTGACGTTCTACCCGAGATAAGCAACTCTAATTCGTGGATAGCATCGGGCTCATCGGGTGTAGGGAGGAATAGAAGGAGGTCGCTAGTGTAGCAACCCACAGTGTAAACCACGGTGATAGACCCGACACATAGATGTAGGAGTTCAAGGCTCCTTGGTTGGTCGGCCATTGTGGTCAACATGCCAGTCAACTCCATTTGCCATGCTAGGCCCTTACGGAGATCTCCTAATGTCTCCACTTGGTTAGATGATTGGATGGTCGTGTGATAGGAGAGGAGCACTATAGGAAGGTATTGCTCCATATGAGGGCAAACATGGGCCATGATCTCTCTAATTGGGTTCTCCTTTAGCCAACCTAAAAAGGGGTTCTCCTAAGATGAGCTCGGCCCCAACTAGGGAGGGTGGTGTAGGGTGAAGACTACCGTGCGAGGTTTCTTCTTCAACTTGGACATGTGTTTCCCCCATGATTGGGATAGTGACCATGGTGTTCTCCTCTTCTAGGTGGTCGGGTGTGTGCGCAACGATGCTTTCTACACATGGGATGGTAAGGTTCTTGGTGGGTGGGGTGGTGGTAGCCGACGAATGGTGCACCCGGGGAGGTGAGCAAGGTCGGACGTGGGTTGGAATTGGGAGTGGAAGTAGTGGAGGCTTAAGTAGGGGTAGGATTGGGGTTGGTAGTGGAAGATGGGTGGGTTGGGGAGGATTGAATTGGTTGGTCTTGGGAGGTGTGTCCCTTATTGGGGAAGATGGCGGGGCGGAGGCAGGGGCCAAAGGGGCTTGAGTAGTGTAGATTGGAGAAGGGGGTTTAGGTTGGGGTGTGGTGGCTATCTTGGGCCTCGGTGGAGGGGTGGACACGGGGTCCACTTGGGTTTGTATGGTGAGGGTTGGTTGAGTGACTTTGGGTTGGGGAGTGGTGTCCCTCATGGGGGGAACCGGGTCAATTAGGGGTCTTTTGCCCTTGGGACCGGCCGGTTGTGGAGGAGTGAGGGTGTGGGCCAATTTGGTTTGAACGGTGGTGGTTAGGTAGCAAAGTGTAGAGGTGTTGATCGGGGTTGGAGGTGGTGTGTGTTGTGGGGGTTGGGAGATGTAGAGGGCCTTTATGGCGGCTTTGAATTGGTCGGGAGAGAATGGAGGAGTGGTAGCACTCCTCGAACTATGGCTCTCCAAGTAGGGAGGGGGACGCTGGGGATTGTAGATCTTCCTAAGTTCTACCTTCATCTCTTGCCATGAAGAAATGGGCTCTTGCTTCCTAACCCTTCTTAATCCTTCTATGTGCTCCCACTTACTCTTGGCTTGACCCTGAAGTCGTCCCTTGGCCTTGCGGACTCTCATGGGTCCATATACCCAAGTCCTCTCAAAGTCTTAATCCATGGTAGCCTCCCATTTTAGGTAGGCATTAGGACTAGATCTGTCAAAATGAAAATCCCCATCTAGCATGATGTCCATGAGCAAGGGGTCAATTGGACCTTTGTGGAAGGCCGAGTTGTGGGGAATTGACCAAAGAGGGGTATACATGATGATGCATTGGGTGGCCTGATGATGACTCTAATGCAAGCGTGCCCTAGGACTTGACTTGTAGAGACAAGTCAATGACTCGCTCAGATACCAATCTGATGTGACACCACCTTGGGGGTGGCAGCCACTCAGCTGAAGCCCTTGGACCTACAATTGCAAGCAATTAACTTTGAGCGGCAGACTCACTATAGCGGACCGACTCGCGTAGCGATCACGGTTGCTTGTAGGCAAACCGACGATGGTGGGAAGGGTCCGAGGTGGGACCTTGCTACTCCAGGGATATGGCCAGCTTGGGATGGACCCCTAAGGGCCTGGGATGCCCAATTTCACGGGTGGCCAGCACGCCGAGGGCGTGGGATGTAGTGTCTCGCTCACAACTCACCCGCGGTGGCACTCAACTTGAAGAGAATTCGGGACCGGGCACTCACCTCACCGTCGATGAGCAACTTAGAAACAATACTAAGCTAAGCAGAGTTAAACCAGCAAGGAGAGGGGGCCAGAAGCTCACCTGATCAGCGTGAAGATGCCGATCTTGACCGGAGACGATGGCGAACGGGGAGGCGTGGGTATGCACCCGCACGCCGCGCCGATGTAGCTTCGGATGGCGACCTGCTAGTACACTCACTACACCTCACGCAGGAGGGGGATCTCGGGGTGGGGATTAACTTGAATTACAACTAAAACAACCTCCACGCAGAGAGGGGCTGTAAGCCGGCCAGGCGGGGTGGGGAAATCTATGCTAGAAACCAAATGCGAGGAGGCCGTCGATTCTGTCCACTCTCTGGAATAGTGGACAGACAATCACTGTTAGCATCGCTACGGACTCACCCGAACTCCGTTTGTGACGAAACCAGCGCCAAAACCTCCTGGGTTGGCCCAGGAGGACGTCAGAATTATTGGGAAACTTCCTGACGTTGTCGGTGGCCAGGACAAGGGTTGGACCAGGGCCGAACTGCACTGGCGCTCACTGCTCTCAGGTTGCTGCTGCTGGAAGATGAAGGTGCCACGAACGCTCCCGATGTCCGAATGATGCGGGACCAGAACCGTTGTGTCCTTGGACGAGTCCTCTTCGAGCCAGGGCCAACAGGGTAATCGTCGAATGTTGGAGATGACCGCGAAGAGCAGAATAGTGGAAGGGGGTCGAATCTATCACCGAAAGAACGGACCTGTGCACTTTGGGTATAAAATTTGGAAGTTTGTTCTCCGGTGTCCAAACGGCGCCCTACTTCTTGGAGATGGTGGAGGACTTGCAGAAGAAGACCTCAGATAATAAATCACGTCCAAATTCATCCTAGAGCAGCCGGGGTCACTTCTTTCCTTGGCTTTTGGTTCCCTGGCGTAGCAGTTTTGCGCAGTCGTGGGAGAATGGCTCTCCCGGGCAGCTTGGAGCTCGGACAGATGCGAGACCATCTCGACTGCAAATCTGACTTTACGATCTTTCCACCAGTATAGTATATGCCGCCAGGAGACTCGTGGTGATGAAGAGGCAGCCTCTGCAGCTCCGAGGTACTCTGCTGTTGCAAACTGCTACTTGGTGAAGGTAAATGGAGTAGGAGAGGGGGGCCAATACAGCAAGGGGTGAGAGGTAATGGCTGTAGAGAAAGGGGGAGGGTGTTAGGGGTTGATGGGTGTGGTTGGAAGAGGGAGGGGGGCGGAGCTAGCAGAGGGTGGGGGTCTGGTCCGACCAAGCAGGGAATGGGGGGGATGGAGAGGGGTGCAGCCTAGCAAGGTGGAGGGGAGGTGGGGGCTGCGACCAAGAGATGTTGGGGAAGAGGGAGAGGTTGGGGCACAGCCCTCAAGGGGTGGGGTATTCAATTGGGGCCTTGGGGAGGTGAAAGGTTGGCTTGGGAAGGGGAAAGATGGCTTGAGAGAGTGAAGGGGTCCCTAGGAATACCAAAGGTTGCTTTGGTAGATGGGGGAAGTAATGGGACAATTGAATGGAGTACGGGGAGGGGAGAGGAGCTTTAATGAGGATTGAATGGGGTAGAGAGAGGGAGAAATTTGAAATTGGGGGGGAGGAGAGAAAAAGGGGTCGCCCCCTAGAGAGAGAAGGAGAGGGGAGAGAGAGGGTATCTCACCCTAGGAGAAGAAATCACTTAATTTTATGGAAACTCAAATTCAAAATATCATTCATTCATTCATTAGTTCTCAAATGAGGGAATGGGGTCCTATTTATAGGAATTTCATAATTTAACATAAGTCCCTGACTTTTAGACTAATGACAAGAAACCAAGGGGGAAGGGGGCGCCCCTAGGCCTAGCCCACTTAATTGAGCCCATTAACCAACCTAACCAACCTAATGACAATTAACTTAGGTAGATGACTCATTAACCTAGGGACTTGACTCAAATAAAAGGAAAATTACATAATTATGACTCAAAGAAAATACGAAAATTACATGCCATGACTCAGAAAAAAGTGGCGAACATCATGGAGCATTGCTGGCGAACAACGGGATCCTCGAAAAAAAATGGGATGGTCGGTGATGTCCCCATCATGTATTCTCCTTGATATCCTTGTATTAAGTCTCTATTTGCCCTCATGGAGCATCATTCCAACCCCTTGTATCATCCTTTTCCCCAATCTTCTTCATATTCCCGAATGGAATCCTCATCCCACGCGGACCCACCTTCCCGTGGTCCCTCTGATCCGTCTGAGGAATAGGCTAATCTCATGGCCCATCTTTCAAGCCTTGTTCACCAAATGGACTCGGCCTAGGCCTAACGTCTCATTGCATCTCATCTTAATGGGCCTTCTTATCATAATAGGCCCTTCTCCCTTCATGGGCCTTTGCCTTCTCCTTCATATGATGCTGGCCCAATTGCTAATGGGCTTTATTCTCTTAATGGGCCTCATTCTTATGCCCATGTTGTTACTGGCCCATTCAACCCCTGTTCCAATGTCTCTTCCAGGCCCACACATTCTTCCACTCCCGGAATGTGCTTTTCTTCTCCTTCTCAGCCCAGATCCTCTTATCCGGCCCATTATCATCTTGGTCCGAATTCACAACCTCTTGCTCAAGTTGGCCCATATTACTCTTGATCTCTCCCTACCCAGGAGATGGTTGCTCAAACCCAACGCCAGCTTGATGAACTTTAACGCCGGATCGATCCCAAATCCATCTTAAGTATTCCATTCGCATTTCAAGGTCTTCGACTCCCGCCATCATCGTAAATTCCCGCATATCACCCTTATGGTGGAGTCGGTGACCCGTATGTGCCCTTGAAGGAGTTTCTTTATGAGTCGGCCCAATTTTGACATGACGAATGCTTAATGGCCTATCTATTCAGTCTGTCATTGGAAGGCCTGGCTCGGGATTGGTTCCTTTCATTGTCGCAAGAGAAGATTGTGAATTTCCAAGTTGTTCAAGAAAAATTTCTTCAGCAGTTTCAAGACTAGGTTGGGCCGAGATATTCTATGGTGGATCTGGCCCATGAGAAGATGAAGCCCGAAGAGGAGTTCTGCACCTTTGCCGATCGCTGGCGTCGCCTTGCCACGTAGGTCCCGGGGCACATTCCGGAGCAGTAGCAAATCAAGATGCTGATATCCAATGCAACGCCCGAGTATCGCTTCATCTTAGCCCTCAACGACATTACCTCCTGGCAACAATTATACAGCCGAGCCCGCTTCATTCACCAACAAATCCAAGATTCCCTTGACCCCAAGTCTCCACCATCCACCTCTACATATCAACCTTCACCCTCCACGTGCCAACCCTATGCTCCCATGAGTCAGCCCGCCATGAGTCAGCCTTCCATCGCATATCCCTCCACAAGCCAACCTCCCGCCTCTACATACCCATATGCCTCCGCATATCAACCTTCCATGAGTCAGCCTCCTAAGTCAGCATACCGGTCTTCATCTCCACCTCCGGTCAAGGGAACACCATACCCCGTGCAAGTAGATGTCGTCTATATACCCCCTCATCCCGCTCCACATATGCCTTCACCAAATCCCTCCACTAGTTGCCATGCACCATTGCCTGCGCAACCCCCACAACCTTCTCCACCATTACATATCCCTCGGCATCCACCTTGCCCGAAGCAAGCTCCTCGTCCTCCGTTGCCAGAGTGTTTTACTGATATTTTCTGGGCTTTGATGGCCACTCATGCGTTGTCGCTCCCTCTGGCTATGCCTTGCCGACCCGCGGTCGGGAATATGCTTCAGTTCTGTGATTATCACCACCAGCAGGGGCATTTGGTCGAGGATTGGCCTGAGTTCCGGGATTATATTTATGGCTTGGAAGATAAGAAGATGATTGATTAGGATATCATGAATGAAATTATTTTGGATCTCCGCAGCGAGCGGCAACAAGAGGCATAACCCGAGCATCCGTCTCCATCACTACAAGGTCAGGGGTATCCCTCTGATTCTTCATCTCGCGCTACGCCTGCTTCGTCATCTATTCCGTCACCCGTTCTCTAACCTAGGCCATCACCTACCCTATCGTCTCCACCTATTCCCTCACTTATCCCGTTACCTTCGACATTTCCTACTCCTATCCCAACTCCATCGCCTCCACAAACCCAAGCCTCTGCTCACGCTAGCACTCCCATTACCACCACATCTTCCACCCCCGCTTCTATCCCTAACACCGCTCGACGCGTTGTGTCGACACGTCGACGGTGGGCACCACGACCTCCCTCTTCACCCTCTCCACCTCCATGTCCACTACCCCTATCGCCTTCATCACCATCCCCACCTTCTCCATTGCCATCACCATCATCTCCGTCTCCACCACCAGTGCTTCCATTACTTCCACCATCTCCACCACCTTTGCCATCTCCGTCACCATCATGGCTCGAGCCTGAACAGGTTATACCCCCACCCTCACCTCCACCTTCACCTTTGCCGCTCTCGCTCGAGCAAGCCATACCTCCACCCTTACCTTTGCACACCATCCCTGTTGAAACCTTCATGCCATCCACACCTATTCCTATCCCCATTCCTCCACCTACTTCCACCCCACGGAGCGGGTGTACGCTACCACCGGTGCCTCTTGGGTCTAGTTCCTAGGGAGACAATAAGCCAAGTCAGGATGATTCTATGCTGGTTCTGCATTTCAAGATTTAGTATTTTATCTGTTGGATGCCAATCCGCGCCCTGGTCCCTGGTTATTTTGGGGATGATGCGCCTCCACTTTCAAAGATGACAGTTGCTAAGAAGAGTTCCCTTGAGTTGATGCCAGTTTCTTCCCAAGCGAGGCCGGTGACAATCTCTTTGCTCGGTGGAGAGTACACCGTTGATGTAATTATTTCTTCTCGCTCCGCCGCCATTCAGATTACTGGTCAAGAAGGGTCCTCTACCCAGATTGTGCTACCTCATACAGCTGCCAAGCAGATTATGCACTCTATGTTCGAGGGGCAATTGGCCGTATCTTATGCACTGTCCAAGGACATGATGCACATTCTATGCAATCTCCCTCGGTTCATTCACAAACCGGCCACGTCAATGCCGTGCATTGATCTCCCTCACTTCCGTCCTTTACTTCTATCAAGGGAGTTATGCTTCTTGGCTGATTACCGAGTGGAGTTGTCGAATCTCCACATCTTAGTGCCACGTAACAAGACTCCATGGTTTCATGCTGTTCATCATTCTGAAGGGTTACTTGTCCAAGAATGTCCGCCTATGGTTAGTACGGGGTGTCAAGGGGGAACCGCCCCGATGAAGCTGCATGTTCATAACCGGGCCAGGCCGTCTACTAGATGGGCCCATTATTTGAGAAGGTGTTACAAATCAAGAAGGCCGAAGGTACGAGCCCGCGCCCGGTGGGTCCATTACAAGGAAGTTTCGGCTAAGAAGAGGCGGCGGCGCAAGCTCAAAGGACGTCAACTGTGCACTCAGGGGTCCACTTCTCCTTCTTCATCCTTTCATTCATCCTTTCTCCTGCTGAGCTCCCACCCTTGGGTGGTGTATCTTCTGATAGGATCGGTGCGATGGATTCAGAGGGGGGGGTGAATGAATCCCACCCTTCAAAACTTTTCGCTCAATAAAAGACTAGAACACTTTCAAGGCAAAACAAACAATCTGAGGAACAAGTTGAATTCTATTTTAAACCAATGATCAAATATATATAAGG
The DNA here is from genome assembly GCA_022559845.1 of Amorphophallus konjac. Lineage (NCBI taxonomy): Eukaryota > Viridiplantae > Streptophyta > Magnoliopsida > Alismatales > Araceae > Amorphophallus > Amorphophallus konjac. The sequence goes on along the minus strand of CM040122.1, from coordinate 328,244,686 downwards.
CGCGCCTAAACAATCAACTAACGGAAGCAGCACAGATAGAAATAAGAGTGCTCAAGGCAACCTGTGAAGGAGGTAGAAGATAAGGAATAAGCGCACAAACCCAACCACACTGCACAGAAGATTTTTAGGTGGTTCGGTCACCAAGACCTACGTCCACCCCTCACTCCCAACCGGAGTAAGGCTTCCACTAGCAACGCTAGAACAACAGACTCAGTCTGCAAACACTTGCTGCCAAATAGCTTGACCAGAGGAACAACCTCCTCTCTTCCTCCCAACCGGAGGGAACCACTAGTGACACCCAGTCACTAGCGAACCAGAGACCGAGGTCTCTCTTCCTCTGAAACCTAGAGGGAACACCTGGACTTGCAACCCACAAGACCAGAACCGGAGACGAATCTCCCTTCCTCCAACCCAGAGGGAAACCCACAAGTGACTCCCAGCCACTTGCAACCGGAGACCCAATGTCCCCCTTCTCCTGAGTCCACAGGAGGAACCCGACCTCAGTCCAGAGGATCGGAAGAATGACAAGCCGAGTGAAAGAAAAGAAAATAAGAAACGAAAATAGAGCAAACAGAAAGCTGGAAATGCAATGCACAAAGTGTAGCTCTCGCAGGAGCAAAACTGGCTTGGATTTGATCCAAATGCCAGTGAACAAAACTTATGATGAATCCTCTTTCTTCTTCTTCACGAACCCTCTCTCTCTCTCTCTTTCTCTTTTTCTTCTTCTTCACGAGCTCTCAGTCTATCTTCACTCTTCTTCTTCTTCTTCTTCTGTTTTCTGCCTCTCTGCGGCTCTTTTCCTCTATCACTCTCTGCTGTTCACTTCTTCTCTGCTGCTCTCACCTTGTTCTATCACAGTCTCTATCTTTTCTCTTTTCTGTCTTAATCTCTCTTGCTCGATCGCTACTATTTATATCAACAGTAGATGTAGGGCGTGCAGGGCTTGTGCCCTCTCTGTCTAGATAACCTAGGATCACGTGCCAGGTGTCAACCTCGGATCACGTGCCCATTCATCAGCATGTACAATGAAAGAATTACTTCAGTCTATCAACAAACAATGTATAGACTTAATGAAATAATGCATGAGTGTGTACAGACTTTAGATGCACCATATAGGCAAGTATGTATATTGGTGAGAGTGTATAGACTTGAAGCCCTTCAAGCGACCTCAATGTACAGACTTGCGGGGGATGCAAGAACAAGCGATAGCAAATGTATAGACTTTGCTGCATGCTGTGGGACGCAATGTACATACTTTGCGGCAGGCAGCTGGACGTTGTATAGACATGCTGTGCAGGCTGTGGGACGTAATGTATAGACATTGCAGTGCTGGCAGCTAGCGATGTATAGACATTGCAGTGCTGCCGTGGGACGTTGTTTAGACTTACTATGCAGATTGCCAGATGCAGTGAACAGACTTTGCGTGTGTGTGCTGAGACAATGTGTAGAGTTGGTTTGAGCAACACACTGATTGTACAGACTATATGAATGCAGAGCTAGACCCATGTACAGACTTCATACATGCAAGACTGAAGCGTGTACAGACATGATGTGAAGAACAAGGCCCAAAGCAGTGTATGGACTTAGAATGCACGAGACAGCAGTGTACAGACTTTGTGATGCACAAGCATATCCAATGTATAGACTTTGAAGTAAAGGCTGGAGTTACACAAGCAATGTATAGACTTCAAAGTATGCACAATGCAAAGGCTGTACAGACTTAAGACTCAGCTGCAAACTGAGTTAAGGAATGTATAGACTTGATGAATGCGATGCAGACACACAGAGTGTATAGACTTGATGAACAATGCACAAGGCATATAGGAGTGTGTAGACTTTGTATGCAAGGTATGCAACAGAATGTATAGACTTTGTTGTGCTGTTCAAATGATGTGCAGACTTGCTATGGGGGGATGTGTAGACTTATGAGACAACCAGAATGTACAGACTTGCGTTGAAGCAACCAGAATGTACAGACTTCGAAATCAAGGGATGCACAGCAATGTATAGACTTTGTGTGATGCCAAGCTAAAGCATGAAGGAAGCCGCTGTACAGACATGAAAAAAGGGGAGTGTATAGACTTTAGTGAAATGCCTTGGACAGACTCACGATGTACAGACTTGGTGAGCGCCAAGCGATGTACAGACTTCAATGACTCATGCAAGCTACATGACAGTGTGTAGACTTGTGTTCTGAACGTAGGCAAAGGAAAGGAATGTATAGACTTGCTCCGTTCAGAACGTAGGTAAAGATGGGAAGGAATGTATAGACTTTAGATGAGTGAAACACACTGACTGTACAGACTTCACCGATGTAAAGACTTGGAAAGTTCAACGGTGGATGTACATACTTCAGCTAAGCAAGCTACAGGGCAATGTATGGACTTGACTTCGTGCAAGCTACAAGACAATGTATAGACTTGCACATATGCATGAACAAGTGGCGATGTACAGACTTGGCCAATGTGCAGACTTGAAGCAAGGTGACGATGTGTAGACTTGGCCAATGTACAGACTTGAATTCGAGGAATGTATAGACTTGCCACTAAGGAATGTCCAGACTTGACAATGCAATGCGATGTATAGACTTGAGTGGTTGTGTGAGCATGCAGTGTATAGACTTGCTGGAGAGACATGCTATGCGATGTATAGACTTCTTGGAAGGCATGTGCAGTGATGTATAGACTTGTGTTATGCACCACAGTGTGCTGCTATCAACCAATGTGCAGACTCTGTATGCATTGCACTAACTGTATGCTCAATGCAATCGTGCTGACTCTGTTACATGAATGCATCGACTAGATGTCAGACAGATATAATGGAGTGTCATTCTCAAGTACACATTCACAAAACATGAACACATATGAATGCACTTAAATGAATCAACAAGATCTTTCATGCACACATGCAAATGGTGACTTATAGTGTTTGCTATCATCAAAACCACAGGGGCACAACAATCTCCCCCTTTTTGATGATGGCAACACTATGAGTCACACTGACTCAAGACAAAAACATTCTCCCCCTTTGACTTCAGCAAAAAGACATTAGTTAGAGAGAGGAAAATTAAGCAGGTATGAAACGATTGATATAACATTTCTCCCTTTAATTACATGAAAGCACATTCTTCCCCAAAGAGCAATATGACTCATACCACTTTCTCCCCCTTTGTTAAAAAAAAATCATGGAGGAGGTATGAATGCAGAGATACAGATGCAACAACAAATGCAAGAGCTCCCCCTAAATGTATGAATGCAAGATAATTCTCCCCCTTTAAGAATTCTTGTGCAGCATGATTCATATGATAAGGAAGCTCCCCCTCAATAAATGGAACCTTATGAAATGAATGAGAAGGAGACCACAGGGGCAATCAAGGATAAGTTCAGGTCATGATGAATCAAGGACAATGAGGAAAAGAATTTCAAATAGGCTCCAATCATAAGAAATTCAACAAGATTTTCAAGGAGATATCAATCTCATAAATCCAAAACATAAGTTTTCAAAGTCTGCCATTATAAGGGCTTATGAATGAACTTTATTGATCAGCAGGGTTTAAACATGATGTATGCAAAGTTTATCAATAAAATTCTGTATTTATATCTAAAATCACAGTTTAATAAAAATGAACCAAGCCCTCATAGTTATATCTTGATTAGTATCCCTTTCTCTTACACAATCAAATTTATTGACTTCTTTCGGAATTACATGCACTAGTATTGAGATCAAGCAATTATGAAGTCATATGATTTTGTCTAGGGTTGAAGCAATTTGATTTTTGCATCAATAATCAAATATTGTAATTTGTTCAACAAATTTTTATACTACACATTTTACGAGCACTCTAGTTCAGTGTACACCTTGTAACTAGAGGATATACGTTGATCAGACGCCAATATCCCTAAGCACTTAGTGTAACTAACAGTCATGCTTTATATTAACAGAGGTAACATTTACACCTCATGACATATCTCAACTCATTTCTTGATGAGTGAGATGTATTTCTCAGTGTGCATGCCAGTGCTCTGCCTGATTAACACTCATTCTTAAGCAGAGTTAACTATGGCACCTCATGACACAGTCCTTTGGACATGTGTTTCTCAGTGACCAAAGTCATTGCTCTGACAGAATTTACCCTTTAGACATTTCAGAAAAACTCATTTGCTTCAAATCAATAATAATTTCATGTACTTAACCAAATAAAGCCATGTATTCAATAATGCAGATTTCAGAAGATTTTACAAGACACAGTATGAAACAGATGGTTAAAGTTTATTAAATATGATTCAGATATTTTTAAGAGATTTTAAAGTCAAACTCAATGAATACATTAAACTTAAACCACCCGAGTTATTTCAGACATTCATAACAACGTATAATAGAAGATTCCTAGTTCAAGTATTTTTCAGATGTATGATCGCGATAGCCCCATTGAAATCTTCATGAAAGACTGATAGAATTCTGATACCAAATGATAGAAGAGATTTTGAAGCCCAGTTGATGAGGACATCTCCCAGTATTCACTATGGCACGAGGCGTCCCCGACTTCGTGACCCATTGGAGAAGTGGTTCTCATATCTATCTTTATTTTCTTGCTTATGTATTTTCTTTTATTTGAGTCATATCAGGTGTAATTGTCTTTTATTTGAGTCCACTATCTAGGTTTAAGGATTAATTAGCCATAGTGAGTCACTTGGGCCCTTAGTTGAGGGTGTTAGGCCCACTTAGTGGGCTTGGGCCCAGGGGCGCCCCCTTCTTGACTCATAGTTTTCTGTAGTTGTGTTAAATGTCAGGGGGTTTTGTGTAAAGGTCCTAGCTCTATATAAGGACCCCCCCTCCCTCCTTTGTAGCAGCTTTGATGAATTAAGAAATTTGCCACCCAATATTGTCTCTAGCTCTCTCTCTCTCTCTCTCTCTCACTCTCACTCTCTATCTCTCTCCAATTCTCTCTCATCCCCACCCCAAATTCGGAATCCACTCTCTCTCCTCTCTTTCACCTCTAATTAAGACCCCTCCCCCTTCCCTATACCCCTCATTTAAGTCCCCTCCCCTCCCCTAGGTAGAACTCCCACTCCCTAGGCATTCTCTCCCCTTCCCCACACAACCTTTCGTCTTCCCAGGCACCCTTTCATCTCCCCAAGGCCCAATTTCGAATTTGGGTGTTCCCTCCTCTCTCTCTCACCACCCCATTACCTCCCCACCTCCCAAAAGCACCCCCCTGCAACCCCAGCCACGTCCATCCCCCCCCCTCCCTTAACCCAAACCCACAAATCCCTTCCATCCCCCTTAATCCCCCCTCCTCAATCAGCTCCATTCGCAGGCAGAAATCAAGCCCGAGTTGCAGTCGATATTGGGAGCAGTTCCAGGCAGAATCGGCTTCCGGGTTCTTCATCAAAAACGTACGTTGGCGAGTCTTCTGACCAGGCGAGGTGGAATCGTCCGGTTTCGACTTCGTGGCCATTCAAGACGGCGATTCTCCCACGACTGGTCCAGTTGTCCCCTGCAGAGGACCTGAGCTCGGTGGAAAGCTGCTCCACGACCAACGGTGCCGGAATCAGACCCAAGTCTCTTCTACGAAAATACTCCTCCCCCTGTCTGCGACCAAGATCAAGAAACAGAAGTGCGTTTGGTCCCCGGGAGCGTGATTTCTGATTTTTCCCCTCCAGACACTCGGGGCAGTCTGCTCAGGTCTGCTTCGACCCACAGTCAGTCAACAACGGCCCCCGGATCACTCCGACCCCGGAAGACATCCCCGCCAGTTTTGCTGCAAGGGGGATTCGACCACGGTTCCAGATCTTCAAGCGGTTCGAGAATCGGAGTTCGGGAGTCCCAGGTACCGTTCCTGCAAGCTACTACAACAATTCTGTGGGTACCGGCTCTCAGATCCTACCTCCAGTTCGCACTTCTACCACGGCCAGAGACTGCGTCCGATTAAATCAGTAAAATTCAGAGGTGTCCCTGGCCCAGTCACGAAGACTACGCAGGTGGTCTCGCCATCGGCAAAATTCCTGAGGGTGAGATACGACTGCTGCACCGCCTCCTGCCCCTGTCCACAGCAAGCGAGCAGAATCGACGGAGACATCCGCTCCATCGTCGGGGGCACATTTCCCCCACCCGCCTGGCCGGCTTAACGCCCCTCCCTGCGTGGAGGTACATTTTGGTTGTAATAAGTTAATCCCCACCCCGAGATCACCCCTCCTGCGAGAGGCGTAGTGGTGTAACAGTTAACCCGCAGGTTGAAGCTACCCCGCCGCGGCGTCCGGGTACATACCCACGCCTCCCGGCGCGCCCGTCGTCTCCGGCCGGGATCGGTGTTTTCACACCGATCAGGTGAGCAGCTGGTCCCTCTCCTGGTCCTTTCAATTGCTTTGCTCGTTTAGTATCGTTTCCTTAGTTCGCCGGCGGTGAGTGAGAGCTTGAGCATGAATGTTTGATTTCGCCGTGAGTATCCACCGTGGTAAGTGAGGGAGAGCCACCCTAAACCCACGCCCCAGCGTGCTGGCCCGCCCATAAAGGGGGCATCCCAGGCCCATTAGGGGTCAACCATAAGCCCACCAACCGGTGGAAACCTTGGGGTCCCACCCCGGACCCTCGCCGTCATCATTCGGGCCCACCCGGGTGCACGTGTGCGTCGTGTGAGCTCGGCCACTCGGTGAGCCATTTGAGTGCTTGTATGCTTGTGGATTGGTAGGTCCAAGGGTCAAACATCTCATTAGTGGGCTGTGCCACATCAAGTGGTATCAGAGCCAAGTTGTAGGTTTGTCCCATCAAGCCTAGTCTTGGGTCATTTGCATCCTAGGTCTTAGGTGCATATCGTTCGCCGTTGCATAGCCCAACCTTGCATGACCACCCGGAGTGGTACCCCTTACCAACATCATTCAGCATCATCTTCCCAAACTACAATGGAGCCCAATCCCCATGAGGAGCCCGACCACAATGGAGCAAGACACCCCGATCCCATGGGCTTTGTAATGGAGGGTATGGCCGACATCATGGTTCGGCTTGATGACATCACTCGGCGCCTTGGCCAACTTGAGACCCACATGCCAAGATTAAATGAGAGAGTAGCCCCTCCCCCACGTGAGGAGCCCGTCAATAGGGAACCACACCATGAACTTCCTCCCGAACCACATAGGGGTCCCATACCTAGAGGAAATGAACGGCCACCCCGGGACAACCCGGATGACCACCTTATGAGGCTTGTCAAAGTGGATGCTCCCACTTTTGACGGATCACACCACCCTAGTATCTACCTTGATTGGGAGGCAGCCATGGACCAATATTTTGATTGGTACCCAATGACCGAGGATAGGCGGGTTCGGCTTGCAAGAATGCAACTAATCAAGCTAGCCAAGACCCATTGGCTAAATGTGGAAGCCCTTAGAATTGTTAGGAGGGAGGCACCCATTACCACATGGGGAGCCATGAAAGAACAACTTAGGATCAAATATGTCCCACCCTCCTACCACCAAAATCTATTAGATGAATGGCAAGCCCTGACACAAGAAGGAAAACCCGTCATGGATTATATCGAAAAATTCGATTACTACCTTCTCAAGTGTGGAGTCCAAGAGGACCCCGCCGTCACCCTCTCACGCTTTAGGAATGGCCTCCAATTCCATATCAAAAAGGAACTTTTCATGAGGCAAGTGACTACCCTAGAGCAAGCTTACCAAGTGGCTAGGGATGCGGAGAAGTTTACCAGGTTCACGCGTTTCACTCCCCCACGGGGAGTTGACCCCAAAGTCATGGCACCTCGGCCTAACCCACTCCCTCCCCAAAGGGGCCTCCTTCCCATACCCCCGGGAACCCAACCCACTAGGGTAGCCCCTCCCAACCACACTCCATTCCCTCGCCCTACTAATGGGCCCCAAAACCCCACCCCCACTAGGCTCAATCCTACGCCCACCAAAGGTGCCCAAAATCCCCCTAGTGGGCCACAATGCTTTAGATGTTCGGGGTATGGCCACATTGCCACTCAATGCCCTACTAAAAGTGCATCCAACCTCTACATAGAGGAGGCCACACCCCAAACCCAAGTTGAGTACGAGGGCGAATTAGAGGTTTATGAACCCTCCCAAGAATGGGAGGAGGAATATGAGAGTCATCTTCTAGGGGCCCACCAAGAACAACCTTCCCCATCCGCCGACTCCCCCCTCGGAGTTGTGAGGTGCACCCTTACCCAAACCCAAGAGCATGATTGGAGGAGGACAACCATCTTCCATACTTACATCCGGGTAGGGAACCATGTTAGGAAAGTCATCTTGGACAATGGGAGTAGTGTGAACGTAGTGTCACCCGACACCGTCAAACTCCTAGGCCTTACCATTACCCCACACCCCCAACCATACCGGGTAGCTTGGATAGATGCCACATCCGCACCCGTTAGCACCCGATGCCTTGTCCCCATCACCTTCCAGTCATATCAAGGGCAAGTTTGGTGTGACATCCTCCCAATGGAGGTGGGTAGCATTCTTTTAGGGCGACCGTGGATCTACGATGTAGATGCCACTTTCTATGGGAGGGTCAACACTTGTGTCTTCACCCATGAGGGGAAGAAGATCCTTCTCAACCCCACACCCCCACGCCCAAGTCCCAAGAAAACACCCCCTTCCCTTGAAGGGACTCCTACCCCCCCAATCCCTCAAAACCCCACCCCAAGTCCACCAAACCTAACCCCAAGTCTCCCTTCCCCCTCACCTAGCCTTAGTGTAGTCCAAGAGCCCACTAGGAGCCTCCATCTCGTCACTAGGCAGGAATTTGAGGAAGAGGTTAGCCAAGGGGGTCAAGTGTGTGCCATTGTCATTTGTCTTGGGGACTCCACCCCAACCAACCCCCATCCCATAGAGATCCAACAAGTCCTTGAAGAATTTCAAGATGTATTCCCCGAAGAGCTTCCGGATAAGCTACCTCCCATGCGCGATGTGCAACATGCCATCGATCTTGTACCCGGGGCTACCTTACCCAACCTTCCCCATTACCGCCTCAACCCCACCGAGCACGCGGAACTTAGGAGGCAAATCGAGGAGCTCATCAAGAAGGGCTTCCTCCGCCTAAGCAAGAGTCCATGTGCCGTCCCGGCCCTCTTAACACCCAAGAAAGATGGGACATGGCGCATGTGCGTGGATAGCCGAGCAATCAACAAAATCACGGTCAAGTACCGATTTCCCATCCCTCGGCTAGATGATATGCTCGACATGCTTGCAGGAGCCACTATCTTTTCCAAGATAGACCTCAAGAGTGGCTACCACCAGGTCCGCATTAGGCCCGGGGATGAATGGAAAACCGCCTTTAAGACCAAGGATGGTCTTTATGAATGGCTTGTCATGCCTTTCGGGCTCTCAAATGCCCCAAGCACCTTCATGAGGCTAATGACCGAGGTCCTTAGGCCCTTCATAGGCAAATTCTTGGTCGTCTACTTTGACGACATCCTCATCTATAGCCAAAGCAAGAAGGCCCACCTCGATCATCTTAGGCAAGTTTGCATCACCCTTAGGAAGGAGAGCCTCTTTGCCAACCCCGGGAAGTGCCACTTCATGACCAACCAATTGGCCTTCCTAGGTTACATAGTCTCTTCCCAAGGAGTGTCCATGGACCCCGAGAAGGTCCAAGCTATCATTGAGTGGCCCGAGCCCAAGAACATCCATGAGGCCCGTAGCTTTCATGGACTAGCCACCTTCTATAGGAGGTTCATCCGTGGGTTTAGCACCATCACCTCCCCCATCACGGATTGCCTCAAAAAGGGGAATTTTGTTTGGACCAAGGCGGCCTCCAAGGCCCTCTTAGAGCTGAAAGACAGGATGACTCAAGCCCCGGTCCTTTGCCTACCCGACTTCTCCAAGGTCTTTGAAGTCACATGTGATGCCTCGGGGGTCGGGATTGGAGGAGTCCTTAGCCAAGAAGGTCACCCTGTGGCCTACTTTAGTGAGAAGCTTTGTGAGGCTAAGACTAGATACTCCACCTATGACAAAGAGCTCTACGCCGTGGTCCAATCCCTTCGGCATTGGAGACACTATCTCCTCCCCAGTGAGTTTGTGATTTTCTCCGACCATGAGGCATTAAAATATCTCAACACCCAACAAAAGCTCAATGCCCGCCATGCCCGCTGGGTGGAGTACATTCAGTCCTATACCTTTGTCCTCAAGTACAAAATGGGTAGTGAGAACCGGGCCGCCGATGCCCTTAGCCGGAGGGTGACTTTGCTATCCACTATCCAAGCGGAAGTCACCGGGTTTGAGAGAGTGAAAGAAGAGTACCCCACTTGTCCCGACTTTGGGACCATCCATAACACTCTCTCCACCCAACCCCTTAAGGAACATGAGGGGTTCATTCTCCAAGATGGGTACCTCTTCAAGGGTACTAGGCTGTGCATACCCCGGACATCCCTTAGAGATTTCTTGGTGAGGGAGTTACATGGGGGTGGCTTGGCTGGCCACTTTGGGGTCCAAAAGACCATTGAGCTGGTAGAGAGACAATTCTATTGGCCTAGCCTTAAGAGAGAGGTGGCCAACATTGTTGGTCAATGCCGTACTTGTGCCTCCGCCAAACAGGTGAAGCAAAACACCGGGCTCTACACACCCCTCCCCATCCCAGACCGCCCATGGGAAGACTTGAGCATGGACTTCATCCTGGGCCTCCCCAAGACCCTACGCAAGCATGATTCTATCTTTGTGGTGGTGGATAGGTTCTCTAGGATGGCCCACTTTATTCCCTGCTCCAAAACCTCCGATGCCTCAAGGGTAGCCCGGCTATTCTTTGATGAGGTGGTCCGCCTCCATGGACTACCCAAGACCATTGTCTCTGACCGGGATGTCAAGTTCACTAGTTATTTTTGGAAAACCTTGTGGCACCTTTTGGGCACTCTTCTCAAGTTCTCTACCGCCTACCACCCCCAGACTGACGGCCAAACTGAGGTTGTCAATCGTAGTCTCGGAAACTTGCTCCGTTGTCTAGTTGGGGACCATCCTGGGAATTGGGACCTCCTCTTGCCCCAAGCTGAATTTGCATATAATGATTCTGTCAATAGGTCCATAGGAAAGAGTCCATTTGAGGTAGTGCATGGATATAGTCCTAGAAAGCCTTCGGATCTCATACCCCTCCCCCCTCATGCTAGAGTGTCAGTCTCAGCTGAGTCATTTGCACAACACATCAAAGAATTGCATGAAGATATCCGCAAGCATATAGGCAAAAGCAATGAGGCTTACAAAAGGCGGGCTGATGCTCATCGGCGACACTGTGAGTTCCAGGAGGGAGACCAGGTGATGGTGAGAACGGAGCGGCTCCTCCCAGGGCCCGCCTCCAAACTGAGGGCACGGGGTTCGGGACCCTTTCGGGTTCTACGACGGATTGGTACCAATGCTTATGAGTTAGACTTACCTGAGGGCTTTGGGGTTCACCCCACTTTTAATGTGGCGGACCTAGTGTGCTACAAGGGCCCCACGGTGGAACCCAGTCAGGATCTTGAACCTCTACCCCCCCTTGTGAGTGACCCTCCCGGAGCGAAATTACCACCCCAATTGAGAGGCCGGCTTGAGCAAGTGGAGGCAATACTGGATGAACAAAGTACACTTACCAGGAACAGGGTCTACCAGCGCTACCTCGTGAGGTGGAAGGGCCGTCCCCCGACCGAGGATGCATGGGTAAGCCGAGAGGACTTGATGCGCCTGGACCCGAGCCTGCTGGAGCAGTATGAGAGGCGATTGGACCCCTACTCGACGGGGTCGAGTTCTCCCCACCCCGGGGGATTTGATGAGGACATCTCCCAGTATTCACTATGGCACGAGGCGTCCCCGACTTCGTGACCCATTGGAGAAGTGGTTCTCATATCTATCTTTATTTTCTTGCTTATGTATTTTCTTTTATTTGAGTCATATCAGGTGTAATTGTCTTTTATTTGAGTCCACTATCTAGGTTTAAGGATTAATTAGCCATAGTGAGTCACTTGGGCCCTTAGTTGAGGGTGTTAGGCCCACTTAGTGGGCTTGGGCCCAGGGGCGCCCCCTTCTTGACTCATAGTTTTCTGTAGTTGTGTTAAATGTCAGGGGGTTTTGTGTAAAGGTCCTAGCTCTATATAAGGACCCCCCCTCCCTCCTTTGTAGCAGCTTTGATGAATTAAGAAATTTGCCACCCAATATTGTCTCTAGCTCTCTCTCTCTCTCTCTCTCTCTCACTCTCACTCTCTATCTCTCTCCAATTCTCTCTCATCCCCACCCCAAATTCGGAATCCACTCTCTCTCCTCTCTTTCACCTCTAATTAAGACCCCTCCCCCTTCCCTATACCCCTCATTTAAGTCCCCTCCCCTCCCCTAGGTAGAACTCCCACTCCCTAGGCATTCTCTCCCCTTCCCCACACAACCTTTCGTCTTCCCAGGCACCCTTTCATCTCCCCAAGGCCCAATTTCGAATTTGGGTGTTCCCTCCTCTCTCTCTCACCACCCCATTACCTCCCCACCTCCCAAAAGCACCCCCCTGCAACCCCAGCCACGTCCATCCCCCCCCCTCCCTTAACCCAAACCCACAAATCCCTTCCATCCCCCTTAATCCCCCCTCCTCAATCAGCTCCATTCGCAGGCAGAAATCAAGCCCGAGTTGCAGTCGATATTGGGAGCAGTTCCAGGCAGAATCGGCTTCCGGGTTCTTCATCAAAAACGTACGTTGGCGAGTCTTCTGACCAGGCGAGGTGGAATCGTCCGGTTTCGACTTCGTGGCCATTCAAGACGGCGATTCTCCCACGACTGGTCCAGTTGTCCCCTGCAGAGGACCTGAGCTCGGTGGAAAGCTGCTCCACGACCAACGGTGCCGGAATCAGACCCAAGTCTCTTCTACGAAAATACTCCTCCCCCTGTCTGCGACCAAGATCAAGAAACAGAAGTGCGTTTGGTCCCCGGGAGCGTGATTTCTGATTTTTCCCCTCCAGACACTCGGGGCAGTCTGCTCAGGTCTGCTTCGACCCACAGTCAGTCAACAACGGCCCCCGGATCACTCCGACCCCGGAAGACATCCCCGCCAGTTTTGCTGCAAGGGGGATTCGACCACGGTTCCAGATCTTCAAGCGGTTCGAGAATCGGAGTTCGGGAGTCCCAGGTACCGTTCCTGCAAGCTACTACAACAATTCTGTGGGTACCGGCTCTCAGATCCTACCTCCAGTTCGCACTTCTACCACGGCCAGAGACTGCGTCCGATTAAATCAGTAAAATTCAGAGGTGTCCCTGGCCCAGTCACGAAGACTACGCAGGTGGTCTCGCCATCGGCAAAATTCCTGAGGGTGAGATACGACTGCTGCACCGCCTCCTGCCCCTGTCCACAGCAAGCGAGCAGAATCGACGGAGACATCCGCTCCATCGTCGGGGGCACATTTCCCCCACCCGCCTGGCCGGCTTAACGCCCCTCCCTGCGTGGAGGTACATTTTGGTTGTAATAAGTTAATCCCCACCCCGAGATCACCCCTCCTGCGAGAGGCGTAGTGGTGTAACAGTTAACCCGCAGGTTGAAGCTACCCCGCCGCGGCGTCCGGGTACATACCCACGCCTCCCGGCGCGCCCGTCGTCTCCGGCCGGGATCGGTGTTTTCACACCGATCAGGTGAGCAGCTGGTCCCTCTCCTGGTCCTTTCAATTGCTTTGCTCGTTTAGTATCGTTTCCTTAGTTCGCCGGCGGTGAGTGAGAGCTTGAGCATGAATGTTTGATTTCGCCGTGAGTATCCACCGTGGTAAGTGAGGGAGAGCCAACCTAAACCCACGCCCCAGCGTGCTGGCCCGCCCATAAAGGGGGCATCCCAGGCCCATTAGGGGTCAACCATAAGCCCACCAACCGGTGGAAACCTTGGGGTCCCACCCCGGACCCTCGCCGTCATCATTCGGGCCCACCCGGGTGCACGTGTGCGTCGTGTGAGCTCGGCCACTCGGTGAGCCATTTGAGTGCTTGTATGCTTGTGGATTGGTAGGTCCAAGGGTCAAACATCTCATTAGTGGGCTGTGCCACATCACCAGTGTTTTCAAAATATGATCAAGGTTTGTCAACAAATGCAATGAATTCTGACAAGTGTATGCATTTGACAACCTGCATGCAATGCATTGACTCCCCCTGACAATATGCATTCAGTCAATCTTTTTGGTAATTTTAATGTAATGAAATGCAATTAACTATATGTATGCAAAGTCATGCAAAGACTCAACATTGAATGCTATACACATACATGCAATTAACTACCCCTGAAAACATGCAATGTTTGCCATGAGAACTGAACATATGTCTTTGAGACTCATGCACATTCAGACTGCCCTATCAAGCAATATGACCCATGGTACTAGGCGGAGAACCTGGTCTAAAAGATCATCTCACACACAGTAAGAACCTCCAGACAGATTTCCCTGCCTTTTAGTAGCTTACTATTTGATATACCATAGTGGTCAATCATGATAATTCAACATGCAGTCCTATAAGCAATCCAGATTTTCAGTGAGCTATGCAACAGACATGTTTCAAATAACATTCATATGCAGTTCAGATTTTCAGAAATTGCAAGTTTATTCTCATTTCAATATATAAACAGCCAATTCATATGAGCATTGAGAGACATGAATACTCATAGTGTCCAAAAAATGACAAATATGCATGAACACATCAGACAAGATATGCAATGAATTTCAATATGCAAGAAGAAGATTCAAACAGAGTAGTGCAGATAACACATGCTGCTATGTATGCTTAACAGATTATGCAAACATCTAAACCATAAATTTCAGATGACAAGGTTTAAAGAGAGTTCACGTAACTGACCTGAAAAGTGTAGACCTGGGGTTTTTCATACTTGAGTGCCTTCGTTTATTAACCCCTGTTTATTTTCTCAGTCCCAAGGCACACCTGCAAAACAATGTTCATTTTGCACAAACAGGTACCCAAGAGGTCTTGGGTCTTGAATTAAAAGTGATATTCTTAGCAGGTTTTCTCAACAATGTTTGTGCATGAAGGTCATCAGATTTCATCAAATAGTAATTATTCATTGAATGACCAAAGCCACCACAATAACGACATGAAACAGAATTTTTGTTCTCATTGTACACACTAGTATGATCATGAAATCTATGTGTATGAGAATTAAAGTTTCTGTTGTTTGCATGAAGGTTCTGTCCTTTGTTATCATTCGGCCAGCAATTTACAGCCTTGTAGCAAGACTTTTCATATTCAAAGTGAGAAGAGTGATTTCTTCTCTTAATAGGTGACCAGCATTCTCTAGCCAGATGGCTTGGCTTCCAACAGTTAGAGCATGCAACAGACTTTCTGTTAAAGACAAATTCATATTTATCAAAAAACTTTCTATTTGCAGGGAATCTACCAGATTTATAGTTAGACTTCCTTCCCTGAGCATGATTTCTATGAGCATATGTATGAAAATTTTTGTTAACAGAATTAAAATTATGTTTACCAAAACTAGTCTTGCTTTGGTATCATGCCAGCCAACAGGTTGCAGCCCTGTGACCTGGCTTTCCACAATTGAAACATGCAGAATATTTTCTATTTTCAACAACCTTATTCTTATTTAGACCATGTTGGCTTGCAGGGAATTTAGCATGATGTGAAAAAGATATTTTCTTACCATTTACAAACCAGCATTGTGTAATGCTGTGTCCTAGTTTGCCACAGTGCAGACATTTAGTTTTCTTTTTCTGAGGTGAAGGATTTTTATCATGAAATTTCCTAGCATTCATATCATCCTTCTCCATCAATTTACACTCATGCATCAGATGTCCAAATCTATGACAGTAATGACAGATCATTTTCTTTTTAGATGCATGTGAGTGTGTGTGAGGACTGTGATCAACATGCACTGATGAACCTTTTTTATTTATTTTCTGTTTTCTAGTCTTTTTCTGATTTTTATCCTATTTTTCTATTTTCTTAGCCTTGTACTGAGGTGGAGATGAGGTAGAAGGCTTTTCTTGTTCTGAAGATTTAACAAAAATAGTTTTCAGGTTGGATCCATCAACCTTCCTCATGACTGGATTGTAACCCAGTCCCTCTTTCTTACAATTAACCTATGTTCCCAGCATTTTCTGAGCAATGGGCTGTTTACCTTTTGATGTTGTGGCTATATTTGAAGCATTTACAAATGATGTAATTACTTTGTTATGAAAAGCCTTTTTATTTAGATTATTGTAGCTCAACCCTTCCTTCCTGACATTGACTCTTACACCTAGTAGCTTGTGTAGGTTTTCTTGCCCATCAACAAACTTAGACAGAGAACTCTTCAAATCTTGAATTTCATTTTCGAGAGAGGTAATGTGTAACTCGTAACTGGCAATCTCTTGCTCACTGCAATTCACACATTCAGTTAGCACCTTGTTAGCAGTTTTATATTGCTCAACTTCCTGTTCCAGATTGCTCAGTTTATCAAGATCTTCAACGCAAACAGTTTTTCCTCTTTCTAAAGCTAGAAGTCTCTCAGACATAGTGGAGTTCAGCTATTTTAACTTCTCATTTACTTCCTTAAGCTTATCATTTTGAATTAACTCATTTATTAGAGTCTGATCTTCTGAGTTAACCTTACTTTCTCTCCCAGCTTCAAACTCCTTCAATTCTTTTTGCTGTTTTTCAAAATCTTTATGTAATTCTATATTTATAGATTTTATGGCATTAAATTTTTCAGCAAACAAGTTCTTCTCTAGCTCAAGTTTCCCAAATCTTTCTTCATTTTCTTTAGCAGATTTTCTAAGAGAGTCATTCTCACTTTTCAGCTTGTTTAGATCAGATTTAACACATTCAAAATCTTTCAGCAAATCCTTACTCTGAACAGACTTATGACAAGTTAGGCTAAGCTTCTTTTCAAGTTCAGAGATTTCTTTTACATGATCTTGATTCTCAATCTTCAGCAACGAAATTTGTTTTTTCAACATTTGAATATCAGACATACAAGCATCATGAACATTTTTCAGTTCAGCACAATTTTTACAATCAGAGTTCAAACTATCTGACCTACTACTCTTCTTCAATTTTTTGTATTGTTTTCTTAACTGTTCATGAGACTCTAATAATTCAACATACGAATTCTCCCAATCATCTAAAGTATAGTTCTCAAAAGGGTTTACCTCATCATCATCCTCTGCTTCATTTTCGCTGCCACTTTGATTACTTCCATTAGCCATCATGCAGCTTGTTTGATTTCCTTTCTCGGCTCTAATGCGGGACGGATGACTCGACCGGGCTAGGACGTACGACGGACACAAGTGCGCCCAGCACTAGCACGTTAAGGCAAGCCTGGCGACTAGCCACTGTGGTATTCTCCAGGTGGAGACGCCTCTCAACAGCGCTCTCTCTTTAGCCCAGCGATCGTCCCTTGCGAGGGAAACGTGGGGATCACGGCGATTAAGAAACCACCGTCGCCTAGGGTACCGATTCGCGTTCGGTGCTCGATCGGAGCTACGGAACGGGCACTCACAACTCACAAACGCGGTGTATTTGAACTGGCTAACGGCCCTAATCTCACAAATGCAGCAATAGATAATATACTAAATCAATAAGTGAGAAAGGAATTGAAGCGCGTACCTCCACGCCTAGGCGTGGGGAAGAATTCCCGGCCGAATCCGAACAACCCCAATACACACGATTGTTACAATTACAATTCCAGAACTTAATACCCACTCCACGCAGGGAGGTATAGGGTTACAATGGCCAAATTTGAGGTTGCTGGAACCTGGGTTGACGGGCCACACTCGCAGGAGGCGAGGAACGCGTGCCGGAGCCGCTCGGGTACGCCGACGGAAAGCCGACCCGGTTCTGCCCGCGCTGGTCACCCTGCGCAGCGAGTTTGCGGAGACTAGTACGGCTAGATCCGAAGCCCTATCAGAGCGCCGTTTGTTGGAGAATGACGGTGATTGGACGTAGTTTCTTCACTCCAGAGGGCGCTGTTGACACCCGTTTTAGCCCACAAGTTGTGTCATTTCTCTTATTCATCATTTTTGATGTCCCGAATTAGCCATTGTTTTGGAGCTTTCTTGGATGGATTTTGAGCCCATTTTTACCATTCCATATCCTTTGAGTCTTGGAGATCATGATTTTTTAGAGCCCCGGAGCTTATCTTTTCAAATTCCGGCTTCTAAGTCGACTTTCGGCCCATTTATGTTGACTTCCCTCAAGTAATCGGCTCTCTCTCACTGCGCAGTCCTGCAAGTGATTCATTTTCACCTTCTTCCAATCCTATTTTCAAAAAGTTGTCTTCATCAAAGTTGTGCATCTTTCAAAGATCTACAACTTCTTCTTCTACGCCGTTGTCCAGTTCTGCCCCGATTGTGAGCTATTCACATTTTTCCAGCAGACTGTGTTGTTCACCTACATTCCAGAATTTTTCTCTCTGTTCCAGCCCTATTTTCTCCCTCTTCCAGTCATTTTCTCAAATTTCTTTCTTCATGAAAGTTGTTCCTCTCTCAGTTATCTACAATTTCTCTGTTTACGACTTTTTCTAATTCTCCACCGTTTGAGAGATATGCTTCAATTTCCAAAGTCGCGCGCAGTCTGCCCGGAATCTGCCTTCATCAATGTGAAGGTCTACTGTAGATGCGTTACTTCAATGTGACGGCCCTACATAGATGCGTTACTTCACATGTGACGGTCCTACAGTAGACCGTTACATCCAAACTTGCCCGAAATCATCCCGTTCGACCTCCAGAGTGTGACGGACCTACCCTAGTCCGTTACATCACTCTGACGGTCCTACGATAGACCGTTACATGCACCAGAGAGTCCAATTCGTGTTGGACTCTGCTCCGTTTCTGTGCGCCGTGGCCCTCTTGTAGAGTCCATAACTTCTTAAATTCTTATCCAAATTGATCCCCGTTTTTTCCTACTTCTAACCCTTGGTATTATCTTGAATTTGGTTCATAGGAATCAAATTTTTATTGGCAATATCTTTCGAGATCTGGGTCGCAATATCAGGATTTATGTTTCCTAGTTCAACTCAAACTCTGCAGATAAGGCTCCGGGGCTGCCTTCCAAAAGACATATCTTCTAGAATCCTCCTCTGAATTGATCCCCATTTGTTCCTATCTCTTGTCCTTAGTATTATCTCGAGTTTGATCCAGAGAACTCGATTTATCTTAGACTCTATCTCCGGGAATCGTGATAAGAAGATGAGGATTTCTTACAAAACTCTATAAAAACTGCCCAGTTCGCAGTCGCAACGGAGGGCTCTTTCCGGACGTGGGGCGAAGCCATGCTGCATCACCGACTCAATCCTTCGACCCCATCTTGAAGAGGGAAGTATTAACTTTCAATTTCATCCTTCTGGGCTTGATTTCATGATCTCCACTCTTAGTTCTCTTCCTCTCAAAATCACAAATCATCACAGTTTCCTGCACTTTCTGCTACACATGCGTTTTTCTCCGTTTTGCATCATTTATTTCTCTCTACTCTCTCAATCAAATCTCGTGATTTCAAATCTCATGCATGCACAACACACCCACCTATTATTTCCACCCTTCCACAGGGGTTAAAAACCCTCCCTCAGTGAGTTTGCCCTCAATTTCTACTCCTATTTTATCACTGCGGGATTGATACTACACATGCATGTTCTAATGGGTTTTTGCCTTTGTGTTTCATCTTTATTTTGCAGGAGAGCATGAATACAATGTGAGGCCCTCTTCCTCTAGCCGGCTGGAAGGAGAGGAGGTTTGAATCCACAAGTTTCCCGCACCCCGTTTCGAGCGCGATCAAGTCTTTAAGTTCCAAGGTACACGGCGCCGTTGCACTCCTTTCTTCATCCTTGCGGCGTTGTTAATCCTTGGTGGCGATCACGGTTAGTATTTCCATCCTTTCATCCCCCTTGTCTTTGATTCACATATTTATGCATGTATGTATTTAAAAAGGGGGCGGGATAGGAATCTAATCTAATTAAAAAATAAATCAACAGTTTTTTGGCGATCACGGTGGGACACCAATGCCCATCACGTTTGTTTTCATGCTCTTTTGTGACTTGGGTGGGTGCATGTTCATGTTTAGGTGATATTTCTTCCATTCTCCAACTATTTTTGGTGTTTTAAGGGCTCTGGTAGTGTGACGGTCCTGCAGTAGACCGTCACATGCAGGTAACGGTCCTTTGGTAGACCGTTACACGGCTTTTGGCAGTCTTGCGTGCATGCTCACAGGGCCGTGTTCATCGAGGCATAACTTTTAATCCCGGAGTCCGATTGAGCTGATTCTTGTTGCGTTGGATAGCCCTTTGTATTGTCTTTCCATCCATATATCATTTGCATCATTTGGTTAACATTTGTATATTCTAATCTTGTCTATCTTTTTGAGTTTTGTGCATAAGTTCTGCAGGCAAGCTCTGGGACAGGTTCACAGGTACATCTTTACTCAGTGATTTGACTGCCTTCCCGGTGTCTGATTGCACTAATTTTTGATCCATTGGATAGTCCTTTGTATTATTTTTCCATCCATAGCTTATTTGCATCATTTGGGTCTCATTTGCTTAGTTAAAAATTATCATCATTTTAGCATTTTGTCCATAAAATCTGCATGTGGTCTGCGCATAGGTTCACGGGGGCATCTTTGCTTAGTGATTTGATTGACCTCCCGGGGTCAGATTGATCTATTCTTGGGGCCATTGTGCAGATCTTTGTATTGTCTTTCCATCCATATACTATTTGTATTTTTTGGATCATGTTTGCATAGTTTAATGTAGTCTTGATTTTCTAGTTTTAAGCTAGAATTTGCATGCACTCCGGTGCACATAGGGCCATACATTGCATATCATAGTTGCATTTCCTACCTTGGTGCGTGGACCTCTCGTCTCCATATTCCTTGGAGCCGACCAGGAAAACACATCAAGGACCTCCATAAGTCCCCGTGAGCCGTGGATTCCCACACGGACGCCGGGCCGGTTGTACCTTTCCACCCCTTTAGGCTTGAATTTGCATAAGTGTGAGGGAGTTAGCCTTAGTCAACCCAAAGTTTGGACCTTATTCCCATGGGATTCCTATCTTGAGGGAATTGTTATTAATTCAAATCATTAAAAGGTCTATTGAAACCCCTAAAAGATTTCCCATCATATTAACTTATTTGACTTGGGTGAAGACTCTCACATTGCATTGTTCGTGTTGATTGGGCTTGTCCAACCTCATTAGTGTTTTTTGTGTTGCATTCTTTCATCATCCACATATTTTGTTGTTGTTAGGCCCATTTAGCTTAGCCCATTTTGTGTGTCCATTGTCTAGTCCATTGTCCCGTGGTCCGTTGTCCATTCATCTTTGCATTAGTGGGTCGGCCCCCCCTTGTTCTCAAGCCCATTAAGCCATTGCTTCCCCATTTGTATTGTCCTTGATCTCCATGTATTAAGTCTCCATTTACCCTCATGGAGCAGTATTCTAACCCCTTGTATCATTCTTTTTCCCAATCTTCTTCTTATTCCCGCGTGGAATCCTCTTCCCACACGGGCCCATCTTCCCGTGGCCCTTCTGATCCATCCAAGGAACAGGCTAATCTCATGGCCCATCTTTCAAGCCTTGTTCACCAAATGGACCCGGCCCAGGCCCAACGTCTTATTGCATCTCATCTTCATGGGCCTTCTTCTCATAATGGGCCATCTCTATTCATGGGCCTCCTCCTTCTCCTTCATATGTTGCTGGCCCAATTGCTAATGGGACTTATTCTCTAATGGGCCTCATCCTTCTGCCCATGTTGCTGCCAGCCCAATGGTCCTTATGCTCATGCCTCTTCCAGGCCCACATATCCTTCCATTCTCGGAATGGGCCCTTCTTATTCTCAGCCCGGATCCTCTTATTCGGCCAAATATCAATCTCCTGGTCCTAATTCACACCCTCTTGCTCAAGTTGGCCCATATCCTTCTCGATCTCTCCCTACCCAGGAGATGATTGCTCAAACCCAACGCCAACTTGATGAGCTTCAACGCCGGATCGATCCCAAATCCTCCTTAAGTGTTCCGTTCGCATTTCAAGGTCTTCGGCTTCCGTCTCCATCACAAATTCTCACATATCACCGTTATAGTGGAGTCAGTCACCCGTATGTGCACTTGAAGGAGTTTGTTTATGAGTCGGCCCAGTTTCGACATGACCAACACTTGATGGCTTATCTGTTTGGTCTGTCATTGGAAGGCCCGGCTCGGGATTGGTTCTTCTCTCTTCCGCAAGAGCAAGTTGTGAGTTTTCAAGCCGTTCAAGAAAAGTTTATTCAGTAGTATCAAGACCAGGTTGGGCCCAAGTATTCTATGGTAGATCTGGCCCATGAGATGATGAAGCCCGACGAGGAGTTCTGCACCTTTGCTGACCGTTGGCGTCGCCTTGTCGCGCAAGTCCCGGGGCACATTCCAGAAAGAGAGCAAATCAAGATGCTGATATCTAATGCCACGCCCGAGTATCGGTTCATCTTAGCCCTCAACAACATCACCTCCTGGCAACAATTATACAGCCGAGCCCGCTTCATTCGCCAACAAATGCAAGATTCCCTTGACCTCGAGTCTCCACCATCCACCTCCACATATCAACCTTCACCCTCCACGTGCCAACCCTACACTCCCATGAGTCAGCCGGCCATGAGTCAGCCTTCTGCCACATATCCCTCCTCGAGTCTCCACCAACCTCCCGCCTCTACGTACCCATACGCCTCCGCATATCAACCTTCCATGAGTCAGCCTCCCGCATCCACATACCCGTCTCCATCTCCACTTCCGGTCAAGGGAACACCACATCCCGAGCAAGTAGATTTCGTCTACATACCCCCTCATCCTATTCCACACATGCCATCACCAAAGCCCTCCACCACTAGCCACGCACTCCTGCCTACGCAACCCCCACTTCCGACTCCACAACCTTCTCCACCATTACATATCCCTCGGCATCCACCTTGCCCGAAGCAGGCTCCTCATCTTCCGTTGCCAGAGTGTTTCACTGATATATTTCGGGCTTTGATGGCCACTCATGCGTTGCCGCTCTCTCCGGTTGTGCCTTGCCGACCCGCAGTCGGGGATATGCTTCAGTTCTGTGATTTTCACCGCCAGCCGGGGCATTTGGTTGAGGATTGTCCTGAGTTCCGGGATTATGTTTATGATCTGGAAGCTAAGAAAAGGATTGACTGGGCCGCTATTCACAAAGTCATTTTACATTTTCGCAACCAACAGCAGCAGCAAGAAGTGCCGCCGGGGCAGCTGTCTCCCTTACTTCAAGGCCAGGGGCACCCTTGTGATTCCTCGTCTAGTTCTGCACTCGCTCCATCACCTACTACCTCACCTACTCCATTACCTCCGCCATCTCCTATCCAATCTCCGCAACCTCCACAAACCCAAGCCTCCGCTCAGGCCAGTGCCTCCCCTTCTTCCCTTGCCGCCACTTCCACTACTTCTATCCCTCACACCGCTCGACGCGTAGTATCGACACGTCGACGGTGGACACCACAACCTCCCTCTTCACCCTCTCCACCTCCATGTCCACTACCCCCATCATCTTCATCAATATCCTCATTGCCATCACTATCATCCCCGTCTCCACCACCTGTGCTTCCATCACCTCCACCATCTCCACCACCTTTGCCATGTCCGTCACCATCGTGGCTCGGGCCTGAGCAGGCTATACCTCCACCCTCACCTCCGACTTCACCTTTGTCCGCACCTAGGCTTGCCACCATCTCAACCCCTTTGCCTCCCCCTAAACACATCACCACTCCCATTGCAACCTCCATGCCATCTAAACCGATTCCTATCCCCATTCCTCCATCCACTTATCCCCCACGGAGCGGGTGCAGGTTACCCATGGTGCCCCTCGAGTCTAATCCCCAGGGAGACAATGAGCCAAGTCAGGATGATTCAGTGCCGACCGTGCATTTCAAGATTCAGGATTTTATCTGTCGGATGCCGGTTCGTGTCCTCGTCCCTGGTTATTTTGGGGATGGTGCGCCTCTACTTTCAAAGATAAGAGTTGCTAAGAAGAGTTCCCTTGAGTTGACGCCAATTTCTTCCCGAGCGAGGCCGGTGGCAATCTCCTTGCTCGCCGGAGAGTTCACCATTGATGCTATTATTTCTCCTCGCTCTATTGCTATTCAGATGACAAGCCAAGAAGGGTTCTCTACCCATGTTATGCTAACGCATACGGCCGCCAAGCAGATTATGGATTCTATGTTCAAGGGGCAATTGGCCGTATCTTCTACACTTTCCAAGGATATTCTGCACTTGTTATGTAATCTTCCTCGGTTTATTAGCAAACTGGCCATGTCAACGCCGTGTATTACTCTCCCTCAGCTTCACCCGTCTCTTTCATCAAGGGAGTTGTGCTTCAAGGCTGAGTTCCGAGTGGAGTTGCCGAATCTCATGCTACTTGTGCCAAGTAACAAGACTCCATGGTTTTATGATATTCAGCATTATGAGGAGTTAGTTGTTCAAGAACGTCCTACTATTGTTAGCTCCGGGAGTCTAGGGGCAACCGCTCCGATGAAGCTGTATGTTCATAGCCGGGCTAGGCCATCTGCCAGATGGGCTTGCTATTTGAGAAGATGTTGCAAGGCAAGGTGCCCAAGGATTCGAGCCCGCGCCAGGCGAGTCCATGTTCAAGAAGTATCATCTAAGAAGAGGCGGCGGCGTAAGTTTAAGGGCCGTCAGTTGTGCACTCAGGGGTCCACTTCTCTTCCTTCTTCATTTTACTCATCATTTCTTCTGCTTGGCTCCCACCCCTGGGTGGTGTATCTACCCTCTCCTAATTCTCCCTCCACGATTCTCTCCTCCTATCTCGAGTCTGTGAATCCCCATTCTTCCTTTTCCTATCTGGGACCTCCAGACTTTCCATCTCCTCACCATTCCTGGCCTCAGCCTATGTCCTCCTTTGATTCTTCTCCCCCGGTACCCTTGGGTTCGACTTCTCATTCTCTTTCCCCGACCCTGTCGGGTGACTCTCATTCTCCTTCCCCGACTCTGTCGGGTGGTCCTAGTTCCTTTTCTCCAACCATGTCGGATGATCACTCCTCTTCCCCCTTACCTTTTCCGCAATCCTCTCACTATCTTTCTATTCTCTCCTCTTCTCCATTTTGGGGTCTTCGCCCTTTCTCTTGCTATTTTCGAGGCTTTAGCCCGCCTTGATCTCGGTTAATCTGGTTTCTTCTGTAATTGGTTCCTTGTTATCAAGGTCTCTACGCCTTAATGAGGGAGTTCTAGCCCTCATCTCTCTTCCTTTTTATCCTTCTTCATCCAGTGTCGTGTCTGCCGCTCCTCCGTGTAGAGGAATCTTTGATCCTTTGCTATCCTCTCCCTTTCGTCCTATCAAGCAAGGAATACAAAGCTCGTGCTGAACGAAGCTCGATGATCAAGATCGCGTCAGGACGCTACTTCCACTCTATGGATTTGCAAGGTATCATCATTTTGTGCAAGAAAATGTTATCTTCGCTAGTTATCTCTCTTACTCATGCACACGCTTATAATGCTATTCCTTTACATGGTTAAGTGGCTTTTAGAAATTTGCTTAGTTCATTTAAAATGAGTTCGCTTCTGCAACATCCTTAGCCTGGTGATAGCTCCGTGCTGGGAGTCTAGTTCTTTCCTTGATTGTTGAGGGTGACCTTTGAGCATGGGTTTTTCACACACCACACGGTGAGCCATAGCCGACCCCTCCAGTGCAACAATGCTGCTGCTTTGGCCATACTTTGGGTATGCACGAAGGTCTTTCTCTCTTCTCTGCTCGGCCAAGTGCAAGGGGCAAGAGATTGATGGATAAGATGACCAACCTAGGTGCTCTCCAATACGAGAGAGGTCTCAAATAGGGGCAGTCTTGACCCTCGAAAGTGAGCTTTTATGCAATATGTAGCCAACAAGGGCTATCAAAAATCAATGATGAATCAAAAAGAAGATTATGAAATCAAAGGCATGGCAAGAGTGGCGAAGTCCCGCGGGACATCAAGAGCCCGGTCGTATGCGTGCTTGATAAATATGGGTCTCAAAATCAAAGACACAAAGCCCCAGCGCAACAGACTATCTCTTTGAGGGGTGGTGCCCTGGAAGGAATTCAAATCCTGATGTCTCCCATCCTGCATAAAGCTTGTCTCCAATTTTCTTCTATCTCCCTCTTAGGCTGGGTTGTATCTCGGGTATGGCCTTAGTAGGGGCACCGTTCTTTTGGAGCGGTTGGTTATGGTAAGCCACCCTCACATGCACGCCCTGCTCAAGGGAAGCCTTTAATGAGAGGGGAGGGACAGCGATCCCTGGCCAGTAGTTCGAGCTTGTCTTTAGGTGCTGCAGATTGATATTTCAAATTTTCAAAAAAAATGAAATATTATCAAAAATCCAAAAAAAAATTTAAATGTGTCAAAATTCCAAAAAAATTCAAATATGTCAAAATTCCAAAAAAATTGAATATGTCAAAAAATAACAAAAATTTGAATATGGCAAAAAAAAAATCAGAAATACAAAAATCTAAAAATACTTCTCTTCTATTCCTTTTATTTTTATCTTGAGGACAGATACGTAATCTGTTTGCTAAGTGTGCAGGCTGCAGGTTGCAGGTTCAAGCTTTCCTTGCTCTATCATTCGCTCTGTCTCCTGCTCACATTCTTCGATCTGTTCTCATCTCTTCAATATCTCTTCTGAAGCTCATGGCCTTCCCAGCTTTCGCTTATCTGCTTAATCATGTTTTCATGAGAGGCATTGTCCCACGATTTTGAACCTGGCGGTTCCGCTTCATCTAATCTTGGGCTTTGATTGAAGGAAGTGTTTGTTGTCTTTATCATGTCTATGGTCTTCCGTATCTTTTATCCTGCCATGTCATTCATCACACATGTCTTTATCCTCCGTGGTATTGTCATCCCATGTGTCTTTGTCCCACCATGTCCTTATACCACTGCATGTGCTGTCCCACCGTGTGCATATTGTCTTGTCCCACCGTGCCTTTAGTCGCATGCATGCTTGCCATTTGTTTGTTTGTTATATTTCATCCATCTTCGTTATGTTATGTTGTGCCATGTTTCGTTCATATTTCTCTTATTGTGTTCATGTCATGCTTGTTCATATTCGTTCATGCTCACATCATGTCATGTCATATTGTTGTTGTTGTCTTATTTGAAAATCCATAAAAAGTAGAAATTAAAAATTCTAAAAAGGATGTCATTTCGCTTGGCAGGTAAGTTAAGTATGGCTCTCTATCCCTGCTCATTGTTGCATTACTATATGGTATCTACATTATTATAGCCTCTCGAGGACCGGCTGGTTGCCAGTGTGTTCTGGGATCTGATGTTCCCCTTTAACAAAAATGATGATGATCTAGGAGCATACGGTTAATCGTTGAATAGGCCGCTCGGTTGAGTCGGGTAGGGGACGATAGACTCTGTCTCGCACGCCGTGGTTGCAAGAAGACTCTTGACCCCGTCTTGGCTCATTCTAGCAATATTATCATTGAGTACTTTCTATTTTTATCTTTGTTTGCATTCGTTTTAATGATTTCTTTATTTTAACCCAGCATGCATCATGTCATTTTGAGCATTCATGCCTCGTGATCCATTCAATGATTTCTCCTCAGCAATGGTTGATTGCACCTCAGTTCTCTTGGGTAAGAGATTCCTCATTCCACTCTGAATTCAAACGATTTCTCTGATCTTGCTGCTTGGTCTGGTTGGCCAATGTGATTCCTATCTGGATTTTATCTCAGTCTTATTCTCCTTTCCAGCTCTTATGCTGTGTTCTTTCCGACCCACTCATTGTCCGTGGGTTGTGTCCCCAATGAGGTTGGTCGTGTTTCCTTTTCCTCCCTTAGTTAGTTATCCAGACATGTCTCATCGTTATCAATCATTCCTTGTGGTTAGTTTGGCATTTTCGGGAGAATTCCCATCGCTTGTTGGTCGTGACGGGTGTCTTTTTACCTTGATGCCCGCTTATCAGTTCTCTCCGCTTCATCTCCGCTTCATCTCCATTTCACGTCGCTGTCGCTTTTGCTCCATCTCCTTTCCATTTCACCTCCGCGTCGCTTTCGCTCGTTCCCTTGCAAAGCGGACATCAAGGAGGGGCATTTGTTGACACCCGTTTTAGCCCACAAGTTGTGTCATTTCTCTTATTCATCATTTTTGATGTCCCGAATTAGCCATTATTTTGGAGCTTTCTTGGATAGATTTTGAGCCCATTTTTACCATTCCATATCCTTTGAGTCTTGGAGATCATGATTTCTTAGAGCCCCGGAGCTTATCTTTTCAAATTATGGCTTCTAAGTCGACTTTCGGCCCATTTATGTCGACTTCCCTCAAGTAATCGGCTCTCTCTCACTGCGCAGTCCTGCAAGTGATTCGTTTTCACCTTCTTCCAATCCTCTTTTCAAAAAGTTGTCTTCATCAAAGTTGTGCGTCTTTCAAAGATCTACAACTTCTTCTTCTACGTCGTTGTCCAGTTCTGCCCCGATTGTGAGCTATTCACATTTTTCCAGCAGACTCTGTTGTTCACCTACATTCCAGAATTTTCCTCTCTGTTCCAGCCCTATTTTCTCCCTCTTCCAATCATTTTCTCAAATTTCTTTCTTCATGAAGGTTGTTCCTCTCTCAGTTATCTACAATTTCTCTGTGTACGACTTTTTCTAATTCTCCACCGTTTGAGAGATATGCTTCAATTTCCAAAGTCGCGCAGTCTGTCCGGAATCTGCCTTCATCAATGTGAAGGTCTACTGTAGATGCGTTACTTCAATGTGACGGCTCTACATAGATGCGTTACTTCACATGTGACGGTCCTACAGTAGACCGTTACATCCAAACTTGCCTGAAATCATCCCGTTCGACCTCCAGAGTGTGACGGACCTACCCTAGTCCGTTACATCACTCTGACGGTCCTACGATAGACCGTTACATGCACCAGAGAGTCCAATTCGTGCTGGACTCTGCTCCGTTTCTGTGCGCCGTGGCCCTCTTGTAGAGTCCATAACTTCTTGAATTCTTATCCAAATTGATCGCCGCTTTTTTCCTACTTCTAGCCCTTGGTATTATCTTGAATTTGGTTCATAGGAATCAAATTTTTATTGGCAATATCTCTCGGGATCTGGGTCGCAAGATCAGGATTTATGTTTCCTAGTTCAACTCAAACTCTGCAGATAAGGCTCCAGGGCTGCCTTCCAAAAGACATATCTTCTAGAATCCTCCTCTGAATTGATCCCCGTTTGTTCCTATCTCTTGTCCTTAGTATTATCTCGAGTTTGATCCAGAGAACTCGATTTATCTTAGACTCTATCTCTGGGAATCGTGATAAGAAGATGAGGATTTCTTACAAAACTCTATAAAAACTGCCCAGTTCGCAGTCGCGACGGGGGGCTCTTTCCGGACGTGGGGCGAAGCCATGCTGCACCGCCGACTCAATCCTTCGACCCCATCTTGAAGAGGGAAGTATTAACTTTCAATTTCATCCTTCTGGGCTTGATTTCATGATCTCCACTCTTAGTTCTCTTCCTCTCAAAATCACAAATCATCACAGTTTCCTGCACTTTCTGCTACACATGCGTTTTTCTCCGTTTTGCATCATTGATTTTTCTCTACTCTCTCAATCAAATCTCGTGATTTCAAATCTCATGCATGCACAACACACCCACCTATTATTTCCACCCTTCCACAGGGGTTAAAAACCCTCCCCCGGTGAGTTTGCCCACAATTTCTACCCCTATTTTATCACTGCGGGATTGATACTACACATGCATGTTCTAATGGGTTTTTGCCTTTGTGTTTCATCTTTATTTTGCAGGAGAGCATGAATACAATGTGAGGCCCTCTTCCTCTAGCCGGCTTGAAGGAGAGGAGGTTTGAATCCACAAGTTTCCCGCACCCCGTTTCGAGCGCGATCAAGTCTTTAAGTTCCAAGGTACACGGCGCCGTTGCACTCCTTTCTTCATCCTTGCGGCGTTGTTAATCCTTGGTGGTGATCACGGTTAGTATTTCCATCCTTTCATCCCCCTTGTCTTTGACTCACATATTTATGCATGTATGTATTTAAAAAGGGGGCGGGATAGGAATCTAATCTAATTAAAAAACAAATCAACAGGCGCATTCAGATCCTTTCAGATCTGGGTGCAGCAATGATTTCTTTCAGCATCAGATTTGGTGTTCACAGAACTGCACAGACAGACAAATAAATGGTGGAAAAAGGGTTGCCGATGTTGAAATGGAACTCCGTCTGTGGGAGGTTGTTGGTGACGTCCATAGGAACAAATCCTATGAAGACCTCTCTCTCAGATATTGGCTGGATGAGGCGGGACAGATGTGGGAAGTCACCTCTAGATCTGGACTGAGTCTGTTCAGATCTTCTTGCGCGACCTCACGAGAATTGACGCCACGGACAGCACAGACCTTGAAATGCAACGAAACCAGAGGCAACGTGAAGATGACTTGCAATGCTTTAATTGATCTTCAGACACCAGCTCCTGATCACGTCGTGGTTGGGCTGCATAAACCGAAACACAGTCACCCTCAGATCTGGACTGCACTCTGGGACAGATCTGCGCGCCGCCACGAAAACAATCACCGCCGGTGCTCCCGAACTCCAAACGGCATCAAACCAGCGCTGAATTCTTGAAATCTTGTAGTAGTATCAAGGATAAATCGGAGGGAACAAGATGATAAGAGGGGGATGGGAAGAGAAGGTTGAGTCCACGACCAGATTTCTGGGAAATTCACACCAAGGGAAAGGGCAAGAGAAAGAGGGAGAATCACTCTCTTAACAATTTTCTTTCAACAAAATATCATTAGCCTCTGTACACACAATGTACAAGCCCTTAAATAGACAATTACAAGAGGTATAAGGGGTGGGGAGGTCGTGGGTTTCAAGGGGAGGGGAAGGGGGATGCACCCATGGCCATGAAAGGGAGAGGGAGGGGACAAAGAGACATGTTGGCTGCCTACCTTTGACATTCAAGGTAAAAGGGGGGTAGGTTGGCAGCCAATTAACCTTGACCAGCAGCCATTTAATACCACATGTTGTGAATGGAGAGAAGAAAGAAGAAAAAAGACAATTTCCTAGCCTAATAGGACAAGAAAGGGGGCGCCCCCCATTTTGGGCCTTGAATGGGCCATTTTGGTCATGGCAGCCCACTCATCCTTCTAGGAATCCAATATGGCTCAAGGCCATTCTCCTCTAGTTGGCCCATGTATGAAGAGCCCATATATGGCCTATGGATCCATCCAAATGGACCAAGGCCTCTCCCTTTCTTAATGAAGTCTTAAGGGCCTTAACCAGTTGGCCCATTTAGAGCCTTACAACCAACCCAATATGAAAACCCACATATAATGTGACATTACAAGCCCAATTTAATGCTAAAAAGAGTCCAAATAGAAGCCAAAGTGTCCCCAATTTGAAGGGAAGTCGATGTAGTCAACTTGGTGCTCCGCGTATGGCACCGTCGGTTCGCCGACGTGTCACGTGATCGCCCTGGCGTCCGCACCAATTCTCCCCGGGTGGGAGGAACTCGACCCCGTCGAGTAAGGGTCCCGAAGTTTGCATTCTCTACATGTGATCAAGGTGTTGGTCATCGTGGGGCATCCTCGCCAACGCACTAGGACGTGTGGATATGCGCCATTCCTTGTGGTGATCACCTGCTCATCCAGTATGCAATCTATAAACACGCGTTGAGGCTGGAAGAGGTGGACTCTCGGGTGGTGTATCACTCACAACAGAAGGAGAAAGCCCAAAGCTCACTAGGGATCACCGCGGGTTCCAATATGCTACCAGATCTGAAACATGGAACGTCGAACCGTCACCATAGTCACCCGGTAGTTCAATATCGTACGCATTCGGACCGACTTGTTTCTTGACCGGGAAAGGGTGGGGATCGTGGACTTAGAGTGGCTTTCGGTCTCCGGGAGGAAACCAATCAGGTATGACCCTGACCTAGACGTACTCTCCCTTTGAATCCACGAATATGTAGCATGCATCAGCTACCTCCTTATATGTGCTTGACTGGCCTTTTATTGACACGACTTAATGCAAACCATATGAAAGAAAACAAACCATAGAAACAAACACACACACTTGAACTTAGACAAACCTATGGTGATGTAGACCATGCATATGCAATGGTGGACCAGGGCACCCGAATATGTGCCATGCATACACTAGATGTACTCGATGCTTGACGGAATGAACGATTCCTAGACACCCTAAGATGTACCAATCATGCATTGGCGACCTATGGGATTTGGGTGGGGAAGGACTAGGAGATCCAAAACTACCCTCGTCATTACCCCTAGACGTAGGTACGGCTTGCCAACTAGACCGAGGGGTAGGGACGGGATGGTGAACTCCTTGGAAGAAGTGGAGTGAATATGATAGCTCGGGAGGTTCACTAGTGAAGGGATCAAAAAGGTCAAAGAATTTATGACCCCATGAAGTGGGTTCCACCATGACTCGGTCCCAATTGTGAAATTCTTGAGGGTGTAGGTAGTCACCTTCATCCGTTATGGTAACTGGGATGGTGATCTCATAGAGAAGGTACGGTTCCTCCCTCGGGATAAAAGAAATGAAATCGGGCTCGGCCGGCATAGGGAGGAATAGAAGGACATCCGTGGTGACTTGACCCACGGTGTACACGGAGGTAATGGATCCTAAGGCCGGATGGGTGAAGCTAAGACTAGCGGGTTGGTCAAAGTCTCGAGCCAAAAGGTGCGTCAACTTCCATTGTGAATCTAATCCCATAATAAGGTCATCCAAAGTATCGACATGGTGACTAGACCGAAAAGTTGTGTGGGAGGAGTTGACGGACACCATAGGTAGGGTAGGATCCATAAATGGGAAGGGAGGTGGGACCAGCCATCCTTGAGCCAACGAAGAAGCGGCTCGACTATGTATAGCGTTCCCGTAAGAAATACGGGTGGCTCGAGCTTTGGTATCTCCAAAGAAGAAGGTTCCGAATGAAGATCGGAAGTAGATGATAATGGAGCTCTAGGGAAGGGGTTCTCCGATTGAGGTGGGGAAGACCATGGTGTAGGCGGCTGGGAGGTGGATGCTTGTCGAAAGCCACTATACCGAGAAAAGTGAGACTCAAATGGTTCGACCACTAGAGCGACCGTATAGGAGTCCGCTAGAGAGAATGCGTTGCGGATAAGACATTCCAACTGGAAGTGAAGGCGCAAACCTCTCCGGAACTGAAATGCAGCCGTGTTGCTCTCCTCTCCCAAGCCATGTTCCAACCAATACTTATGATATGCCCGAATGTACTCGGACACGGACCTATCACCTTGGACGGGTCGACATGGGTTGGCCATAGTTGCCAAAATATGGGAACGGATCCCTAGGAATGGATATGCAAGCCCATTTGAACATGAGACACAAACGGATGCTAACACCGACTAATGCAAACACATACTAATGCAACAATGATGCACTTAGACCTAACCAATTTCCGGTACGAGGCGGAGTTAATCGACCCGAAGGTCACTCGCGCAAGTGTGCGGCCTTCCCGGTAGGCATAGCCTAATGTTCGTGTCACACCTTTTGATATACCGTTTATTGGGATGCGATTTTAAAACACTTTTTTTTTTAGAAATATGATGATCCTAGACTTAAATGACACTTTTGTTTTTGATTTTGGACACCCTACACTTAGAACGACGCTCTGATACCAAATTGATGATGGACGGATGACTCGACCGGGCTAGGACGTACGACGGACACAAGTGCGGCCAGCACTAGCACGTTAAGGCAAGCCAGGCGGCTAGCCACTGTGGTATTCTCTGGGTGGAGACGCCTCTCAACAGCGCTCTCTCTTTAGCCCAGCGATCGTCCCTTGCGAGGGAAACATGGGGATCGTGGCGATTAAGAAACCACCGTCGCCTAGGGTACCGATTCGCGTTCGGTGCTCGATCGGAGCTACGGAACGGGCACTCACAACTCACAAACGCGGTGTATTTGAACTGGCTAACGGCCCTAATCTCACAAACGCAGCAATAGATAATATACTAAATCAGCAAGTGAGAAAGGAATTGAAGCGCGTACCTCCACGCCTAGGCGTGGGGAAGAATTCCCGGCCGAATCCGAACAACCCCAATACACACGATTGTTACAATTACAATTCCAGAACTTAATACCCACTTCACGCAGGGAGGTATAGGGTTACAATGGCCAAATTTGGGGTTGCTGGAACCCGGGTTGACGGGCCACACTCGCAGGAGGCGAGGAACGCGTGCCGGAGCCGCTCGGGTACGCGGACGGAAAGCCGACCCGGTTCTGCCCGCGCTGGTCACCCTACGCAGCGAGCTTCCGGAGGCTGGTACGGCTAGATCCGAAGCCCGATCGGAGCGCCGTTTGTTGGAGAATGACGGTGACTGGACGTAGTTTCTTCACTCCAGAGGGCGCATTCAGATCCTTTCAGATCTGGGTGCAGCAATGGTTTCTTTCAGCGTCTGATTTGGTGTTCACAGAACTGCACAGACAGACAAATAAATGGTGGAAAAAGGGTTGCCGATGTCGAAATGGAACTCCGTCTATGGGAGGTTGTTGGGGACGTCCATAGGAACAAATCCTATGAAGACCTCTCTCTCAGATATTGGCTGGATGAGGCGGGACAGATGTGGGAAGTCACCTCTGGATTTGGACTGAGTCTGTTCAGATCTTCTTGCGTGACCTCACGAGAATTGACGCCACGGACAGCACAGACCTTGAAATGCAACGAAACCAGAGGAAACGTGAAGATGACTTGCAATGCTTTAATTGATCTTCGGACACCAGCTCCTGATCACGTCGTGGTTGGGTTGCATAAACCGAAACACAGTCACCCTCAGATCTGGACTGCACTCTGGGACAGATCTGCGCGCCGCCACGAGAAAAATCACCGCCGGTGCTCCCGAACTCCAAACAGCATCAAACCAGCGCTGAATTCTTGCAATCTTAGTATCAAGGATAAATCGGAGGGAACAAGATGATAAGAGAGGGATGGGAAGAGAAGGTCGAGTCCACGACCATATTTCTGAGAAATTCACACCAAGGGAAAGGGCAAGAGAAAGAGGGAGAATCACTCTC
Organism: Amorphophallus konjac; assembly: GCA_022559845.1. Taxonomy (NCBI): domain Eukaryota; kingdom Viridiplantae; phylum Streptophyta; class Magnoliopsida; order Alismatales; family Araceae; genus Amorphophallus; species Amorphophallus konjac. The sequence continues at coordinate 328,209,742 of CM040122.1, read as the reverse complement.
TTAACAATTTTCTTTCAACAAAATATCATTAGCCTCTACACACACAATGTACAAGCCCTTAAATAGACAATTACAAGAGGTATAAGGGGTGGGGAGGTCGTGGGTTTCAAGGGGAGGGGAAGGGGGATGCACCCATGGCCATGAAAGGGAGAGGGAGGGGACAAAGAGACATGTTGGCTGCCTACCTTTGACATTCAAGGTAAAAGGGGGGTAGGTTGGCAGCCAATTAACCTTGACCAGCAGCCATTTAATACCACATGTTGTGAATGGAGAGAAGAAAGAAGAAAAAAGACAATTTCCTAGCCTAATAGGACAAGAAAGGGGGCGCCCCCCATTTTGGGCCTTGAATGGGCCATTTTGGTCATGGCAGCCCACTCATCCTTCTAGGAATCCAATATGACTCAAGGCCATTCTCCTCTAGTTGGCCCATGTATGAAGAGCCCATATATGGCCTATGGATCCATCCAAATGGACCAAGGCCTCTCCCTTTCTTAATGAAGTCTTAAGGGCCTTAACCAGTTGGCCCATTTAGAGCCTTACAACCAACCCAATATGAAAACCCACATATAATATGACATTACAAGCCCAATTTAATGCTAAAAAGAGTCCAAATAGAAGCCAAAGTGTCCCCAATTTGAAGGGAAGTCGATGTAGTCAACTTGGTGCTCCGCGTATGGCACCGTCGGTTCGCCGACGTGTCACGTGATCGCCCTGGTGTCCGCACCAGGCTCTCTTCATCATCTTCAATATATCCCTTGTAGATCTGCAACCAAGGAAACATGAAAGAAGAGCTCGATTAGTCGCGGCCTTCATTAACTCCAGTGCTTTCTGATTTTCTGCACATATAGATCGATGCTTGTTAGTCCATTTGGACTGATCTTTTGGTAGTCTATGTGGACCATGTGAAATCACTTTCCACAGGTCTGGATCAACAGATTTAACATGAGCACGGAAAGCACTGTGCCACTGGTTGAAATCAGAACCACTAAAGACGGGTGGATGAGCCATTGAAGCAGATCAAAACTAATTCAAAGCAGTGGATTCAAACCGATAAACCAAATCTAACAAAAATGCACCAAAGTCAGCAGGGTCAGATCTGCAGGTCGCTGGACCTACTATGTAGACACCGCTCTGATACCAATTGATAGGATCGGTGCGATGGATTCAGAGGGGGGGTGAATGAATCCCACCCTTCAAAACTTTTCGCTCAATAAAAGACTAGAACACTTTCAAGGCAAAACAAACAATCTGAAGAACAAGTTGAATTCTCTTTTAAACCAATGATCAAATATATATAAGGCGTGCCTAAACAATCAACTAACGGAAGCAGCACAGATAGAAATAAGAGTGCTCAAGGCAACCTGTGAAGGAGGTAGAAGATAAGGAATAAGCGCACAAACCCAACCACACTGCACAGAAGATTTTTAGGTGGTTCGGTCACCAAGACCTACGTCCACCCCTCACTCCCAACCGGAGTAAGGCTTCCACTAGCAACGCTAGAACAACAGACTCAGTCTGCAAACACTTGCTGCCAAACAGCTTGACCAGAGGAACAACCTCCTCTCTTCCTACCAACCGGAGGGAACCACTAGTGACACCCAGTCACTAGCGAACCAGAGACCGAGGTCTCTCTTCCTCTGAAACCTAGAGGGAACACCTGGACTTGCAACCCACAAGACCAGAACCGGAGACGAATCTCCCTTCCTCCAACCCAGAGGGAAACCCACAAGTGACTCCCAGCCACTTGCAACCGGAGACCCAATGTCCCCCTTCTCCTGAGTCCACAGGAGGAACCCGACCTCAGTCCAGAGGATCGGAAGAATTAATGACAAGCCGAGTGAAAGAAAAGAAAATAAGAAACGAAAATAGAGCAAACAGAAAGCTGGAAATGCAATGCACAAAGTGTAGCTCTCGCAGGAGCAAAACTGGCTTGGATTTGATCCAAATGCCAGTGAACAAAACTTCCGATGAATCCTCTTTCTTCTTCTTCACGAACCCTCTCTCTATCTGTCTTTCTCTTTTTCTTCTTCTTCACGAGCTCTCAGTCTATCTTCACTCTTCTTCTTCTTCTTCTTCTTCTTCTTCTATTTTCTGCCTCTCTGCGGCTCTTTTCCTCTATCACTCTCTGCTGTTCACTTCTTCTCTGCTGCTCTCACCTTCTTCTATCACAGTCTCTATCTTTTCTCTTTTTTGTCTTAATCTCTCTTGCTCGATCGCTACTATTTATATCAACAGTAGATGTAGGGCGTGCAGGGCTTGTGCCCTCTCTGTCTAGATAACCTAGGATCACGTGCCAAGTGTCAACCTCGGATCACGTGCCCATTCATCAGCATGTACAATGAAAGAATTACTTCAGTCGATCAACAAACAATGTATAGACTTAATGAAATAATGCATGAGCGTATACAGACTTTAGATGAAGCATATAGGCAACTATGTATATTGGTGAGAGTGTATAGACTTGAAGCCCTTCAAGCGACCTCAATGTACAAACTTACGGGGGATGCAAGAACAAGCGATAGCAAATGTATAGACTTTGCTGCATGCTGTGGGACGCAATGTACAGACTTTACGGCAGGCAGCTGGACGTTGTATAGACATGCTGTGCAGGCTGTGGGACGCAATGTATAGACATTGCAGTGCTGGTTGCTAGCGATGTATAGACATTGCAGTGTTGCCGTGGGACGTTGTATAGACTTACTGTGCAGATTGCCAGATGCAGTGAACAGACTTTGCGTGTGTGTGCTGAGATAATGTGTAGAGTTGGTTCGAGCAACACACTGATTGTACAGACTATATGAATGCAGAGCTAGACCCATGTACAGACTTCATACATGCAAGACTGAAACGTGTACATACATGATGTGAAGAACAATGCCCAAAGCAGTGTATGGACTTAGAATGCACGAGACAGCAGTGTACAGACTTTGTGATGCACAAGCATATCCAATGTATAGACTTTGAAGTAAAGGCTGGAGTTACACAAGCAATGTATAGACTTCAAAGTATGCATAATGCAAAGGCTGTGCAGACTTCAGACTCAGCTGCGAACTGAGTTAAGGAGTGTATAGACTTGATGAATGCGATGCAGACACACAGAGTGTATAGACTTGATGAACAATGCACAAGGCATATAGGAGTGTGTAGACTTTGTATGCAAGGTATGCAACAGAATGTATAGACTTTGTTGTGCTGTTCAAATGATGTGCAGACTTGCTATGGGGGGATGTGTAGACTTATGAGACAACCAGAATGTACAGACTTCGAAATCAAGGGATGCACAGCGATGTATAGACTTTGTGTGATGCCAAGCTAAAGCATGAAGGAAGCCGCTGTACAGACATGAAAAAAGGGGAGTGTATAGACTTTAGTGAAATGCCTTGGACAGACTCACGATGTACAGACTTGGTGAGTGCCAAGTGATGTACAGACTTCAATGACTCATGCAAGCTACAGGACAATGTGTAGACTTGTGTTCTGAACGTAGGCAAAGGAAAGGAATGTATAGACTTGCTCAGTTCAGAACGTAGGTAAAGATGGGAAGGAATGTATAGACTTTAGATGAGTGAAACACACTGACTGTACAGACTTCACCGATGTAAAGACTTGGAAAGTTCAACGGTGGATGTACATACTTCAGCTAAGCAAGCTACAGGGCAATGTATGGACTTGACTTCGTGCAAGCTACAGGACAATGTATAGACTTGCACATATGCATGAACAAGTGGCGATGTACAGACTTGGCCAATGTGCAGACTTGAAGCAAGGAGACGATGTGTAGACTTGGCCAATGTACAGACTTGAATTCGAGGAATGTATAGACTTGCCACTAAGGAATGTCCAGACTTGACAATGCAATGCGATGTATAGACTTGAGTGGTTATGTAAGCATGCAGTGTATAGACTTGCTGGAGAGACATGCTATGCGATGTATAGACTTCTTGGAAGGCATGTGCAGTGATGTATAGACTTGTGTTATGCACCACAATGTGCTGCTATCAACCAGTGTGCAGACTCTGTATGCAGTGCACTAACTGTATGCTCAATGCAATCGTGCTGACTCTGTTACATGAATGCATCGACCAGATGTCAGACAGATATAATGGAATGTCATTCACAAGTACACATTCACAAAACATGAACACATATGAATGCACTTAAATGAATCAACAAGATCTTTCATGCACACATGCAAATGGTGACTTATAGTGTTTGCTATCATCAAAACCACAGGGGCACAACATCTTCCTTTCTCTGATCCAATTCCCATAATTTACTCCTCTCTCCCCGAGTCCGCGAACCCCCATTCTTCTTTCTCTCATCTAGATTCTCTTGATTCTTCTCGCACTCACGATTCTAGGCCTCGGCCTATGCCTTCGCATCATCCCGATCCTGGGACGTCTTCTAATCCTTCTCCTCCGGTATCTCCGAGAGTCTCCTATTTTCCTTCCCTGACCATGTCAGGTGATTACCCTTCTTTTTCCCCGACCCTGTCGAGTGTCTCTCATTCTCATTCTCCAACCTTGTCAGGTGTTTACCATTCTCTTTCTCTGACCATGTCAGATGATTCTTCTTCTCATCTTTCTACTCATTCCTCCTCACCCTTTCGGGGTCATTACCCTTTTTCTTGCAGTTTTTGAGGCTTTAGCCCGCCTTGATCTCAGCTGATCTAGGTTTCTTCTATATTTTGGTTCCTTGTTATCAGGGTCTCTATGCCTTAACGAGGGAGTTCTAGCCCTCGTCTCTCTTCCTTTTTATCCTTGTTCGTCCAGTTTGATGCCTGTCGCTCCTCCGTGTAGGGGAATCTTTGATCCTTTGCTATCCTCTCCCTTTCGTCCTGTCAAGCAAGGAATACAAAGCTCGTGCTGTACGAAGCTCGATGATCAAGATCGTGTCAAGATGCTGTTACCACACTGTAGATATGCAAGGTATTGTTATTTTGTGCAAGAAAATGTTATCATCGCTATTATCTCTCTTACTCTTGCACACGCTTATAATAATGCTATTCCTCAACATGGTTAAGTGACTTTTAGAAATTTGCTTAGTTAAGCTTAGTCAAAAAGAGTTCACTTCTGTAGCATCCTTAGGCTGGTGATAGCTCCGCGCTAGGAGTTTAGTTTCTTTCCCCGATCGTCGAGGGTGACCTTTTGCATGGGTTTTTACACACTTCACGGCGAACCATAGCCGATTCCTCTGAGGCACACCGTTGCTGCTTTGGCCATACTTTGCGTATGCAAAAAGGTCTTTTCTCTTCTCTGCCCGACCAAGTGCAGGGATAAGAGATGGATGGATGAGATGACCAACCTAGGCACTCCTCAATACGAGAGAGGTCTCAAATAGGGGCAGTCTTGACCCTCAAAAGTGAGTTTTCATGTTATATCTGGCCAATAAGGGTTATCAAAATGAGAAAATAATTCAATGTAAAATTAAAAATCAAAGGCATGGCAAGAGTGGCAGTACAGTTCCCCGCGGGACGTCATGAGCTCGGTCGCACGCATGCCTAATAAATATGGGTCTCAAAATCAAACACACAAAGTCCCGGCGTAATAGACTTACTCTTTGAGGGGTAGTGCCCTGGAAGGAATTCAAATCCCGATATCTCTCATCCTGCATAAAGCTTGTCTCCAATTTTTCTTCTGCTCCTTCCTCTTAGGCCGGGTTGTATCTCGGGTATGGCCTTAGTAGGGGCACCGTTCTTTAGAGGCGGTTGGTTGTGATAAGCCACCCTCACATGCACGCCCTGCTTAAGGGAAGCCTTTAATGAGAGGGGTAGGAACGACGATCCCTGGCCAGTAGTTCGAGCCCGTCTTTGGGTGCTGCAGATTGCTATTGTCAAAAATCCAAAAAAATGAGATATTGTCAAAAAACAAAAAAAAATGAGATATTATTGAAAATTCCAAAAAATTGAAATATTGTTCAAAAAATCAAAAAAATCAAATATTGTTGAAAATCTAAAAAAATCATGAAAATTGAAAAATTAAAAAAATATTTATCTTTTACATTTTATTTTGAGAATAGATACGTAATCTGTTTGCTCAGTGTGTAGGTTGCAGGTACTTCAAGTTTCCTCGCTCTACCTCTTGTTCTATCTGTCTCCTATTCACGACTTCTGATCTATTCTCGTTTCTTCAATCTTGTCTCTCGATCTGTTCTGAAGCTTTAGTCATTCTCAGCTTATTTAACATGATTATATCTTTATGAGAGGGCTTTACCTCACGACTGTGAACCTGGCGGTTCTGCTTCATCTGATCTTGAGCTTTCATTGAAGGGCATATTTGTGGGCGTATTTGTCATGACTTTCGTCCCGCTGTGTCCTTGTCACGTGTTTATGTCCCTCCGTGTGATCCCACGCATGTTGTTTTGTCCCTCACTGCGTGTTGTTAGTTATCTTGCATATGTAGTTAGTCGTCCCTCTATGTCCCGTGTGTTGTCCCAACCGTGTGGTCATCCCTCATATTCTTGTCCCAACCAAGTGTTGTCCTACCGCGTTGTTATCTTGTCCCACCATGTTCATTGTGCATACATGTAGTTTGTTCATGCCATTGCATATATGCTTGTTTGTTATGTTGCATTATTTTCCATTCATTTGATCGTTATGTTATGCTGTGTTGTTTGTCGTTCAGTTGATAGTTATGTTATCTTCGTTATGTTTATGCTTACTTATTTGTCATGTCTATCTTATTCATGAAAATTCATAAAAATGTGAAAATTTAAAAAATTAAAAAAAGAAAAATACCGTTTCGCTTGGCAGGTAAGTCAGGTACGGCTCTCTATCCCAGCTCATTGTTACATTACTATATGGTATCTACCTTATTATAGCCTCTCAAGGACCGGCTGGTTGGCCGTGTGTTCTAAGATCTGATGTTCCCCTTTAACAAAAATGATGATGATCTAGGAGCATACAGTTAATCGTTGGATAAGCCGCTCGGTTGAGTCGGGTGGGGGACGATGGACTCTGTCTCGCACGCCGTGGTTGCAAGAAGACTCTTGACCCCGTCTTGGCTTGGTCTAGTAATAATATCCTTGAATACTTTCTATTTTATCTTTCTTCACATTCGTTTTGATGATTTCTTTATTTTAGCCCAGCATGCATCATGTCATTTTGAGCAATCACGTCTCGTGATCCGTTCAAAGTTTCTCCTCAGCAATGGTTGATTGCACTTCAGTTCTCTTGGATAAGAGATCCTCATTTCACTTTGAATTTGAATGCTCTCTTTGATCTGCTCGCTCGGTCTGGTTGGCCAGCGTGATTCCTATATGGATTTTATCTCAATTTTATCTTTCCTTTTCCAGCTCTTATGCTGTGTTTCCTGTCGACCCACTCATTATCCGTGGATTGTGTCCCCGATGAGGTTGGTCGTGTTTCCTTTTACTTAGTTTAGCTCTCCAGGCATGTCTCATCCGCGTCATCCGTTCCTTGAGGTTAGTTCGACATTTTCGGGAGAATTCTTGTCCCTTGTTGGTTGTGACGGGTGTCTTTTGCATTGATGCCCGCTTTTCAATTGTCTCCGCTTCATCTTTGCTTCATCTCCTTTCCCGTCGCTATCACTTTCGCTCCATCTCCTTTCCATTCCACCTCTGCACCACTTTCGCTCATTCCCTTGTAAAGTGGACATCAAGGAGGGGCATCTGTTGACACCCGTTTTTAGCTCGCAAGTTGCGGTATTTCTCTTATTTATCATTTGTGATGTCCCGAATTATCCATTATTTTGGAGCCTTCCTTGGATAGATTTCGAGCCCATTTCATTGTTCCCTAATCTTTGGACTTTGGAGATCACGATTTCTTAGGGCCCTGGAGCTTATTTTATCAACTTCCGGCTTCCAAGTCAGCTTACGGCCCATGTAGGTCGACTTTCCATCAAGCATTCGGCCCCTTTCATTGTGCAGTCTTGAAAATGGTTCTTTTACATATCCTTTTGTTCCTCTATTCAAAAAGTTATCTTCATCAAAGTTGTTCATCTTTCAATGATCTACAATTTCTTATACTATGCCATTAGCTAGTTCTGCACTGATTTCAAGTTATTCATGCTTTTCTGGCGTGTTGTGCTATTCACCTGCATCCTAGAATTCTTTTTCTCTGTTCTACCCCCATTTGCTCCATCTTATGATCATCTTTTCATCTTGCTCTCTTCATAAACGTTATTCATCTTTCAGTTATCTACAATTTCTTTTTCTATCACTTACACTAATTCTTCACCATTTTTGAGATATAATCCGATTTCTAAAGTCACACGTAGTCTGCCCAAAATCTTCCTCCAGCAGTCAAGCGGTCTATTAATATACCGCTAGGCCCCAAGAAACGGTCCTACATTAGACTGTTTGCCCCAAACTTTTTCAAAATCGTCTCGTCCAACCCCTGGAGCCTTGCGGTCACCCCCTAGATCGTTTGCCATCCCCTAGCAGCCCTACGATAGACCGCTAAGGCCGCCCGAGAGTCCAGAGTGAGCTGGACTGTATCAGTTTTCTGTCCGACGGGGGCTGCTTCAAATGATCATATCTTCTTGAATACTCATCCAAATAGATCCTCGTTTGTTCCTCTCTCTTACCCTTTGTATTATCTTGAGTTTGGTTCATAGAGCTCAAATTTTCATTGGCTATATCTCTTGGAATCTTGGTCGAAAGTTTTGGGTTTATGTATCCTGGTTCAACTCAAACTCTATTTTTCAGTGCGACGGGGCCTCCTTGCGGCGAGCATATCTTCTAGAATCCTCCTCCAAATCGAGTCCCATTTGTTTCTATCTCTTTTCCTTAGTATTATCTCGAGTTTGATCCATAGAATTTGATTTATCTTGAACTATATCTCCGAGAATCGTGATAAGAAGATGAGGCTTTCTCTGAAAACTCTATATAAACTGCCCCAGTTCGCAGTCGCGATGGGGGCTTTCTGTTAGGGTGCTAGGCCCGGATACAGGGGGGGGTGAATGTATCCTGGTACGAATAATGCCCAAATGAAAAACTTAGATGCTAGGCAAATTCCAGAATTAAGCTAATTCGATTGAACATAATAACAAGCAGTAGGAGCGTGCCTATCCAAGCATCTAGCGGAAGTAAATCAAGCAATCAAACCACTGCTCAATAGATTTTTTAGGTGGTTCGGTCCTCCAGACCTACATCCACCCCTCACTCCCAACCGGAGTGAGGCTTCACTAGCAAATGCTAGAACCAAGCAGACTCAGTCTGCGAACAAGGTGCTGCCACACAGCTTGACCAGGGGAACAACCTCCCCTCTTCCTCCCAACCGGAGGGACACCCCAAGTGACTCCCAGCCACTTGGAAACCAGAGACCGAAGTCTCTCTTCCTCCAGACCGGAGGGACCCCTGGACTTGCTAGCCACAAGCCCAGAACCGGAGACAAGTCTCCCTTCTCCTGAATCCACAGGAGGAACCCGATCCCTAGCAGGGCAATCGGAAGAACAAGAATAACCAAATGTAAAAGAAAAAATAAGAAAGGAAAAATACACAGCGATCAGAAAGCTGTAAAGAAGGATAACACAGATGTGGCTCGCATGGAGCTGACTGGCCTGGATTTGATCCACGGTCCAGTAGACAGATCTTCAGGTAAGCTTATCCTCCTCTTCTCTTCTCTCACGCTCACTCTCTTTCTCTTCTCTGCTCTCTTCTTTTTACTCTCACTGTCTTTCTCTTTTCTTTCAATCCTTACGAGCTCTCTCTTTCTCTTTTTTCTTCTGCTGCTCTCACTCTCTTTCTTTCCGTTACTCTTTTCTTCTTCTATTCTACTAGATCGAACTCTCAGCACTTCTGCACTTCTGCTATTCTGCTATTGCTCTCAAGGCTTCGATCACTTTCCTTCAGACAACCGAGACTCCCTTTTATAGCAGCTCGAGCAGAGGCAGCACTGGGCGCGTGTGGCCTCCACATTTCCCGCCCAGGTATTTGGCCACGTGTCAGCATCTCAGGTCCTTGGATCACGTGCCTTCAGCTTCTCGAACAGTATCTGCCACACAGACATAAGTAGATATAAGTTGGATGTATATACTTGGTTCAGGTGTTAACAAAGTGTGTACAGTCAACTTGCAGCTTGAGTGAATAGACTTTGAAGTTAACAATCGAGTGTATAGAGTTGAAGGTTAACAGACGAGTGTATAGAGTTAAAGGTTAACAAACGAGTGTATAGAGTTAGTTGAGTGAGCATGCAGTGTATAGACTTCACATATGAAGACATCCGCTGTTAAGACTTGAAGAACATTCAGTAATGTGCAGACTTCATTGAATGAGGGAGCAATGGCAGACTTCAGGATGTATAGGCTTGTGAATGCAAATGCAATGTACAAACTCTCCAATGTATGGACTTCAAATATGTGAAGCTATGCGATGTGCATACTTTGAAGAACATTAAGTGAGTAAGTGTGTACACTGAGTGAGTGTATAGAGTTGAAGTCTTCATGCGAGCTCAGTGTATAGACTTGCAGACTGATGCATTAATAAGCCTATCAGATGTATAGACTTAGATGTAAAAACATGTAATGCAACACAGTGTATATACTTAGAACATATGCACTATGCAGACTCGTCCATTGTATACACTTGCACCGACCAATGTATAGACATGAAGATGCGAAGCCCTCGTTGAATAGACTTTGAGACCTGATGCATGAACAGTGCGCCAATGTATAGACTTCAGCAAGATTGCCAGTGTATAGACTTGTACAGTGCAGCGAGTGTACAGACTTTGAGTGTTAGGGCCAATGTATAGACTTGAACGTCCACTGTGGATGTATAGACTTGACGACCCTGAGCCAATGTGTAGACTTTGCGCTGTATAGACTTTAGGCTTTGAACGCTTGAGCTGAAGACAATGTGTAGACTTAGCGATGTATAGACTTGGCCAGTAAAACGTAGGAAAAGGTATGAGTGTATAGACTTGGCCAAGCGTAGGAAAGATGTGGAGTGTACAGACTTGGTGAAACAAAGTCCAGTGTATAGACTTGGTGAACTGACTCCAATGTACAGACTTGCAGATGCGAAGCCGATGTACAGACTTGATTCCTGTAGCAGTGTATAGACTTGAAGGTCTGAAGGCGATGTATAGACTTGGTGAACACTGCAACATCAATCGGTTGTATAGAGTAGGGGCTGCACATACTTTGGCAATGTGTAGACTTAGAAGACATATGAATGTGTAGACTTCGAAGGATTGAGACGAACTGTTCACGCTGTACAGACTTGGTGAAAGCTGAAGGAGCGAGCGATGTACAGACTTCACCAACAAGCTTGAACACGAACAGGCTGCACAGTGCACTGTATAGACTTGGACCAAGGCATGAACAGTGGAAGCTACAGTCCAATGTATGGACTTTGAAGGATTTGAGCATGAGACTGTATAGACTTGGCCCCTTTCCGGATGTATAGACCTTGAGTCAAGAAGACCAATGTGTGAGCTTACTATAAAGAATAATGTTCTGATGGGTCGACGCATCAGCAAGGGTGGGTCGACCCACCACTGTCCATACTATCCAAACAGAGTGTAGATAGATGAAGATTGAGGCCGTTGTACATACATGGGGTTCAACTGAGGATGTATGGACTTTGACGAAGTGAAGCAGTGTACAGACTTTGAATCAAACCGATGTATAGACTTGAATGGGCATGGAGTGTATAGACTTGAGAGATTGAACTGAAGAGTCGACGCATCAGCTCAAGGAGTTGACACATTGCTGTGGAGACTGTGCAGACAGAGTGTAGACAGAATTAAGTAGAGCATGTTATCTGACAGCCCTATGAACTCCATACATTTACATGATAAAACATGAATTTATAGTGCATATAAAAGAAAGCATTATGATCAGAGAATGACTGAATAATAGCATGATGACACACAGCAAGATGACTCACAGTGATTAACTCACATCAAAAACCAATCATCAAAACCACAGGGGCACAACAATCTCCCCCTTTTTGATGATGGTAATACTAAACTGTGAGTAATGCCGATGACACAAACTATTCTCCCCCTTTGACTTCATCAAAAAGAAAATAGTTTGAGAAATTATAGCATGTATAAAAATTCAGTCAATTTCTTCCCCTTGCAAGAACATGATTCTCCCCCTTTAAGAGTTTCAGCAAAAGCATGAGTTAGAGATGATCAAAAGGAACCTGCATACGCTGATTGAATGATATTTTCCCTCTTTAGCAAACAATCTCCCCCTTTGGTATAATCAAAATAAACCATGGGAAGGGGTATGAATGTAGATGCAGATACCAGAAATATGAATGCAAGAGCACAATTCTTCTCCTTCTATGCAGCATGATGCATATGACAAGGAGGCTCCCCCTCAATAAATGGAATCTTATGAGTTGATGAGAAGAAGACCATAGGGGCATACAAGGATAAGTTCAGGTCAATGAGCCAAGGACAATGAGCAGAAGAGTTTCAAATAATCAGATTTTTCAAAAAAAGGCTTCAACTACAAGAATTTCAGTCAGATTTTCAAGGAAATGTCATTCTCATAAATCCAAATCAGAATATTTCAAAGTCTTCCATTATAAGGGTTTATGAATGAGCTTTATTGAACAGCATGGTTTAAACATGATGTATGTAGAGTTTATCAATAAAATTCTGTATTGATATCTGAAATCATGGTTTAATAAAAATGAACCAAGCCCTCATATTTATCTTGATAAAACTCCCCTTCTCTTACACAATCAAATTTATTGACTTCTTTCGGAATTACATGCATCAGTATTGAAATCAAGCAATTCTGAAGTCATATGATTTTGTATAGGGTTGTAACAATTTGATTTTAGCATCAATATTCAGATATTTCAATTCGTTCGACAATTTTTCATGCTACAAATTTTACGAGCACTCTAGTTCAGTGCACACCTTGTAACTAGAGGATATACCTTGATCAGAGGCCAATATCCCTAAGCACTTAGTGTGACTATCTGTCATGCTTTATATGAACAGAGATAGCATTTACACATCATGACACACTGCAAATCATTTCTTGATGAGTGAGTTATATTTCTCAGTGTGCATGTCATTGCTCTGCCTGAAATTCAATTATTCTTAATCAGAGTTAACTATGGTACCTCATGACACAGTTCTTTGGACATGTGTTTATCAGTGACCAAGGTCATTGCTCTGACAGAAAATACCCTTTAGACATTTCAGAAAAATTCATTTGCTTCAAATCAATAATAATTTCATGTACTTAACCAAATAAAGTCATGTATTCAATAATGCAGATTTCCGAGGATTTTACAAGACACAGCATGAAACAAATGGTTAAGATTTATTAAACATGCTTCAGATATTTTTAAGAGATTTTAAAGCCAAACTCATTGAATACATTAAACTTAAACCACATGAGTTATTTCAGTCATTCATAAAAATGTATAATAGAAGATTTCTAGTTCAAGAGTTTTCAGATTTATGATCGAGATAGTCCCATTGAAATCTTCATGAAAGACTGATGGAATTCTGAAGCCAAATGATACCAATTGATAGGAGAGATTTCGAGGCTCAATGATTTCTGATATTATCAAGGTTTGTCAACTAAGATCAATGATGAAGGGTATGCAATGAATTCTCACAAGAGTATGCATTTGACAACCTATATGCGAGTCTTTTTGGCATTTTTCATGAAATGTAATGCAATTAACTACATGTATGCAAAGACTCAACACTGAATGCTATGCAAAGATATGCAATTAACTCCCCCTGAAGACATGATGTTTGCCATGAGACACTGAACATATGATTTTGATTCATGCACATTCAGACTACCCTATCAAGTAAAAAGACCCATGGTATTAGGTGGAGCACTTGGTCTAAATGACCACCTCACACATAGTAGGAACCTCCAGACAGATTTTCCTGTCTTTTGGTAGCTTACCATTTACATACCATAGTGGTCAATCATGATAATTCAATGTGCAGTCCTATGTATAAATCAGATTTTCAGTGAACTATGCAACAGATAGTTTTCAAACTGCATTCAAATGCAGTTCAGATTTTTCAATGTACTATACATGCAAATCACATATATGCACTTCAGATGAGGAGAGTTCAGAGGCATCAATTCAGACAATGCAGATGAAGAATGAATATGCAAAAACAGATTTAGTATGTTATGCAGTAAATCTAAAAACAGTTGTGAGATTTCAAGAGTAAGAATAATGCTCCCCCTAAATGTATGCATTCAATCTATCTTTTTGGCATTTTCAATGTAATGAAATGCAATGGAATTAACTACATGTATGCACGGGCATGAAGCAAAATATTCACATGAAGATGCAGACATTCTCTAATATGCAAATTCGACCCTTGGTACATGGCGGAGAACTTGGTCTAAAAGACCATCTCACACAAAGTAAGAACTTCCAGACATATTTCCTCTGCCCTTTAGTAGCTTACCATTTGATATACCAAAGTGGTCATGCATGACAATGCAATACCAACAGTCCTATATGCATCAGATTTTCAATGATAGTGTGTCAAGTGCATGATTAGGCAATACTCATATATGCACTCAGCTCAAAGTACAAAGAAGAAAGCCCACAAAGCTCAATGCAAGAGTCAAACCAAACAAAAAGCATGTATGCATGAAACTATGACTTATCAGATCAACCATAAATTTCATTTGAACAGATTTGAGAAATTTACCTGAATGGGGTTTTATCAACTTGGGTGCCTTAGTTTATTTCCCCCTTTTTATTCTTCAGCTTCCAAGGCACACCTGCAAGTTAGCACACTATCTTGCATGGGCAGGTACCCAAACAGTCTTGGGTCCTGCATGGTTAATAGTGACACCTTTGGTAACTGTTCTAAACAACCTTTTAGCATTTAGGTCATCAGATCTTATCAGATGGTAATTATTCATTGAATGACCAATTTATCCACAGCAATGGTATGAATTAGCAGATTTCAAATTCCTCTTATGCACATTACTATTGTCATGAAGTTCATTGGCAGAGAGAGAGTTCTATTTACTATAATGATACCATGCACCAGATTTTAGATTTGATTTATGCACATTTTTATTTGCATGAACTCTATGTGCATATGTATGAAACTTTCTGTTAACAGAATAGAAATTCTGTTTACCAAGACCAGCCAGCCAACATTCAGCAGCTCTATGGCCTGTCTTCCCACAGTGATAGCATGCATGAGACTTTCTGTTAATGGCAGGGAATTTAACAGTTTTAGAATTGAATTTTCTACCCTGAGCATGCCAACAATCAATGGCCCTGTGGCCTGTCTTTCCACATTCAAAGCATGAAATAGAATTTCTTCTACAAGAACCTGACCAGCATTCAGAGTCCCTGTGACCCCTTTTGTTGCAATTAAAACAGATGATGTGCTGGTTCATAGAAACATATTTGTTTTTACTAAAAACATGTTGGTTTGCAGGGAATTTAGCATGATATGAATAAAAGGTTTTCTTACCACTAGCAAACCAACAATGAGCAATTGAGTGTCCTAATTTGCCACAATTATAACATGTGACACTCCTTTTCTGAGGTGAAGGATTTTTATCATGAGATCTCCTAGCATTCTTATCATCCTTCTCCATCAACTTACACTCATGCATCAGATGTCCAACTTTATGACAGTAATGACAGATAATCTTCTTTTTAGATGCATGTGAGTGTGTGTGAGGACTGTGATCAGCAAACACTGATGGACCCTTTTTATTTATTTTATGTTTTCCAATCATTTTCTGATTTTTATCATGTTTTTCTGTTTTCTTAACCTTATACTGAGGTGAAGATGAAGTAGAAGGCTTTTCCTGTTCAGAAGATTTAACAAAAATAGTTTTCAAATTGGATCCATCGACCTTCCACATGACTGGACTGTAGCCCAGTCCCTCTTTCTTAAAATTATCCTTTGCTCCCAACATTTTTTGAGCAATGGGCTGTTTGTCTTTAGAGGTGGTGGCTACATCTGAACCACTTACAAAAGATGTCATAACTTTGTTCTGAAGTTCCTTCTTGTTTATCTTATTGTAGCCCAGCCCTTCCTTCCTAGGGTTGATTTTTATACCTAGTAGCTTGTCTAAGTTTTTCTGCCCATCAACAAATTTAGACAGGGAAACTTTCAAATCCTGAATTTCATTTTCTAAAGAGGAAATATGTAGCTCATAACTGGCAATCTCTTGCTCACAGCAATTCATAGCTTCATTCAAAACTTTGTTAGCAGTTTTATATTTTTTAACTTCCTGTTCCAGATTGCTCAGTTTATCAGAATCTTCAACACACACACTTTTTCCTCTTTCTAAGGCTAGCAGTCTCTCAGACATAGTGGAGTTCAGCATTTTTAGTTTCTCATTTTCTTCCTTAAGCTTGTCATTCTGAATTAACTCATTTATCAAACTCTGATCTTCTGAGTTAGTTTCAAGTTTTCTTCCAGCCTTGAATTCCTTCACATCTTTTTCCTTCTTTTCAATGTTTTTCTGTAATTCCACATTCACAGATTTGATGGCTTCAAGTTTTTCAGCAAATAAGTTCTTCTCCTGCTCAAGTTTCTTAGATTTTTTATCATTTTTATTAGCAGATGTTCTCAGAGAATCATTTTCAGATTTCAGCTTGTTTAAATCTGAGTTCACACTTTCAAAGTTTTTCAGCAATTTTTCATACTGGTCATGATAGTTAACAAGAGTCTGATTATCATTATCTGAGTTGAATTTTTCTTTGAGTTCAGATATCACATTTATATTGTCACGCCCCGAGCGCGGAAGATACCCGAAGGTGCGCGACGTGTCTATATCAATCATGTCAATCAGAGTGGTCGTGTATTCGACACAAAGACAGAGATGCGTAAAATAGCAAGATAACCCAATCCTTTATTCCTTTATAATAGACTATTACAAATCCAATACTCTGTTTAATAAAAAGAAAAGTACATAGTTGACTCAAGAAACTATAGAAAAGACTAGATGACACTTGAGCAGCTCTATCACTTTCACTCTTGACCATTCCCATCCGATTGACTTCCATCGTCGTCGGACTTACCTGAAAAGTACAAAAGGGGCAAACGGAATGAGCGAACGCTCAGTAAGAAATTATATCTCAAGTACTAGCAAGGGGTTTAAGTAATTACATTTTCATGAATGCAATAAGGCTGTGCATGCTCGCATAAAACGACAAGATAGAGAGAATGTAATATGAAGGAAATAAGATGGACTAATCATGAACTTTCAACAAGATAACAAGTTTATTCAAGATATTCCAGCAAGTACGTTTAACAAGTCATGTCAAGAACTTTGGCTATCATGTATCAAGCAAGTAAATTACCCTTTTTTAGGCCACACATTTCATGTCAAGTCAAGTACGATTTCAAGTACAAGATGTGTGTGGAATGTCCAATCAAGCAAGTCAAGTACTCGGTATAATGCCAGATACCTTATCATTTTAACTCCCATGGGCACAAGTACTTTCGGGTGCTCCTCCCAGGACCAGATCGGGCCCTATATGCGCAGGCATTTATCATGTGTTTTGACATCCACTCTTGTTTATAGCCAACATAGAATTTCAATAATCAAGCTTGTAGACACGTACGACAACTTTGATAGAATAGAGTCCAAAATATGACAAAGGACATAGATTGGCGATAATAACGGTATAATCACGATTATCGATGACACTAGGTGGAATTAGGTTCCCTTAACTTAGGTACCATGACAAATCGATATGGACATTCTATATATAGAATTGAGGTCCATATGAACAGTATATCAAATGTAAGATACCCTCATTCTTATCATAGAATTGAGGTTTACAAGAATGACATGATATGGCATGATATCATCATTCCATTAAGAATTTCTTATGATATACTCTTTGTATCATCATAAGGGCCGGTATACCATGTTTCTTTAGAGTGACATGGCATCAATGGTGTAATGGGTTTTTAGGGTACAACCAGCTCAGTCGGCCTTGAGGGAATCCAAGGCTACGAGGAGTCTTACGGAGGTCTCTATGACTAACTCGCTAGTCCAAAGGAACGGAATGTCCAATGGAGAGCTTGTATGTCAATGAGAGTTGAGTGTGATCGATGAAACAACGTGAAAAGTGGGACTATACTCACGGAGTGGAGAATAGTGCCGATATATAAATATTATATAATATGAAACCATCGGTTATAGAATCAGGATAAAAATCAGTTTACAGAAAATAACGACTTAGGTCAAGTCGTTTCTCAAGTAAGTAACGCCTAAGAGAAGGGCGTTTACACATGTTCCGTTTTGCAGAATTTTCAATAATTCAGTAATTTATCTAAAACGCGCCCTAGACGGGGTCGTTTCTTAAAGAGTTGACGACTACAGTAGCAGGCGTCTCATTATTTATATATTTGACAGAATTTCAATAATTTTTCACGATTTGTCTAAAACACGCCCTGGTAAGGGGCGTTACTGTTTAATTCTATATTACAGAATATATGTATTTCAGGATTTTGACCAATAAACGCCCTAGGAAGGGGCGTGTCTTTTCAATTTACGCCCTATGGCAGGGCGTTAACATGTGGAAAATGACTTTGTCAAGGTCGTTACTTAAAGTTTCTGCAGGAAATTTGAAGGACAGTAATAATTTCAGGACAACAGAGGAACGAAGATAATATCAGGACAGTAACGTTAGCAGGTTGAAGACAGAGGATCATGCATCATGATTTCATAGATAAACAGTTCTTAAGGTGGGTGATTAACGGTTTAAAGAAATTAACGCCTGAGTACAGGGCGTCAAATATGAAATTGACGACCTGGGCATGGTCGTGTCTTGTAAATTAGCGCCCTTGTCAGGGACGTCTCTTTCAAAATATTTCAGAAACGAAAATAAAACTGTATGCATGCCATGCTTATACATATATCTTGCGTTATTTTATTTGGGCTACAGTGACTTGAGAAAATCCTACCTTTAATGGAACGTGAAGGATGAGATAGAAGATGAGCTCTGTTGCAACGAAAAATCCGCAACAGCAGCAGCAGCCGGAAGAAGAACAAATGTTCTTCAAAGATCTTCATGCTACAGAACCTGTAGAGGAAGAGAAAAAGAAGGAAGATGAAGATGTTAATAATCTTCATAGTTATAATCGACGTTTAAGGAAAAGACAGAAGAATATTACCTATTCTTCGACGGCAGTAGCAGAGTTTCCTGAACAAGAAGAAAACTAATTATTCTTCATATAATCTGAAGCAAGAAAAACAAAAGGGAATAAGAAGAACAGTTTGTTCTTCACATACCGTGCAGCAGTAGTTCGTCCAAAATAGATTTAGGGTTGGCCGAACAGGTTTATTTATAAGACTTTGGAAGTCCTTATTAGAGCTAGTGATTGTGTGAGGGTAGTATATCCCTAATAGAGTCCTTACTCTATTAGACACTTACTAGATTAGGTTAATCTTTCCCTGGATAAGCTCTGGGTTCGAACGGTTCACGAACGGAATTAACGCCTTTGGTCAGGGCGTCGATTCTTTAATTAACGACATTGTTCAGGTCGTTTCTTAAGAAGCGCCTTATATAAAGGCGTTCCTTATTTTTAAAACACGCTCAAGACAGGGGCGTTTCTTGGCCTTGCCCTTTTTTGGCGTTGGGTTTTGACGCCGTCAGGTGAGGGCGTCCTTTCTTTAGTCACGCCGTATATAGAGGCGTTTCTTTTCAAATTAACGCCTTTCTAAGAGGCGTTATTTGTAAAATATTTTATTTCATCCAATTAACCCTATTCTTATTATCTGTATTACTTCTGTAATATATATGTTTTAATTCATTTCAAATATTCATTTATCAGGGTTGCTACACCCTACCCCACTTAAAAAGAATTTGGTCCCCAAATTCCATTGCATATTAAGTATATACGCGGAGAGTGTAGAGTATATACCTCTTAGAATAACTCGGGAAATCATTTCTTCATAGATTCCTCGATCTCCCATGTCGCTTCGTGTTCCGTATTCTTATTCCATTGCACCTTAAACATGGGAATAACCTTATTCCTTAGAGCTCGTATTTCACGATCTAAGATTTTCATAGGCTTCTGTTCATATGTGAGATCTTTCTGGATCACCAGATCTCCATGTTCAATAATATGCGATGGATCGTGTACATACTTCTTCAACATGGATATGTGAAATACATTATGTACCTCGGACAATTGAGGAGGCAACGCGATGCGATAAGCAACCTCGCCAACTCTTTCGAGTATCTCAAATGGTCCGATGAATCTTGGCGTAAGCTTGCCCTTAATACCAAATCTTCGTATGCCACGTCCAGGTGATATCTTGAGAAATACATGATCTCCGATTTGGAATTCAAGATCCCTCCTTCTTGTATCTGCATAAGCCTTTTGCCTGATCTGAGCAACTTGCAATTTTTCTCTGATTACTTGTATCTTCTCAGTTGTATCCCTTACCATGTCTGGACCTAACAGTTGTTTCTCTCCAACTTCATTCCAGCATAAGGGTGATCGGCAACTCCTTCTATATAAAGCTTCGAAAGGTGCCATTTGGATACTAGCTTGGTAGCTATTATTATATGCAAATTTAACTAGAGGCAAGTGGCCATGCCAGTTTCCTCCAAAGTCAATGATGCATGCTCTAAGCATATCCTCAACAACTTGATTAGTTCTCTCGGTCTGACCATCCGTTTGAGGGTGAAAAGCTGTACTAAAATTTAGTCTTGTCCCCAACGAATGTTGTAATCCTTTCCAAAAATGAGAAGTGAAACGGGGATCTCTATCCGACACGATTGAGGCAGGGATTCCATGTATCCTGACTATTTCCTTGATGTATAGTGCAGCTAGTACATTAATTGACCATCGACTTTTTATTGGCAAGAAATGTGCCGATTTAGTTAATCGGTCAATGATAACCCAGATTCCATTATGTCCTCCTTTAGATTTAGACAAACCCATGATGAAGTCCATACCAATATCCTCCCACTTCCATTTAGGAATATCTAGAGGATGTAGTTTTCCAGCAGGCTTTTGGTGTTCCGCCTTGACCTGTTGGCATGTGAGACAGCGTGATACATAGTCCGCTATTTCTCTTTTCATGTTGGGTCACCAAAAGTTCCTCTTTACATCTTGGTACATTTTGGTTGATCCTGGATGAATAGTGTACCTTGATCGGTGAGCTTCATCTAAGATCTTCTTCTTTAATCCTGGACAGTCGGGTATACAAGTTCTACTTTTGAATAATAATCTTCCATCAGAAGTTTGTTGAAAATCAGATTGACCTTCTAATCTGCCTTTGATTTCCACTAATATAGGATCATCATCCTGAAGCACTTGTATCTCAGATAATAAGTCTGACTGTATGCTTACATGAGATAATGTGACAAATTTGGCTTCCTTGTCCAAGCTTATATTGAGCTCGGAGAATTGTTCTAGCAATTTCCATTCTTGTATCATGCAATTGGCTATCATTGCTCTCGGCTTTCGACTAAGGGCATCAGCCACATAATTACCCTTTCCGAGATGATATTGTATATTGAAGTCGAAGTCCTTGAGATATTCTAGCCAGCGTCTTTGTCTCATGTTTAGCTCCTTTTGTGAAAATAGATATTTGAGACTTTTGTGATCGGAGTATACAGTAAACTGCACTCCATATAAGTAGTGTCTCCATATCTTTAGGGCAAATACCACCGCGGCCAGTTCTAAATCATGGACGGGATAATTCTCCTCATACTTCTTCAGTTGACGTGAAGAGTATGCTATGACCTTTTCTTGTTGCATTAGGACACATCCGAGGCCAATGCCAGAAGTATCTGTGTAGACCTCAAATTTCTCTCCTTCTATTGGTAGAGCTAACACTGGAGCTGTAGTGAGATGATCCTTGAGAGTTTGGAAACTTCTTTCACATTCCTCACTCCATTCATATCGGATCTCCTTACGAGTTAATCTTGTAAGTGGTACGCCGATTTTAGAGAAATCTTTGATGAATCGCCGATAATAGCCTGCAAGACCTAAGAAACTTCTGATCTCACTTGCATTAGTTGGTTTTTCCCAGTTTCTTACAGCTTCTACCTTTGATGGATCAACAGATAGACCATCCTTGGATATCACATGTCCGAGGAAGGTCACTTCTTCAAGCCAGAATTCACATTTGCTGAGCTTTGCATATAATTGATTTTCCCTCAATACTTGCAATGCGATCCTTAAATGCTCTTCATGTTCTTCCTTAGTCTTGGAATATATCAATATATCATCAATGAAGATTACTATGAATTGATCCAAGTAAGGCCTGAATATGCTATTCATTAACTGCATGAAGGCAGCAGGGGCATTGGTTAGTCCAAAAGGCATAACAACAAATTCATAGTGGCCATACCTGCTTCTGAACGCAGTCTTATGAATGTCCTCATCCTTGATTCTTAACTGATGATATCCCGACCTGAGATCAATCTTGGAAAAATATTTGGACCCGGAAATTTGATCAAATAACTCATCGATTCTCGGCAGTGGATACTTGTTTTTGATAGTAAGATGATTCAACTGTCGTTAGTCGATGCACAATCTCATGGATCCATCCTTCTTCTTTACAAATAAGACTGGTGCTCCCCACGGGGAAGTACTTGGTCTAATAAACCCTTTTCGAATCAGTTCCATCAACTGCTCCTTCAACTCTTTGAGTTCAGCAGGGGACATTCTATAGGGTGTCTTTGAAACAGGACTAGCACCAGGGACTAAGTCAATGGTTAAGGCCACTTCTCTTTAAGGGGGTAATCCCGGCAAATCTTCCGGAAATACGTCTGGAAATTCTTGCACTACCTGCATGTCTTCTATCTTGGTTTCCTTAGCTTCTTTAACAGTGACAAATGCAAGGAAGGATACGCATCCTTTCCTGACGAGCTTGCTTGCTCGAAGAGCCGAAATAAGAGGGGATTTGCTCCGACTCTTGGGGCGAGTAAAGACTAATTCTGGAAAATCTTTGAAAGCAATTTGGCTATTGCGGCAATCAACCATTGCCTGATATTTGGATAACCAGTCCGCTCCCAGTATAACATCATACTCCTTTAGATCGAGGCATATGAGATCTATAGGTAAATTTCTACCTTGAACCATTACCTCACAGTTTTGGTAGTGATGAGTAATATCATTTTCACTTCCAAGAGGAGTAGTTAGAACTATTTTTATCCATTCTGGTTCTAATGGTAACGGGTCGGCAAACTTCTTAGAAATAAAGGAATGCGATGCACCCGTATCAAATAAGACATAAGCACTTTTGGAACAAATTTTCAATGTACCTTCTACCAGTCCACCTTCTTCTTGTTCGGTCTCCTTTATTGCATGAAGTCGAGCGTTCTTTGTCACCGGGCGTTTATCATCACCAGCTTGGTCATTCATTAATGGACAATCGGGAATCCGATGTTCGCGACTCCCACAACGGAGACAAGCTCCTAATTTCCTCCAGCATTCTTCGGTCTTGTGACCAGCCTTGTCACAATGCTTGCATGTTGTATTAGAAGGGGTAGTTGTGATAAAGAAAGGCTTGGTCTTTTTGAACTTGAAATCTTGAGAGGATGAACCTCCATTATTGGGCCTCTTCTTAAAGTTGGGTTTGAAAGAACCCGAACCTGTGACTTGCTCCTTCTTGTCTTTTCCACGGATCCTATCAGATAGTTCCGTGGCATCTTCAAGTAGTTGAGCTCGGCGCACTATTTCAGAATAAACTTGGATGTCCATAGGCGCCAGTTGAGTAATATAGTGGGGCCTAAGCCCATTAAGAAATCTTCGGGCTTTCATCTTCTCCGTGCTAATAAGATGCTTAGCATATCTAGACAACCTGGAGAACTGAGCTTCATAATCTGCTAATGATAAGGATCGTTGCTTTAATGCAGCGAATTCTGCAGCCTTCTTTTCTTGGACTCGGTCCGAGAAATATTTAGCATTGAAGTATTCCACAAATTCTTCTCATGTTACTTGAGTAGGATCGATGGTTGCTTCAATAGACTCCCACCAGCATCTAGCATCTTTCTCTAACTGGAATGTAGCTAATAGAACTTTGTCCTGATCCGTGCATTGCATGACACGGAATATGCGTTCGGTTTCCCGAACCCAATGCTCGGCATCGTCCGAATCGGTCGATCCCATAAACTTCGGGGGATTCATGTTCTTAAAGTCTTGGTGTAAGCTTCCAGCTCGTGGAGCACCACCTTGTGCTACCTGTTGTAGCACTTGAGTCATCCCTTGGAGGGTACGCTGCATGTTGCGCCATTGAGCACGTTCGGCAGCCATTATCCTACAATTACCATAGCTACGTTAGTATTATATTACTGTGATCTTATTAAAAGACTTATTGACTCTTAACCCTTGGTTCTACCCAATCTCACTTGGTTAAAAGGTTTATACTTATCCTTGGACTTGGGTTTTTCCTAGGAATTGAATACCTTAGTCTCTGATACCACAAAGACTGTCACGCCCCGAGCACGGAAGATACCCAGAGGTGTGCGACGTGTCTATATCAATCATGTCAATCAGAGTGGTCGTGTATTCTACACAAAGACAGAGATGCGTAAAATAGCAAGATAACCCAATCCTTTATTCCTTTATAATAGACTATTACAAATCCAATACTCTGTTTAATAAAAGGAAAAGTACATAGTTGACTCAAGAAACTATAGAAAAGACTAGATGACACTTGAGCAGCTCTATCACTTTCATTCTTGACCATTCCCATCCGATTGACTTCCATCGTCGTCGGACTTACCTGAAAAGTACAAAAGGGGCAAACGGAATGAGCGAACGCTCAGTAGGAAATTATATCTCAAGTACTAGCAAGGGGTTTAAGTAATTACATTTTCATGAATGCAATAAGGCTGTGCATGCTGGCATAAAACGACAAGATAGAGAGAATATAATATGAAGGAAATAAGATGGACTAATCATGAACTTTCAACAAGATAACAAGTTTATTCAAGATATTCCAGCAAGTACGTTTAACAAGTCATGTCAAGAACTTTGGCTATCATGTATCAAGCAAGTAAATTACCCTTTTTCGGGCCACGCATTTCATGTCAAGTCAAGTACGATTTCAAGTACAAGATGTGTGTGGAATGTCCAATCAAGCAAGTCAAGTACTCGGTATAATGCCAGATACCTTATCATTTTAACTCCCATGGGCACAAGTACTTTCGGGTGCTCCTCCCAGGACCAGATCGGGCCCTATATGCGCAGGCATTTATCATGTGTTTTGACATCCACTCTTGTTTATAGCCAACATAGAATTTCAATAATCAAGCTTGTAGACACGTACGACAACTTTGATAGAATAGAGTCCAAAATATGACAAAGGACATAGATTGACGATAATAACGGTATAATCACGATTATCGATGAAACTAGGTGGAATTAGGTTCCCTTAACTTAGGTACCATGACAAATCGATATGGACATGCTATATATAGAATTGAGGTCCATATGAACAGTATATCAAAGGTAAGATACCCTCATTCTTATCATAGAATTGAGGTTTACAAGAATGACATGATATGGCATGATATCATCATTCCATTAAGAATTTCTTATGATATACTCTTTGTATCATCATAAGGGCCGGTATACCATGTTTCTTTAGAGTGACATGGCATCAATGGTGTAATGGGTTTTTAGGGTACAACCAGCTCAGTCGGCCTTGAGGGAATCCAAGGCTACGAGGAGTCTTACGGAGGTCTCTATGACTAACTCGCTAGTCCAAAGGAACGGAATGTCCAATGGAGAGCTTGTATGTCAATGAGAGTTGAGTGTGATCGATGAAACAACGTGAAAAGTGGGACTATACTCACGGAGTGGAGAATAGTGCCGATATATAAATATTATATAATATGAAACCATCGGTTATAGAATCAGGATAAAAATCAGTTTACAGAAAATAACGACTTAGGTCAAGTCGTTTCTCAAGTAAGTAACGCCTAAGAGAAGGGCGTTTACACATGTTCCGTTTTGCAGAATTTTCAATAATTCAGTAATTTATCTAAAACGCGTCCTAGACGGGGTCGTTTCTTAAAGAGTTGACGACTACAGTAGCAGGCGTATCATTATTTATATATTTGACAGAATTTCAATAATTTTTCACGATTTGTCTAAAACACGCCCTGGTAAGGGGCGTTACTGTTTAATTCTATATTACAGAATATATGTATTTCAGGATTTTGACCGATAAACGCCCTAGGAAGGGGCGTGTCTTTTCAATTTACGCCCTATGGCAGGGCGTTAACATGTGGAAAACGACTTTGTCAAGGTCGTTACTTAAAGTTTCTGCAGGAAATTTGAAGGACAGTAATAATTTCAGGACAACAGAGGAACGAAGATAATATCAGGACAGTAACGTTAGCAGGTTGAAGACAGAGGATCATGCATCATGATTTCATAGATAAACAGTTCTTAAGGTGGGTGATTAACGGTTTAAAGAAATTAACGCCTGAGTACAGGGCGTCAAATATGAAATTGACGACCTAGGCATGGTCGTGTCTTGTAAATTAGCACCTTTGTCAGGGGCGTCTCTTTCAAAATATTTCAGAAACGAAAATAAAACTGTATGCATGCCATGCTTATACATATATCTTGCGTTATTTTATTTAGGCTACAGTGACTTGAGAAAATCCTACCTTTAATGGAACGTGAAGGATCAGATAGAAGATGAGCTCTGTTGCAACGAAAAATCCGCAACAGCAGCAGCAGCCGGAAGAAGAACAAATGTTCTTCAAAGATCTTCACGCTACAGAACCTGTAGAGGAAGAGAAAAAGAAGGAAGATGAATATGTTAATAATCTTCATAGTTATAATCGACGTTTAAGGAAAAGACAGAAGAATATTACCTATTCTTCGACGGCAGTAGCAGAGTTTCCTGAACAAGAAGAAAACTAATTATTCTTCATATAATCTGAAGCAAGAAAAATAAAAGGGAATAAGAAGAACAGTTTGTTCTTCACGTACCGTGCAGCAGTAGTTCGTCCAAAATAGATTTAGGGTTGGCCGAACAGGTTTATTTATAAGACTTTGGAAATCCTTATTAGAGCTAGTGATTGTGTGAGGGTAGTATATCCCTAATAGAGTCCTTACTCTATTAGACACTTACTAGATTAGGTTAATCTTTCCCTGGATAAGCTCTGGGTTCGAACGATTCGCGAACGGAATTAACGCCTTTGGTCAGGGCGTCGATTCTTTAATTAACGACCTTGTTCAGGTCGTTTCTTAAGAAGCGCCTTATATAAGGACGTTCCTTATTTTTAAAACACGCTCAAGACAGGGGCGTTTCTTGGCCTTGCCCTTTTTTGGCGTTGGGTTTTGACGCCGTCAGGTGAGGGCGTCCTTTCTTTAGTCACGCCGTATATAGAGGCGTTTCTTTTCAAATTAACGCCTTTCTAAGAGGCGTTATTTGTAAAATGTTTTATTTCGTCCAATTAACCCTATTCTTATTATCTGTATTACTTCTGTAATATATATGTTTTAATTCATTTCAAATATTCATTTATCAGGGTTGCTACATATATGATCTTGATTTTCAGTTTTCAATAATGAAACTTGTTTCTTCAATATTTGAAAATCAGACATACAGGCATCATGAATATTTTTCAATTCAACACAATTTCTACAAGGAGAACTTGAACTATCTAAACCAGTACCCTTCTTCAATTTTTTATACTATTTTCTTAACAGTTCATGAGGTTCAAATAATTTAGCATATGCATTCTCCCAATCTTCTAGAGAAAAATTCTCGAAGAGATTTACCTCATCATCATCATCTTCTTCAGTTTGATTGCTGCCTTGATCGCTGCCACTTTGATTTCTTCTGTTGGCCATCATGCAACTATCCACATCTATCTCCTGAGTTCGCTTCAGTGTATCCAGAATGTCTTTAGTAGAACTGCAATCAACAAAGCATGAGTGAAAGGCTCTATCAGTAGCTGCCTTCATTAGATTTATAGCTATCTGATTCTCTTCATGCATAGACTTGTGACTGTCAGTCCATTTGGACTTTTTCTTTGGTAGTTCATGAGGACCATGTGAAATTACTTTCCACAGGTCTGGATTCACAGATTTGATATAATTCTTCAGACTAGCGAACCATGCATTAAAATACGTACCACTGAAAATCGGTGGATGAGCCATGAGAACACAACATATTAATGCAACAGGAATATTGATGCACTAAAAATAAATTAGCACCTAAGACTGCAAGATCAAATCTGCAGGTCGCTGGACCTTGTATGCAGACACCGGCTCTGATACCAACTGTTAGGGTGCTAGGCCCGGATACAGAGGGGGGTGAATGTATCCTGGTACGAATAATGCCCAAATGAAAAACTCAGATGCTAGGCAAGTTCCAGAATTAAGCTAATTCGATTGAACATAATAACAAGCAGTAGGAGCGTGCCTATCCAAGCATCTAGCGGAAGTAAATCAAGCAATCAAACCACTGCTCAATAGATTTTTTAGGTGGTTCGGTCCTCCAGACCTACATCCACCCCTCACTCCCAACCGGAGTGAGGCTTCACTAGCAAATGCTAGAACCAAGCAGACTCAGTCTGCGAACAAGGTGCTGCCTCACAGCTTGACCAGGGGAACAACCTCCCCTCTTCCTCCCAACCGGAGGGACACCCCAAGTGACTCCCAGCCACTTGGAAACCAGAGACCGAAGTCTCTCTTCCTCCAGACCGGAGGGACCCCTGGACTTGCTAGCCACAAGCCCAGAACCGGAGACAAGTCTCCCTTCTCCTGAATCCACAGGAGGAACCCGATCCCTAGCAGGGCAATCGGAAGAACAAGAATAACCAAATGTAAAAGAAAAAATAAGAAAGGAAAAATACACAGCGATCAGAAAGCTGTAAAGAAGGATAACACAGATGTGGCTCGCATGGAGCTGACTGGCCTGGATTTGATCCACGGTCCAGTAGACAGATCTTCATGTAAGCTTATCCTCCTCTTCTCTTCTCTCACGCTCACTCTCTTTCTCTTCTCTGCTCTCTTCTTTTTACTCTCACTGTCTTTCTCTTTTCTTTCAATCCTTACGAGCTCTCTCTTTCTCTTTTTTCTTCTACTGCTCTCACTCTCTTTCTTTCCTTTACTCTTTTCTTCTTCTCTTCTACTAGATCGAACTCTCAGCACTTCTGCACTTCTGCTATTCTGCTATTGCTCTCAAGGCTTCGATCACTTTCCTTCAGACAACCGAGACTCCCTTTTATAGCAGCTCGAGCAGAGGCAGCACTGGGCGCGTGTGGCCTCCACATTTCCCGCCCAGGTATTTGGCCACGTGTCAGCATCTCAGGTCCTTGGATCACGTGCCTTCAGCTTCTCGAACAGTATCTGCCACACAGACATAAGTAGATATCAGTTGGATGTATATACTTGGTTCAGGTGTTAACAAAGTGTGTACAGTCAACTTGCAGCTTGAGTGAATAGACTTTGAAGTTAACAATCGAGTGTATAGAGTTGAAGGTTAACAGACGAGTGTATAGAGTTAAAGGTTAACAAACGAGTGTATAGAGTTAGTTGAGTGAGCATGCAGTGTATAGACTTCACATATGAAGACATCCGCTGTTAAGACTTGAAGAACATTCAGTAATGTGCAGACTTCATTGAATGAGGGAGCAATGGCAGACTTCAGGATGTATAGGCTTGTGAATGCAAATGCAATGTACAAACTCTCCAATGTATGGACTTCAAATATGTGAAGCTATGCGATGTGCATACTTTGAAGAACATTAAGTGAGTAAGTGTGTACACTGAGTGAGTGTATAGAGTTGAAGTCTTCATGCGAGCTCAGTGTATAGACTTGCAGACTGATGCATTAATAAGCCTATCAGATGTATAGACTTAGATGTAAAAACATGTAATGCAACACAGTGTATATACTTAGAACATATGCACTATGCAGACTCGTCCATTGTATACACTTGAACCGACCAATGTATAGACATGAAGATGCGAAGCCCTCGTTGAATAGACTTTGAGACCTGATGCATGAACAGTGCACCAATGTATAGACTTCAGCAAGATTGCCAGTGTATAGACTTGTACAGTGCAGCGAGTGTACAGACTTTGAGTGTTAGGGCCAATGTATAGACTTGAACGTCCACTGTGGATGTATAGACTTGACGACCCTGAGCCAATGTGTAGACTTTGCGCTGTATAGACTTTAGGCTTTGAACGCTTGAGCTGAAGACAATGTGTAGACTTAGCGATGTATAGACTTGGCCAGTAAAACGTAGGAAAAGGTATGAGTGTATAGACTTGGCCAAGCGTAGGAAAAGATGTGGAGTGTACAGACTTGGTGAAACAAAGTCCAGTGTATAGACTTGGTGAACTGACTCCAATGTACAGACTTGCAGATGCGAAGCCGATGTACAGACTTGATTCCTGTAGCAGTGTATAGACTTGAAGGTCTGAAGGCGATGTATAGACTTGGTGATCACTGCAACATCAATCGGTTGTATAGAGTAGGGGCTGCACATACTTTGGCAATGTGTAGACTTAGAAGACATATGAATGTGTAGACTTCGAAGGATTGAGACGAACTGTTCACGCTGTACAGACTTGGTGAAAGCTGAAGGAGCGAGCGATGTACAGACTTCACCAACAAGCTTGAACATGAACAGGCTGCACAGTGCACTGTATAGACTTGGACCAAGGCATGAACAGTGGAAGCTACAGTCCAATGTATGGACTTTGAAGGATTTGAGCGTGAGACTGTATAGACTTGGCCCCTTTCCAAATGTATAGACCTTGAGTCAAGAAGACCAATGTGTGGGCTTACTATAAAGAACAATGTTCTGATGGGTCGATGCATCAGCAAGGGTGGGTCGACCCACCACTGTCCATACTATCCAAACAGAGTGTAGATAGATGAAGATTGAGGCCGTTGTACAGACATGGGGTTCAGCTGAGGATGTATGGACTTTGACGAAGTGAAGCAGTGTACAGACTTTGAATCAAACCGATGTATAGACTTGAATGGGCATGGAGTGTATAGACTTGAGAGATTGAACTGAAGAGTCGATGCATCAGCTCAAGGAGTTGACGCACTGCTGTGGAGACTGTGCAGACAGAGTGTAGACAGAATTAAGTAGAGCATGTTATCTGACAGCACTATGAACTCCATACATTTACATGATAAAACATGAATTTATCGTGCATATAAAAGAAAGCATTATGATCAGAGAATGACTAAATAATAGCATGATGACACACATCAAGATGACTCATAGTGATTAACTCACATCAAAAACCAATCATCAAAACCACAGGGGCACAACACTTTCTTAGTGCGGGGCAAAGCCGTGCTGCACCGTCGACTCAATCCTTCAACCCTGACTTGAAGAGGGAAGTATTGGCTTTCCATTGCATCATTTTGGGCTTGATTTCGTGGTCTATACTCTTAGTTCTCCTCCTCTCAAAATCACAAATCATCACAAAATACTATTTTTCTGCTACACATGCATTTTTCCCCGTTTTGCATCATTATTTTCTCTCTATTCTCTCAATCAAATTTCTTGATTTCAAATCCTATGCATGCACAACACACACACCTATTATTTTCACCCTTCCACATGGGTTAAAAACCTCCCCCCGGTGAGTTTATTCTCAATTTTTACCCTTACTCTATCACTGCGGGATTGATGCTACACATGCATATTCTAATGGGTTTTTATTTTTGTTTTGGCTTTATTTTGCAGGAGAAGCATGAATGAACGTGATGCCTTCTTCATCTAGCCGGCTGGAAGGAGAAGATGTTAAATTCCACAAGTTCCCCGCGTCCCGTTGCTTGCACGCGATCAAGTCTTTATCTTTCCAAGGTACACGGCACCGTTCCTTTCATCTCTTCATCCCTTCGGCGTTGTTGCAACTTTGGTGGCGATCAACGTACGTTTCCATATCTATTTGCCCCCCTTTTGTTCATACTTTCATGCCAGTTCATGCTTGTTCATGTTCATACACACATAGTTAGTTGAAGGGGGTGGGTAGCATTATTAAACAATCTACACCAGTGTGAACCGCTATGCGGTAAGAGGCTAACTGGATCTCGATGGGATCACAACTTCTGCTCCGTAAACGAGAGAGAATGGTGAGCATCCTGTAGGGGTCTTGTAGATAGTTCGATAGGCCCATAACACCTCGAACACCTTTTCACCCCAATCTCGCCTCCAGTGGCTAACCATTTTAGCTAGAAGCTTGCAGAGGGTTTTGTTGAAGGCCTCCGCTAGGCCATTAGCTTGAGGGTTGTAGACTGAAGAGGTTCTCCAGTCGATGTGGAATTTGGCCGCTAGTTGATATACAGCCCTATTCTTGAATGGTGTGCCATTGTCTGACACTATGCGACTGGGGGTACCGAGTTGGTAGATGATGTTGTACCGAACGAATCGGGCTACCACTTTGCCGGTGACTTCCCGCAAGGGAATGGCTTCAGCCCATCGAGAGAAGTAGTCGGTGGCGGCCAGAATGTACTTATGGCCTTTGGAAGATGGCGAGAATGGTCCCGTGATGTTCATACCCCACTCCACAAACGGCCACGTGGGGGCCGTGGGATGCAGCGGGTTTGGAGGTCTTCGGGGCACCGGGCCAAAGGCTTGGCATTGATGACGTGTACAGGCATATTGAGTGTAGTCCGCGTACATGGTTGGCCAATAGAAGCCTTTGAGCTTGATATTGTTCTTCATCTTGTCTCCGGCCTGGTGAGCGCCGCATAGTCCTGAATGGACTTCCTGCATGATGGCTCGAGCTTCGGCTGGGGAGACACATCTTAAAAGACTCGACTTGTCCTTCTCGTGAATCAGTTTATACAGAGAGTCGCCGATCAGCTCATATGACGTTTCCCGGTGAAGTAGATAGACTCTTTGAGCTCGGTCAAGAGGGAGCCAACCTTGCTTGAATTTGATGGTAGGCTCACGCCAATCTTCTTCTTCTGGAGGAGTGTTCTTATTATGGCTGTGGACTTCGTAGGCAGTTAGGTCAGATTCGCCTTCAAGTGTAGTCGACATTGGCCTTCTGTGCTTGGTAGTGATGTCGACTTCACCTTCGGGCAAAAGCTTGATGGCCGCAGCCAACTTAGCCAGAGCATCTGCCTGAGCATTACTGCTCTTAGGAACATGATCTATTTCAAAGAAATATAACTTCTGGGTGAGTCTGGTGACGCCGGCTTGGTATGGAACTAACTCCTGTTTCCGCACGTCATAAATGCCTAGCACTTGTTAGACTACAAGCTGGGAGTCCCCATAGGCTTTAAGGCATTTGATGCCCATGTCGAGAGCCATCTGAAGCCCGATAATCAGAGCTTCATACTCAGCTTCATTATTGGTCAGGGATTTTATGAGAGCGCATGAGTTGTACAAAACTCTGCCCTGGGGGGTCAGGAAAACGATGCCGGCACCTGCCGTGATGGCTGGACTTTGACTACTCCGGGTAATCCCTCCGGAAGTGCCATCGAAGTAGAGCTCCCAACAAGGTACATTGGCTGTGAGGGTCTGCTAGTAATGCAAGACATCTCTGCTCTATTCAACTGGTTGTTATGACTGGACAGCAAGGGACTCGTCGTCTGGGAGCTCCGTGTTGAGAGGTGATTCATCCGGTACTGGATGGGCTGCCAAGAATTCAGCCATGCCCTGTGCCTTGATTGCTTTTCCTGGGACATAAGTAATATCATACTCCATCAACAGGAGAGCACATCTTCCCAGTCGGCCTGAGAGGATGGGCTGTCTAAGGAGATATTTGAGTGGGTCATGCTTAGATATGAGCTCAACCCGATGGGCTAGGAGGTAGTGCCACAGCTTCTTGGTGGCGAACACCAGTGCTAAGCAAACTTTCCCCATGGGGGAGTAGCGATACTCAGCACCTTTTAATTTCTGGCCGAGGTAGTAGAGTGGCCGCTTTTTACCCTCCTCATTGATTTACGCCAACAGATCTCCTAGCGAAGCGTCCATGGCAGCGATGTAGAGTATAAGGTGTTTGCCCTTGACTGGTGCCCCCAAGACTGGGGGAGTAAGGAGGTACTCCTTGGTTTGCTCAAAAGTAGTTTGGCATTCTAGGTCCCATATAAATGGGGCGTCTTTCTTCATCAGTTTGCTGAAAGGTGCACATCGGCTAGAGAGATTCGAGATGAACCTCCGAATGTAGGCCAGTCTTCCTTGGAAGGACCTGAGCTCGGAGATGTTCTTGGGCGGTGGAAGCTCTCGAATCACTTTGATCTTGCTGGGGTCCACCTCAATTCCTCAATATCTGACGATGAAACTGAGAATCCTACCGCTGGATAGGCCAAAGGCGTATTTCATGGGGTTCATTTTGAGCCCATATTGTCAGAGTCAATCGAAAACCTGGCGCAAATCATGTAGGTGGTCTTCGCGCCTTTTAGTCTTGACGACGAGGTTGTCGACATAGCATTCGACTATGTTGTGTAGCATTTCATCAAATATTTTGGTCATGGCCCTTTGGTAAGTAGCATCGGCATTCTTCAAACCAAAAGACATGCGCTTGTAGTTGAAAATACCTTTTGGGGGATCGAAAGGTTGTGTGGTTCTTATCTTTGAGGGACATCCGGATTTGGTTATAATCGGACGACCCGTCCATGAAAGACAAGGCTTCATGTCCGGTGGTCATGTTGACCATGGTTTCCGTGATTGGAGCTGGGAAGTCATCCTTTGGACATGCTTTGTTGAGGTCATGCAAGTCGATGCACATGCGGACTTGACCATTTTTCTTCTTCATTGGGACGATATGACGAGCCAGATCGGGTAGATGCCCGGCTCGATGAAGTCAACCTATGCCATTTTGTTGACTTTGGTCGAAACCCAGAGTTCCAGTTCATGGCGCATGCGCCGTAGTGGCTGTTTGACTGGGGTTATTGTAGGAGAGATGGCTAGCTCATGCTCTGCTATAGAGGGATCTAGCCCTGGCATCTCCTTGTACGTCCAGGTGAAGCAGTCTTTGTATTCGAGCAGGAGTTGCTAGTAGTCCAGCTTTTCTGCTTCGGTGAGGAGAGCACTGATGAATGTTGGCTGATGGGATTCATCTTCGCCCAAGTTGATCTCAACGAGTTCATCAATGGTTGCCTAGCCACCGTCCTCCAACTCAGGAGGAGCGGGCTAGAAGTCGATGAAATCCTCATCATCGGTGTCAACTTCGTGTATTTCTTGATTTTCAAAGCCACTGGTTGATGCCGATGGGACTAAAAAAATATTATTGTTGGACTCTAACAAGGATTGTTCTGGACCGCTAGCTTCCTGCCGGCAGTTGTCGACTGATGCCGCTGAAGCTTCCCTGGGGTTGCATGCTAAAGCTGACAAGCCTTCACGGCTAGTGTCCTGGACACCTCCCCCGCCAGGAGAGTTTGTCGAACTGAATCCTTCGATGGGCTGGGTGGCAGGAGGAGCTTCTTTAGCCTTGATATCTTCGTAGGGAGGCGAGGAAGACTCCTCGACTACTTGGACTGGAGTACTGGCTTTGACGGGGATCGAGATCAGCATCTCCTCTTCCTCATCCCCGGAGTTGTCGAATTTTACATCGACTTTAGCCTGGTCATCGACTAGCTGTGTTAAGCCTACGATGTTGACCACATAGTAGACGCAGAAGTCCAGGTCTTGGTCGTAGCTGAGTCCCCTGGTGTCCTTATGAAAGGATGGGGGTAGTCCCCGGACCTGGGGAGGGGTCCACAGTTGGCAAAAATATCTCCGCTGTGCGGAAGCTTGCCGTTGAGGGATGTGTTGCTTTAGACACATCTCCCAAATATGCGGCGGCAGGTCATCCAGAACTTAGACTACTTCAGGGGTATCATCGGCTCATTTGGACCAATCGAAGTCGTCATCTGGTGGGGCTTGAGGGACCATGTCTCCCTTATAGAAGACAATGGGCTTATCCCTGTTAGACTTCTTCTTGTTTCTACATTGTCGCTTGAAGGTAACGACAAATGTCGTGAGCGACTCAACCCTGTGCTCTTCTGATGAACATGAGAGATGGATGCAGTTCGGTGGCAAGCATATACTCTTGTCAATGGATCGGCTAATAAGATTAGCCTCGAAGTCGATTTTGCCCCTCTCAAGGCTGTCTGGGGTTGAGTTGGAGCTGAGGCGTAGCCATTGAAGCTTGGCCTTTTCTTCATCAATAGAGAAGAGATCATCATCATCTTCCTCTAAGAGCTAGCCATTACTTTTGCTTTTGATTACGGGATATGGACTGAGTCTCCCGAAATAAAGCGCAGCATCGGCAAGGTTGCATTCTGCTGGAGTGAATGAAGAGAGGTCTGCGAAGACCATATGTTGTTCTCCATTCTTGGCATATTTGATGCACTGGTAAAGAGTCGACGGGATGACCCAATTTTCATGCAACCAGGGTCTGCCCAGTGGCACCTTGTAGGAAGTGTTGGCATCGATGATGTAGAACGTCGCCTTGGAGGTGAAGTCATCGAGTACCAGATCGACATCCACTTGGTCGAGGACATCCTCGGTGTCCTGGTTGAAGCCTAATATCTAGACCGCTTGAACCTTCTGGAGGTATGGGGTCAAATACAGAGTCTTGAAGGTTTTGAGCGGCATGATGTTGACAGCAGCACTGGCATCCACCAGGATCCGGTTGACCTCATGCCCATTGATTTTCCCTCTCATGTAGAGAGGGCAGTTGTGACACAGAGGAGAGAGTAGCATGTCTTTTTCTGTGAAGGAGACGGTGGCCGTGAAGACTTCATATGCCGCCACCTTCATCTCTGCGGTATGTGCTTCATAGACTTCAGGTTCTTGGAGTATTTTGATAAGAGATTCTCTTAGCTCCTTACTCCAAGCGATGGCTTCCCAGATTATAATGCTGGCGGGAAATCGCTTGATCTCGTGGAGGACCTTCCGGTCGGCTAGGGCTTGAGCATCTTCCAATGATGGTAGTATGTCAGGATGGACCTTATGTAAGCTGTCGTGCTGCTCCCCGTAGGGGAGTTGCACTACCTTCCCTTTTCCAATAGGGTCAGACTAGTTTTGATCACCTGCGGGCTCTTGGTACAGGGGTGCCAATGATGGCTCTTCTGGGAGTGGTTGGCGAGTTGGCTCATCCTTGCCAGACGGGCCTGCTCGATCTTCAGAAGCAACCGTAGCTGGTGCAGGGACTGGAATGCTGGTAGGGACCTCCCCCATGCTGGAGGGATCAAAGATACTGGGACCCCCCAAATTTTTATGTTAGGAATGGAGGCAGGTTCTTCTCCTCGGAAGTGGATAATTCGCTCCGAGTCGAAGGTGGATGGATGGGGAGGCAACTCGGGGACTCTCCCACGACCTCTATTGTAATGCCCTGGATTCTTCGGATCAGAATAGGAGAGCTTTTGGAGTGCTTTCATGGGTCCCTGATTGTGTTTTACGATCCACTCAGGTTTTCCATTGTATAACTTACGGAACCCCGTGGAGAGTGAACCGTTGAGTTTTGAGACTCCGGGATCCTACTGGTGCATTGTGCTCTTTCCGAGGATTGCGGAGACTATTTTTCTGTATTTTGCTGAGTTTACAGAATTTCGGGCCAAAAATCAGATTTCATAAATATTTCTAATTTCTTTTCCTTTTAACCCTCACCTTCTCTCCTCTCTCTTCTCACGTTTTCACTCTCTCCCTCTCCATTCTCTCTCCTCTCTTCTCCTCTCCCCCTGGCGAGCGACCGTGGTGGAGCTGGACGAGGTGGTGACGGCGTGGAGATGTCGTGGAGCGTGACGGTGCGAGAATCGGAGCATGGCATTGGCGCGATCCTGAGCGTGGATTTGAAGCCGACGTGGGTTGTTCGTGTGATCATTTTCGGCGTGGTTTGGCCGTTTCGGCACTCAAGATCTTCGGTGGAGGTAGGGGGATGGATACCTACTTATTTCCTACTTCCTATCGTGATTTGGAGCTGAATGGTGTGAGTTTGAGCGGGTTTTCCTACTTTAAGGGTGAATGCATGTTTCGGGGGTGTGAGTCGAGATAGCCGTTCCAGGCGTCGGTTTTTAGTTTAAATGGTATCATTTGAACCCCTGCCATGTTGGGATTCAATTCCCACCAGTTTAACTCCGTTTGAGCATGATTTGGAGCCGGTATGAGGCTAGATGCCCACGTAAGTCGTTTTGGGTGGATTTGTGGAAATCGCTTGTTTCTTGCCTTTTTGTGGTTTGTTGGCCCCTTCCGGGTTGTGGAAGGTTGGCATCATGTTTATGTATGGTTCCCCGTCGTTTTGGGACGATTGGGGCGTGGAAAGATCGAGTTTTGAGCCCTCCTACGATTTTTGCACTAGTAGGAAGTAGCGGTCACACCAGAGACGGCTAGTTGGAGAAACGGTCCAAGGAGGACCGCTATCTGGCTCGTAAAAAGGTTTCTATATCGGTTTCCGGTTGCGGAATCGCGACCGACCACAACTTCGTAGTGGCGCCTCTGGGCTGACTGCCACTTTCGTGTAATGGTCCCAGGGAGACCGTTATTTGATTAAGTCGGTTCCTAATAGCGGCCTTGCGACTGATCACCTTTTGAAGTGACGGTCAGGCAAAGCACCGTAACCAGGATGGCTTATCATGCTTTTCGATAAGCTTTCGAGGCGATTTGGAGATGGCATTCTCACCAGGACCGCTACCTTCAAGAGACGGCCATAGGAGTACCGTCACTTCTAAGAGACGGCCTTGGGCAGACCGTTTCCTTCCTGTTCAACCATGCAAGTAGCGGCCCTACTAGGACCGTCACATGGCTGGATAGTCAAGTAGCAGCCAGGGTTAAGACCGCTATTTGTCTGGGCTGTTTAGTAGCGGCCAGAGAGATGACCGCTACTTGCCCAGAGTGTTCTTTCACGTTGGTTTGGCTTTCGGTTGTTGTGGGTTCGACCTTGGGTAGCCCATTGTTCGGTGGATGTCTTGGACGTCCTTTGAGGGCTGTGACCGTGTTATAGGGTGTCTGGGAGTGCCATTGTACTGAGCAATGTTTTGTGTTGTTTCGAGAGTCATTATGGTTTCCGATCAACCCGGTTGTGACCTAGCTGTTGACACGTGACCTCGTGAGTGTCTCGGCTATCCTGTGAGGATCGAGACTATGTGTTTTGGGGGCTCGGATGATCTCTCATGTTCCGTGTTTCGTGTTATGCGGAATTGTGAGTTTGATGAGCGGCCTAAGGGCTGAGGACTTCCAATTGATGTGGATCCGGCTGTTGTGTGCTGCTTCCATATGTTTTATTGAGGATTGACTTAGGGACGAGGCTGATTGGTGACGTGTTACCACTTTGTGCGATGATCTTGACTCGAGTCTTGTGACTCAAGGATCGTTGTGCTAGAAGGTATAGTTGGCTGTCCCGAGTCTGGCAATTGTATACTACATTGTGTTCCGAGTACTTACGATAGGTGCGTGCTTAGCCTGTCTGTACTTCGGTGTTTCTATTTGAGAGTCTCAGTGTCTAGTGAGCCTCCACTAGTCATAGCCTGACGACACTTTCATGTGTTGGTCCACCTGGGACTGGTGGCGGGGCGAGTTCCCGATAGAGACGGTTTATAGGCTGGTTGTTGTAGGGCCCTTTGTCTTGCTGTTAGAGTCCTACGGGAGGGGAAAACCAGCTAGAGGGCTGTCTCACGTGGTCAGGGCCGTTTGGACCAGCGCCGACGGGCTTGACCTTGACTAGTTACTCGTTACTGTAGTTAATTGGTTCTTGGTTCAGTGTCTCAGTTAAAGCGTTCGAGGCTAGTGGGAGACGCTTGAGACGCAGTGTAAGACGTCAGTGGACGCATCTGGCTTTTCTTTTAGTGAGGAGGTGCTTCTGTCACATGACACATGACTTGTGGCTTTCGTGACTATTTTCCTTCATGGTTTACGTGACTTGCTGGGTAGTCTGTATTTGGCTTCACCCATGCTTAGTGTAGCGTACACGACGGTGAGATCATATATGTATTGGTACTTTTAGACCGTGTGGTCTTTAGTTGGGCTTTTGTCTCTGTAGACGAGCCTGCACGACTGAGGTGTCGTGATGTTGTCCTGGCTGTGTAGTCAGAGTTCCTTGTATCGGTTTAGTGATTCTCGACTATGGGTCTGGGGATCCGTGTTCTTGCCGAGTAGGAATAGTTTAGAGGGCTGAGGTTCGATCGACTGTCGTGTTTATGTTCAGTGCAGCTTTCCTCTTTACTTTTGATGTTCCTACTACTGCTACTGCTTTTGTAGTTTAGCACTGTTGTTACTGCGTTGTTTCATGGTAGGGATCTGCGGGACCCCTACTAAGCCAATGAGACGAGGCTCACCCCTGACTTTTCAGGTGTAGTTGTTCTTCCTCATGCTTTGGAGGTGCAGTGTGGTGGTTCTTAGTTGCCAGCTTTACCAATGTCGGGCTTCCCCCGACTTGAGAGTATATTATCTTTCCTATTGTACTGTACTTTAGTTGGACTGGACTCTGCTAGCTCTGTAGTTTAATTTATTTAATAGAAAAAGTAATTTTATTTACGCTATTTTAGCAATCCTGATCATAGTAATTAATTGTTTACTGCTTTATCTGGATGTTCAATGTACTTAGACACTCCTTTCTTTCCCTTCGGAGCTTTACCACTCTTGGGAGGCCTCTTAGAATCCAAGTGGTATCTGGTTTACTCGGTATCCAGAATCTGGGTAATCACATCTACCGCGTCCTTGGCCACGACAACGACCACGACCTACATTCTCCAGAGCTGGTTGCTGATAAGCGTCTATGTTTGTATATTTATTTACATCACACACATCCTTTTTGGGCTTTACTCTAGTTAATTATGCAAGTTTTCCATGTTAATCTCAGTCTCACATAAAATCAAGATTTTTCTATAATTAACTAAAATTTTAAATATAACTTAATGAATGGGACTTAAGATATGTTTGATAAGAATAAACAAATATTAAATATATTTTAATTGAGGTGTTTGCTTATAATTTTTTCCATAGAACAAACTTTGATCAAAGTTAATTTTGTGAACAGTGCATCTTCTCCATGGGCTTCAAGGCGAATCACTTGACCGGCCTCCTGCAGCGGTGCTGGCCAGAGGAGGAGAAGACGACGGCATCATCACCGCAAGCAACCTAGTTTCCCATGCCAGCCACCACCTGCTCCGCCTGCCAACCACCTCTCACCGATGTCTCTCTTTCTCTCTCTTACTGCAGCATCTCTCCGGCAGCCCTGTCCCTGTCTCTACAATCTCCTCGCCGCTCACCCCCTCCCTTTGCCATGCTTCTCTCCACCGTCTCCCTTCACACACCTCTGCACACTCCCACCGTCACTCTCTCTATCCCACTCCTCTCTTCACCGTCTCACCCACTCTCTCTCCCACGTACTCTCTCTAGCCCATGTATCCCTAGCATGCACACCACTCACCCTCGTCCCCTTCTCTCTCTAACCCACACAACCTCTACCTGCAACCTTCCCATGCACACGGCCCATATCCTTCCCTTGTCTCTCCCTGCCAA
Source organism: Amorphophallus konjac (assembly GCA_022559845.1). Lineage (NCBI taxonomy): Eukaryota > Viridiplantae > Streptophyta > Magnoliopsida > Alismatales > Araceae > Amorphophallus > Amorphophallus konjac. The sequence continues at coordinate 328,168,414 of CM040122.1, read as the reverse complement.
CACACCCTCTCCCTTTACAGCCCTCACCTCCATTCCCGTCGATCTCTCCTTTCTCTCTTCACACACACACACATCTCCACCATCACCTCCACTTACACCATCTCCACCGTCATCCCCTCCTTTACCCATTCTCACACACTACATGCCAGCGAGCCCCTCGTCCTTTCTCTCTCTAACCTGTACACCATGCACACCTCCACTGGCCACCACCCTCTCTCCCATCCACTATGGCCGCCTCTCCCTTCACACCCACACATAGCCTCACCGCCACTCTCTCCATCTCCCCACGGCACACACGTGCCCTCCATCACCTGCACCATCTCTCCACAGACGCCGCGAGCACCGTGGAGCCCCCCTGCACCTTCTCTAACTAGCCCATACTACACCGCCGACCGTGCCAACATCTCCCCCCCTCCGCAGGCGTCACACGTTCGTCCACATCCCATCACCGTGGCCATGCACATCTTCCCCGTTCTCACCGCTCCACCAGTACATACCTCTCCCTGCTCCTCGCTCTCCCTACTAACACCCCTATCCGCCATCGCTCACTCGTAGCCATGCACCCCCTCTCCCACTCCTTCTCTACCTGCAGACCCTCTCTCGCTCCCTCCATCTCTCACCCTCACACACCTTGCAGGCGTCACCTGCACTCCCTATTAACCACCACTCCCTCCTCATCAGCCTTCTCTCTCTCTCCCTCTCTCTTCTCTTTCCCACGTGTTCTCTCTCTTTCTCTCGTGTTCGCACCAACCATGCAGCACCGCAACCACCACCTCATCTCCCCTCTCACCCCGTCGCCATCCGCCATGCACCACTACCTCCCTACCGCGCTATCTACCTCACCCTATCTCCCTCTCCTCCCTACATGCACGCAACCGCGGCCCCGCCTCTCTCTCCTCGCCCTTGGCTTAAACGCATGCGTCGACAAGGTGAGCACCCCGGCCCCTTCACGCAAGGCTTCTTCTTCGAGTGGCCAAGGCCAGCGCGAGCCTCCCACTTCAACGTATTCAATGAGAGCAGCCGCCCCCCATGAACACGGGCCCCTCCGTGCCCGCGCATTTCTTCATACAGCTAGCCAAGCCCATTCGCGCTTCCTCTCCCTCGCGATCATCACATGGATGCAAGGCCCCCATGCGGATGGAGCAACAGCCGCGGGCCTCTTCACGTGGGTGGCCCTTCATGTTGTATCCCTGTGGTTTTGATGATGCCAAACACTATGACTCATTATGAGCATGATGTCATATGTGCATTGATTGATTGATGATTTGTTTCTGATGATTTGAACACTATGATTCATATATGCTTCACTGTGCATGTGTCTCTCTAGTTCTGGACAAGGTTAATGCATAACGATCACCATGTATAGAAGGTCTGTGCACATGTGTTCTTTTCTGTGTATTCAGAATGGTGCACATGTGTTCTTTTCTGTGTATTCAGAATGATGCACATTTCATTTCTCATGTAGACAGTTGTGTGCATTTCATCAAACAGGTAGTGCACACGCTTTCTTCACTACATAAGGTTGATGCATGTTTTTGTATAGAAGGTCGATGCATGTTCAGGCTTTAGTTAGATAAAGTCGGTGCACACATTGCTCAAGTCCGTGCACATCATGCCCGCGCAGAACCCAAGGTCAGTGCATTCTTTGTTAGACTCATATAAGGTCCGTGCACAATTAGTTTTCATGCACAAAGGTTGGTGCACACTCGCCTTGTGTCTATACAAGGTCGGTGCATATTCACCTTGCATGTCCGAGCATAAGGTCAGTGTATATTCCTCATATAGTCGGTGCACATCCCATTTGTGCAAGAACAAGGTCGGTGCATATTTGCCTTGCATGTCCGAGCATAAGGTCAGTGCATATTCCTTATATAGTTGGTGCACATCCCATTTATGCAAGACCAAGGTCGGTGCACGTCTGCATTGTGCCTGCATATGGTCAGTGCAGTTATAAGGTCGATGTTAGCATCAAGTTTCATAAGGTAAGGTCGATGCTAGCACAGTGTGTATTGCATACAGGGTCAGTGCTAGTTCATGTTTCATGCGCATAAAGTCGGTGTTAGTATGCAGAGCCTTACATCTAAGGTCGGTGCTAGTATGTAGGGTCGTGCATCTAAGGTCGGTTTTAGTATGCGGTCTTGTGCATATGGTCAGTGTTAGTATGCAAGGTCTTGTGCATAAGGTCGGTGCTAGCAGGCCTTGTCATATACTAAGGTAAATGTTAGTTGTGCATTAAAGTTTGTGCTAGCCCAGTGTTTCACGCATGTAATGTCGGTGCTAGTTAATATCAGTGCCAGCATACATAAGGCTCATGCATTCAAGTCAATGATAGCACATGAGTTTCATACATTAAGCATCAATGGCTTGTGATTCTCTGTCTTCATAGTTTTAATTACATCATAATCACCCGCATAAACCATGAATCATCTTGTCACTATTATAGGTCTTTCTTGACTATCAGGTGTTTGATTAAATACCTTTATCTGATAACAGGGATTTATGAATTGAACCAAGATCGAACAACTTAAGTACAGGAAGCAGCAAAGCCCAGATCGAACGCCTGTAGAGCCATCATTGATACAGTCACGTGTATGATGATAAGTGACGGGCACATGATCTAAGGTCGAACTTGATCTGCAGGTTGTGCCACGTGGATAGAGTACCCTTATAGGATTGACACGTGGAATCTTTATGGCGCGCTATTCTTGGGGGGAATGTTCCCTCCACGCGTCCAGGCGATTCTCGTGGGGATCACACCAGGCGAATGCCTTGATCCTGCCACGTGGAGCCATCTGACAGCAAGGGAATAAAAAGGGCATCATCGTCTTCACTATATTTACCTCCGGTGCCCTGGTTTCTCCAGATATAAGAAGACTCCTGGAGAAGAAGAGATGAGAGGCGGACAACGAATATCCTGAGAGAGGCTGATAAAAGAGAAGAAAAGGAAGAACAACGAGCAGAAGAAGAAAAGAGGGGAGAGCAGCAGAAAGCCAACAGCAACCAGAGAAAGAGAAAGAGAGGGAGGGAGATCTTGAGAGAGTTAGCAGTCGTCTGTGAGTGAACTTCCAGCAGCTCGTGTGGTTGAAGAAGTAGAAGAGAGTGTAGCAGCAAGATTGAAGGAGAAAGAAGATCTGTAGCTTCTGGATCAGATCCAAGTTACATTGGTCCATAGGGAGCTATATTTTCTGAGCTTTAATTCCAACTTTCTGTTGCTGATTTGTTTCATTCTTTTTTTTTTTCATTTCACATTCCATTTCAAAAGCTGTGAATCAGTGGTGGCATAAGCTGTAAGGCCTAGCGGTTTGAAGCTATGAATCAACTGAGGCTAAGCTGTATTGCCCAACGGTGGCTAAGCTGTAATGCCCAGCAGAGCAAGCTGTAAGTCAATGGTTGTAGGCAAGCCGTAAGGCCCAACAGTTTAAGCTATGTATCAGCGGAATCCACACTCTGGTTGGGGTGTGGGGTGGATGTAGGTCTGGAGGACCGAACCACCTAAAAATCCTCTGTGTGTTGTGGTTTGATTGTCTACTTTGATTTCGCTAGATGCATTCTTAGGATCGTGTTCTATTTGACGGCCCTTGATCAGTTTGCTACCTATCTATCTGTGTGCTAACTGCACATTAAATACCTAGCTGTTCCTTAGGCCATCGATCTGTTATTTAGTGAATTTTTTAGTTATCTAAGTCAATCAGTTTTTATTCCGCATAGCTTACCAATTAGAGTTCAAATTGGGTAGAATTTTTAATGGGGATTCATTCACCCCCCTCTCTGAATCCGTGTGTGCACCATTGAATCAAGTCTTCACCAACCAACAATTGGTATCAGAGCCGAGTCTCTGACTATCCCGATCCAACGATCTGCAGAGGTTCCTACTATTTCTGGTGCATTGTTGCTTTTAGTTCATAGGTTTAAATCTGCTTGATAAGTGTTTTCAATGGCTTCTCCGTTGGTGTTTGTTGGCTCCAACTTTAGTTCATGGCTGGGAGGCCTAGGTGTCCACATGAATTCCATTGATCCAAATCTATGGAATCTTGTATCAAAAGGCCCACACAAATTGCCTCAGAATGAGACCAGATGGTCTAAAGAGGACATAATAAAGTATAGCGAGAATGCTAGAGTTCTCAATATTATGAGAGATGCATTTAACACGGAAATGTTTCCTTGTATTGCAGGATGTGGTTCTGGAAAGGAAATCATGGATAAGATAACTACAATTCATCAAGAGCAAGAACGAATTTGTCTGATGGCCAACCGGAGAGATCATAGTGAAGAAACAGCGTCTCAGGTAAGCTCCGGATCAGAAGATATTTCATTTGATGAACTGGTAGTGATGTATGATGAACTGCTAGAGAAATCTAAGAAAATGCAATCTGAGAATAAAAAGCTGAGGAAAAAGATTGATCAAAATAACTCTGGATTTTCTTGTGAAAACTGTCCAAAGTTGAGATAGTCTTATTATTTGTGCTTGGCAGACGCTCACAAGCATAAAGAACAAATTTCCTTGCTGAAAAATGAAAACAATGAACTTGCTGTTAAGATTTCTGAACTAGAGAATAAACTGAAATCATTAGGAGATGATCAAATCCTATTCAATGAACTGGTTCGGAATGAACAATTAATAAAAGAAAATGAAGGACTGAAGCAGTTGAACACTGCTGTAACTGAAAGACTACTTGCCTTAGAAAAAGGAAAAATTGAGTGTAACGAAGAATCTGAAAAACTGAGCAATCTGGAAAAATAAATTGATAAATATAAAATTGCAAATAAAGTATTGAATGAAGCTGTTAATTATAGTGAACAAGAGATTGCCAGTTATGAGATTCATATTGTTTCTCTAGAAAATGAAATTTGTGATCTAAAAGACTCTTTGTCAAAAACTCTCACAGGTAAAGAGAAGTCAAAAGATCGCTTGAATGATGAAGCAACTGAACAAAGAAAAGGGGTAGGCTGTGATTCTAGGATTGAAAGGGGTATAATGAATCAACTGTATACAACCTTCGTGCGAGGTTTAGAAGGAGCTAGCAATTCCAATGTTTCCCTGAAAAAATTGGCACCCTAGGAAATTCAAATAGAAAATAAAAACCTGACAACCAAGAACTCATCTGTTTTTGAATTCACTGCTAAGAAAAATCCTAAGCAAGCTACTGTTAAGACAAATCAGAAACAAACTGAAAAGGGCAGAAAGAAGGGAAGTTTGCAGAAAAAGCTGATTCATCCTCATGTTGAGAATGTGCATGCTGAGAATAAAATGAACACATACATGCATACACATAAAAAGGAGAATCAGAACTTTGGAGAAATGCATGTTAAAAACTCATCTGATGGAAACCATGCTACAAGGAAATCTAACAGTTCTTGTCATTACTGTGATAAGCATGGTCACTTCATGGAAGATTGTTCTGTGCTGAAAAAGGATGATCTGAATCTTAATAGAATGCATGCTAGGGACTTTAATGTCAAGAAATTTCTTGCCACTAAGAAAAGGAGTATCACATGCTTTAATTGTGGTAAGGTAGGACATGTTGCTGCACAGTGCTGGTTTGCAAATGGTAAGAAAAACTCACAGTCATATCATGCTAAATTCTCAGCAAACCATCGTGGTTTTAATAAGAACAAATCTGTTTCAATAAACTAGCATATCACATGTTTCAATTGTAATAAGCCAGGTCACAAGGCTACTGAATGCTAGTTAGGTTCTCATAGAAGAAATTCTTCTTCTTGCTCTCACTGTGGAAAGCATGGCCATACAGTCAAGAACTGTTGGCATGCTCAGGGAAAGAATTTTAAATCTGAATGTGTTAAATTCCCTATAAATCAAAGTGTTTTTGATTGGAATAAATCACTTTTCAAAGAAAAATTCATTACATGTTTTAACTGTGGAAAGTCAGGCCACAGAGCTGCTGATTGTTGGCTGGCTGGTTTCAGTAAACAGAATACTCATTCTGTTAACAAAAATTTCCATGAAAATGCACATAGACTCCATGATTACATAAATGTGCAAAGAAAGAATTTTAATCATGCTATTTTATGTCATTATTGTGGACAATACGGGCATTATATGGATAACTATTCTTTGATGATAAGTGATGATCTGAAGGCTCAGAAAATGTGGAAAGCACCATTCAGAGGTGCCATTGTTATTTCAGGACCCAAGATGTCTTGGGTACCTGCTGGTGTAAAATAAGGAACTGCCTTGCAGGTGTGCCTTGGGACTGAGGAATAAAAAGGGGGTAAATAAACCGAGGCACCCTAATATGAAAACCCCATGTCTGCACCTTTCAGGTAACATTCTTGCATTCTTCAGGCTTGTTTATTTGAATTCTTCAAAAATCTTGTTTGCTGCATTTCATGCTTAAGTCGTTAAATAAAATCTCATGCATACATATTCTTAACTGCTTTGTTATTTGCACTGCACAATCTGAGCTTTTTCATATATTGAGCTATGTGTGCACATATTCATTGAAGACATGTTGAATTCATTTCTCATCTGCATGCATTAATGTCTTGTCACATGATTGTGCACATAGAGGAGGTTAAAAACATATGAGCATAGTCTGCATAGTTATGCATATACATGAATTGCATATGTGAATTTGATGCGGGACGGATGACACGACCAGGCTAAGACGCACGACCGACTAAAAGTGCGGCCAGCACTAGCACACTAAGGTAAGCCGAGCGGCTGACCACCGTGGCATTCTCTGGGTGGAGACGTCTCTCAATAGCAACTCACTCTAGCCCAAAGATCGCCCCTTGGGAGGAAAACGTGGGATCGCAGCGGTTAAGGAACCATTGTCGCCTAGGGTAATGCAGTCCGAGCTCGGTGCTCGACTGGGCCTATGGAACGAGCGCTCACAACTCACAACCACGGCGATTTGAAGCTAGCTAACGGCCCTATTCTCATAAACGTAGCATGATAGAAAATATACTAAATAAGTGATGTGAGTGTGGAACGAGGCGAGTACCTCCACGACTAGCGCGTGGGGAAGAAATCCCGGCCAAATCCGACAACCCCAATACACACAATTAATAACCATACAATTTCAGAACCTAGTGCCCACTCCACGCAGGGAGGTAAAGGGCTACAAACATAAATTTGAGGGTGTTAGAATCTGGGTTGATAGGCCGTACTCGCAGGAGGCGAGGGAAGCGAGTCGGGGCCGATCAGGTGAGCCGATTGGAAGCTGACTTGATTCTGTCCTTGCACGTCACTCGGCGCAGCAAACTTGCGGAGGCCAATATGCCAAGATCCGATGTCTGATTGGAGTGTCATTTATTGGAGAACGTCGACGATAGGATGAAGATTCTTTGCTCCAAAGGGCGCAATCATATCTTACCAGATCTGGGCGCAGCAGTAACTATTTTCAGCCACAGGTTCTACGCAAATAGAACTGCACAGGAAGGCTAAAATTTATGGTAAAAATCAATCCGGCATCAGAATGGGATGCTTCTTGTTGGAGATCGTTGGCGACATCCCGAGGAAGACGCAGACCAAAGGGCTTGCATAGATCTGGAAGGAAGGAGATGGGGCAGCTGATGTAAGTTGCCTCTGCTTCTCGGTTGGATCTGCACAGAGTGGTCGGTGTAGTACCACGAAAATCTTTGCCAAGATCAGCACAAATCTCGGATCGACACGAGCTTGGTGGCAACATGAAGAGGACTAAAAATCCTACGACCACTTAGAAAATCAGATCCAGAGAGCTTGGGAGTAGACATGGAGAAATTCAGAATCAGGAAACTGAGGATCTAGATTGTAGGCTCGGGCAGATTTGCGCGACTTCAAGAGGAGAATTGTTGTCGACGATCCAGAGCTCCGATCGACCCAAAACCAGTGCCAACTTCTTCCTGACTTGCAGAAGCTTCACTGAGAATTTTCTTGGAACTAGATACGACGAGGATAGGGAGGATAAGGGGGGCGAGTCACACACCAGAATAATCCCATCACAGGATTTTGTTCAAGGGCATCACACCGAAGAGGGGAAGAGAATCTCTCTCTTAACTCAATATTTTCTCACAAATTCTTCATCAAGTCTTCAAATGACACTATACACCTCATTATATAGAGAATGGCAAGGGGTAGGGGACTGGGAATTTCATGGGAGAGAGAGGAGGGAGAGGGGGTGCGCCCCCTTGACTATGGTGGAGAAGGGGAGACCAAGGGGGGGATAAGGAGCCACCAGCTTTTGAAAATTAAGGGAGGGGAGTCAAATTTTGGTAGGTGACTGCCTCCCCCTTGGACCAAGGAGGGGGGGTGCCCCCTTCCACTAGCCACCAAGCCCACCATCCTTTAACCCCTTTCACACATAGCCACTAAACCCTTAACTTATTTACATTGAATCCCTTTTGGCCCGTTTAAGGCCCAAAACCCATTAACTCTAGCTCATTACCTAGCCTAGCCCATTTGCCATATAATCATACAATTGTCCAAAATGGACTAAAATAGGGCCCAACATGGCCTAAAAATGTGAAATAAAGATGATGGCTTGGCCGATGCATCCACGTCCTCTGCGAGCTAATCGGGCCCCAGCGTGTCCTCGTCCACAGGCGCGTATTGCGGTGTGTGTCCGCACCAACGCACCAATTCTCCCCGGGTGGGAGGAACTTGACCCCGTCAAGTAAGGGTCCCGAAGCTTGAGCTCTCCGTGTGTGATCAAGGCATCGTCTGGCACGGGGCGTCCTCTCCAATGCATAAAGAAGTGTTGGTAGGCTCCGTTCCTGGTGGTGATCACATACTCATCCAGTATAAAATGTATATGCTTGCGTTGAGACTGGAAGAGGTGGACTCTCAGGTGGTGTGTCACTCACAATAGGAGGAGAAAGCCCAAAAACTCACTAGGGATCACTGCGGGGTTCTGATATTCTACCAGATCTAAAACATTGAACGTCGAACTGACACCATAGTCGTCTGGTAGCTCAATAACAAACGCATTCGAACCCACTTGTTTCATGACTCGGAAAGGGCGGGTATCGCAGGCCTGAAGTTTCTTTACGATCCCCGAGGGGAAACCGTTCAGGTATGACCCTGATCATGACGTACTCTCCCTTTTTGAACTCACGGGCATGTCGGCGTGCATCAGCTAACCCCTTGTACGTGCATGGCTGGCCTTTTATTGGGACACGACTTTATGCAAACTCCATATGCATCACAAACAAACTGTATAAGCAAATAGACTCATACACGACCCTAGATAAGCCTAGACACCCATAAGTAACACTCACATACAAATGAACCTGAACCTACTGACTTCTAAATGGGGGTTCAGAGGTTTGGGAGGATCACACCCAAGTGCACATTGTCCTGGGACTGAGTACCCGAGACGGTAGCATGCACTTCTAAAAGCTCATCAAAGAACTCCTCCGCGAGTTCCAGATCCGGCTTATAGCTGACCGGCACTAGCTCCGGTGTAGGGTCGCGGGTTGGAGTGTCCGAAATAACAAACGATTTTCGAGTGGGACACTTGACCGCAAAGTGGCCAATCCCACCACACCTATAGCACTGGTCACGTGGCCCTATGCTAGAAGATGCTCCACCAGTCATCGGCCCCTTTCCCTTGTCTTCTCGACGGACCGGGGGTGGTGGGAGCTGGGGTCGGGCAGGCAATGCGGGCTGCTGGGGGTGTGGGGTGGGGAATGGTGCCTATGGGCGAGGGGGAGGGTCCCTTGGAGGGAGAGGGTGAGGCCTGAGAGCAAAGGGGTCCTGGTGAGGGGGTTCCAGAGGACGAACCACCATAAATCGACTATAGGAACTGGGCGTGGTACGAGAGTCGGACCCACGCTGATGGATGACCCCCGGTCGCTGGACGGGAGTGAACTCCGACTCAAACTGCTCTAACTCGAGAGCAACTTGATATCTGGCCTCCAAGGTGGTCACATTGCGACGAAAGAGTTCATATTGAAAGTGGGCCGCAGACCACGATGGAAGCGGGAAATAGTCATCGTGCTCTCTTCCGAGATGCCACATCGCAAAAAATATTCATCAAACTCTGCGATGTACTCAGACACGGACCGATCCCCTTGGTTGAGATTCTGCCACCTATCAATGAGCCTCCGATGGTATGTGGCAGGAAGATACTTTGTTCTAAGTCTCTCCTTCATTTCATCCCAAGACTCAACATGGGGCTCCCGATGCTGATATAGCAAGCTCTCCACATTGCACCAATAAGTTTGCGCTTGCCCTAATAGCTTCATTTTAGCGAACTTGACTCTCTGGTGGTCAGTCATCTAGAACCACTCGAAGTACCGGTCCATGCCGACCTCCCAATCAAGATAGACTTTTGGGTCCAAGGACCCGTCAAAAGTGGGAGGGTCGGCTCGCACAGTCCTGAGGACTCTATCATCCTCTTCATCCCTCGGCTGTTCAAAGCCACGACGGCGTTGACCATACCCATCGTAAGCATTATCGGACCCATAGTCTTCGAGACCAAGGTCACGATGCTGTGGTTCGATGGCTCGGTGAGGGGCGGGCTGCGGAGCATGTATGGGTAGCTCCTGTGCCGCGGGAGCGGGTTGGACCTGGGCCTTGGGAGCGATTTGGACTTGGGCCACCGCGGGAGCAAGTATGGGTGGGCCCTGGGCCGCTCCTGGAGGGTCCCCGTGTGACAATCTATCCAGCCGTCCAACCAGACCTAGGATGGATTTGTTGGATGACTCCATGCGTTCCTCCATGGCCCTAAGGCGACCATCCATATTGTCGGAGAAGCTCCAAAAGGTAGCCTCGGACTGGTCCAACCGGGCCATGATGGCCATCATCGCCTCATGCAAGGAGTGAAAGTCCCTCGAGGTGGCATCCCATGGGTTTGCCATAGACGCAGGGCGATGGTATTGGGTACCTCGCCAGGTGGGCATGCAACGACACAAAGGTTGGAATGCACTAACTAATGCAAACTGAGGAACCTAGACTTAGCCAATATCCGGTACGGGGCGGAGGTATGATCCGAAGACCGAACTCACGCAAGTGTGCAACCTTCCCAATAGGTGTAACCTATCGTTCCGAGAACACATTTTGATATACTGAATAGAGGAATGCAAATGCAACACCTAAGACTTGAAAACCCTAGACTTAAACCTGCTCTGATACCAATTTGAAGCGGGACGGATGACACGCCCAGGCTAAGACGTACGACCGACTAAAAGTGCGGCCAGCACTAGCACACTAAGGTAAGCCGAGCGGCTAACCACCGTGGCATTCTCCGGGTGGAGACGTCTCTCAACAGCAACTCACTATAGCCTGACGATTGTCCCTTGAGAGGGAAATGTGGGATCGCAGCTGTTAAGGAACCACTGTCACCTAGGGTAATGCAGTCTGAGCTCGGTGCTCGACTGGGCCTATGGAACGGGCGCTCACAACTCACAACCACGGCGATTTGAACCTTGTTAATGGCCCTATTCTCACAAACGCGGCATGATATAAAATATACTAAATAAGCGATGTGAGTGTGGAACGAGGCGTGTACCTTCACGACTAGCACGTGGGGAAGAAATTCCATCCGAATCCGACAACCCCAATACACACAATTAATAACTGTACAATTTCAGAACCTAGTGCCCACTCCACGCAGGGAGGTAAAGGGCTACAAATGCAAATGTGAGGTTGTTGGAATCCGGGTTGACGGACCGCACTCGCAGGAGGCGAGGGAAGCGAGTCGGGGCTGATCGGGTCAGCCGATTGGAAGCCGACTTGATTCTGCAGGCGTAGGTCACTCGGTGCAGCAAAGTTGCGGAGGCCGGTATGCCAACATCCGACGTCCGATCGGAGTGCCGTTTATTAGAGAACATCGACGACAAGATAAAGATTCTCTGCTTCTAAGGGCGCGATCAGATCTTACCAGATCTGGGCGTAGCAGCAACTGTTCTCAGCCTCAGGTTTTGCGCACATAGAACTGCACAGGAAGGCTAAAAATTATGGTAAAAATCAATCCGGCATCAGAATGGGATGCTTCTTGTTGGAGATCGTTGGCGACGTCCCGAGGAAGATGAAGACCAAAGGGCTTGCATAGATCTAGAAGGAAGGAGACAGGGCAGGTGCTGTAAGTTGCCTCTGCTTCTTGATCGGATCTGCACAGAGTGGTCGGCGCAGTCCCACGAAAATATTCGCCAAGATCAGCACAGATCTCGGATCGACACGAGCAAAGTGGCAACGCGAAGAGGACTAAAAATCCTACGATCACTCAAAATATCAGATCCAGAGAGCTTGGGAGTATATCTAGAGAAATTTGAAATCAGGAAACTGAGGATCTAGACAATAGGCTCGGGCAGATTTATGCGACTTCCCGAGGAGAATTGTTACCGGCGATCTAGAGCTCCGATTGACTCGAAACCAGCACCAACTTCTTCCTGACTTGCAGTAGCTTCATTGAGAAGTTTATTGGAACCAGATGTGAAGAGGATAGGGAGGATAAGGGGGGCAAGTCACACGCCAAAATAATCCCGTCACAAGATTTTGTTCAAGGGCATCACACCCAAGAGGGGAAGAGAATCTCTCTCTTAACTCAATCTTTTCTCACAAATTCTTCATTAACTCTTCAAATGACACTATACACCTCATTATATAGAGAATGTCAAGGGGTAGGGGGGCTGGAAATTGCGTGCGAGAGAGGGGAGGGAGAGGGGGTGCGCCCCCTTAACTATGGTGGAGAAGAGGAGACCAAGGGGGGGACAAGGAGCCACCAACTTTTGAAAATTAAGAGAGGGGAGTCAAATTTTGGTAGGTGGCTGCCTCCCCCTTGGACCAAGGAGGGGAGGCGCCCCCTTCCACCAGCCACCAAGCCCACCATCCTTTAACCCCTTTCACACATAGCCACTAAACCCCTTAACTTGTTCACATTGAATCCCTTTTGGCCCATTTAAGGCCCAAAACCCATTAACTCTAGCCCATTACCTAGCCTAGCCCATTTGCCATATAATCATACGATTGTCCAACATGGACTAAAATAGGGCCCAACATGACCTAAAACTGTGAAATAAAGATGATGGCTCGGCTGATGCGTCCACGTCCTCTGCGAGCTAATCGGGCCCCGGTGTGTCCTCGTTCACCGGCGCGTATTGCGGCGTGTGTCCGCACTAGAATTACATATGTCAATTGTCTACTTCACATATGTTTGACATACAGTTATTGAAAATCTGATGTATATAGGACTACTTTAGTACTGCATTGTCATGCATGACCATTATGGTATATCAAATGGTAAGCTACTAAAGGGCAGATGAAATCTGTCTGGAGGTTCTTACTATGTGTGAGGTGGTCCTTTAGACCAAGTCCTCTGCCTAGTACCATGGGTCATATTACATATAGGGCGGTCTAAATGATCATGAGCATGAGTCATAAAATCATATGTTCAGTCTTCATTGCATATATTGCATAAAGTCAGGGGGAGTCTGTCTAGCCCTTGCATGTCTTCATGCCACATGTGTCCATGTAATGTTTTTAGGAAAGTCACTGCATATGCGTACATGTAGTGACTGCATTGCATATCACTTATTTTGAAAAATCCAAAAAGAAGTGACTCACTGCATATAGTCAGGGGGAGTCAATGCATAGGCATGCATGTGTTAATTGCATATCATTCATATTGAAAATACCAAAAAAAGTAATTGTCATGCACACTCTTAGGGGGGGTTCTTGTCTTAATCTGAATCGTTTGTTCACATTCTTAGATTGAGCTGCTACTTCTTCAATCTGAATCTCTTTTGATTGAACCTTAATGTTTCTTGATGCAAGTGAAGTAAAATTCACTTTATCCTTAATTGATTATGTATGCAAGCTTCATCTGATCCTTTGTATCGACACCATGAGTCGACATTATTTTACAAGTATTCTGTTTAAATGCTGACACCGAGAGTCGATATCTTCATTGGTGTGATTCTGCTTCTATATTTGTTCAAGGGGAGCATAAGAAGAACTCTTGAACTGCATGACCATCCTTGTCATACTGATCTCCTTTACTCTTCAAGCACTTTATCTCTAACATGGCATCAGTCGGTCTCACTTGTCTTCATCTGTTTCGAAATTAGTTGAACTTAAATCCCATTTGCTGAGGGGGAGCTACTGTCCACACTTCCTGATTATCATAATCATTCTTTTAAAGTTGAAATTTCCTAATCAATGATAGTCACCTGCTCGGTATTATTCTTTGAAAATCTATCTGGATGATATAATTCTTCCATGACTAATCCTTGATTCAGATCTTCTAAAAAAAAAAACTTCTCACTCTGTGTGTGCTACTTGATGATCATTATTCTGAATCATTCACTATGGCTAGAACACTTCTGTCAGATATTCATAAAGATTTCAATGAGTTATCATGATCATAAATCTGAAAACACTTGTACTAGGAATCTTCCATTGTATGGAACTATGAATATCCGAAATAACTCAGCTGGTTTAAGCCTTATGTATTTCTTGAGTTTGATTTCGAACAGCTTGAAAATATCTGAATCAATCCTTTAATAAACTTTAACCAGTTGATTCATGTTCTATCATGTAAAACCTTCTGAAATCTGAAAGTTTTATAACCATGGCTTTCTTTTGTAGAGATACATAAGGTGAGTTTTATTTTTAAACATTTGTTTGATCTGAGTAATATCTGAATGTAAAGTAAGGTCAGAGCAATGACTTTGGTCACTGAGAAACTATGTCCAAAGGACTGTGTCATGAAGTGCCTTAGTTAGCTCTGGTGAAAATTTAATGAAAAATCTGTGAAAGGTTAAGGCAGAGTAATCATTAGGTTGCACTAAGAAACTGGGATCCTCATCAAAGAAATGGAGTCATCCTATGTCATGAAGTGTCCTCGTTAACTCTGTTCTATATGAATCATGACAGTTAGTCATACTAAGTACTTTGGGATACTGGCATCTAAATAACGTGTATCCTCTGGTTACGAGGTATGGACTAAACTCTATCTATCTTGAGAGTTATTGTAATAAACATTGATGTTGCATAGATAGAAAAACAATCTGAAAATTTAAAAATTGCTGAAACTTTGGACAAAATCAGATCATTTCATGTTTGTTTAATCTTAACACTACATTTTGTAACTCTTAAAGGAGTCATTGAATTTGAATGAGTAAGAGATAGGGAGGTTAAACTAGATGTTAACATGAAGGCATGGTTCATCTTTATTGAAATTGATTTCAGATATGAGTATAGAATGTATGAATAAAACTTGAATACATCATATTTAAACTAGGGTGTTCAAAAAAGATTATGTCATAAGCTTTTATAGTGGAAGAATCTGAAATACCTTAACCTTGGAATTATGACCTTGATGACTCATTGTAAATTTTTCATGAAACTGATCTCCATCTGCTTACCTGTGATTTTGCTGAACTCATGTTATGTCTAATGAATCTGATTCCATTCTAATCCTTCTGTTCCTTCAAAGAGGCAGATTATCTCATCAGCATCCTTCTGTTCCAATTTTTTTTTTGTGTTTTTTCACTCTTTTTGTAAAAAGGGGAACATGTGTCTACCTTATAAAATTCTCCATTCCTACTCTTATGGCTTCACCTTCATTTGTCACAAGGAGTAGGGTTACAGTTTATAAAGAGGAGAATGCATCATGACATTACTGCATTCATCAAATTATTGATCCCTTTTTGATGACGTCAAAGGGGGAGAATAATTTGATATGAGTCAAATTGTAATTGCATTCTGTGTGTGTGTGACTCACAGTGTTGCCATCATCAAAAAGGGGGAGATTATTGTATCCCTGTGATTTTGATGATGCCAAACATTATGACTCATTATGAGCATGATGTGATATGTGCATTGATGGATTGATGATTTTTTTATGATGATACGAACACTATGATTCATATATGCTTCACAATGCATGTGTCTCTCTAGTTCTGGACAAGGTTAATGCATAATGATCACCATGTATAGAAGGTCAGTGCACATATGATCTTTTCTGTGTATTCAGGACGATGCACATTTCATTTTTCATGTAGACAGTTGTGTGCATTTCATCAAACAGGTAGTGCACACGCTTTCTTCACAACATAAGGTTGATGTATGTTTTTGTATAGAAGGTCGATGCATGTTCAAGCTTTAGTTAGATAAAGTCGGTGCACACATTGCTCAAGTCTGTGCACATCATGCCCACGCAGAACCCAAGGTCGGTGCATACTTTGTTAGACTCATATAAGGTCCGTGCACAATTAGTTTTCATGCACAAAGGTCGGTGCACACTCGCCTTGTGTCTATACAAGTTTGGTGCATATTTGCCTTGCATGTCCGAGCATAAGGTCAGTGCATATTCCTCATATAGTCGGTGCACATCCCATTTGTTCAAGAACAAGGTCGGTGCATATTTGCCTTGCATGTCCGAGCATAAGGTTAGTGCATATTACTTATATAGTCGGTGCACATCCCATTTATGGAAGACCAAGGTCGGTACATGTCTGCATTGTGCCTGCATATGGTCAGTGCAGTTATAAGGTCGATGTTAGAATCAAGTTTCATAAGGTAAGGTCGATGCTAGCACAATGTGTATTGCATACAGGGTCAGTGCTAGTTCATGTTTCATGCACATAAAGTCGGTGTTAGTATGTAGAGCCTTGCATCTAAGGTCGGTGCTAGTATGCAGGGTCGTGCATCTAAGGTCGGTGTTAGTATGCGATCTCATGCACATGGTCAGTGTTAGTATGCAAGGTCTTGTGCATAAGGTCAGTGTTAGCAGGCTTTGTCATATACTAAGGTAAATGTTAGTTGTGCATTAAGGTCTATGCTAGCCCAGTGTTTCACGCATGTAATGTCAGTGCTAGTTAATATCTGTGCCAGCATACAAAAGGCTCATGCATTCAAGTCAATGATAGCACATGAGTTTCATACATTAAGCATCAATGGCTTGTGATTCTCTGTCTTCATAGTTTTAATTACATCATAATCACCTTCATAAACCATGAATCATCTTATCACTATTACAGGTCTTTCTTGACTATCAAGTGTTTGATTAAATACCATTATCTGATAACAGGGATTTATGAATTGAACCAGGATCGAACAACTTAAGTACAGGAAGCAGCAAAGCCCAGATCGAGCGCCTGCAGAGCCATCATTGATACAGTCACGTGTATGATGATAAGTGACGGGCACATGATCCAAGGTCGAACTTGATCTGCAGGTTGTGCCACGTGGATAGAGTACCCTTATAGGATTGACACGTGGAATCTTTATGGCGCGCTATTCTTGGGGGGAATGTTCCCTCCACGCGTCCAGGCGATTCTCGTGGGGATCACACAGGGTGAATGCCTTGATCCTGCCATGTGGAGCCATCTGAGAGCAAGGGAATAAAAAGCGCATCATCATCTTCACTGTATTTACCTCCGACACCCCTATTTCTCCAGATATAAGAAGACTCCTACAGAAGAAGAGATGAGAGGCGGACAGAGAATATCCTGAGAGAGGCTGAGAAAAGAGAAGAAAAGGAAGAACAATGAGTAGAAGAAGAAAAGAAGGGAGAGCGGCAGAAAGCCAGTGGCAACCAGAGAAAGAGAAAGAGAAAGAGAGGGAGAGAGATCTTGAGAGAGTTAGCAGTCGCCTGTGAGTGAACTTCCAGCAGATCGTGTGGTTGAAGAAGTAGAAGAGAGTGCAGCAGCAAGATCGAAGGAGAAAGAAGATCTATAGCTTCTGGATCAGATCCAAGTTACATTGCTCTAGAGCGAGCTATATTTTCTGAGCATTAATTTCAGGTTTCTATTACTGATTTGTTTCATTCTTGTTTTTCCATTTCACATTCCATTTCATAAGCTGTGAATTAGCGGCGGCATAAGCTTTAAGGCCCAACAGTTTTGTAGTGCCCCAAAATTTATACAAATAATTTTTAGATTTTTATAGAATTTTTTGGAATTTATTAAGAATTTATAAAGGCCAAAATAAATTAATAAATGAATTAATATTGGAATTCTAAGGCTCAATTATGTTAAATAAAAAATCCAGCTTTGATAGTTGAAGCACAATAGGTTTTAGGACCAAGCCCATTAAGTTTGGCCCATATTCTAGAAGGATATTTAGCTTATCCACGAAATATTAGGATAAATACTCATTTATTAGATAATTATGTGGATAAAACAAAGTAAAAGAATTTGAATTAAGTAGAACACTGCGCATTGTGGCTGTAGCAGTCTATCGTGTGACCGCCACAGGCATGTAACGCGCCAAGACTAGACCGTTACGCTATGTCAGTTCCGTGAGTTGAAGAACTTACAAAAAGATGGAAACTTTGGGATTCTCTTGGCTAGAGACCAACTTGAAAGAACTTATAACATTGCTAAGGACTCTTAGAGATTAGGTTTTAGCCAATTAAGGACTCTAGAATCGTCCAAATCCTTGAACCCTAACCAAAAATTCTATAAATAGGACCTAGTTCTGAACCGGGCGACCCTTACTTTTGGCTCGAGAAGAATCAAGGTAAGAAGATTGAATTTCGGGTAAGTTCTTTGGAACTTTTTGTTTATAATATTAAGGTGTAACAACTCTCAAATCTCATGTTAGGAGAATAAGTAACCAGGGAGATAAAGACTTCCAAATTCGCTGGTTCTGTCATAGCAACCCAGGATTCAGAGCAAAGGACCACTGAAGATCAAGGAATTAGGACGCCCAAATAAGGTAATGAGAGTTTGGTTATTTAGAACATTTTGTTCTCAATAGTTTCACCTTCTTACCCTCCAAATTTCACTCCTATAGGTCAAGAGATTGAGAAGTTCGGACGGTGTGAAGTTATTGAAAACTCACTAGAAAAGAAGAACTAGGGCGTGTCTTGCAGTCACAAATTAGAAGTTGAAAGCCCAGTAAAGAGGTAGGTTATCACATGAATGGCAAGAACATTATGATAGGAGTAAAAGCCCTCTTGTCTTGCTTGATTTCATGATTTATATGTGGAGAATTTCATGTTTAAATAGGACTTATACACTTGTATATTATGCATGCATATTCTTAGCCCTAACCAAGTTAAAAAGGAACTTCTTGTCAATTCATAGAAAACCCATGCATATTATTAGCTTAACTTTCGTTCTATCATGTGGAAGTTTATATATGATTTCCAGACATGATGTGAGTTAAAACCTTAGAAACTTCTTGTTCCCATTACTGTCAACAGTGCTCTGACGGATTCAACTTAGACCGTCACATTACTATAGCGATCTTACGATAAGCCGTCACATGCTCTGTAACACTTAAAATTTCTCTGTAACCTCTGACGGACCAGAAGTGGAGCGTTACAATACTCTGACGGCCCCACGATAAATCATCACAGATCTATAACGCCCCCATATTAGACCGTCAGAATACTATGTTCTGTCAACTCGAGACAGAGTTAAAAATAGCCAAATTTATTTATGAATAAGCCTAGTTATTTAAGTTATGACCTGTTTTCATAAACCTGGAGTTTATTTATTGATTCATGATAGGAATTACGTGTTCAAGCACTTTGAGTTATTTTAAAGTATATGTTAAGTTCATTGGCTAAACTCTATAGTTTTGTATTTAAATCATGACTTTAAATGTTGAAATGATGGAGTTTTATCATGGATTCATATCGTTACACATTCCTTTCTATCTATAGAGTCATTTTCTTTAAGTACATGGCATATATTCCGGTATATGACCATTAGCTTACATTTTTGCACAATAGGAACATATTCTTGAACTTGAGGACCTCTCTATTAGATATTCCTTTCAATGGACTAGGAAATCTTATTTTAAGGCCTCCGTAATTCTCCGCGAGCCTAGGATTCCCACTAGGACGTCGAGTTGGTTGTACCATTGAAGCCCATTTCCCTAGAAAAGCACAAACTGAAGTTTTAAGTCTTGTTAACGTAACGGGCCTGCACTAGGCCGTCAGGCTTACCTAATGGACTGGTGTACGACCGTCACATTTTACTGAGTCTAATTTCCTTATTTCTGGATTCAGCCTATTCTAACGGTCCAGTTCTTGACCGTTAAGTTCATGTAACGGCCCATTATTTGACCGTCACTGTTAGAAATTTCTTTAACCCGAGGTTTGACCAAAGGATTGATATTCCAAAGTTCCTAGATGAAGTATTGATGGTCTAGGACTTGTCATATTGTCTAAGATACTTAACTTAAATTATGAATGATAATGAATGTACCATTATACTGCCGAATTATCTCCATGAGCATAACATTGTCTTAAATCATTCTTGATCCCTCATGTCTTAAATTGAAGCGTTCATTTATTGATTATTGTTATCATGAACTTATTTGAACTTGTTACATTCTTGGTCATATTTTATTACTTGAAACGTGGAAATAACTTGATTTATACTCGAAGATGCGATCGAGCACTGATTGTGTTTGTTTGCGACCGCGGGGGAGTCACTTGTCGTTTGGTCCTCGCGACGGGGGTGTACACTTGCCTTTTACGGAAGGCCGAGATAGGTTGACTGGACACACGGAGATTCCGGGGGTATTGAGAAGAAGGCAGAGAGAACGATAGGAACGCATTGGAAGGGATGGCGTATGGTTCATCATTCTGGGAAACTGGGACAGGGGTGGCTGGGTGGAATGCGGGCATGCTTGTCGATTTGTCGATAATCACCTATGGAACCGAGGATTGACTGGGAAAGCATCGCCAGGACGTGGCACGTGGCTCGAGAGATCAGGCGACACGTGGATAGAAGGGGTTTCACCGGTGCAAGTGCACAGGCGATTATGGGGATTCATGTATTGGACGTCTTTCCCCACCGGTCGCAAGCAACCGATGTTTATTTTTCATCGGATTGAATCCGAATACCTTTGTTTCTTTTGCCAAAGAGAGAGTCAGGGACCTTGGTAGCCGCAACGTCGGGAGGGTTTAGTCCGTGCAACAGCGACAGGGCAACAGCAACACAACAGGGATAACTGGGGGCAGATAGACTGGTTCTGGCGAGGAGGGGGATCCACTCCCTGCCTGGATTACATGACTTATATGCCATGAAAGGCATTTATATGGGGGCATGAGGGCCCGATTACAATTGCTTGCAAGCCATGGGACAATTCCGTCATTCATGATGGTCCCTGGGTCATTGCATTATTGTGCGGGTAGTTCTGTATCGGTACATAGTGTCCGTCAGAGGACCTGTGGCTCAGCAGGATGGCACCCGAGGGGCGTCACAATGTACTCCCGACGTGAGACAGTGTCGAGGTCGGGGCAGTAGGGGTGCCGTAGGCACCATTGTGGTGGGGGAAGTTGAGTGGTCGGGTGCCGCGAGCCCCGATGTGACTGGAGTAGCTGGCAGTCAGGTGCCGGGGGCACCGTTGTGACTGGAGTTGTTGGCAGTTGGGTGCCGGGGGCACCGTTGTGACTGGAGTTGTTGGCAGTTGGGTGCCGGGGGCACCGTTGTGACTGAAGTGGCTGGGTAGTCGGGTGCCGGGGGCACCGTTGTGATTGGGGTAGCCGACAGTCGGGTGTCGGGGACACCGTTGTGACTGGATTTGTTGACAGTCGGGTGCCGGAGGCACCGTTGTGACTGAGGAGTTGTTGACAGTCGAGTGCTGGAGGCACCGTTGTGACTGAAGGAGGCGGGCGCCGGGAGACCTCGATGGTCATGCTCGGGGCCCGGTGTGACTGGCAGTCGGGTGCTGGAGGCACCGTTGTGACTAAAGGAGGTGGGCACCGTGAAGAGGCTGAGACCCGAGTACATGTGCATGTGTTCAACTGGTTTCATGCTGTATGAGAGCCACATGGGCTTTACAAATGGGCCAAGGAGGCCGAAGTACAACTGGCTCAAGCCGCGGGACAATTCCGACGCGTGGGTCGGTCCCCGGGTCAATGCGGGATAAAGTGGATGTCCGCATGTTTTACAGAGGCTCCCTATGAGGAGATCGAGACAAGCCCGACTGCCTAGGTGGCTGGGGCGGTCGTGGACTGGCGCCTTACGGAGGTTGGACGCGGCTCAAGGTGAGCGGTTGGGTCCGGGCCTCAAAAGGTGAATGTCATCATGTCAGGAGTCGAGGCCGGCCCCGAAAATATTGCTCCCAGGCCAAGGTTCGGATAACTCAAGTCATCAGTCCGAGCAGTCGGCGGCTAGCTCGAGGTGAGCGGTAGGCATGCGGTTCCGTGACGGAAGTAGGTGCGGCATCTTGGCATATGCGTGGCCACCGTGGGTTGTCATACGCGGGCGGACTCGGGATACGAGTGTGTTCGCCATTGTCATAGTGCCTTTCGTGTGACGGGCATGGACTTGTGTGAGATGGCTAGATGCCGCGTGAGGGAAGTACGTATGACATACCCTCAGCGTGTATAAGCCGATCGACAAGCCAACCACGCGCGCACTTAGTTCCTCTCTTCCCCGACCCTTGTCGAAGGCCTCGGGAGTCCGAGGGCGCGACAGTTAGGTCGAAGGGTGTTGCAATGCATCCTTCATTTCATTCCATATTGCATTGACTGTTCGTGCTTGAGCTCCCTAGGGGGGCTTTTATAGTGGAATATGAAGGGGTGGAAGGGGTTTACCCGGACCAAGTTGAGGGCTGGGTTTGGTCTGGGTAAACCCTTGAAAATACTTTTCTTTCTTTTTTGCGTTATGGAGTGGGGGAGGGAGGGTTTAGGCAGACCAGCCAAGGGGGCTGGTCTGGTCCGCCTAAACCCCTCCCCGGAGGGGTTTACACGGAGTAAATTTTTTTTTTTTTTTTTTATGGGGATTTAGGCGGACCAGGTTTGGGGGTAAAGCTGGCCCGCCTAAACCCCTCCCCCAAGGGGGGTTTAGGCGGACCATCCCAAGGGGTTGGGCTGGTCCGCCTAAACCCCTCCCTTGGTCCACCTAAACCCCTCCCCGGAGGGGTTTACATAGAGTAAAAATTATTATTTTTTATTTTATGGGGGTTTAGGTGGACCAGGTTTGGGGGCAAAGCTGGTCCGCCTAAACCCCTCCCCGGAGGGGTTTATGCAGATTTGACCGAGGGTTTATGGCCGGGTTTGACCGAGGGTTTATGGCCGAGTTTGACTGGGTTTGACTATAGTTTGACTAGGGGTTGTACTGGGCTTATAAATAGGAATTTTTCTTCCGAGGGCTCCGCCCCCGAAAACCTCCCGCGACCTGACCGCGCAGGTCGATCCGCGTGCGAGGGAGCACGATGGTGGTACATGACGCGATGGGTTGCCGGGAGTCCCGGGTTGAGCTCCGACTTACTGTAGAGTGGCTGGAGCATACGCCGCCACCAAGTGCTTCGAAAAATTCCCGACACGCGTGTATGAGCCATATAATGGTGCTAGGAGCTCCTGAAGCTTGTGGTTCACCCATATGGCTCTTCCCTTTACTTCAGATGGATGGAGGGAGGTGACTCGGGGGTAGACCCCGGCCTCGTTGCTGGGCACCACGTGGTGGGGCTTGTAGTTGGGGCGCCCCCGGGTCGGCTCGGGTAGCTGTGTTGAACGCGGGTAAACCTGTAAACTGAGTGATCGGGGGTGGGCCCGATCGATTGTTGATATTGCCGTGGGTCACGGCTAGCTGGTTAAGACCCTTGATTGGGCCCGGAGACTGGGGCGTCGACATGACGATGCCGTTTATCCGGTGGTCGGGGTGACCCTTGCTCCTTGGCAAAGAGTCACATAATGTGGCGAGTTAACCCGGTTGTTGAAGCGTCGACGGTATAATACTGTATGTAGGGTGTCCGGGGGTGATCCCCGAATCGTCATAGAGTGTCGTAAGGTACGGAAGGTTGTACTGAATCCTGAAATCGACCCGGTTGTCGGGAAACTAGCTGACATAGTGCCATTTGCTCGGGGCCGATGCTCGGTTGTTATGTTGTGCCGCTTGACCCGGTGAAGTGTCTCGATTTTCTAGCTCAGCTCGACTGGTAGAGCAGCTCTGGCGATGTGCCTTTTTGCACTATTTAGGGAGTATTTCCTGTGCTTAATCCTCAATTAATTCGAGAACATAAGCCGGTGCCAACAGTGTTCAAGGGCTCTATGCTAGTCCCCTCGGTTGATTGTCGGAAACATACTGTAAACCATGGGATATGATGCTACTGGCGTCGCATTGCGCTGGGAGTACTTTCTCTATAAATAAGTGAACTCCACGGGAAAAACTACTATGACATGACTTTCTTGCTTGTTACATGATATTCCACAGAAGTTCACCAAATAATTGCTCATAAGCAAAAGATGTTTGGATGATGACTACGTGGTATTGTTAGTACATTCCCGTTACATTCTTGTTCATGAAAGGTCATGCTACATTCTTGTTCGTACTTGCTCATTCTATCTTACATGATCATCGTGTTACTTTGGTTTATCGCATGATTGATCGCATTCACATGATTTTACCTTATTCCTCTAGAGCTAAAATGTTAATTATTTTAATAGTGCCTTCATGTTGATGCGAAGATATCTACTGGGTAAGTGTGCTCATTACCTATTTCCAATCTTTTCAGGAGATGGAAGTGAGTCGGGATCGGATTCGGAATATGCAAATAGCGGGTCCGAGAGTGAATGAAGAATGAGTGAAGACTTAAGAAGTCTACATTGTTTTGATTGAGTCTATGTAATTTTCTTATTTCTTGAGTCTAGTATAATGAAGAAAGTTGAATTAGTGATTGTATTTGAATATTTGATTATTAATGCAATAAAGTTTAAGTTGAGTAAATTATTATGCAATTGCATCTTATGTGTGATTGTCTTGCGCTCTGATCATTCTTGCTTGCAAGAGGCTTACCATGCCGCTGTTTACGTTTCTCGAGCTAGTCTTCCGCTGTAATAAAGGCTCGGGGCGTGACAGTTAAGTTGGTATCAGAGCCTAAGTCTCAAGACTTAGGGAAAAGAATAATGTCATAGGATAAGTCCAAGGTTTAAGGACCCATACCTAAGAACTAAGGAAGAAATTTCCATACCCATGTGATAATTCGGTAGAGCCCAGGATAAGCCAGTTAATTAGCTTTAAGATTAATTTTCTTCTAATTCCACGAGAAATGACAAGTTGTTATATTTCTCTCAGATACCTCATTATTACAATGGCACATCGCGTAGATTGGGGTGGCATGCAACAAACGGTTGCCGGTCTTACTCAGGCGTTACAAACTATGGCCCAGGCAGGCACATGGGCTAGGGCTGGCGACTTACATCGCAATTTTCAGAGTTTAACCCTCCGTGTTTCTATGGTTCTTCTAATCCGGACGAAGCAGAGAACTAGATTGACGAGATGAACCGTATATTTGACATCATCCAATGCACCGATCAAGAGAAGGTGCGTCATGCAACTTTCCAACTCAACAAGGATGCTCGTACATGGTGGAAGTCAGTTCCGACACCTCTGGCTGATTCACCTCATACATGGGATGGTTTTCTCACTTTGTTCTGTGCTAAGTACTTTTCTGAGTATGTGAAAGAAAGAAAGGCTATGGAGTTCGCCTCTCTTCGACAAGGAAGGATGACAATTACGGAGTATGAACTTCAATTCTCCAGACTAGCACCTTATACACCGCATTTAATCAGCATCGATTTATTGAAGGCCAATCGGTTTATGGATGGGTTACGACTCGGTTTCATTCAGCAGCTCGAGACCCAAAACATCCGTACTTATGCGGAGATGGTTCAGCGGGCATATTTATGTGAGAGGACCTTAGAGAATGTCGAGAAACTGAAAGAAAAAGGAGAAGAGTCCAGCCGATGATCTGATCGGCGTCATAAGAAAGAGAAATTCAACATCACAGAACCTTACAAAAGCCGTGATAGCAAGAAAAGATCTAGGCGCGGGAACGGTGGAAGTTCCCAGAAGCACAAGAAAGCCAAAGAGAAGAAGGAGCAAGTCGCGACGGCTTGCACATTTTGCGAGAAGTTTGACCACTCGGCTGAAGAATGTTGGAAGCACCTTGGTGCTTGCTTACGCTGTGGAAGCAGGGAGCATCGCATGCCGGATTGCCCCCTTATGAAGGACCAGTCATCTGGTGATGGACGCAGGAGGCAGGCTCGCCTCAATGCTATTCTAGAAGAAGAAGAAGCACCCAAGGATGGTAGACTTATGGAAGGTATCCTTCAAATTTATTCCCATCCTGCATTTGTGCTATTTGATACTGGTGTCTCTAATACTTTTATCTTCACTACTTTTGTAAAAACATTGCCAATTGCATCAGTTCCCTTACCTTCCGGTCTTGCTATTACTACACCCTTAGGTTCTGGAACAAAGCTTATCGAGTATTATCCTGATAGTGAGGTAATAGTAGAAGGTCACAATCTCCCCGCAAACCTAGTATGCCTCGACATGAAAGGTTATGATGCAATTTTAGGGGTAGATTGGCTCATAGATCATAAGGCTGATATTAACTGCCGAAATAGGATTATATCCTTTTGAAAGCTCGGTCTTCCAAGACTTTCTTTCCTTGGCACCAAGTATAGGAAACATCCCACTATCATAACTTTTCTTCACGCTTGCAAACTTATCTCGCAAGGATGCGGAGCTTTTCTTGCTTCTGTCATTGTTACCGAGTCCAAGGAAATCATCATAGCAGACATTCCTATTGTAAATGAATTCCCAGATGTATTCCCTTCCGAATTCTCCAGTTTACCACCTGAAAGGGAAGTGAACTTCACTATCGAACTCATTCCAGGAGCAGCACCTATTTCTATAGCCCCTTACAGGATGTCCCCCACGGAACTTAAGGAACTAAAAAGGCAGTTGTAGGAACTTCTAGACAATGGCTTCATTAGACCAAGCATATCCCCCTGGGGTGCGCCGGTTCTTTTTGTCAAGAAGAAGGATGGCTCTCTCAGGCTGTGTATAGACTACCGGCGACTGAATCAACTTACAATCAAAAACAAGTATCCGTTGCCGTGTATTGATGAGCTCTTCGATCATCTTTCGGGAGCAGAATATTTCTCTAAGATAGATCTCAGATCAGGTTACCATCAGCTTAGAATTAAAGAAGAAGACATTTATAAATCGGCTTTTCAAAGTCGTTATGGCCACTATGAAGTAGTGGTAATGCCGTTCGGGTTAACAAATGCCCTAGCAGCATTTATGCAACTTATGAACAATATTTTCCAGCCATATCTGGACCAGTTCATCGTCGTCTTCATTGATGACATCCTGGTATATTCGAAGACAAAAGAAGAACATGAAGAACATCTGATGATAGCTTTGCAAACACTTAGAGAACATAAGCTCTATGCCAATCTTAACAAGTGTGAGTTCTGGCTCAATGAAGTTTCTATCCTAGGCCACATTATTTCAAAAGAAGGTATCACTGTGGATCCTTCTAAAGTAGAAGCTGTCAGAAACTAGAACCGGCTAACGACTATATCAGAAGTAAGAAACTTTCTAGGTCTAGCTGGTTATTATAGGAGGTTCATTAAGGACTTCTCAAAAATTACAGTTCCTTTAACTAGACTCACAAGAAAATAAAAGAGTTTTCAAAATCTTTAGAACCGTCTTACAACAACTCCTATTCTATCACTACCGGTGGAGGGTGGTGGATTCGAAGTATATACGGATGCGTCTGGCATTGGCTTAGGATGCGCTCTCATGCAGAATGGAAAGGTAATATGTTATTCTTCAAGATAGTTGAAACGTCACAAAGAAAATTACCCCGTTCATGATTTGGAATTGGCTGCTATTATTTTCGCCTTAAAAATTTGGCGTCATTATCTCTATGGAGAGAAATTCACGGTCTATTCGGACCACAAAGGCTTGAAATTCTTATTCTCACAAAAGGAGTTAAATATGAGGCAGAGGACATGGTTAGAATACCTCAAGGACTTTGATTTTGCAATTCAATATCATCCTGGCAAGGCTAATGCTGTAGCAGATGCACTCAGCAGAAAACAAATGGGAATGCTATCAAGTCTTATGATTAGTATGACTAATATTGTTCCTCAATTTGCTCAGTTGAACTTAGATATTGACAGGAAGGAAGAGGATTTTTTCATAGCCAATATCTGAGCTTAACCTACATTGATAGAAGATCTGGTCAAGCTACAAAATGATGATCCTGTATTACTAGAAATTAAAGCCAACATAGAACAGAGGCCAGATTTTTCTATTTCCAATGACGGAAGATTACTATTTAAGGGCAGAATATGTGTACCAGATCATGAGGATACGAAGAAACTAATCCTAGAAGAAGCACATAAATCCAGGTACACCATTCATCCAGGTGGTACAAAAATGTATCAAGATTTCAAAAGAAATTTCTGGTGGCCCAATATGAAGACAGAAATAGCTGACTTCGTGTCTCACTGTCTCATGTGTCAACAAGTAAAGGCAGAGCATTTTAGACCCGCAGGTAAATTACATCCCTTGAATATTCCCAAATGGAAATGGGAGAGTATAGGGATGGATTTCATCATGGGTTTACCTAAGACCAGAGGAGGACACGATGGTATATGGGTAATCATAGACCGATTGACTAAATATGTACATTTCATACAGATCAAAAGTCGATGGTCTGTGGATATTCTAGCAGCCTTATACATAACAAAAATTGTCAAATTACATGGTGTCCCTGTCACAATTATATCAGATAGAGATCCTCGATTCACATCACAATTCTGGAAAAGTCTGCAACATTCTCTAGGAACTAGATTGAATTTTAGCACAGCATTCCATCCACAAACAGATGGTCAACCTGAAAGAATAAATCAGGTAGTAGAAGATATGCTCAAGGCTTGTGCAATTGATTTTGGAGGAAGTTGGCATGATCACTTGCCTCTGGTAGAATTTGCATACAACAACAGTTTTTAAGCCAACATATAGATGGCACCCTTCGAAGCTTTATATGAGAAAAGCTGTAGATCACCAATATGTTGGAACGAAATAGGGGAAAGGTAATTTCTAGGCCCCGACCTTATCAGAGATTCTTCAGAGAAAATTAAGCTCATTCGAGAAAGAATGCAGATGGCACAAGATAGGCACAAGTCTTATGCTGATAATCGAAGACGCGACTTGGAATTTCAAGTAGGAGACCATGTGTATCTCAAGGTTTCTCCAGGCCATGGTATTCGAAGATTTGGCATCAAAGGCAAGCTAACTCCTAGGTTCATTGGCCCATTTGAAATTCTCTAAAGGGTCGGTGAACTGGCTTATAGACTGGCTTTACCTCCACAATTAGCAGGAGTTCATGACGTATTTCACGTCTCTATACTAAAAAAGTATGTATATGACCCTTACCATGTTATCACTTATGATAATTTGGAGATTTAGAAGGATATGACGTATGAGCAAATGCCAATAAAGATTCTGGAACGAGAAGTGCGTCAACTAAGGAATAAAGCTATTCCTATGGTCACGGTTCAATGGAAGAAATCATGGCCGACCGAAGCAACTTGGGAAACAGAAGAAGCCATGAGGAAAAGATTCCCGGAACTATTCTACTGTAAGTGCACTCTCCATAATCCATATATATCGAATTTGGGGAGCAAATTCTTTTAAGTGGGGGAGGGTGTAGTGCCCCAAAATTTATATAAATAATTTTTAGATTTTTATAGAATTTTCTAGAATTTATTAGGAATTTATAAATGTCAAAATAAACTAATAAATGAATTAATATTAGGATTCTAAGGCTCAATTATGTTAAATAACAAATCCAGCTTTGATAATTGAAGCACAATAGGTTTTAGGACCAAGCCCATTAAGTTTGGCCCATATTCTAGAAGGACATTTAGCTTATCCACGAAATATTAGGATAAATACTCATTTATTAGATAATTATGTGGATAAAACAAAGTAAAAGAAGTTGAGTTAAGTAGAACACTGCGCATTGTGGCTGTAGCGGTCTATCGTGCGACCGCCACAGGCATGTAACGCGCCAAGACTAGACCGTTACGCTCTGTCAGTTCCGTGAGTTGAAGAACTTGCAAAAAGATGGAAACTTTGAGATTCTCTTGGCTAAAGACCAACTTGGGAGAACTTATAACATTGCTAAGGACCCTTAGAGATTAGGTTTTAGCCAATTAAGGACTCTAGAATCGTTCAAATCCTTGAACCCTAGCCAAAAATTCTATAAATAGGATCCAGTTCTGAACCGGGCGACCCTTACTTTTAGCTTGAGAAGAATCAAGGTAAGGAGATTGAATTTCGGGTATGTTCTTTGGAACTTTTTGTTTATAACATTAAGGTCTAACAACTCTCAAAATCTCATTTTAGGAGATCTAGTAACCAGGGAGATAGAGACTTCCAAATTCACTAGTTCTATCATAGCAACCCAGGATTCAGAGTAAAGGACCACTGAAGATCAAGGAATTAGGACGCCCAAATAAGGTAATGAGAGTTTGGTTATTTAGAACTTTTTGTTCTCAATAGTTTCACCTTCTTTCCCTCTAAATTTCACGCCTATAGGTCAAGAGATTGAGGAGTTAGGACGGTGTGAAGTTACTGAAAACTCACAAGAAAAGAAGAACTAGGGCGTGTCTTGCAGTCACAAATTGGAAGTTGAAAGCCCATTAAAGAGGTAGGTTATCTCATGAATGGCAAGAACATTATGATAGGAGTAAAAGCCCTCTTGTCTTGCTTGATTTCATGTTTTATATGTGGAGAATTTCATGTTTAAATAGGACTTATACACTTGTATATCATGCATGCATATTCTTAGCCCTAACCAAGTTAAAAAGGAACTTCTTGTCAATTCACAGAAAACCCATGCATATTATTGACTTAACCTTCGTTCTATCATGTGGAAGTTTATATATGATTTCCAGACATGATGTGAGTTAAAACCTTAGAAACTTCTTGTTCCCATTACTGTCAACAGTGCTCTGACGGATTCAACTTAGACCGTCACATTACTATAGCGATCTTACGATAAGCCGTCACATGCTCTGTAACACTTAAAATTTCTCTGTAACCTCTGACGGACCAGAAGTGGACCGTTACAATACTCTGACGGCCCCACGATAAATCGTCATAGATCTATAACTCCCCCATATTAGACCGTCAGAATACTATGTTCTGTCAACTCGAGACAGAGTTAAAAATAGCCAAATTTATTTATGAATAAGCCTAGTTATTTAAGTTTTGACCTGTTTTCATAAACCTGGAGTTTATTTATTGATTCATGATAGGAATTACGTGTTCAAGCACTTTGAGTTATTTTAAAGTATATGTTAAGTTCATTGGCTAAACTCTATAGTTTTGTATTTAAATCATGACTTTAAATGTTGAAATGATGGAGTTTTATCATGGATTCATATCGTTACACATTCCTTTCTATCTATAGAGTCATTTTCTTTAAGTACATGGCATATATTCCGGTATATGACCATTAGCTTACATTTTTGCACAATAGGAACATATTCTTGAACTTGAGGACCTCTCTATTAGATATTCCTTCCAATGGACTAGGAAATCTTATTTTAAGGCCTCCGTAATTCTCCGCGAGCCTGAGATTATCACTAGGACGCCGAGTTGGTTGTACCATTGAAGCCCATTTGTCTAGAAAAGCACAAATCGAAGTTTTAAGTCTTGTTAACGTAACGGACCTGCACTAGGCCGTCAGGCTTACCTAACGGACTGGTGTACGACCGTCACATTTTACTGAGTCCAATTTTCTTATTTCTGGATTCAACCTGTTCTAACGGTCTAGTTCTCGACCGTTAAGTTCATGTAACGGCCCATTATTTGACCGTCACAGTTAGAAATTTCTTTAACCCGAGGTTTGATCAAAGGATTGATATTCCAAAGTTCCTAGATGAAGTATTGATGGTCTAGCACTTGTCATATTGTCTAAGATACTTAACTTAAATTATGAATGATAATGAATGTACCGTTATGCTGCCGAATTATCTCCATGAGCATAACATTGTCTTAAATCATTCTTGATCTCTCATGTCCTAAATTGAAGCGTTCATTTATTGATTATTGTTATCATGAACTTATTTGAACTTGTTACATTCTTGGCCATATTTTATTGCTTGAAACGTGGAAATAACTTGATTTATACTCGAAGATGCGATCGAGCACTGATTGTGTTCAAGGGCTCTATGCTAGTCCCCTCGGTTGATTGTCGGAAACATACTGTAAACCATGGGGTATGATGCTACTAGCGTCGCATTACGCTGGGAGTACTTTCTCTATAAATAAGTGAAATCCACAGGAAAAACTACTTTGACATGACTTTCTTGCTTGTTACATGATATTCCACAAAAGTTCACCAAATAATTGCTCATAAGCAAAAGATGTTTGGATGATGACTACGTGGTATTGCTAGTACATTCCCGTTACATTCTTGTTCATGAAAGGTCATGCTACATTTTTGTTCGTACTTGCTCATTCTATCTTACATGATCATCGTGTTACTTTGGTTTATCGCATGATTGATCGCATTTGCATGATTTTACCTTATTCCTCTAGAGCTAAAATATTAATTACTTTAATAGTGCCTTCATGTTGATGCGAAGATACTTACTGGGCAAGTGTGCTCATTACCCATTTCTAATCTTTTCAGGAGATGGAAGTGAGTTGGGATCGCATTCGGAATATGTAAATAGCGGGTCCAAGAGTGAATGAAGAATGAGTGAAGACTTAGGAAGTCTACATTGTTTAGATTGAGTCTATGTAATTTTCTTATTTCTTGAGTCTAGTATAATGAAGAAAGTTGAATTAGTAATTGTATTTGAATAATTGATTATTAATGCAATAAAGTTGAAGTTGTGTAAATTATTGTGCAATTGCATCTTATGTGTGATTGTCTTGCGCTCTGATCATTCTTGCTTGCAAGAGGCTTACCATGCCGACTGTTTGCATTTCTCGAGCTAGTCTTCTGTTATAATAAAGGCTCGGGGCGTGACAGGTTTGAAGCTGTGAATCAGCGGAGGCTAAGCTATATTACCCAGCGGTGGCTAAGCTATAATGCCAAGTGGAGCAAGCTGTAAGTCAGTGGTTGTAGGCAAGTTGTAAGGCCCAGTAGTTTAAGCTGTGTATCAGTGGAATCCACACTCTGGTTGGAGTGTGGGGTGGATGTAGGTCGGGAGGACTGAACCACCAAAAAATCCTATGTGTACTGTGGTTTGATTGTATACCTTGATTTCGCTAGATGCATGCTTAAGATCATGTTCTAATTACACATCTGTTGACGGCCCTTGATCAGTTTGCTACCTATCTGTGTGCGTGCTGACTGCACATTAAATATCTAGCTATTCCTTAGGCCATCGATCTATTATTTAGTGAGTCTTTCAGTTAACTAAGTCAATAAGTTTTTATTCCGCATAGCTTACCAATTAGAGTTCAAATTGGGTAGAATTTTTAATGGGGATTCATTCACCCCCCCTCTGAATCCGTCTGTGCACCATTGAATCTAGTCTTCACAGACCAACACTTCATGCAGCGGGGAAACGAGAGAGGAGGGAGACATTGTAGCATAGTTTTTTGACAGTGGCATTGGTGTGGGTTCAATGGGCATGACAAAATGGGTGGCATTGGCTCCTAGGTGGATGGTAGGCACAGAAAGCAAGCAAATAAAGAGGGTTGGGGGATGATCTTGGGCCTATAAAAGGGGCTTGTGGAGGGCTTTTGAGAAGGAACTAACTGACCCCTAACATAGATGCACTCCCTCTCATTCCCCCTCACTTCTTTAGTTTAGGCCCTTTCTTCTCTCTCTATCTCTCTATCCCTCTCTCTATCCTCCTTGTAGTCACGTAGGAACTTTCCCCCTTTTCTTGTTGTTATTGCACCCTAACTTTGTTGTAATTTATTTTGTTATTGTTGTTATAATTTGTATGCACTTGTGAGTTGGTTTAATTTAAGTTTACTTCTATTGTTATTCAATTCTTCATTTTGTAGCAAAGTCTCTCTCCATCTCTCTCTAATGTTTCTTCAAAAATTCTTTATCTATATTCTATCACCCTCTAAATTTCATCTAAAGTCGGTCAAGAGAAACGGGTCTTCTGGTCGAGTGCACGTGGTTGTCCCTGACAACTCGTGATTCAAAGGCTCGAGGATACGATACCGTTACCCTCACACCACGGCTGCACAATTCCCTACCCCACATCATCTATTTTATTTAGCATTTAATTTGTTGGATTAAAGATTTCTCTCTCTAGATTTCCAAATTTCTTTTTCTTAACCCTCTATATTTTTTTAAATAGATTTATTTCATGTTATTTTAAATTTTAAAAATCAAAACAAAACATTCGCTATTTTTGTTCTAAAAGAAAGTCAAAGTCTTTAATTTCAAAACTCAACCTCCCTATGGATTCGACCCGTGCTCGTCGTTGTACTACGTTGTTAATTTTGTTGCGAGTTTGGTAAATAATTTTAAGATTGACGACCATTATGTTTAACGACGCACATTTTGGTACAGTCAGTTGCACCTCGAGCGGAGCAGTGGTTCTCTGTCTGGACCGAGAGGCCACCGGCTCACCTCGTCGAGGAGCATTAATGAAGTCAGGGGGTGGGATAGCCACCATGTTGCAGGTGCAGCCTCGAAGCATTTCTTCAAGTTGCTCTGTGGTGATCTCCCTATCTTTTTAGAACAAGGAGAGTTCTTCTGGGATGAGGTGCCTCTCGCCGTTCTTGATCTTCGGGATCATTTCCTGAATCCAGCTTCTGAGGCGAGCTCGCTTTTGCATTTCTTCCCACAGGATGTAGCTATCGAGTGGGAGAGCACTAGTGGGACGAGGAGGGATGTATTCTTCCAAGTCATCAATGAGCTGTTGTAACCTTTGGAGAGGCATTAGCTCAGTTGGTGATTGTAAGGCGATCACTTTCTCAGCTTGCTTCTTGAGCCATCCTTTGAGGTTCTTCCTCCTATTCCTCTCCTATCTTTTGACGATGGAGGCCTCCAGGGGAGTAGGAGGGAGAGGTACTGGAGCTAGAGTTGATGAATCCCCATGAGGATGTCTCCGAGCTGATGCCTTGGCGGGGTGAGGTCGATGGCCTTTCTTTGCCCGAATTTTGATCCAGGCAGCTTCCGCTTGTTGTATTTTGAAGGAGGCATTGATCACCTGCTCGATGACCTCAGGTGGTTGCTCCTGATATGCTGGGATGCTGGAACTAGCGTCCAAAGACGTGTGCGCGGTTTGATGCCTTTCCCGCGGTGGCGCAGGAGGTTTGTTGTGAGCCGGCATACTGGAGCTGGCGTCCGAAGACATGTGCGTGGTTTGATGCCTTACCCGCGATGACACGATTGATTGCTGAGATGTAAACTGGGGGACTCGCGTGGAGTCTTGCTCTTTAGCCTTGCCTTTACTATCCGAGTTAGAGCAGTGTCTGGGGGCAACCGGAGGTGAAGTTGGGTACCGCCGCTCCTGGTTGTCACCCTGACTTTGGGCGTTAATTGCACCTTATGGTGAAGGATTAGGCTTGCTAGCCAGAGTCATTGAAGACTCTGAAGATGCCTCCTTCGCACGCCAGACTGGATCGCAGGGTATACAGAGAGGACCCAAAGGCTCGCCGGCTGAAGTGACATGGCATGGCCGCGCCACGGTCTCACCCTACTTTTGCTTTCCCTTCTTGTCTTATAGTGGAGGCAGAGCAGGAGGGTAGCGAGAGGAGCTTGGGGCACCCATCATCATCTCGCTCATGAGGGCGTCTTCTCGGTCGAGAAGAACTCGGAGTAGTCTGGCAGCATCCTCCATAGAGAATGGAAAAGACTCCAGCTCTTGCCAAGGCCGTCATTGCGAGGCCGGGGTGGTAGGAACTGGCCGATTGGTGACTGGCGTCTAAGTATCCGGAGGAGTTAAGGTGGCTGGAGAATGAATGACGTTAAACAGGAATTCACTCGGCTCAGTCTCTTGACTGGCATCCTACCTCCTATAGTCTCGCAGCCGCTCGAGAGCATCTCCATTATCAGTCTGAAACTTGAGCCACTCCGGGACGTGTCGATAAGGCAGCTCGTGCCCATTTGCTTGGGGAGTATCTGGTTGATCTGGGGCATTTCTGGCAATGCTCAGAGTTTCTTCAACAGCTTCTCGAAGCCTCAGAGTCTCCATAGAGTTCCCTTCAGCATTGATCTGCTCCCACTGGATCTGTTCCTGGATTAGGTGTTGGACTTCTTCACAAGATTCGATCGCGTGGCAGATTCTGGTGTGGAAAGGGCAGTACTAGGGATGACTGAAGTCCCATCGAGTGTAGTCTGTCGGCGGCTCACGGGGCATGATTTGCCCCCTCTCGACGAGGACATTGAAGAGCCGCCTGGTCCTTTCTTTTGGAAAGGAAAGAGGTATGTGATCATGCCAGGGTCTCCACCCCGGATACCATAGTGAGTGCTCGCCTTGGCTGGTGCTAGGCTCCCCTGTCTCAACATCGGAGAGGGAGAATGCAAGCATCATGTTGATCACACTAGCAGTGTAGTGAATCACACGTGCGGCCTTAGCGGGTCTACACCACGCATGTTGCTACGGGGGATCGACGAGACCGCTCTTCATTTTGATGAGACCGTCTCGGATCGGCTTCTGTGCCTGAGTCTTGAAGACATAGCAATCTTCAAGTGGATGACCTAACATGTGATGATATGGGTGGTAGCTAGGATCATCGATTTTCTGGGCCTCATCTGACCTACGAGCTTCAGGCAGCTCGATGATCTTTTGAGCCATGCAGAGGTCGAAGAACATCTTCGTGTGCTCCTTCTTGGAGTAGAAAGGTGTCTTCATACGCTCTAAAAAGGAAGGAGCGATTTGATACAGGACGGACACGCGACCTGGGACTCTAGCTCGCGATCATCCCTATGTGAGGGAAGACGTGGGACCGGGCGCGGTTGAGAAACTGGCCGTGAGTCTCGGGTATCGGCCTTTCCGCGCTAACTCAGATCGAGTCACGGGACGGTACACTTAATCTCTCTCTCTCGCAGCGGTGATAGTAGTATAACAAGCTAGAAACCTATACTCGCAGCGGCATATACGAATGAATACGAACTAAGCAAAATGCAATAAAGAGTGGGGGCGAGTGCACCTCCACGCTCCGGGCGTGGGGAAGACGTTCCCGGTCAAGTACGGTAACTCCCAGTAACAACGGTAAAAACTTAATTACAATAGTGAATTTTATGGCCCACTTCACGCAGGGAGGTAAAGGGCTACAAGTGGGGCCCGGGAGGACCGACCCTGGGTTGACGGGCAGCAATCTGGAGGTGTGTACGGCACGAATTCGGCCTGCTGGTCCGACTCGGTCCTGCGCCGACTCGGTACTGCGCCGACTCAGTTCTGACTCGCTGGACAGCAATGTGCGGATTCCAAAGGAACGATGCCCTCCTGAGGTCTTCTAAAGGCGCCGCTTGGTTGGGACGATGGCGGGATATCCCTGATCGACTCCCTGAAGTGGCGGTTCCAGAAGTTGACCTTTGATATTTTTGCACGAATTAATCCCGGACTGAATTTTCTAATCTGCACAGAAAACAGATTGGCACGCCTCAGCAGCAAGAATTATGGTGCTCAGATCCAGAGGCCGATCGAGGCGTGGATGCTACCGTTGGAAATAGAACTCACAGAACTACAACATATATTTTTCGCAGCTCCATCCACCGAACGGATTGAAGATGAGAATGACTGTAACACTATTTTGTTTTCTGACCCGGACTGACAGACACACAAGGCAGATTGTGTTTTTTCTGTGACTAACCTTTGACCGAAGAGGAAATGATTTTTCTAGACTCCACGAAAATTATGGCGGAAGGGAGTATATGTGAGAAACACTGAGGAATTTTTGTGATGTTTTTGGAAATTTATAAGTGGGTGGGAAAATTACAACAAGGTGAATCTATCCCGTAAATCTGCAGAATGGCAGATTACAGGGGGGAGAACAATAGATGTGGGAAAAATACCAAATGGTGTCTAAATGACACAAAATTTGAACTGGAGGTTAGGGGAGACGAGCAGAACAAACTCTCAAAATTAGGGCTCGACATGACACCAAGAGAAATAACTAGAATTACGGGATTGGGGTTCTATCCTGATGGAGATAGAACTCCGGTGAAGCGGCGGTGGCGGCGCGTTGGCGGCACGAACGGAAGGCGGTGGCCGGAAGTCGCATCCAGCGGAGGTGGAGTTCTTGGAGTCACACCAAGAGGAGGGATTCACACCCTAGAATGGCAAAAATCCATCTGCAAGAGGGGAGGAGAGACACAAGGGGTGCCCTTGGGCTTGCTCTTGGAAAGAATGCTTAATTCTTCATTAATTTCTCTAATGACACTATACATAGGCTTATATAGAGAATGGCAAGGGGTGGGGGGATGAGAATTTCTTGGGAGAGAGGGGATTTTCTTCCCCATATGGTCAAATGACCAAATTAAATAAAAAAACACAACATGGGATAAACTATATTATAAGGGGGAAGCATCTTGGACTTTAAGGGTTGGAATATTAGACTTTTTAATCCAATTGTCCCCTTGAATGGTCAAGCCATCTAGAAGCCCACCTTGGAGCTTTGACTGGCCCCACATGGGCCCTAAGGCTTAGGTGGACCAATAGGAAAGGAGATGGGGGCCCCTTGCTGGTCCTACTAGACTTTTGCACAAAAACCCAAAGATCCTTAGGGAATGACACATTGGCTTATAAAGCCTTACAATTGCATACATATTTTTCCAAGGATATAAATGCAAATAAAAGGACTCAAATACAAAATAAAAAGTTAGTGATCTTGCTCTGATGTCCCCATCAATTCTCCCCGGGTGGGAGGAACTCGACCTCGTCGAGTAAGGGGTGCGGCTGCTCGAGTAGCTCTGGCGGATCCGTCATCGTACCAAGAACCGCGGAGTACGCTCCACTCCAAGTAATCGACACCTGCTCATCCCGTATAGATTCGATATGCACACGCTGCTGGGGAATGAGGTTAGAGGTGGACACTCCGGGGTGGGGTCACTCTCAAAGGAGGGAGGTGGCTCAAAGACTCACTAGGAATCACCGCAGTTCCCTTAAGTGACTAGATCAGATATGTGGGGTAGAACCGATCCCAAAGTCTGACTAGTCTCGAACTCGAAAGGGACTAACAACGCGAGCGTACAAAAGACTGACTCGACTCATGTATGCACAAACACACAAGACCCTAGACACACCAAATGTTAGTCCGACCTACGCATAGGCGATGGTGGACCAGGACACCCGAACATGTGCCATGCATACACTAGTGGCAACCGGTGGTTGGCAGAGAGTGGGACTCCTAGACATCCTACTTTGTCCCTAGCATGCGGCTGCCCATTGGATTTGGGAGACTTGGGAGGGTGAGGAGGGCCGGATGTAGGTGTATCGAGCTTGGTGGGCATAGATGGCCCGGCCCATGGGAAAGGGGTGTGAAAGTGGACTTCCCCGACAAGGTATAAAGGAAGTGATGGGGCACGAGGCCCACTAGAGAAGGGGTCGAATGGGTCAAAGAATGTGTGACCCCTCTGTTCCTCCTTTACATAGTCCCATGTTTGAAATTCATGAAGGTGATGGTCACCTCCATCCATCGTGGTAGATGGGACAGTGTATAGATAGGGCCCCTCCCTCGAGATAAAAGGGGTGAAGTCGGGCTCGGCCGGTAGCGGGAGGAGTAGAAGAACATCTGTGGTAACATGACCCAAGGTGTACACGGAGGT
Organism: Amorphophallus konjac; assembly: GCA_022559845.1. NCBI lineage: Eukaryota > Viridiplantae > Streptophyta > Magnoliopsida > Alismatales > Araceae > Amorphophallus > Amorphophallus konjac. Next base: position 328,128,987 of record CM040122.1, on the reverse strand, counting down.
AATGGACCCTAAGGTGGGATGGGTGAAGCTACGACCGGTGGGTCGGTCAAAGCCTGGGGCCAACAAGTGCGTAAATGCCAACTGCCGGTCTAACCCTTTAAGAAGGTCGTCCAATGTATCCACATAGTGATTATACCGGAAGGTGGTGTGAAATGAGTTGCTTGGCACTAGAGGTAGTGTGGGGTCCATGGATGGGAAGGGAGGTGGGACCAAGCCATCTTTGAGCTAGCTAAGGAGTGCTTCGGCGATGAAAAATGTTCCCATAAGAAACACGGGTGGCTCGGGCGGAGGTGGCTCCCAATATGATGGCTTTGGATGAGGATCAGAAGGTAAGGGTGGTAAGGGAGCACTCATCCGAAATCATTTGCACAAGTTCGGCAACAGTGTGGGTTGGAGTAGGGAGATCGTGGTGGACTTGCCCGTAGTCAACCGGCCTAGGCTTGGGTCTAGGCTCATATACGTGTGGGGCTCTTTGCCTCCGACTAGGACCCACTTGGTTGGAAGTGATTGTATGGGGTCGGGTAGAGGTGACCGGTTGGGGAACGTAGACCTTCCTAAGCTCTCTCTTCATGTCCCACCATGACTCGATGGGCCATTGCCTCTTAACCTCTCTCAAATGTTCAATGTGGTTCCATTTTTCGACGGCCTCGTGTAGAAGTCTCTCCTTGGCAAAATAGAATTGCTTGGCCTCGGACATAGTATGACATGCAAAGTATTTGTCCATAGCGGCTTCCCATTGGAGGTAGTCGCTCGGGACCTTGGATCCATAGAAGTCCGAGGCTTCGGGCCTACGGATGTTGTGGGGTTGGATTCCCCATCCTCGGGTGTGTCACCACCATTCATATGATGTGGTCCCTTGGGGATCCATGGGACACGGGGAAGCTAATGGGTGGACATGCAGACACGTGGAGACAAACACTAGACAATGCAAGGTTGGAGTGAGACTCGACTACACCTAGACATAACCAAGATTCGGTACGTGGTGGAGGTTCGACCCGAGGGTCTCCTCGACGCGAGTGTGCGGACTTCCCGATAGGCGTAGCCTAACGTTCGGACAACACATTTTAATATACCAAATATTGGAATGCAAATGCGACCCCAAAAGACACTTTTTGTTTTTTTGTTTTAAAACATGATGCTCCTAAAGTCGACTTAGACCGTGCAAGACATGTGCGATGACTACCCTAGAGTCAACCTGGCTCTGATACCAAATTGATGCGGGACGGACACGCAACCTGGAACTCTAGCTTGCGATCGTCCCTATGCGAGGGAAGACGTGGGACCGGGCGCAGTTGAGAAACCGGTCGTGAGTCTCAGGTATCGGCCTTTCCGCGTTAACTCGGATCGAGTCACGGGACGGTACACTTAAGCTCTCTCTCTCGCAGCGGTGATAGTAGTATAACAAGCTAGAAACCTACACTCGCAGCGGCATATACGAATGAATACAAACTAAGCAAAATGCGATAAAGAGTGGGGGCGAGTGTACCTCTACGCTCCGGGCGTGGGGAAGACGTTCCCGGTCAAGTACGGTAACTCTCGATAACAACGGTAAAAACTTAATTACAACAGTGAATTTTATTGCCCACTCCACGCAGGGAGGTAAAGGGCTACAAGTGGGGCCCGGGAGGACCGACCCTAGGTTGACGGGCAGCAATCTGGAGGTGCGTACGGCACGAACTCGGCCTGCTGGTCCGACTCGGTTCTACGCTGACTAGGTACTGCGCCGACTCGATTCTGACTCGCTGGACAGTAAGGTGCGGATTCCAAAGGAACGACACCCTCTTGAGGTATTCTGAAGGAGCCGCTTGGCTGGGACGATGGTGGGATGTCCCTGATCGACTCCCTGAAGTGGCGGTTCCAGAAGTTGACCTTTGATATTTTTGCACGAATTAATCTCGGACTGAATTTTCTAATCTGCACAGAAAATAGATTCGCATGCCTCGGCGGCAAGAATTATGGTGCTCAGATCCGGAGGCCGATCGAGGCGTGACTAGTACCGTTGGGAAGAGCACTCACAGAACTACAACATATATTTTTCGCAGCTCCATCCACCGAACGGATTGAAGATGAGAATGACTGTAACACTATTTTAGTTTCTGACCCGGACTGACAGACACACAGGGCAGACTGTATTTTTCCTGTGACTGACTTTTGACCGAAGGGGAAATGATTTTTATAGACTCCACGAAAATTATGGTGGAAGGGGGTATATGTGAGGAACACTGAGGAAGTTTTGTGATTTGTTTGGAAATTTATATGTGGGTGGGAAAATTACAACAATGTGACTCTATCCCGTAAATCTGCAGCATGGCAGATTAGGGGGGGAGAACAATAAATGTGGGAAAAATATCAAATGATGTCCAACTGACACAAAATTTGAACTGGAGGTTAGGGGAGATGAGCAGAACAAACTCTCAAAATTAGGTCTCGACCTGACAACAAGAGAAATAAGTAGAATTACGGGATTGGGGTTCTATCCTGATGGAGACAGAACTCCGGCGAAGCGGCGGTGGCGGCGCGTTGGCGGCACGAACGGAAGGCGGTGGCCGGAAGTCGCATCCAGCGGAGGTGGAGTTCTTGGAGTCACACCAAGAGGAGGGCTTCACACCCTAGAATGGTAGAAATCCATCTGCAAGAGGGGAGGAGAGACACAAGGGTGCCCTTGGGCTTGCTCTTGGTAAGAATACTTAATTCTTCATTAATTTCTCTAATGACACTATACATAGGCTTATATAGAGAATGGCAAGGGGTGGGGGTTGGGAATTTCGTGGGAGAGAGGGGATTTTCTTCCCCATGTGGTCAAATGACCAAATTAAATAAAAAAATACAACATGGGATAAACTATATTATAAAGGGGGAAGCATCTTGGACTTTAAGAGTTGGAATATTGGACTTTTTAATCCAATTGTCCCCTTGAATGGTCAAGCCATCTAGAAGCCCACCTTGGAGCTTTGACTGGCCCCACATGGGCCCTAAGGCTTTGGTGGACCAATAGGAAAGGAGATGGGGGCCCCTTGCTGGTCCTACTGGACTTTTGCACAAAAACCCAAAGATCCTTAGGGAATGACACATTGGCTTATAAAGTCTTACAATTGCATACATATTTTTCCAAGGATATAAATGCAAATAAAAGGACTCAAATGTAAAATAAAAAGTTAGTGGTCTTGCTCTGATGTCCCTATCACGGTTGGCTTGTCTGCTGGCTTCTTGTCGGAGACGCTTGACTCAGCATCCTTGCTAGCTTTAGCAGTGGGAGTGAAATCAAGGCTGTTCACCTCTTTGTCAGGCTGGCATTCTCGCGTCTCTTTACCCTTGCCTGAAGTATTGCTCGGGTTATCGACGAAGAACATCTCTATTTCGGTGACTGTCGAGTTGAGCTGGTCGAAGCCCTTGATATTAGTGCCGAGAAGCTTTTTGGTGACCTCAGTTGCCAGGCCTTTACGGCATATGGTAATGGCATCTTCCTGGGCTGGCGGGTTGATACACCTCATACTGAGGTCTCGCCATCTTTTAATGAAGTCGAGGGCACCCTCGCCCTTCTTCTACCGGAGAGAGCAGAGCTCGGCCAGGGAGACCTTGTGCTCGGCCGTCTAGAAGTTGTCAAGGAATTTCTTCTGGAGATCTGCCCAATCGACAACAGAGTTAGGCTTCAGGCGGGAGTACCATTGAAAGGCTATTCTCGTAAGTGAAGTCGCTAAGTAGTGGAGGAGGTATGACTCATCCAACGCTAACTCACCCATGGCTGTAATGTAATAGGCCAAGTGCTCATGTGGAGATCCTTGCCCGTCGAACTTTTGTAGCTTCGGGGGCTTGGCGTACTCTGAAGGGGGCTTTTTCAGCTGGTGATGTAGTGGGTAGGGGACACTATAGTGGTCTATAATTGCGGCCTCTTCCCTATATTGGGCGAGCTTTGTCTCAATGATTCGCTCGATCATCTGTCGTTGTGCCATGAGGCTTTCCGGCACAGGTGTGTTGGAGGCTCATGGATGTGCTTCAACTGGAGGCGTGCCGAACCCGGCTGCTGTCGGGGTTTGAGCGGCTACTGCTGAGGTGTTGGCACCATTGTGCCCGACTGGTAGTGCCGGTGCTTCGGCCGGAGGCCTAGCAGGTGGCTGAGGGTGAAGGTCCCGCTCTTGAAGGAGGGCCTTCAAATGTTGATTCTCCTTCATGAGAGTCTAAAGAGTCACCTCTTGGACTTCATTCGCCGGAGGATCATTGTTGGCTAGGTCGGCGTTGATAGGCACGCCATGGTCCTCCAATGGGACCTCTTCAGCGCGTTCTGACACCTACAGTCCGGCGGAACTGCCGATGTGGCCCGACGGCGCCGAAGGTTGAGTTTGATGGCGAGGCCTCCTGAGCTGGGCAAGAGGCTGGTTCAGCTCATCGGATTGAGTATCAGGTTGGTGTCCAGTGGTATAACACGCGAACACTCGAACTTCGTCGTTGATGAGCCAAACCGTCCGCTTTTTCTTGGGATGCTTCTCAGAGCGGACTGGTGCCCTCAGTCTATCAAAGAGTGAGGTCCGTCGGGGTGGCTCTTCCATCTTGAGACCGGGGTTGACTGTAACGCTTGAGAATTTGTTGGGATTTTTCAAGATTAAATAGGATTTATTAAGCATTTAAAAAGGCTTAATAGGTTATTAAATGAATTATAGGTAATGAAAGGCCCTATATCTACCAAACAAATAAGCCCACTCAAATTGGGCCCAAAAATCAATTTCTAAGACCTTTTGGCCCAAGCCCACCTCTGGAAATGTAATAGGATAATTCCCTAATTTAATAATATAAATAGGGATAAGTATAGAAGGGAATTTGAATTTAATTCAAAATCTACCGCCCTAGCTAGTAGCAGTTTATCGCAAGACCGCTACTTCATGGAGGCGGTCCAGACACGACCGCTACTACTTTCCAAAAATGGGATTCTTAGAGGCATGAAAAGATTGGATTTTTGGCATCCCAATCCCTATGATTAGAAGCTACCTGGTGTGTAAGCTTAGTCTAGGATTCTTGGGGATCGATCCTACACCAAATTAGGACTCTAAGTTCGATATAATCCTCAAAACCCTAGCAAACGCTATAAATAGAACCCAAATTCGACCTGCACGAACCTTACTTTTGACTCCCATATTGCAAAGGTAAGGGATCATCTTCTTAGGGTAAGTATTTGGAAGAATTTGTTCCTTTTAGTTTTATCTAACTCCCCTCCAAATTCCATGATGAGATCGAGCAACCGAAGAGTTAGAAGCCTTGGAAATCGTTGGTTCTCTACAAACCACACAGGAACGAGTGGATTTCCCTGAGAAATATCAGACGTTTAGAAGCCCTAACAGAGGTAATTTCATGATGAGTCTTTAGAACAAATTGTTCTCTTTTATATATTCTACCTGCCCTCCAATTCTCATGAATTAAGGTCAAGCGGTTAAGGAGTTAGAAGGCTAGGAAATTGCCAGTTCCACGTAGGACGCGTGGGAATGGGAGCGAACTTCTAGTAAAGAATTCTCTATTTAAAGCCCAACCCAGAGGTAGGTTATCTCATGAACGGCTTAAACAACGTGTTAGGATTGAAAGCCCTCTAACCTTGCTTGATTTCTTGTTCCCTATGTTGATAATTTCATGTTTTATCATGATGGCACGGTTAGGTTATTTCTGCATACATGATTCCTACCTTAATAGGAAAAGATGATAACTTTGGCTTAATCCATGCAATCCCACGCATCTTCATGATTTAATTGTGTTCTATCATACCTTACCTGTCTATTTAGCATGTTTTCCATGCATCTATTGCCCTAGATTAGCCCTGTACTTCGATTTTCATTTCTGTCTATAAGCAGACAAGAAACGGTCTCACAAAGACCGCTATCATCAGATTGCGGTCCCCAATAGACCGCTAATTCAAGGAAGCGGTTCTTTCTAGACCGCCTTATGTTTCCTATTTTCTACAGCCTGTTAACTCCAAATAGAATGCAAATTAGCCTTATTTAACATATGTTAAGCCTGAGTTATTAGGTCCTATTCCTAGTTATGACCCGGGATTCATGATTTTGGTTATATTGTGTACCAACTATATTAGATTTCATGACCTACATGTACGTTTTAGAAACTTATTTTAGCCTTATGATAATTTCATGCCAAAACATATAGTTTGTAATAAAGTTATATTTCATTTGCTTTATGGACTTGTTTTATTGATGATTTAATTATTGTTTCTACACGATCCCCTCTCATCTCAGGTCTTTCTTAAGTACATGACACGTATTCCGGTATGATGTCATTAGTTACACTTGCACTTGATAGGAACACTATCTTGGACTTGCGATCCTCTCCGTTGGATATTCCTTCCACCGGACTCGGTAATCATGTTTCAAGGCCTCTGTAAGTCTCCGCGAGCCTAGGATTCCTACTACTACGCCGAGCCGATTGTACCCTAAAGCCCAATAGATTAGAAAACAATTATGTTAACGGCGTTTTTCTGTACCCTGGCTAGTAGCGGCCATCAGACGACCACCGATATCAAGTAGCGGCCTTTCCGTGACCGCCTTCTACCAGTTTTAACACTACGTCGACTCTTTCCCTTCATGCGTCGTCTCATCCTAATAGCGGTCTCGGCCTGACCTCTAATATCAAGAAACAGTCTTGAACTGACTGCCTCCTTCTATCTTGTTGTGAAACCCTAGGTTTGACCTAAGGGTTGATCATATTCTATTCCTAGATGGTCCTTTGATTATCTAGAACCCAACATCTTATTCATTAAGTTATTAATGAACTATGGAAATAATGCATGTACCGTTATGCTGTCGGATTTCTTCCATAGCATGACCTTGTTCTTAATTCGACCTTGAAATCTCATGTTCATAATTGGTGCATTCTTACCTTGATATTGTATCATGAGCTATAGTTTGAACTTGTTATTATCGGCCTTCATTATTCTTTCTCGTGGAAGTAGCTTGATTTATAACTTGAAGATGCAAGAGCGGGCACGGACAGTGTCCAAGGGCTCAACGCTAGCCCCCTGGGCAGATGGCCGGAAACATGCTGTAAACCATCAGGTATGATGAACACTGGTGTCGCATTACGTCGGGAGTACTTTTTTGTAGACAGGTGAAATCCACGAGGCCATTACATGCTTGCTAGTACATTCTCGTTACATGACCTTCTAGTGCATAGCCTTTATGGTTATGAAAAGTACATTCTCGTTACATGTTAGTACATTCTCGTTACATGAAAGGCCACATCACATTCTTGCTTGATCATGCTCTCAATCTGTATGAAATCTCACATCTCTATAGTCTATACCTTGTTACTTGTGTCATTACCTTGGTTTTATTGTGCGTTTTACCATATTTCATTTATCTCACCTTCTTGAGCTAAATTGATAATTACTTAAATTTGCCTTCATGATGATATGAAGATACCTACTCGGTAAGTGTGCTCATTCCCCACTTTTCCAATCTTTTCAAGAAATTCTAGCGGGGATTCAGACTACTCAAGTGACGAGTCCAAGAGCTATTAAAGATTGAGAGAAGACATAGACATGAGTCCATATGATTAGTCATGAGTCAATTATGTAATTTTCTCTTTTATTAAGTCTACTGAAAGGAGTCAAGTGTCGATGTAACCCATGAATTATTATTATTCAATAAAGTGAATTTTTGAGTACATTACCTTGTTCATTCATCTTTTATATGTGATTGATTAGTGCTCTAATTGTCTTGCTAGCGTGAGGCTTACCATGCTAGCTATTCACATTCCCGAACTACTTCCGCTGCATATCTCGGGGAGTGACAATTAAGTTGGTATCAGAGTCTAGGCATAAGTTAGTCCTAGGAAAAAATGTCATGTCATAGGTTATATCCAATGTTTAAGGCCCCATACCTATGAATTTGGAAGAAATTTCCAAACCCATGCCAGAGTGAGTAGAGCCCGGGATGAGATAGTTATTGAGGAAGATTTACCCAAGACAAATTCTTAAGTTCCAAGGAAATAACTAAGTGTTTATTTTCTCAGGCACCTTATTCTTACAATGGCCGCGAACTGTGCTAATTGGGTAGCGATGCAACAGACTGTTGCGGGTCTTACCCAGGCCCTCCAAACTCTAGCCTAAGCTGGCGCAAGGGCTGGGGCGGGTAATTTGCAATTCAATTTTTGGAGTATGAACGCTCCGCGGCTCTCTGGATCCTCCAAACCCGACGAAGCTGAAAATTGGATCGATGAGATGAACATGATATTTTAGGTCATGCAATGTTCCGATCAAGAGAAACTCTGTCTCGCCACATTCCAACTAAACAAAGATGCGCGTACTTGGTGGAAGGCCACTTCTGCATATCTTCAAAATGCACAACTTACATGGGAGGAGTTTCTTAGACTCTTCCGAGTAAAATATTCCTCTGAACATGTCAAGGAGAGGAAAGCTGCGGAGTTTGCCTCCTTAAGGCAAGGAATGATGTTCGTAGTGGAGTATGAGCTTCAATTCTTTCGTCTGGCTCCTTATGCTCGTCATCTGGTTAGTACCGATATATTAAAGGCTAACTGATTCATGGATGTGCTAAGGCCGATTTTTATCACTCAACTTGGATCTCAAAATATCCGTACCTATATGGAGATGGTCCAACGGGCACATCTATGTGAAAGGACATTGGAGAAGGTCAAAAAATTCAAGGGCAAAAGTGAGGAGTCAAGCCGAAGGTTTGACAAATGAGGATGAAAGGAAGAGAAGTTCAGCATCACGGACACCAATAAATCCCATGACAAGAAGAAACGGTCCCATAATGGCAACGGGAATGGCAAGAACAAGAAATTCAAGCAAGAGAAAATGTAAGTCACAACGGCTTGCTCGTTCTATGAAATATTCGGTCACTCGGCCGAAGAATGCTGGAAGTGTCTCGGCACTTGCTTACGTTGTGGAACCCGGGAGCACCGCTTGCCGGATTGCCCCCTTATGAAAGAGCAAAATTCTAATGCCAGACGTACGCGACAAGCACGTCTTAATGCCGTTCTGGACGATGAGGCACCTGAGGATGATGAGCTGATGGAAGGTACCATTCAAATTTATTCCCATCCTACTTTTGTACTATTTGATACGGGTGCTTCTCATTCCTTTATATCTACTGCTTTTGCAAAAACTTTATCAGTTTCACCTGTTCCTCTACCTTCGGACCTAGCTATCACAACACCCTTAGGTCCTGGAACTAAACTTACAACCCACTACTCAGATAGTGAGGTGACTATAGAAGGTCATAATCTCCCCGTAAATCTTGTATGCCTTGACATGGAAGGCTACGATGCTATCTTAGGTGTAGGTTGGTTATATGACCACTATGCCGACATCAACTATTGAAATAGGAGGATTTCTATCCACAAACCAGATCTTCCAAGATTCTCTTTCCTTGGCATCAAGTATAGGAAGCATCCTATTATTATTTCTTATCTTCACGCTTGTAAACTCATTTCACAAGGTTGTGAAGCTTTCCTTGCTTCCGTGATCATGACCGAGTCTAAGGAAATTATCCTAGAAGAAATATCCATTGTCAAGGAGTTCCCCGATGTCTTCCCATCTGAATTACCCGGTTTACCGCCCGAAAGGGGAGTAAACGTTTCTATTGAACTCTTTCCTGGAGCAGCACCTGTTTCAATAGCTCCCTATAGGATGTCCTGTACAAAAATCAAGGAATTGAAGAAGCATCTTTAGGAGTTATTATACAAGGGCTTCATTCGACCCAGTACATACCCTTGGGGTGCGCCGGTTCTATTCGTCAGAAAGGAAGATGGATCCCTTAGGCTATGTATTGATTACTGACAGTTAAATCAACTCACACTCAAAAATAAATATCCATTGCCACGTATCGATGAGTTGTTTGACCAAATCTCTGGAGTGGAATATTTCTCCAAGGTAGACCTTAGGTCAGGTTACCATCAGCTAAGGATTAAAGATGAAGACATTTACAAGACTACTTTCCGAAGTAGATATGGGCACTATGACTTTGTTGTGATGTTGTTCGAGTTAACCAATGCCCCTGCAACATTTATGCAACTTATGAATAATGTCTTTAGGCCTTATCTTGATCGATTTGTGGTCGTATTCATTGATTATATTCTCATTTACTCCAAGATGAAAGAAGAGCACAAAGAGCATCTAAGAATAGCTTTGCAAACTTTAAGAGAACACCAACTTTACGCGAAGCTTAGCAAGTGCGAGTTCTAGCTAAATAAGGTTTCTTTTCTTGGCCATATCATTTCAAAAGAAGGTATCACTGTGGATCCTTTAAAAGTAGAAGCTGTCAAAAATTGGAGCCGACCGACGACCGTATCCGAAGATAGGAGTTTTATCGATCTGCTGGTTATTATAGGTGTTTCATCAAAGATTTCTCCAAGATCGTTGTTCCTTTGACAAGGCTTATAAGAAAGGAGAACCCCTTTGTATGGTCGAAGGACTGCGAAGAGAGTTTCCTAACTCTTAAGGATCATCTAACCACTTCCATATACTAGCACTACCTATTGAAGGTGGTGGATTTGAAGTCTACACGGATGCATCTGGCATTGGCCTTGGTTGCGCCCTTATGCAACATAGTAATGTGATTCTTTATGCCTCACTTGTTAGCAAGTTAAGGCAGAACACCTAAAGCATGCTGGTAAACTACATCCCTTAGAAATTCTCGAGTGGAAATGGGAGAGTATAAGGATAGATTTCATCATGGGTTTACCTAAAATAAGAGGTAGACATGATGGTATATGGGTTATCAAAGACCAATTGACTAAATCTGCACACTTTCTACCTATCAAAAGTCTATGGTCTGTGGATATTCTAGCAGCTCTATACATGAAGGAAATTATCAAGCCACATGGTGTCTCTGTCATTATTATTTCTGATCGAGATCCCGATTCACATCACAATTCTGGCAGGATCTACAACATTCATTAGGGACCTGACTCAATTTTAGCATTACTTTTCACCCACAAATAGATGGACAAACTAAAAGAACCAATAAGGTGGTAGAAGATATGCTCAGGACATGTGTAATTGATTTCGGTGGGAGTTGGCACAATCATCTACCTCTAGTGGAATTCGCGTACAACAATAGCTATCAAGTTAGCATTCAAATGGCACCATTCGAGGTATTATATGGAAGAAGCTGCCGCTCACCTATCTGCTGGAATGAAGTTGGGTAAAGATAACTTCTAGGCCTGAAAATCATCAAGGATACTACCAAGAAGGTAAAGCTTAGTTGAGAAAGACTCCACATGGCTCAAGATAGACAAAAATCATATGCTCATAATAGAAGGCGAGACCCAGAATTCCAAGTGGGAGACCATATGTTTATGAAGGTTTCTCTAGGTCGAGGTATTCGAAGGTTCGGCATTAAAGGCAAGCTCACTCTGAGATTCAGCAGCCCTTTTGAGATTCTTGAAAGGGTTGGCGAGGTCGCTTATCGGATTGCTTTGCCCCCTCAATTGACTGGAGTCCATGACGTATTTCGTGTTTTTATGCTCAAAAGGTACATCTATGATCCTTTCCATGTTATAAGTCATGATGACTTGGTGATACAAAAGGATATGACGTACGAGCAAAAGCCAATTAGAATAATCGATCGTGAAGTACGTCAACTACGGAACAAAACCATTCCCATGGTAAAACTCTGAAGGAATAAGAATACTGACCAAGAGGCGACATGGGAAATCGAAGAAGCTCGGTGCAAGAGATTCCCGAAACTGTTTAATTGTAAGTATACTCTCCATAAAAACCCATGCAATGAATTTGGGGACCAAATTCTTCTTTAAGTGGGAGAGGGTGTAACGCCCGGGAATTTTTTAAGATTTTTCAAGATTAAATAAGATCTATTAAGCATTTAAAAAGGCTTAATAGGTTATTAAATGAATTATGGGTAATGAAAGCCCTATATCTTCCAACAAATAAGCCCACTCAAATTGGCCCCAAAACCAATTTTTAAGACCTTTTGGCCCAAGCCCACCTCTAGAAACGTAATAGGATAATTCCATAATTTAATAAGTTAAATAGGGGATAAGTATAGAAGGGACTTTGAATTTAATTCAAAATCCGGCGCCCTATCTAGTAGCGGTCTATCGCAAGACTGCTACTTGATGGAGGCGGTCCAGACGCGGCCGCTACTTCTTTCCAAAAATGAGATTCTTAGAGGCGTGAAAAGATTTGATTTTTGGCATCCCAATCCTTAGGATTCGAAGCTACCTGGTGTGTAAGATTAGTCTAGGACTCTTGGGGATCGATCCTACTCCAAATTAGGACTCTAAGTTCGATCTAATCCTCAAAACCCTAGCAAACTCTATAAATAGAACCGAGATTCAACCAACGCGAACCTTACTTTTGCCTCGCATATTTCGAAGGTAAGGGATCATCTTCTTAGGATAAGTCTTTAAAGATTTTGTTCCTTTTAGTTTTATCTAACTCCCTTCTAAATTCCATGATAGGAGATCAAGCAACCGGAGAGTTAGAAGCCCCGAAAATCGCGGGTTCTCTGCAAACCGCACAGGAACGAGTGGATTTCCCTGAGAAAGATCAGATGTTTAGAACCCCTAACACAGGTAATTTCATGATGAGTCTTAAGAACAAATTGTTCTCCTTTATATATTATGCCTACCCTCCAATTCTCATGAATTAAGGTCAAGCGGTTAAGGAGTTAGAAGGCCAGGAAATTGCCGGTTCCACACAGGACGCGTAGGAATGGGAGTGAACTTCCAGTCATGAATTCTCTATTCAAAGCCCAACACAGAGGTAGGTTATCTCATGAATAGCTTAAACAACGTGTTAGGATTGAAAGCCCTATAACGTTGCTTGATTTCATGTTCCCTACGTCGAGAATATCATGTTTTATCATGATTGCGCAGTTAGGTTATTTCTGCATACATGATTCCTACCTTAATAAGAAAAGATGATAACTTTGGCTTAATCCATGCAATCCCACGCATCTTCAGGATTTAATTATGTTCTATCATGCCTTATCTATCTGTTTAGCATGTTTTCCATGCATCCATTGCCCTACATTAGCCCTATACTTCAATTTCCATTTCTATCTGTAAGCAGACAAGAAATGGTCTCACAGATATCGCTATCATCAGATTGCAGTCCCCAACAAACCGCTAATTCCAGGAAGCGGTTCTTTCTAGATCGCCTTATGTTTCCTATTTTCTGCAGCCTGTTAACTCCAAACAAAATGTGGATTAGCCTTATTTAACATATGTTAAGCCTGAGTTACTAGGTCCTATTCCTAGTTATGACCTTCGATTCATGATTTTGGTTATATTGTGTACCAACTATGATAGATTTCATGACCTACATGTTTTAGAAACTTATTTTAACCTTATGATAATTTCATGCCAAAACCATATAGTTTGTATTAAAGTTATGGTTCATATGTTTTATGGACTTGTTTTATTGATGATTTAATCAATGTTTCTACATGATCCCCTCTCATCTCAAGTCTTTCTTAAGTACATGGCACGTATTCTGGTATGATGTCATTAGTTACACTTGCACTAGATAGGAACACTCTTTTGGACTTGTGATCCTCTCCGTTGGATATTCCTTCCACCGGACTAGATGATCATGTTTCAAGGCCTCCGTAAGTCTCCGAGAGCCTGGGATTCCCACTAAGATGCCAAGCTGGTTGTACCCTAAAAGCCCAATGGACTAGAAAATAAGTATGTTACCGGCGTTTTTCTGTACCCTAGCTAGTAGCGGCCATCAGACGATCGCCACTGTCAAGTAGCGGCCTTTCCGTGATTGCCCTCTGCCAGTTTTGAGACTGCGTCAACTCTTTCCCTTGATGTGTCGTCTCATCCTAATAGCGGTCTCGGCCTGACCGCTAATATCAAGAAACGGTCTTGAACTGACTGCCTTCTTCTGTCTTATTGTGAAACCCTAGGTTTGACCCAAGGGTTGATCATATTCTATTCCTAGATGGTCCTTTGATTATCTGGAACCCAACATCTTATTCATTAAGTTATTAATGAACTATGGAAATAATGAATGTAATGTTATGCTGTCGGATTTCTTCCATAGCATGACCTTGTTCTTAATTCGACCTTGAAATCTCATGTTCATAATTGGTGCATTCTTACCTTGATATTGTATCATGAGCTATAATTTGAACTTGTTATTATCGGCCAACATTATTCTTTCTCATGGAAGTAGCTTGATTTATAACTTGAAGATGCAAGAGCGAGCACGAGCAGTGTCCAAGGGCTCGACGCTAGCCCCCTCGGCGGATGGCCGGAAACATACTGTAAACCATGGGGTATGATGAACACTGCCGTCACATTGCACAGGGAGTACTTTTTTTATAGATGGGTGAAATCCACGAGGACATTATATGCTTGCTAGTACATTCTCGTTATATGACTTTCTAGTGCATAGCCTTTATGGTTATGAAAAGTACATTCTCGTTACATGAAAGACCACATTACATTCTTGCTTGATCATGCTCTCAATCTACATGAAATCTCACATCTCTATAGTCTATACCTTGTTACTTGTGTCATTACCTTGGTTTTATCGCGCGTTCTACCGTATTTCATTTATCTCACCTTCTAGAGCTAAATTGGTAATTACTTAAATTTGCCTTCATGATGATACGAAGATACCTACTGGGCAAGTGTGCTCATTCCCTACTTTTTCAATATTTTCAGAAAATTCTAGCAGGTATTCGGACTACTCAAGTGACGAGTCCGAGAGCGATTAAAGATCGAGAGAAGACATAGACATGAGTCCATATGATTAGTCATGAGTCAATTATGTAATTTTCTCTTTATTGAGTCTAGTGAAAGGAGTCAACTGTCGATGTAACCCATGAATTATTATTATTCAGTAAAGTGAAGTTTTGAGTATATTATCTTGTGCATTAATCTTTTATATGTGAATGATTAGCTCTCTGATTGTCCTGCTAGCGTGAGGCTTGCCATGCCTGCTGTTCACGTTCACGAAGTACTTCTACTGCATATCTCTGGGCATGACATTGACCCGGGGAGAGCCTAAAGCTGGATGCTGGTGGGGCTCGGCATGAGCCCTTCTTTGTTTCTGCCTATTCAGGATAGGGACATTGAGGGGCTGTGTGCCGTCAGACTATGCCGATGAAGGCTTAGCTTTTTCTCGATCGACTCTGCGCTCGGACGTTCGAAGGGGGTTTTAGTGCACGCCCTCCGAACAACTTGAGCATGCTCTAGGGTGACCTAGTTTTTTCTCAGGCTAAGTGGTTGACCTCCCTCTTCACGGTTCTTTCGATGGGATTTGGGAGTCTAAGTGTTGAGCTAGTGCGGATGCCTTCAGTTTGCTGCCGAGGCACCTGCTTCTTTTAACTCCGCTTTATCCTTTCTCATTTGTTGTAGGAGGCTAAAGCGGTTGGTGGTGGCGACCGTAGGAATGCTTCGATCTGGGGGTAAGATAGGTTCATCCCCATTGAGATGAATCCTCAGATCGCCAACAAGGAGGGTCTTGCCAGAATTGCTAGTCACAGCAGCGAGTCGCCTACATCTGCGATCGCTACGGCACTTTTTATGGGGAGTCAAGGAGGATCTCGCTTCGAGGTGGTTGACGGAGAAGACTCGATCTACTGCTGTTGGCAGTGCAAAGCTGTCCGCAAAGAGTGCTGGGATCAGCCTTCGAGGCATAGAGCCCATACCAAGGGCCGAAGACTGAGTGACCCGAGCGTAGGCTCTTGCCCGAGCCGATAGAAGTGTCGTCGATACTCAAGGTGATGCCCTCACACCGAGAACCAAAGTTGCAGAGGATACTGTAGGGCCAGCAACCCAAGGTTGTGAACATACACCGAGCACTAGCATAGCTGGAGGATGAGGCAGAGGGCCTATAGCGAGCGCTGAGGTTGCCGAATCCCAAAGGGGAAGACCTGTGCTGGGAGCCAGTATTGCTGGATTGTAGGGGTAAAGACCCCGTAGTAGAGCTAGGAGGCTAAGGGCTAGATGTAGAGAGTCAGCATCGGGGGCCGACCTTAATGAGCCCCGGGGTTGTGTGCCCGAGCCGGGTTTTGGGGAGCCTCGAACTTGGGGTTGGGAACCTGTATTGAGTGTCGGCTTGATCGGGACTCAAGTTTAGGGACCCGAGTAGAACATTGGGGAGCCTTGGCCCCGGGGTAGGGAACCCGTGCTGGGGGCAGGCTGTAGCAACCCTGATAAAATATTAATAATAATAAAGATTTTAAAATAAATCAAATAAATAGATAAATAAAATAATATAAAATAACGCCTCGGATAAAGGCGCTATTTAAATTAGAAACGCCTCTAGATAAGGCGTTATTCAATAAGTGACGCCCTGGCCACACGGCGTCAAATTCCAACGTCAAAAATGGTAAGGCCAAGAAACGCCCCTAGCTTGGGCGTGTTTTAAAACAAAGAACGCCTTCATATCAGGCGCTTCTTAAGAAACGACCTGAACCAGGTCGTCAATTCAGGAATCGACGCCCTGAACAAGGTCGTTAATTCCATTCGTGAACCGTTTGACCCAGAGCTTATCCAGGGAAAGATTAACCTAATCCAGTAAGTGTCTACTAGGGTAAGGACTCTATTAGGGATATATTACCCTCACACGAACACTAACTCTAATAGGATTTCCATAACCCTATAAATAATCTACTATCTAACCCTAAAACGCTATTTGGCGTTCGACTCATCAAGAGGTATATGCAGAACATTGTGTTCTTCTTATTCCTTGTTTGTTCTGTTCCCTTTTCTTATGTACGTAGCACATGAAGAATTAATGATTCTTCATCCCTTCTTACAAGTTAAGAAGCTCCTACGAAAGAACCAGGTGATGTTCTTTCTTCCTTAAATCCTCACCGTTTCCTACTATACGATCATGTATTGATCTTCTCTTATGTGTAGGGAGTTTGTTCTTCATCAACCGGTTACTCCATCTGACCTTGCTACTGTGGATATTGGGTTGACAAAACTCAACTTCCTTCCTTCCGAGAAGGCTCTGTTAACAAATAGAGTTTTTCACCTTCATTCGTCCAGCTTCAGACAGTTATTAAGGTAGGATTTTCTCAAGTCACTGTAGCCCAAACTAAATTGATACAGTACAATAATCATCATGCATATACATGGTTTGGTTTACTATAGTTTTTGAACGATTTTCTGTTAATTTCTTGAAAGAAACGTCCTTAGCAAGGGCGTGATTATGAAATACACGCCCCAGACTAGGGCGCTATTTTACAAGTCACGACCCTGCTAAGGTCGTCAATTTTAGATTTGACGCCCTGTACACAGGCGTTAATTTCATTTAATGATTAATCACCCATGTTAAGAATTGATTATCTATGAAATCATGATTCTACAATAATGCATGATCATATGTCTTCAAACCTGTTAATTTTATTGTCATGACCATACATTCGTTCTCCATGAATTCTATTATCCTGAAATTATTACTGCCCATGAAAAATCATGGTATTTCTTGAATTCACGACCTAGACTAGGTCGTCTTTCACTAGACTAACACCCGATGTTAGGGCGTGAATTAAAAAGTAACGCCCCTTCATAGGGCGCGTTTCTGTTAAAATCCCGAACAATATATTCTGTAAAAATAAGAATTTAATGATTAACGCCCCTGACAAGGGCGCGTTTTTGATAATTTCTGAAAATTAATATGTTCTATAAAATATTGTAAATAAAAAGACGCCTGCTACTGTAGTCGCCTCATTGCAAAGAAACGCCGCTGACCAGGGCGCGTTTTAGATAAATTACTGAATTATTGAAAATTCTGCCAAAATGGAAACATATGTAAACGCCCTTCTGTTAGGCGTTAATTACTTGAGAAACGACTATACTTAAGTCGTTATTTTCTGTAAACTGATTTTTTTATCCTGATTCTGTTAACCGATGGTTTCATATGTTATATAATATATATATCGGCACTATTCTCCACTCCGTGAGTATAGTCCCACGTTTCACGATTGTTTTAATTGATCACACTCAATTCTCATTGACATACAAGCTCTCCATTGGACATTCCGTTCCTTTGGACTAGCGAGTTAGTCATAGAGACCTCCGTAAGACTCCTCGTAGCCTTGGATTCCCTCAAGGCCGACTGAGCTGGTTGTACCCTAAAAACCCATTACACAATCTTTGCCATGTCAATCTAAAGAAACATGGTATACCGGCCCTTATGATTATACAAAGAGTATATCATAAGAAATTCTTAATGGGATGATGATATCATGCCATATCATGTCATTCTTGTAAACCTCAATTCTATGATAAGAATGAGGGTACCTTACCTTTGATATACTATTCATGTGGACCTCAATTCTATATAAAGAATGTCCATAATGATTTGTCATGGTACCCAAGTTAAGGGAACCATATTCTACCTAGTTTTATCGATATCGTGATTATACCGTTATTATCGCCATTCTATATCCTTTGTCATATTTTTGGACTCCATTCTGTCAAAGTTGTCATACATGTCTACAAGCTTGATTATTGAAATTCTATGTTGACTATAAACAAGAGTGGATGTCAAAATACATGATAAATGCCTGCGCATATAGGGCCCGATCTGGTCCTGGGAGGAGCACCCGAAAGTACTTGTGCCCATGGGAGTTAAAATGATAAGGTATCTGGCATTATACCGAGTACTTTACTTTCTAGATTGGACATTCCACATAAATCTTGTACTTGACTTGACATGAAATGCGTGGCCCGAAAAAGAGTAATTTACTTGCTTGATACATGATAGCCAAAATTCTTGACATGATTTGTTAAATGTACTTGCTTGAATATCTTGAGTATCTTGTTGAAAGTTCATGATTAGTTCATCTTATTCTTGATATTACATTCTCTCTATCTTGTCGTTTTATGCGAGCATGCATAACTTTATTGCATTCATGAAAGATGTAATTACTTAAACCCCTTGCTAGTACTTGAGATATAATTTCCTACTGAGCGTTCGCTCATTCCGTTTGTCCCTTACTTTTCAGGTAAGTCCGATGATGGAAGTCAATCGGATGGGGAAGGTCAAGAGTGAAAGAGCTAGAGCTTGTCCAAGTGTCATCTAGTCTTTTTCCTATTTTCTTGAGTCAACTATGTACTTTTCTTTTTATTAAACAGAGTATTGAATTTGTAATAGCCTATTAATAATAAAAGATTGGGTTATCTTGCTATTTTGCGCATCTCTGTCTTTGTGTCGAATACACGACCACTCTGATTGACATGATTGATATAAACTCGTCGCGCATCTCCGGATATCTTCCGCGCTCGGGGCGTGACAATTTTTGAATGGTATCAGAGCTATACCCCAGCCGGAAGTGTGGGAACTAAGTGCCATGCAGGGTAAAGTGCTACGCTATGGGAGCCACCTCTTGAGTCCGTAATGGAGCAAAGTGCTACATAGTGGGAGCCACCTCTTGAGCCTGTAGGGGCCACCTCTAGAGTCCTACCTGCCTGGGGGCTTGATTGCGTGATTGCGTGCTATATGTGCCCAGCGACGAGGACGTCGCCTATATAAGAGGGGTAGATTGTAACACCCTCAAATATAGCTAAGTTGTACTCTATATCACCGAGACACCTTTTGAAGTATCGGCTCAGTTCTTGAAAAGAACTCCGAAGTTAAGCGTGCTTAATGGGGAGTAGTACTGGGATGGGTGACCTGCCCGGGAAGTCCTCCATTCTAGAGCCGATCACTGTTAGAAAGGGACAAAACCGTGAGGCCTCTAGGCCAAAGCGGACAATACCTCGACGGTATAGAGTACGGGGCGTGACAGTGGTATCAGAGCCTAAGGTATTCAATTCCTAGGAAAAACCCAAGTCCAAGGATAAGTCGAACGTTTAACCAAGTGAGATTGGGTAGAACCAAGGGTTGAGAGTCAATGAGTCTTTTAATACGATCACAGTGATATAATACTAACGTAGCTATTATAATTGTAGGATAATGGCTGCCGAACGTGTTCAATGGCGCAACATGCAGCGTACCCTTCAAGGAATGACTCAAGTGCTACAACAGGTAGCACAAGGTGATGCTCCACGAGCTGGAAGCTTACACCAAGCCTTTAAGAGCATGAATCCCCTGAAGTTTATGGGATCGACCGATCCGGACGATGCCGAGCATTGGGTTCGGGAAACTGAACGCATATTCCGTGTCATGCAATGCACGGATCAGGACAAAGTTCTATTAGCTACATTCCAGTTAGAGAAAGATGTTAGATGCTGGTGGGACCCAACTTTAAGAAGAGGCCCAATAATGGAGGTTCTTCCTCTCAAGATCAGAAATTCAAGAAGACCAAGCCCTTCTCTATCACCACTACACCTTCAAACATAGTATGCAAGCATTGCGACAAGGCTGGTCACAAGACAGAAGAATGCTGGAGGAAGTTAGGAGCTTGTCTCCGTTGTGGGAGTCCCGAACATCGAACTCCCGATTGTCCATTAATGAATGACCAAGCCGGTGATGGTAAACGCCCGGTGACAAAGAACGCTCGACTTCATGCAATAAAGGAGACCGAGCAAGAAGAAGGTGGACTGGTAGAAGGTACATTAACAGTTTGTTCCAAAAGTGCTTATGTCTTATTTGATACGGGTGCATCGCATTCCATTATTTCTAAGAAGTTTGCCGACCCGTTACCGTTAGAACCAGAATGGATAAAAATAGTTCTAACTACTCCTCTTGGAAGTGAAAATGATATTACTCATCACTACCAAAACTGTGAGGTAATGGTTCAAGGTAGGAATTTACCTATAGATCTCATATGCCTCGATCTAAAGGAGTATGATGTTATACTAGGAGCGGACTGGTTATCTAAATACCAGGCAACGGTTGATTGCCGCAATAGCCAA
Organism: Amorphophallus konjac; assembly: GCA_022559845.1. Taxonomy (NCBI): domain Eukaryota; kingdom Viridiplantae; phylum Streptophyta; class Magnoliopsida; order Alismatales; family Araceae; genus Amorphophallus; species Amorphophallus konjac. Next base: position 328,108,179 of record CM040122.1, on the reverse strand, counting down.
ATTGCTTTCAAAGATATTCCAAAATTAGTCTTCACTCGCCCCAAGAGTCAGAGCAATTCCCCTCTTATTTCGGCCCTCCGAGCTAGCAAGCTCATCAGGAAAGGATGTACATCTTTCCTTGCATTTGTCACAGTTAAGGAAATAAAGGACACTAAGATAGAAGACATTCAGGTAGTGCAAGAATTCCCGGACGTATTTCCGGAAGATTTGCCAGGATTACCCCCTCAAAGGGATGTGGCCTTCACCATTGACTTAGTCCCTGGTGCTGGTCCAGTTTCAAAGGCACCATATAGAATGTCCCCTGCTGAACTCAAAGAGTTGAAGGAGCAGTTGATGGAACTAATCCGAAAAGAGTTCATTAGACCAAGTACTTCCCCGTGGGGAGCACCAGTCTTATTTGTAAAGAAGAAGGATGGATCCATGAGATTGTGTATCGACTATCGACAGTTGAATCATCTTACTATCAAGAACAAGTATCCACTGCCGAGAATCGATGAATTATTTGATCAGATTTCAGGATCCAAATATTTTTCCAAGATTGATCTCAGATCAGGATATCATCAGTTAAGGATCAAAGATGATGACATTCATAAGACCGCATTCAGAAGCAGGTATGGCCATTATGAATTCATTGTTATGTCTTTTGGACTAACAAATGCCCCTGCTGCCTTTATGCAGTTAATGAATAGCATATTCAGGCCCTATCTAGATCAATTCGTGGTAGTCTTCATTGATGATATATTGATATATTCCAAGACTAAGGAAGAACATGAAGAGCATTTGAGGATTGCATTGCAAGTCTTGAGGACAAATCAATTATATGCAAAACTCAGCAAGTGCGAGTTCTGGCTTGAAGAAGTGGCTTTTCTCGGACATGTGATATCCAAGGATGGTCTATCTATTGATCCATCAAAGGTTGAAGCTGTGAAAAATTGGGAAAGACCTACTAATGCAAGCGAGATCAGAAGTTTCTTAGGTCTTGCAGGCTATTATCGGTGATTCATCAAAGACTTCTCCAAGATCGCCGTGCCCCTTACAAGGTTAACTCGCAAGGAGATCCGATATGAATGGAGTGAGGAATGTGAAAGAAGTTTCCAAACTCTCAAGGATCATCTTACTACAGCTCCGGTCTTAGCTCTACCAATAGAAGGAGAGAAATTCGAGGTCTACAAAGATGCTTCTGGCATTGGCCTCGGGTGTGTCTTAATGCAACAAGGGAAGGTCATAGCATACTCTTCACGTCAACTGAAGAAGCATGAGGAGAATTACCCCGTCCATGACTTAGAACTGGCCGCGGTGGTATTTGCCCTAAAGATATGGAGACACTACTTATATGGAGTGCAGTTTATTGTATACTCCGATCACAAAAGTCTCAAATATCTATTTTCACAAAAGGAGCTAAACATGAGATAAAGACGCTGGCTAGAATATCTCAAGGACTTCGACTTCAATATACAATACCATCCCGGAAAGGGTAATTATGTTGCTGATGCCCTTAGTCGAAAGCCGAGAGCAATGATAGCCAATTGTATGATACAAGAATGGAGATTGCTAGAACAATTCTCCGAGCTCAATATAAGCTTGGACAAGGAAGCCAAATTTGTCACATTATCTCATGTAAGCATACAGTCAGATTTATTATCTGAGATACAAGCACTTCAGGATGATGATCCTATATTGGTAGAAATCAAAGGCAGAGTAGAAGGACAATCTGATTTTCAACTAACTTCTGATGGAAGATTATTATTCAAAGGTAGAACTTGTATACCCGACTGTCCGGAATTAAAGAAGAAGATCTTAGATGAAGCACACCGATCAAGGTACAATATTCATCCAGGATCAACCAAAATGTACCAAGATGTAAAGAGGAACTTTTGGTGGCCTAATATGAAAAGAGAAATAGCAGACTATGTATCTCGCTGTCTCACATGCCAACAAGTCAAGGCGGAACACCAAAAGCCTGCTGGTAAACTACATCCTCTAGATATTCCTAAGTGGAAGTGGGAGGATATTGGTATGGATTTCATCATGGGTTTGTCTAAATCTAAAGGAGGACATGATGGAATATGGGTTATCATTGACTGATTAACTAAATCGGCACATTTCTTGCCAATAAAAAGCCGATGGCCAATTGATGTATTAGCTGCACTATACATCAAGGAAATAGTCAAGTTACATGGAATTCCTGTCTCAATCGTGTCTGATAGAGATCCCCGTTTCACTTCTCATTTTTGGAAGGGATTACAACATTCGTTGGGAACAAGGCTCAACTTTAGTACTGCTTTTCACCCACAAACGGATGGTCAGACCGAGAGAACTAATCAAATTGTTGAGGATATGCTAAGAGCTTGCATCATTGACTTTGGTGGAAGCTGGCATGAACATTTGCCTTTAGTTGAATTTACATATAACAACAGCTACCAAGCTAGTATCCAAATGGCACCTTTCGAAGCTTTATATGGAAGGAGTTGCCGATCACCCTTATGCTGGAACGAAGTTGGAGAGAAACAACTGTTAGGTCCAGACATGGTAAGGGATACAACTGAGAAGATACAAGGAATCAGAGAAAGATTGCAAGTTGCTCAGACCAGACAAAAGGCTTATGCTGATACAAGAAGAAGAGATCTTGAATTCCAGGTTGGAGATCATGTATTTCTTAAAATATCGCCTGGACGTGGCATACGAAGATTTGGTGTTAAGGGTAAGCTTACGCCAAGATTCATCGGACCATTTGAGGTACTTGAAAGAGTTGGCGAGGTTGCTTATCGCATCGCGTTGCCTCCTCAATTGTCCGAAGTACATAATGTATTTCACATATCTATGTTGAAGAAGTATGTGCATGATCCATCGCATATTATTAAACATGGAGATCTGGTGATCCAGAAAGATCTCACCTATGAACAAAAGCCTATGAAGATCTTAGATCGTGAAATACGAGCTCTAAGGAATAAGGTTATTCCCATGCTCAAGGTGCAATGGAACAAGAATTCTGAACATGAAGCAACATGGGAGACCGAGGAATCTATGAAGAAATGATTTCCCGAGTTATTCTAAGAGGTATATGATCTACACTCTCCACGTATATACATAATATGCAATTGAATTTGGGGACCAAATTCTTTTTAAGTGGGGGAGGGTGTAGCAACCCTGATAAAATATTAATAATAATAAAGATTTTAAAATAAATCAAATAAATAGATAAATAAAACAATATAAAATAACGCCTCGGATAAAGGCGCTATTTAAATTAGAAACGCCTCTAGATAAGGCGTTATTCAATAAGTGACGCCCTGACCACACGGCGTCAAATTCCAACGTCAAAAACGGTAAGGCCAAGAAACGCCCCTAGCTTGGGCGTGTTTTAAAACAAAGAACGCCTTCATATCAGGCGCTTCTTAAGAAACGACCTGAACCAGGTCGTCAATTCAGGAATCGACGCCCTGAACAAGGTCGTTAATTCCATTCGTGAACCGTTCGACCTAGAGCTTATCTAGGGAAAGATTAACCTAATCCAGTAAGTGTCTACTAGGGTAAGGACTCTGTTAGGGATATATTACCCTCACACGAACACTAACTCTAATAGGATTTCCATAACCCTATAAATAATCTACTATCTAACCCTAAAACGCTATTTGGCGTTCGACTCATCAAGAGGTATATGCAGAACATTGTGTTCTTCTTAATCCTTGTTTGTTCTGTTCCCTTTTCTTATGTACGTAGCACATGAAGAATTAACGATTCTTCATCCCTTCTTACAGGTTAAGAAGCTCCTACGAAAGAACCAGGTGATGTTCTTTCTTCCTTAAATCCTCATCGTTTCCTACTATACGATCATGTATTGATCTTCTCTTATGTGTAGGGAGTTTGTTCTTCATCAACCAGTTACTCCATCTGACCTTGCTACTGTGGATATTGGGTTGACAAAACTCAACTTCCTTCCTTCCGAGAAGGCTCTGTTAACAAATAGAGTTTTTCACCTTCATTCATCCAGCTTCAGACAGTTATTAAGGTAGGATTTTCTCAAGTCACTGTAGCCCAAACTAAATTGATACAGTACAATAATCATCATGCATATACATGGTTTGGTTTACTATAGTTTCTGAACGATTTTCTGTTAATTTCTTGAAATAAACATCCTTAGCAATGGCGTGATTATGAAATACACGCCCCAGACTAGGGCGCTATTTTACAAGTCACGACCCTGCTAAGGTCGTCAATTTTAGATTTGACGCCCTGTACACAGGTGTTAATTTCATTTAATGATTAATCACCCATGTTAAGAATTGATTATCTATGAAATCATGATTCTACAATAATGCATGATCATATGTCTTCAAACCTGTTAATTTTATTGTCATGACCATACATTCGTTCTCCATGAATTCTTTATCCTGAAATTATTACTGCCCATGAAAAATCATGGTATTTCTTGAATTCACGACCTAGACTAGGTCGTCTTTCACTGGACTAACGCCCGATGCTAGGGCGTGAATTAAAAAGTAACGCCCCTTCATAGGGCGCGTTTCTGTTAAAATCCCGAACAATATATTCTGTAAAAATAAGAATTTAATGATTAACGCCCCTGACAAGGGCGCGTTTTTGATAATTTCTGAAAATTAATATGTTCTGTAAAATATTGTAAATAAAAAGACGCCTGCTACTGTAGTCGTCTCATTGCAAAGAAACGCCGCTGACCAGGGCGCGTTTTAGATAAATTACTGAATTATTGAAAATTCTGCCAAAATGGAAACATATGTAAACGCCCTTCTGTTAGGCGTTAATTACTTGAGAAATGACTATACTTAAGTCGTTATTTTCTGTAAACTGATTTTTTTATCCTGATTCTGTTAACCGATGGTTTCATATGTTATATAATATATATATCGGCACTATTCTCCACTCCGTGAGTATAGTCCCACGTTTCACGATTGTTTTAATCGATCACACTCAATTCTCATTGACATACAAGCTCTCCATTGGACATTCCGTTCCTTTGGACTAGCGAGTTAGTCATAGAGACCTCCGTAAGACTCCTCGTAGCCTTGGATTCCCTCAAGGCCGACAGAGCTGGTTGTACCCTAAAAACCCATTACACAATCTTTGCCATGTCAATCTAAAGAAACATGGTATACCGGCCCTTATGATTATACAAAGAGTATATCATAAGAAATTCTTAATGGGATGATGATATCATGCCATATCATGTCATTCTTGTAAACCTCAATTCTATGATAAGAATGAGGGTACCTTACCTTTGATATACTGTTCATGTGGACCTCAATTCTATATAAAGAATGTCCATAATGATTTGTCATGGTACCCAAGTTAAGGGAACCATATTCTACCTAGTTTTATCGATATCGTGATTATACCGTTATTATCGCCATTCTATGTCCTTTGTCATATTTTTGGACTCCATTCTGTCAAAGTTGTCATACATGTCTACAAGCTTGATTATTGAAATTCTATGTTGGCTATAAACAAGAGTGGATGTCAAAATACATGATAAATGCCTGCGCATATAGGGCCCGATCTGGTCCTGGGAGGAGCACCCGAAAGTACTTGTGCCCATGGGAGTTAAAATGATAAGGTATCTGACATTATACCAAGTACTTTACTTTCTAGATTGGACATTCCACATAAATCTTGTACTTGACTTGACATGAAATGCGTGGCCCGAAAAAGAGTAATTTACTTGCTTGATACATGATAGCCAAAATTCTTGACATGATTTGTTAAATGTACTTGCTTGAATATCTTGAGTATCTTGTTGAAAGTTCATGATTAGTTCATCTTATTCTTGATATTACATTCTCTCTATCTTGTCATTTTATGCGAGCATGCATAGCTTTATTGCATTCATGAAAGATGTAATTACTTAAACCCCTTGCTAGTACTTGAGATATAATTTCCTACTGAGCGTTCGCTCATTCCGTTTGTCCCTTACTTTTCAGGTAAGTCCGACGATGGAAGTCAATCGGATGGGGAAGGTCAAGAGTGAAAGAGCTAGAGCTTGTCCAAGTGTCATCTAGTCTTTTTCCTATTTTCTTGAGTCAACTATGTACTTTTCTTTTTATTAAACAGAGTATTGAATTTGTAATAGCCTATTAATAATAAAGATTGGGTTATCTTGCTATTTTGCGCATCTCTATCTTTGTGTCGAATACACGACCACTCTGATTGACATGATTGATATAAACTCGTCGCGCATCTCCGGGTATCTTCCGCGCTCAGGGCGTGACACAGGCTTGGCTGTGACTCGGGTCAGGGAGCGCGAGTGAGGTGCTGAGGAGCCGGGGACCCGGGCAAGAACCCCGTGTCAGGTGCTGACATGACTGAGACTCGGGGTTGAAGGCCCGAGCAAAGTGCTGAAGTAGTAACCGAAGTCCAGGGCAGAGGGCCCGTGCTGGAGGTCGGCCGAAGCTGGTCCTAGGAGATGACGCTTGTCCGGGTATAGGTAACAATCTAGGACCCCTGCGGGGGCCGGTGGTGGCGGTCCCGAGTCTAGCGCTCGGGCGGGCCACCTAAGCTGGAGCAGAGCGCGGCCCATTGACCGAACGAACAGCCAGAGGAACTGGGATTGGCTGTGAAATAGCCACTGGGATCATGCCCAGGAAGTAGGGCACTTCGATGACAGGGGCAAAGTCACCGAAAGCGATCGGCATCGCCAAGTAGCCCACCTGCGCATGGGTGGCGATGTCGATGGGGCCGTAAGTCACGACCGCCATGGTTACTGGACTGCTGGATGCTGGGAGGGTGACGATCGATGATGGTCGCCGGGCACAGTCCGGCTATTGGAACGTGAACTAGAGACTGCGGGGTTTTGTGTCCCTCCTCTACCTCTCCTGCAAGGATAGGAAAAGGGCACCATGGCTTCAGGGCTAGCACAGGCTTCTCCTCAGCAGAAAGAAGAAAGGCGGGAGATGTCCCATCGGACGTGCCAACTTGTATGTCCGCCGCGCAGTGGCTCCCTATCCCGACCCGGGAGGGGTTGGTAGAGAGGCACGCGGATTGTCGGTGACTGCGGTGAGGGAAGAAATAAAGCAATAAAGGAAAATAAGGGTGTTTAATGTATCTCGGAATATTCTCCTTCGTAGGCGTATGCCTCTCACGGCGGCACCGGGCACTCTCCTTTTATGAAAAGTCGAGATGGGTCGAATGGCACAAGGGATTTCCGGGAGTTGGTAGACGAAGACAACGGTCTATGAACGGGGTGGTTATGATGTGTGAAGAGATGAATAAGTGATCTAGAGGGGGGTGAATAGATCTACCCCAATTTAAACTAATTCTACAGTAGTTAAAAATAGTACGGAATTAAGATGTACTACTGAGAACATAAACACCAAAAGCAATCAGAATTAACAACAAGAGAATCTGAGATGAAGTAGCTGTTAATCACAGTGAATATTAAGGAAGATCAATCAACTCAGTATAGTACTAGGCGGAGGGTTGATTTAGAAAATCTCCTCACACAAAGGTCAGTTTTCCAGATAGAATTAATCCATCCTTCTGACTGAGCCAATTTTATATACCACTGAGTGATTATTCGCAATACAGGTATGAAATGAAGAGATAGCAAATATAATCAAGACAAGTCAGATGCCAATCAAATTGAGCAGATGCAGAGATGAATTAGTGCAGAAAATTTTATTGAAAATTTAAGCGACAATTGATTATCTCAGAGAACCCAAGGGCTCACCGTAGATGATCCTAAGCATCCATCCAAACACAGTAACGATAATTAATCACACAGAGGACTGATCAATTTTTAAGGTGATTCGATCTTGAACTCGAGATCTACATTTACCCCATACTCAACTGAGTAAGGATTCCGCTGCCACACAGCTTGAACACTGCTGATCCACAGCTTCGGGGATAGAATATGTAAGATCTGATAGTAAATGGATTCTTAACAGATCCTTATCGGTATTGAAGTGTGGAAAGAATCTCAAATTTAGGCTATTTTATTGGGCTTAATGGGCCTAGTTTAATGGGCTTAATCAATTTTATAAGCTTTTAGAATTCATATAAGGCATATATGCAATATCACTTATATTAAGGCCTTATTGTAATTTGAGTTTTTTTAACAAAAAAAATAATATAACAAATATTTTTTTGAGAACCCACGGTTTTCTCTCTCTCCCCTCGCCCTCTCTTTCATCCCACGCACGACCCCCCTCTCTCCTCTTGCTCTCCGGCGGTTTGATCACCCTGGGGGTTTTGCAGGGTGTGCAGGTGGTGCCTTGGTGAGCCCGGGGAATGGGCAGAGCGGTGATGTCATCGTGAAGGCGACAGTGAAGCGGGGAGGCAGGAAACCACGTGGTGAGGCATGGCGTCCCTCGTGTAGAACGGGCGTGGAACGTCACTTTTAGCTAAAACCGAGTAGGGGGATGGCTTCCTTGCTTCGTTAGGATCGTTCCCTACCCATTATCATGCTAATAGGATGGCCGTATGCATGGGAATCATCATTTATGTTTTGATGGCATGAACATTGTAATTTATGTTTTAATCCATCCATGGCCATTGTTTTTATATTTTCGGACGTATAATTGTTGTGGAATGAATGTGGGATGGTGTAAGGCAGGTTTAACAGTGTTTTCCCATCGATCTGGACCGATTGGGAAGGAACTCCATCGAATTTCCCGTATCTCGGGTCCTCTGGGCGACTAGCAGTCGTTCTAGGGACCGTTTTTAACACGGTATAAGGCGGCGAACCTTAGCAGTCTCCCCCTTGACCGTTTACAGTCTTTGGTGGTCCTTCGATTGACCATTTTATGACCTTAGCCGCCCAGTAAACGACCGCTAAGACCTTTTGACCAAGTAAAGCGGTGTACGCCTAGCGGTCTTTCACCAGACCATTTTCCATCCCTTAGCGGTCAGTCGTATGACCGTTTATGACAGGTTTTCTCCCGTTTAAAATATATGAAATATTCATGGCCTGGAGGTCATGAGGACGATCGCTTAGGCCGGGGTAGCGGTCAAACATATGACCATTTACCAGCTCTTCGCGATCCTACATTAGACCGTTTATGCCTGCAGCATGTGAATTTCATCCTGTTCATTTAATTATGCGTTTAATACTACATGTTCGCCATGTTTAAATATTTTTACAAACTATGGCATGTTTTTAGATCCCAATAGAATTAATTTTCTCTCTCCTTGTGATGGAACCACTAGTCGTAGCCCGATGACCATTTGTGTCGGCCCACCTGGGAGAGGTGGCGGGGTAGTCCCGGTGTACGGTTTGTAAGCTAGTTTTCGTGGGCCCCCTTGCTTGGCAGTAGCATCCTACTGGGGGGGGGAAAACTAGCTAGAGGCATGGCTCAAGGCATTGAGCCTGTATGTGTACACGTGGTCAGGGGCTTGGATTGACACTGACGAGTGTGACCCTGACTAGTTCTTGACCTTGGTTACTGTTACGTGTCTCACTTGCCGCATTCCAGGCTTGTGTAGATACTTGAGGCGCAGTATAAGTCGTCAGTGGACGCATCTGGTTTTCTTTCTGGTGCTCCTTTCTTTCTCCTGTCACTTGGAATTGTTGAATTGTTATTCTATTAGTAGATTATGATCCTCGAGTTTTAATTATTCGTGTGAAAATTAAATAGCATTTTAGTCATCTATCTTTAATTTATTCTCATGCATCTGAAGCTTTATTTCCTGTCATTTCTTTATGCCATTGCATGATTAACTACTTTTATATGTTTCGTTGTGAGGTAGGGATCCACGTGAACCCTGCTGAGTCTGTGTTATGAGACTCACCCTTACTTTTCAGGTGGGCCGGAGCAGCAGTCCGCAAGTTTCCCTCGCACTTTTGGCGGGAAGTCTTAGACACCAGCTGTGGTCGGTCCATTTGTCTGTCTTTTGATTTCTTTTGGCCGAGGTATGCCCCGTGTAGTTGTTTATTTTGACTCTTGTACCGTGTCGGACTTGTGATGTATGGATTTGGACTATTTTATATAAAAATATCACTCTGTTATTTTAAGTACTTCCACTTAAAATTAACATTTTATAATTGCGCGTGTAATTCCAGTTCGTTATGCACCTCCTCAACCAATCCTTCCAACCCTTACGGGGCCTCATCAGCCTCTTGGGTGGCGTCTCCGAGTTCTTGGTATCGGTTTACCGGTGTCCGGATCTCCGGGTTGTTACAGTTGGTATCAGAGCGGTGTTAGGGTGATGTATAAGGAATTGAAATTGGAATAGTCCAGAACAAGTCCATGTGTACCATCATTGCTGGCTTAGGTTGTTTTCCATGATTACTTATGATTTTCTTGTTGTGTGTTTTCTTTTAAGCTTAGATTGCAATGCCGCCTAGACGGAGAGGCCGAGGTCGTGTCCAAGTTAATGTGCCTCGAGATGTTCCTAGGGAAGAGAGCGGTACTTCACCTCCTCCTGCGAATGTTCGAGGGCAAGGCCGTGTTGACCCTGCTGTTGGTGAAGACTTAGTGCCTCAAGGTGGTCGTGGTAGAGTTTTGAAGGAGTTTCTTCTTTTCCACCCACCGACGTATGAAGGACAAGCTGATCTAGATGCGGCGAGGGTTTAGCTGGACGCGACGGAGCGTGTATTCCGTTCCATGGAGTGCACTGAAGATGAGAAGGTGATGTTAGCTACCTTTCAGTTACAGGGGGCAGCACTCGCGTGGTGGACCACGGAGTGGGAGGTGACCTTCAAGTCCCGTCCTCTTCGACTGATTACATGGAAGGAGTTCGTGGTTTCATTCGAGCGTACATATAGTCCGGCCTATCTCAGAATGGACAAAATGCACCAGTTTATGGAGTTGGTTAAGGGCGAGATGACGGTGTTGCAATATCGGAATAAATTTATGGAATTGGGTCGGTATGCTCCTCATATTCTTGCTGATGAAGGGCTGAAGGCTGAGCAATTTTTACGTGGTTTGAAGTCAGAGCTGAGGCATCCTCTAATTGCAACTAGAGTGGCAGAGTTAGATGTGGCATATCAGGCAGTAGCAGCGTTAGAACTTGATATGGCAAGATCTCAAGGGCGAACCCAAGTGGAGCTAGTGCAACATAGTGTGCAGCAGCAGCATGCTACTAGTTTAGCAAGTGTGACGGGGGTACCATCTTTTATTCCTTCTGCCAGTGGTACTTCCTCGATGAAATCCAAATTCAGGCGGATGTTCAGAAAATCCAAGAAGCAGTATGGTCAGCAAGCTTCCTCTGGTACTATGCAACAAGCAGCACCCACTTCTTTTCAGTGACAGGGATCAGTGGCCAGTCAGCCGAGACCATGTCCGAGGTGCGGCGGTAATCATTTGGGGCGACCATGCTCGATGCCCGTGGTGTATTTTAGGTGTGATCAGGTAGGACATGTGGTTCGTGGCTGTCCGATGAGGTCGAAGCAGCCTGTTACTTTTTCATAGCCACAGCACTTCAGACCTCCACCTCCACCACCATCACAGTCACAGCAATATTCACAAGCATCAGTATCGTCGTCGCAGCAGTCAACGGCAGGTGGAAAGAAGCAAAAAGGGAGAGTCACGCATATGACTCATTCTGAAGCAGTGGCGTCTCATCTTGTGGAAGGTACCATTATGATTTATGGTCATGCAACTCGTGTTTTATTTGACTCAGGTGCTTCTCATTCATTTATTTCTGAAGATTTTGTTGCCTGTATTGAGGAGCCGGCATCAAAGATGTCTTGTGAGTTACTTGTTGAATTGCCTGCTGGGGTGTTCATGCTTACACCTTTCTATCTTGATGAGACTCCTATAGTGATTGCGAATCAGCAGTTGCTAGCTAGATTATATGCATTGAAGCTAGTAGATTATGATGTTATTCTGGGCATAGATTGGTTAGAGAATTATGGAGCCGTGGTTGATTGTAAATCGAAGAAAGTTTATTTTCAGCCATCCGAGAAGGCATCATTCTATTTTCAAGGTATTCGATCTCGTTCTCCTCGCTTGTTTATTTCTGCTATTCGAGCCTGTAGATTGCTTAATACAGATTGTCAGGGATTCTTTGTTTCCGTGGTTGCTATTGAGGCACCACAGTAAGAGATAAATGATGTTCCTGTGGTTTGTGAATTTCCTGATGTGTTTCCTGATGAGTTACCAGGCTTACCCCCATAGTGAGAGATTGAGATGGTGATTGAGTTAATTCTAGGTACGACACCTTTGGCAAAGGCACCTTACCGTATGGCTCCTGCAGAATTGAAAGAATTGAGAGCACAGTTGTAAGAATTGCGGGAGAAAGCCTATATCCATCCTAGCTTTTCTCCATGGGGTGCTCCTATATTGTTTGTGAAGAAGAAAGATGGAAGCCTGAGGCTATGTATTGATTACAGATAATTAAATCAGGTGACTGTCAAGAATAAATATCCTTTGCCTAGGATTGATGATTTATTTGACCAACTTCAGTCGGCGAGTGTCTTTTCATGGATTGATCTTCGATCTGGTTATTACCAATTGAGGATTCGAGAATCTGATGTGGAGAAGACTGCCTTTAGAACGAGGTATGGTCATTATGAATTTTTGGTTATGGCATTTGAGCTAACCAATGCTCCAGCATCTTTTATGGACCTCATGCATCGTGTGTTTCATCCATATTTGGACCAGTTTGTGGTGATCCTTGTGGATGATATTTTGGTCTATTCTGCCTCCAAGGAAAAACATATTCAGCATCTTCGGGTTGTATTGCAGACTCTGCGAGATAATGAGCTCTATGCTAAATTTAGCGAATGTGAGTTTTGGCTTCGAGAAGTTCATTTTCTAGGCCATGTGATTTCTGGCGATGGAGTTGTAGTTGATCCTATTAAAATTGAAGCTGTTCTACAATGGCAGAGCCCTAAGACCGTGATAGAGATCAAAAGCTTTCTTGGTCTTGCTGGTTATTATAGGAGATTTATTCAAGATTTTACACGGATTGCCGTGCCAATGACTAAGTTGACTCGCAAAGATGTGCCATTTGTGTGGTCGGATAAGTGTGAATAGAGCTCCAATGAATTGAAAAGGCTGCTCACCACTTCTCCAATGCTTATTTTGCCTTCTGGCTCGGGTGTCTTCGTTGTGTGTACAGATGCTTCTCGAATAGGGTTGGGTGCAGTGCTTATGCAAAATGGCAAGGTTGTGGCATATGCGTCCCGACAATTAAAACAACAGGAAGAAAATTATCCTACTCATGATTTAGAGTTGGCAGCGGTGATTTTTGCATTAAAAATCTGGCGACACTACTTGTATGGTGAGAAGTTTGCGATCTTCACAGATCACCAAAGCTTGAAATATGTGTTTTCTCAGAAGGATTTGAATCTTCGTCAGCATAGGTGGATGGAGTATATGAAAGATTATGATTTTACTCTGTCTTATCAACCTGGAAAGATGAATGTGGTGGCTGATGCATTGAGCAGGAAAGTGCAAGTTAGTCATTTAATGATTCGTGAATGGAAGTTATGGGAACAGTTTCCTTGTGAGACATTCAGATTGCAAATTCCCCATGATCCGATGGTAGCCGTGTTTGCTAGTCTAGTGATGACTCCAGCTATTTACCAGCAGATCAGGGAGGCACAGCAGGCAGATTCTGAGTTATCTCGCATTGTGTTAATGCAAGATGTGGAGTTTGATGATGATTCTGTGGTCAGGTTTCGAAGAAGACTTTATGTTCCAGCTGATGATTCATTGAGAATGTTATTTTGTGTGAAGCGCATGGATCCTACTATGTTATGCATCCCGGCATCATGAAAATGTATCATAATGTGAAAAGGTAATTCTGGTGGCCAGGTATGAAGAAGGATGTAGCTGATTTTGTGTCTAAATGTTTGACATGTCAACAGGTTAAAGTCGAGCATCAAAAGCCTGGAGGAATGCTTCAACCCTTGGAGATTTCGATGTGGAAATGGGATCACATCACTATTGATTTTATTGTAGGTTTGCCTCGCACTTCTCAAGGCTATGATGGTATTTGGCTGCTAGTTGATCGTCTGACTAAGACAGTGAGAATGTTGTCGATCAAGGTGACGTGGAATGTTCAGAGATTGTCGGAGCTGTATGTTGAAAAGATTGTGCCGTTGCATGGAATTCCAATATCTATTGTGTCAGATCGTGACCCACATTTTATTTCTGGCTTATGGCAGAGCTTTCAAAAGGCGTTGGGTATAGAATTGGCATTCAGTTCAGCGTATCATCCTCAATCTAATGGTCAGTCCGAGAGGACTATTCAAACATTAGAAGATATGCTGCGATCGTGTTGTTTAGATTGGCAGGGTTTGTGGAGTCAACACTTTCCATTGGTGGAATTCTGATATAATAACAGTTATCATTCCAGTATTGATATGACTCCATATGAAGCTTTGTATGGGCATCCTTGTCATACACTGTTGGACTGGTTTAAGACTGGTGATCGACTGTTGAGAGGACCGGATATGATTCAGCAGTGTGTTGATGTGGTGCGCCTGATCAGACAGAAAATGTTGACAGCTCAAAGTCGACAGAAAAGCTATGCGGATCGGCGTAGAAGATCATTACAGTTTGAGCCCGGAGATTCTATTTTTGTGAAAATATCTCCGATGAAAGGTGTGATGGGGTTTGGGAAGCGTGGAAAGCTTAGTCCCCGGTATATTGGTCCATTTCCTATTCTGGAATGTGTGGGCCAAGTGGCTTATCGACTTTAGTTGCCATCGGCGATGCAAGCAATCCACGATGTGTTTCATGTTTCTCAGCTAAGAAAGTATATTCCTGATGCATCTCACGTGTTAGAAGATTCATTGTGGCCTGAGGTGACAGCGGATTTATCCATGCCAGAGTTTCTAATACGGATTGATGATAGTCATGAACAACGACTGAGGAATAAGGTAATCCCTCTGGTAAAGGTAGTATGGCAGTGTCACTCGGGTAATGAAGCTACTTGGGAACATGATGATGAAATGCGTCAGCAGTTTCTATTTTTATTCGTGCAAGGTATATTTCTTTCAGTTCTCTCCTTGTGCTTCCTTTTAAATTTTGAGGACATAATTTTTATTAGGAGGGAGGGACTGTAAGATCCGATAGTTAATGGATTCTTAACGGATCCTTATCGATATTGAAGTGTAGAAAGAATATCAAATTTAGGCTATTTTACTGGGCTTAATGGGCCTAGTTTAATGGGCTTAATCAATTTTATAAGCTTTTAGAATTCATATAAGGCATATATACAATATCGCTTATATTAAGGCCTTATTGTAATTTAAGTTTTTTTAACAAAAAAAATAATATAACAAATATTTTTTTGAGAACCCACGGTTCTCTCTCTCTCCCCTCACCCCCTCTTTCATCCCACGCACGACCCCCTCTCTCCTCTTGCTCTCTGGCGGTTTGATCACCCCGGGGGCTTTGCAGGGTGTGCAGGTGGTGCCTTGGCAAGCCCGGGGCGTGGGAAGAGCGGTGCTGTCATCGTGGAGACGATGGTGAAGCGTGGAGGCGGGAAACCACGTGGTGAGGTGTGGCGTCCCTCTTGTAGAACGGGCGTGGAATGGCGCTTTTAGCTAAAACCGAGTAGGGGGATGGCTTCCTTGCATCGTTAGGATCATTCCCTACCAATTATCATGCTAATAGGATGGCCGAATGCATGGGAATCGTCATTTATGTTTTGATGGCATGAACATTGTAATTTATGTTTTAATCCATCCAAGGCCATTATTTTTATGTTTTCGGACGTATAATTGTTGTGGAATGATTGTGAGATGGTGTAAGGTTGGTTTAATAGTGTTTTCCCAATGATCTAGACCGATTGGGAGGAAACTCCATCGAGTTTCCCGTATTTCGGGTCCTCGGCGACTAGCGGTCGTTCTAAGGACCGTTTTTAACACGGTATAAGGCGGCGGACCTTAGCGGTCTCCCCCTTGACCGTTTACAGTCTTTGGCGGTCCTTCGACCGACCATTTTATGACCTTAGCCGCCCAGTAAACGACCGCTAAGACCTTTTGACCAAGTAAAGTGGTGTACACCTAGCGGTCTTTGACCAGACCGTTTTCTGTCCCTTAGCAATCAGTCGTATGACCGTTTATGACCGGTTTTCTCCCGTTTAAAATATATGAAATATTCATGGCCTGGTGGTCATGAGCACGACCGCTTAGGCCGGGGTAGCGGTCAAACGTATGACTGTTTACCACCTCTTCGCGGTCCTGCATTAGACCGTTTATGCCTGTAGCATGTGAATTTCATCCTGTTCATTTAATTATGCATTTAATACTGCATGTTCGCCATGTTTAAATATTTTTACAAACTATGGCATGTTTTTAGATCCCAATAGAATTAATTTTCTCTCTCCTTGTGATGGAACCACTAGTCGTATCCCGACGACCTTTAGTGTCGGCCCACCTGGGAGAGGTGGCGGGGTAGTCCCAGTGTACGGTTTGTAAGCTAGTTTCCGTGGGCCCCCTTGCTTGGCAGTAGCGTCCTACTGGGGGGGAAAACTAGCTGGAGGCCTGGCTCAAGGCATTGAGCCTGTGTGTGCACACGTGGTCAGGGGTTTGGACTGACACTGACGAGTGTGACCCTTACTAGTTCTTGACCTTGGTTACTGTTACGTGTCTCACTTGCCGCATTCCAGGCTTGTGTAGATACTTGAGGCGCAGTATAAGTCATCAGTGGACGCGTCTGGTCTTCTTTCTGGTGCTCCTTTCTTTCTCCTGTCACTTGGAATTGTTGAATTATTATTCTATTGGTAGATTGTGATCCTCGAGGTTTAATTATTCGTGTGAAAATTAATTAGCATTTCAGTCAGCTATGTTTAATTTATTCTCATGCATCTGCAGCTTTATTTCCTATCATTTCTTTATGCCATTGCATGATTAACTACTTTTATACGTTTAGTTGCGAGGTAGGGATCCACGTGAACCCTATTGAGTCTATGTTGTGAGACTCACCCTTCCTTTTCAGGGGAGCCGGAGCAGCAGTCCACAGGTTTCCCTCGCACTTTTGGCGGGAAGTCTTAGACGCCAGCTGTGGTCGGTCCATTTGTCTGTCTTTTGGTTTCTTTTGGTCAGGGTATGCCCCGTGTAGTTGTTTATTTTGACTCTTGCACCGTGTCGGACTTGTGATGCATGGATCTGGACTATTTTATATAAATATATCACTCTGTTATTTTAAGTTGCTTCCGCTAAAAATTTCCATTTTATAATTGCACATGTAATTCCAGTTCGTTATGCACCTCCTCAACCAATCCTTCCAACCCTTATGGGGCCTCATCAGCCTCTTGGGTGGCATCTCCGAGTTCTTGGTATCGGTTTACCGATATCTGGATCTCCGGGTCGTTACAGAATCCCTACAACCGCTGATCCACAACTTTGGGGAACACGTCCCAGACCGCTGAGCCTTACAGCTTGCTTACCGAGGATCACACCTCGCTGCTGAGCATCATAGCTTGCAGTCCGAGGGTCAAACCTCGCCGCTAACTCACAGCTTGGACTCCTGATACACAACTTACAAATTGTTTCAGAAACAAACAGAAAAGATTTAAAGAAATAACGATAACCGAAAAACAATGTAGCACACTATGGAGCAATTTGACTCTGGATCTGATCCAGGAGTCAAGATGACAACTCTTCCTCTCAATCTCACTTCTCACTCAGATGAACTTCTCAAACTTACGACACTCTATTTTCTTTTCACTCCAAGTAGCAGGATCTTTCTCTCTTGATCAACTCTCTGACTTTTCTAATCTTCTAATCTGCTTCTGTCCTCTGGTTATCCTTTTTCTCTATTACTTCATCTCTCTCATCTGAGACATCCCCCTTTTTATAGGCCCAGGCTGAGTCAGGTTGTCCCCTGAGCATTTTGAATTTTGGGGATGTGGAAGACATACTCCCGTGTGAACTCGCACTTCGAGGGGCCACGTGCCAAGAATAGAGGATTTAGATGATCCACGTGGTAGGATAGTGGTTCAGCTTCTCACCTTGGATCACGTGCCTTTATTTTGGTTCACTTTAAGTTCCACATGAGATTGATGCAGACTACCTTTATGCCACCCAGGTGTTTGATCATGGATCTGGGTTGGTTCTTCCTTTCTGTCAAGAGCAAAATCAAAGATTTATGAGATTTATGAAGCATGTAATGATTTGTTAGCAAATGCAGTTTCAGTTGCTTCATGAGTTTAGGCAATTTATCTAAGTGTCTGCACAAGATTCTTCAAAAGCATCGATGCATAAAAGAGATATATCAGATTGTATAGCTAACATATGCAGCAGGTCAGAACTAGAACATCGACCTTAGTATGATACAGGTAGACCTTATGTGCCAGACAAACTGACTCTGTAATGAAGGTGCATCGACCTGTCTTTATAGTGAATGTAGAAGGTGCATCGACCTTAAGAGTGATAACATAGTAGCATCGACCCTTCTATAGCATGCATTGACCTATGCTGCAGGCGCTAGCTTACAAGCATCAACCTACGCTGTAGTTGCTAGCTCACTAGCATCGACCTTGCTGCAGTTGCAACATTACTAGCATCGACCTTTGCTACAGTCACTAGCTTACAAGCATCGACCTATGTTGCAGTCGCTAGCTCACTAACATCGACCTTTCCAAGACATGCATCGACCTATGCTGCAAACCTTCTACACATGCACCGACCTTCTAGTGCAAGACATTCTACATGTGCACCGACCATCTAGTGCAAGGCTTCTACTTGTGCACCGACCTTCTATACCTGAAAGAATGTGTGCACCGACCTTCTAGTGCATGATGGGGACATCGGGGCAAGACCGTCCGCATTTTTTTTGCATTTATATCCTTTCAGATTTGTATGTATACCCTTGTGTTATATGGGTACGCAATTGTAGGTCTTAGTGGGTTTATATGTAAAATTCCAGTAGGACCAAGCAAGGGGGCCCTCAGTCCTTTCCCATTGGTCCATGTCACTCATGTGGGGCTGGTCAACCATCCTAGGTGGCCATCTAGAAGGGTTGAATGTCAAAATGCCACATGGGTAGACAAGTGGTTAGATTAGTCCAAGGTAGGTTACCTACCTTCACCTACCAAGTCTCTTGGTCAAGGGGGCGCCCCTCTCCTCTTATTATTTTATTATTTTTGGTGTGTTAATCACACTTATTCCCAGCCATCCATTCCCCATCCCTAGATCCAAGGGTGTAGAATGGGTTTGATACATGGCATATAAAAGGTTGTATTTTCCATTTGTTAGCATTAATGAAGAGAAAATTGTTGGAAAATCAAGAGTGCTTCTTGTGCCCCTCCCCTCTCCCCTGGTGTTCATCTCCTCCAACCCCCAATTCTAGAGTGGTTTCATCTCTATCCCCTCCCCTCAATCTCTGGTTGTGATCTGTGCCGCCGCCGCAGCCGTTCGTGCCGCCATCGGACCGCCATCGAGCCACCGTCGAAGTTCTGTCTTCAGCCAACAGCAGCCCCTTCCACGAAATCCTGCAGTCTGCCCTGAGTTCTTCTTGATCTGAAAATTTTGTGGTGTGTTCCTATCTTCAATCCCCACCACCACAAAAAAATCCCGTCCAAATTCCATCATTTACTATTTTTCACATTTCGTGTGTTTCTGTTTCCCAGTTCTATCCAGTTTCAGATCTGTGTGATAGCACCCCTGTAATCCCCTCCTCCGACCATCTTGTTGATTTTTCCAAACCCTCCCAATTTTACTGGGAGTTCTGTCCACCGTCCCCTCACTCCATGAATTTTACTGATTTTTGATCAGCCTTCCATCCATTTTTCAAAATTCAATCTCAGAGCAAGCTATAGTGCTGTCCACCTATTTCCAGATCCGACCTTTATCCAGTGCAAAAATCATATCAATTCGTAGCCACCTCCAATCAGTCCACACAAAATATTTCCATCTTCCTTGTTCAAAATCCTATAACTTTTGTGAAGATCTCAGGAGCTGAATCGGACATCTACCTCACAGTCAACGGCAGTTCTCAGACAAGTTCCCTGCTAATCTGAGAGTTCGGCTACTGTACAATAGGAATTCAAAAATTCAATAGAGCCCATATCCGTGCAGATCTAGGTCCGATCTCCAGGCCTAGATTTAAGTAATTCCAGAGAGCTTTCCAACGGCGTCAGTTTCGTGTCGATCGGACATCAGGGCTGATCGTAGCGTCCGTTCTCGCCGGAGCGCACGCCTGAAAATAGAACCGGCAGATCCGTGGCCGGTTATTTCAACCGGTGCCGATCGGAGCTGCCCGGCCTCCTGCCAGCGAACCAGCGCGCCTCCATCCTTGGAAGCACCCCTCCAGGTGTCCCCACCACAGTGGTGCCACCCCGGTCCCAAACGGTCCCTCCGGGCAGCACGTGGGCCCCACGTCACAAGTTCGGGTGCTGCCAAAGAGACGCGAGAAGCCGCCCGTCAACCCGAATTCGGTCCTCCCGGGCCCATTTGTGTAGCCCTTTACCTCCCTGCGTGGAGTGAGTCGTGAGTCATTGCTGTCATTATTGTGTATTAATTGTTCCGGGAGCACAGTTTTCGGCCGGGTCCGTCTTCCCCACGCCGGGAGCGTGGAGGTATCGTATTCGCTCCTTGCTTGGCATTTCGCTTATTTCCATATATGCTTTATATGCTGCTGCTAGAGAGTATGTTTTAGGACCTAGCTTGCTATATATTTTCATATCACCGTTACTGCGAGAGAGAGAGCGAAGCCGTCCCGTGACCCGATCCGGGCACGAAAGTGCGAATTGACCACCCTGGCTCTTGCCGGTTTCTTAACCGTGCACGTCTGACGCTTCCCTCGTTAAGAGACAATCACGAGCTCACCTAGAGTCCAAGGACTGCATTCCTCATTCGAGTCGTGTCCGTGGTCTCGTCCCGCATCAGTTTGGTATCAGAGCGAGGTTGAGTCTAGGGTGTCAAAAAAAAGTGTCATTTAAGTCTAAGTGTCTAAGTCGGTCTAGGTGTCTCAAGTCTATGTCGGTCCTAGGAGTTGCATTTGCATATCATTAGTCGGTATATAAAAAGGTGTTGTCCGAATGTTAGGCTACGCCTATCGGGAAGGTCACACACTTGCGCGAGTGATCTTCGGATCGATTAACTCCGCCCCGTACCGAGTCTTGGTGTCTTGTCCTTAGTGTGCATGCATCCCAACCTTGCATAGTCAGTCTAGTGTCTTATCCGAATGGCCTTGCATATCCATTCCTAGGGATCCATTCCCACATTTTGGCAAATATGGCCAACCCATGCCGACCCGTCCAAGGCGATAGGTCCGTGTCCAAGTACATTCGGGACTATCATAAGTATTGGTTGGAATATGGCTTGGGAGAGGAGAGCACCACGGCCGCATTTCAGTTTCGGAAAGGTTTACGGCTTTACTTTCGAATCCAATGTCTTGTCCGCGATGCATTCTCTCTGGCGCAGTCCTATAAGGTCGCTCTGGAGGTCGAGCCATTTGAGTCTCCATTTAATGACGACCTATAGCGAGCCGATGCTGCCCTGGCTGCCCTTCGGCAAACATCTAACTCCCAACCGAGTCCCGAGCCGATCGGACTGCCTACCCCATTGCCTTCACCACCCGTGCGTGTTCCGTTACCACCCTTACCTTACGATCCTCATCCGGAGCCATCATATTGGGAGTCACCTCACCCCGAGCCACCCGTGTTTCTTATGGGGACGCTATACATAGCTGAGCCAATTCTTAGATGGCTCAAAGATGGCTTGGTCCCACTTCCTTACCCCTCCATGGACCCCACCTTACCTTTAGTGCCGGTCAACTCATTCCATACCATATTTCGATCTAGTCACCATGTTGATACGTTGGACGATCTTGTCATGTGATTAGATTCACAATGGAAGTTGACGCATCTTTTAGCCCGAGGCTTTGACCAACCCGCTAGTCTTAGCTTCACCCATCCGGCCTTCGGGTCCATTACCTCCGAATGCACCGTGGGTTGTGTCAACACGGAGGTTCTTCTACTTCTCCCGCTACCGGACGAGCCCGAATTTACACCCTTTTATCCGAGAGAGGAATCATACTTCTTGCCTACGATCCCCGTCCCACCCGTCACAATTCAAGAAGGTGACTATCCACACCTTCAAAACTTCTACACGTGGGACCGTGACTTGTGGGAACCCACCACAAGGGGTCATACCTTCTTTCATCCCTTTGACCCACTCTCTAGTGGATCCTTAGACCCTCCATATATACTTCACTTCTTAGAGGGATTCCACTATCACACTCCTACCCCACGGGCCGGGTCATCTACGCCCACCAAGCCCGTACACCTACAAGATACACCATCATCTAGGGGTAATACTCCTGGTCCTCCCACATCCACATCCCATATGCATGCATGGCCCACCTTAGGAGGTCTAGGATTTTCGCATGATGTCAACCACCGGTTACATCAGATGCATGCATGGCATACGTTCGGGTGTCCTCGTCCGCCGTCACCCATGTACGGTTCGGACTAACATTAGGTGTGTCTAGGGTCATAGATGAGTTGGTGTGCTTTTTCTTTGTGTGGTATGTCTGTCTGCATGTGTCTTGTGCAAGCTCGTTGTCATTCTCTTATGAGTAAGAGGCGATTGGACTCGCTCGATGAGTATGGGATCGGTTCTATATCTACACCCGGATCTAGTCACCTACAGGGACTCAGCGGTGATTCCTAGTGAGTCTTCGAGCCACCACCTCCCCTTTTGAGAGTGCCCCATCCGGAGTGTCCACCTTTAGCCCATAGCAGTTCGTGCATATCGAGTATATATGGAATGAGCAGGTGATGGTCACTTGGAGTGGAGCATACCTGCGTTACTTGGCACAGTGACGGATCCGCCGGAGTATTCGAGCATCCATACCCCTACTCGACGGGGTCGAGTTCCTCCCACCCGGGGAGAATTGATGGGGACATCGAGGTAAGACCGTCCGCATTTTATTTGCATTTATGTCATTTCATATTTGTATGTATACCCTTGTGTTATATGGGTACGCAATTGTAGGTCTTAGTAGGTTTATATGTAAAATTCTAGTAGGACCAAGCAAGGGGGCCCTCAGCCCTTTCCCATTGGTCCATGTCACTCATGTGGGGCTGGTCAACCATCCTAGGTGGCCATCTAGAAGGGTTGAATGCCAAAATGCCACATGGGTAGACAAGTGGTTAGATTAGTCCAAGGTAGGTTACCTACCTTCACCTACCAAGTCTCTTGGTCAAGGGGGCGCCCCTCTCCTCTTATTATTTTATTATTTTTGGTGTGTTAATCACACTTAATCTCAGCCATCCATTCCTCATCCCTAGATCCAAGGGTGTAGAATGGGTTTGATACATGGCATATAAAAGGTTGTATTTTCCATTTGTTAGCATTAATGAAGAGAAAATTGTTGGAAAATCAAGAGTACTTCTTGTGCCCCTCCCCTCTCCCCTGGTGTTCATCTCCTCCAACCCCAAATTCTAGAGTGGTTTCATCTCTATCCCTCCCCTCAATCTCTGGTTGTGATCTGTGCCGCCGCCGCCGCCGTTCGTGCCGCCATCGGACCGCCATCGAGCCACCGTCGAAGTTCTGTCTTCAGCCAATAGCAGCCCCTTCCACGACATCCTGCAGTTTGCCCTGTGTTCTTCTTGATCTGAAACTTTTATGGTGTGTTCCTATCTTCAATCCCCACCACCACAAAAAACATCCCATCCAAATTCCATCATTTACTATTTTTCACATTTCGTGTGTTTCTGTTTCCCAGTTCTATCCAGTTTCAGATTTGTGTGATAGCACCCCTGTAATCCCCGTTGATTTTTACAAACCCTCCCAATTTTATTGGGAGTTCTTTCCACCGTCCCCTCACTCCATGAATTTTCCTGATTTTTGATCAGCCTTCCATCCATTTTTCAAAATTCATTCTCAGAGCTAGCTACAGTGCTATCCACCTGTTTCCAGATCCGACCTCTGTCCAGTGAAAAAATCATATCAATTCGTACCCACCTCCAATCAATCCACAAAAAATATTTCCATCTTCCTTGTTCAAACTCCTATAACTTTTGTGAAGATCTCAGGAGCTGAATCGGACATCTACCTCGTGATCAACGGCCGTTCTCAGACATGTTCCCTGCTAATCCGAGAGTTCGGCTACTGTACAATAGGAATTCAAAAATTCAATAAAGCCCAGATCCGTGCAGATCCAGGTCCGATCTCCAGGCCTAGGTTGAAGTCCTTCCAGAGAGCTTTCCAACGGCGCCAGTTTCGTGTCGATCCGACATCGGGGCTGATCGCAGCGTCCGTTCTCGCAGGAGCGCGCGCCTAAAAATAGAACCGGCAGATCCGTGGCCGGTTATTCCGACCGGTGCCGATCGGAGCCGCCCGGCCTCTAGTCGGTGAACCAGCATGCCTACATCCTTGGGAGCACCCCTCCAGGTGTCCCCACTATAGTGGTGCCGCCCCGGTCCCACACGGTCCCTCCGGACAGCACGTGGGCCCCACAGTCACAAGTTCGGGTGCTGCCGAAGAGACGCGAGAAGCCGCCCGTCAACCCGAATTCGGTCCTCTCGGGCCCATTTGTGTAGCCCTTTACCTCCCTGCTTGGAGTGGACAATGAGTCATTGCTGTCATTATTGTGTATTAATTGTTCCGGGAGCACAGTTTTCGGCCGGGTCCATTTTCCCCACGCCGGGAGCGTGGAGGTATCATATTCGCTCCTTGCTTGGCATTTCGCTTATTTCCATATATACTTTATATGTCACTGCTAGAGAGCATGTTTTAGGATCTAGCTTGCCATAAATTTTCATATCACCGCTGCTGCGAGAGAGAGAGCAAAGCCGTCCCGTGACCCGATCCGGGCACAAAAGTGCGAATTGACCACCCTAGCTCTTGCCGGTTTCTCAACCGTGCACGTCCGACGCTTCCCTCGTTAAGGGACAATCACGAGCTCACCTAGAGTCCGAGGACTGCATTCCTCATTCGAGTCGTGTCCGTGATCTCGTCCCGTATCAGTGCAAGGCTTCTACATGTGCACCGACCTTCTATACTAGAAAGAATATGTGCACCGACCTGATATACAATGATGTAGATGTGCACTGACCTTATGTTCAATGCAGTACAGGGATGCATCGACCTATCAGTACTGGAGTAAATGTATGCATTGACCTGATAGACTATAAAGTGAATGTGCACCAACCTTAAAGACTTATATGCAAATGTGCATCGACCTTTCAATGCAACAATGTGCAAGTGTGCACCGACCTTATATGAACAAAAACTTATTCTGACTATAGGGAAGACTTTAAAATAACAATGTTGCCTGAGTCAAAATAAGGTCAACCATATTATTGTCAGCATCAAAATTGAACATCAAATTCAAAGGAGACACAACATTCTCCCCCTTTTTGATG
The DNA here is from genome assembly GCA_022559845.1 of Amorphophallus konjac. Taxonomy (NCBI): domain Eukaryota; kingdom Viridiplantae; phylum Streptophyta; class Magnoliopsida; order Alismatales; family Araceae; genus Amorphophallus; species Amorphophallus konjac. Next base: position 328,082,931 of record CM040122.1, on the reverse strand, counting down.
ATGGCAACATTATTATGTTTTGATGGCAACACATATTATATTATGAGTCAGAATATGCAAAGATCACAGTCAAGTGCAGTAGAAAACAGACATGCATAGACGCAGACAGTCAAACAAGATAATTTCTCCCTCTTTGCCAGTCTCTCCCCCTTTGACATTCAGCCTAGCCATCAATCTCCCCCTTTGCAGTCGCTAGCTATCAAAAACTCTCCCCATTTGCCACCATCAAACAAGGAATGGATATAGACAACGGGATTTTATTAGTGATGTGACAAACAAGGATATAACAATTGTAGGAGAGATCTCATTGACAAACTGATTTATCTTTCATTAATCAAGCATACATAGCTCAAATTCTTCAGTTATAAGATTCTATAAAATGCATTCGTGATAGAATTCTAGTTTACCAAAAATAAAGGTTAGAGTTTAGCAACTGTGCACTCTAAAAAAGTTTGCATTAACCCTTAATAGCAATGAACCTGAACCATATGAAACATGAAGGATTTAATCTTACTCATCCAAAAATTAGTGAAATTCTTTAAGAGTGACTATGATATGTATTGAGATTAAACAATTTGACAGTTTTGATTAGGGTTACAGCAAATTTTTTCTTTTCCTTTTTGTTTGAAGAGTTCAGAATAGTTAGGTATAATTCATGCCTTTTGACGTAAGGGTACACGTTGATTAGATGCCAGTCCCCCTAGTTACTTAGCAGAATTTACCATTCTGTTTCAAGTATCAAAATATTAGGAGTAGTTTGCACCTTTTTGCATAAGGGTAGACGTTGATTAGACACCAGTACCCCTAGAGACTCAGTGAAAATATTTTGCTTTGACTTTTGAACAGAGATAACTTGAAGCACTTCATGACATAAGTTTTTCTCCATTACTTTGATGAAGTACCCGTTTCTCAATGCAATCAATCAATGCTCTGCCTACAATTATTTTGATTCATTCTTATGACATAGCTGCCCTTTGATTTTAGAAAGACTTGTTTAAAAACAATACACACTCTAAGTTTCTCAACCAAGAAATCATTAATTCAAGAACTTTCAGAATCTGGAAGACTTTACCAATCATGACATGAGAGAAATGGTTGAGAGCCATTAATTATGATCAACATTCTAGTTCATGGAGTTCAGTCTTTAGACTCTAAAATTTATTAAGCTTGAACCATCAGTTCATTCATGGAGCGTAACAGATTTTTATAAGAGAAGATTAATGAACTGATTATCAGTTTGTCATTATTTCAGAGTCAGAAAGTACAGAAACTTTTTCAAGAGATTGATATCAAGAGATGAAAAGTAATGAGTTACTGAGATTTTAGAAGTGATGTGAACATCTGAGATTTTCAAGATGAGAACATCTGTTGATCAGAAGGATAGAGTCAAGGTTGCAACTGGGTGGTGACTTTGGTGTAGGTAACAACCTGGACATGATCTAACTTCAAATTATTCTGAACTCCCCCTGACAACATGCACAAGAAAAGAATGTAAGCAGTTACTCCCCTTGTCTATGTGCATAATTATTGGACACAACATTTGTGACTTATGAACAAATAATGAAATGCAAGACACAGACAAAATCTTGACTCATGGTACTTGGAGGAGGATAAGCCTCTACACATGGTGTGGGTTTCCAAACAAAAGATATCTACCCTTATCCCAGCAACCCATTTGATATACCCATAAGATCAAGATGGACACAATGCAAGATTTTTCTACAATGATAACTACCGATACCATGTGTTAGACATAATCACAGACATATGAAACATCATAGATAAAGCATTTATTCCAGACAAGAATGAACTTAAGAAGTCAATCATCATGTTGAAATTTACATAAACCTAGTTCTCTCCTTAATAATTTAAACCTTTCATTCCCAAGAGGTTTAGTAAAAATATCAACAATTTGATTTTCTATTTCTACATAATTCAGCTCAATTTCATTCTTACTTATTTCATCTCTCAAGAAGTGGTGTTTTATTTCAATATGCTTAGTCCTAGAGTGATGAACATGATTTTTAGTCAAGGAAATAGCACCGGTATTATCACATAGATTAGGAATACACCTTAATTTTATGTGATAGTCTATGAGCTGGTTTTTTATCCAGAGCACTTGGGCTGCACAATTTCCTACTGCAACATACTCAGCCTCAGCAGTGGAGAGAGCAACTGTGTGTTGCTTCTTAGATGCCCAAGACACTAGACAACCACTTAGATATTGACAATATCCACTAGTGCTTTTTCTATCTATCCTACACCCTGCATAGTCTGCATCAGTATAAGCTACAAGTTCAAACTCACACCTAGCAGGATACCACAGTCCTAAGTCAAGGGTGCCTGATAGATATCTAAAAATCTTCTTTACAGCACACATGTAAGATTCCTTAGGACAAGCCTGAAATCTAGCACATAAACATATTAAAAATTGTATATCTGGTCGAGATATAGTAAGATACAAAAGAGATCCGATCATACCTCTGTATTGTTTGGTATCAACCAATTTACCTTTTGGGTCAGCATCAAGACTAGTTGATGTGCCCATAGGTGCAGTGATCTCTTTGAGGTTTTCCAGCTGGAATTTCTTCAATAGATCCTTGATATATTTGGACTGGGTGATGAAGCTTCCTTCTGAAGTTTGATTAACATGCAATCCAAGGAAAAACTTCAGTTCTCCCATTAAGCTCATTTCAAATTCATCAGTCATTAATTTATAAAATTCCTCACACATAGATTAGTTAACCCAAACACTATGTCATCTACATAGATTTGAACAACAAGTATATCTTTATTATTTACCTTGGTAAATAGAGTCTGGTCAACCTCACCTCTTGAATATCCTTTACCTGTGAGGAAAGAGCTCAACCTATCATACCAGGCCCTGGGAGCTTGCTTCAGTCCATATAGTGCCTTATCTAACTTATACGCATGATCAGGAAGGTCAGTGCATTCAAATCCAGGTGGTTGTTTTACAAAAACATCCTCTTTTATTAAACCATTTAAGAAAGTAGATTTTACATCCATCTGCTAAAGTTTTATACCTAGGCTGCAAGCAAAAGCTAGAAGAATCCTAATGGCTTCTAATCTAGCTACTGGGGCAAAAGATTCCTCAAAGTCAACCCCAAATGTCTGATTATACCCCTGTGCTACCAGCCTGCCCTTATTTCTGACCACCTTTCCCTGCTCATCAGTTTTATTTCTAAAAACCCATTTAGTGCCTATAACTGAGCCATGTAAGGGTTTAGGAACTAGGTGCCATACCTTGTTCCTTTCAAATTGATTCAATTCATCATGCATGGCATTGATCCAATGCACATCCTTTAGGGCACATTCTATGTTCTTGGGTTCAACTTGTGAAACAAGTGCAAATGAGTTCAGTTCATTTTCTATCATGAAGTGTGATCTAGTCCTAGGGAGTTCATTCAGGTTACCAATTACACTCTCTAAAGGATGATCTCTACGAACTCTAATGTTGGTAAGCTGATTACCTGAATTTTCAATTATCTCCCCCTGAACTCCAGATCCTTCAGTCTCACCTTCTACAACTAGTTCTGCATCCTGCTCTTCTTTATTCTCAAGGATTTGTCCATATGTTTTGTCCCTATAGAAGCCAGTTTCAGGTTTATTAAAGAATTCATCAAAGATAATGTGTGGTGATTCCTCAATAGTTTGAGAATTAATGTTGTAGATTCTATAAGTTCTAGACTTTTCAGAATAACCTAGAAAAATTTCAAGTTCACTTATAAGTTTAAATTTATCAAGGTCTCTTTTAGAGTTAACATGGATAAAACATTTACAACTAAAAACCTTGAAATGTGCTAGTGAAGGTTTCTTACCTTTAAGTAACTCATAGGGAGTCTTTTGAGTAAAAGATCTTACCAGGGCTCTGTTGATAATGTAACAGGAGGTATTCACTGCTTCAGCCCAAAACCTTCTAGGTAAATTGCCTTCAACTAGCATAGTCTGAGCCATCTCCACCAAGGTTCTTTTCCTCCTTTCTACCACTCCATTCAGCTCTAGTGTCCTTGGTGAAGAGAATCTATGGTTGATTCCATTTTCCTTGTAAAATTCATCAAACTATAAGTTTTCAAACTCACCACCATGGTCAGATAGAATAGTAGAAATACACTGCTCACCAGTCTATTTTATTCTATGGTAAAATTCCTAAAAATTTTCAAATGCATTATTTTTGTGAGATAAGAAGAATACCCAAGTAAATCTAGAGAAGTCATCTACCAAAATATATCCATATCTTCTATCAGATAAGCTAGCAGATCTAGTAGGACCAAACAGGTCCATATGAATCAGTTCAAAAGGTTTGGAAGATAAGTTCTTAATTCTGGATTTAAATGATTTTCTAGTCTGCTTGCACTGGGTACAAGCCTCACAGATTTTATTGTATCTCTTAAAAGACATTTCAAGAAGACCTCTAACCATGCTATATTTATTCAACTTATGCAACACATTATAACTGGCATGACCTAGCCTACGATGCCAAAGGCAAGCTAAGTCATCCTTATTAACAGTGAGACACAAATTAGTGTGTGTTGCATCATCTAAATCTACCATATAGATGTTATTGACTCTTCTGCCAGTGAATTTCACAGTTTCAGATTTGGGTTCAAAAATATTATATGCAAGTGAGTCAAAAACAATCTTATGGCCTTTATCACATAACTGACTAATACTAATCAGATTGTAGGTAAGGCCTTCAACTAATAAAACCTCATCAATACAACCTAAAGAGCACTTACCAACTTTACCTGATCCAATTATTTTTCCTTTGGTATTACCTCCGAAGGTAACATGACCAGCATCCTTCTCTACCAGCATGCAAAACTTTCCTTTGCCCCCAGTCATGTGCCTGGAACAGCCACTGTCAAGGTACCATCTGTTGTGATTGGCTGCCAGGCATACCTGCATATTGAATCAAGTAGAAGATTTTGGAACCCAAGATTGTTTGGGCCCCACAACAGTAGTTAAGTCATGCAGACAGGACAACAATTGTTTTCATATCCACATTTGTTTGTGTGATTTGACTTGAATTGTGGATTTATTAGCTTTCAGATCTTCCTGTCTTTTCTTGCCACCTTGAGTTTTTATTTTCGTTTTCTTTGGTGTGGCATTTTTGTTCTTAACATAGTGAGAATCTTTATGCCAGTTATTAGTCAATTTGGCATTGAAAGAAGTGTTTGCACTGTAGACCCTAGACTAACCAGACATAGGATGGATAGGGCCATATGAGTTCTGGTTTCTGAAGGTTCTGAACCTAGGTTGCACAGATACAGTCCAGTGATAAGGTTGATGTACCTGACCAGTGTATGAGTTAAGATCATTCTGCTGCACTGACCTCATATAGAGGCTGCCTCGACCTTTCCAACCAACAGTATAACGATAGGAATTATGGTGTGATGGATAGGTCGGTGCACTATAATAGTAGCATCGACTTGAGGTGCCCCTGCTCTGACTTTGGTTTCTAAAGGACTTGAACCCAGAAGGAATGTGTGTCGGTGCAGGTTAGTTGTTGCATCAACCTTTCTGTTGAGGCTGGGTTACCTTGGTTTTGGGGGTTTCTTGGACTTGGGCTCTGGCTACTTGCCCCCTAACCTGTCCCTTAGCCAGAGGTGCAGTAGTGTGTGTGTAGGATCCACTAGACACCTTTACCTTCTCTTTGCCCTTGTTCTTGGCATTAGACTTGTTATGATCATTAGAATTTTTATTGGTGTTTTCTTCACATTTCATTTTTATTAAAGGTTTGGGTTTAGATGTTCCTTTTTCAGAGACAAAAGAAATAGTCTTCACATCAAACCTTTTCTTATTTGTTGGGTTAAAACCCAATCCTTCCCTTCTAAAGTTCACCTTTGTTCCTAAAATGGCATTCAGATGTTCAGTTCCTTGTGTCATGCGTTCAAGGGAATGTTGTTTATCCTCATTTTCTTTTTCTAAATTTTCAATTGTCTTTTTTAATTCTGTATTCACACCATTAATGGCATCATATTTTTCATTTGTAATTTTGGTTTCTTCCTCAAATTTTTGCATTCTGATTTTTAATTCATCAATGGTGTTTTTCAAGTGATCATTTTCATACCTTAGTTCTTTCAACATAGTCTTGTATTCATCTGTTTCAGCAAGAGAATTTTTTAAATCAGAATTTTCTTTCTCTAAACATGTAATCCTGTCATTTAACGAAGTATCATGAACAAGAGAGTTCATTTTCTTTTTAAGATGTTTGTTCTCCTTACGCACATCATCATATTTATCTAAGATTTTAGCATATGCATCTTCCCAATCACTATGAGTGTAATTTTCAAAAGGAGAACTTACATCATCATCTGTTTTCCCTTCCTCCTCTCTTATGGCCATCAGACAGAGCTTGTCTTCTTCCTCGCTATCAGATGTTTTGCTCTAACTGCCTTCATCTTCATCGCTCCAGGTACTTATCATAGCTTTTCCTTTCTTGTCCTTCCACTTGGGTTGTTTCTCCTTCTGCAGCTCAGGACAATCAGCCTTTAAGTGCCCTGCTTTCTTGCAATTATAGAAAACGATACCATTAGATTTCTTAACAGTATCGGACTTGTATTATGACTGCTTCTTACCTGGGAAATACTTTCTTCTGAACCCTTTTCCTTCCTTACTCAAGAACTTCTTAAATTTTTTAGTAAACATAGCAAATTCATCTGGGTCTTCGTCTGAACTAGAGGAACTATGCTCACTTGACGACCCTTTGCTACTAGAAGTCACTTTAAGTGCTAGGGGTTTTTTCTTCTTATCAGAATCATCGACCCTCTTGAGATTCAGCTCATATGTCACGAGAGAACCAATGAGATCATCAATAGTGGTAGTAGCTAGGTTCCTAGACTCTTCCATAACCGTGGCCTTGGTATGCCAAATAGGTGTCAGGGACCTAAGAATTTTTCTAACAATTTCATACTCACTGTAAACCTTTCCTAGACTTCTCAAGCCATTAGTCAGAACCATCAGTCTGGCGTACATCTCAGATATAGACTCGTCAAGTTTCATCTTAAAAGCTTCATATTCTGAGACTAACATACTAGCCTTGGTGTGATGGGGACATGAAAGCAAGACCACTAACTTTTTCTATTTACATTTATATCCTTGAGTCAATTGTATGGCAATTATAAGCCAATGTGTTAGTCCTTAGGAATTAGTGGGTTTTTGTGTAAAAGGCCACGTAGGCCCGGTGGGATCCCCACCCTCTCTCTCATTGGGCCAAGTGGCATCTTAGGCCCATAGGGGGCTGGTCCATGGTCCAAGTTGGACTTGGACCAAGCCAATTCCAACTTGGCCTAGTGGAAGGGGGCGCCCCCTCTCTTGTGCCATATGGGGGAATTAAATATTCCCCCAATTTCCCCCTTTTACCATTGTTTATGTTTGTATTAATTTAACCACATGGGAGAAGATTATTCTATCCTTTAATTGCCCCACCCTAACCCTAGATGTGGGGTTAATTAGGTATTTTAGTTAGAGTTATATATACCCTTGTTTTTTGTGATTTCCAAAAAATTAATGCAAGAAAAATTGGATTTTCTCCAAGGAGCCATGGGCGCCCCTCTCTCCTCTCTCTCCCTTGCAGCTAGGTTGCTATGATTTCTATGGTGTGAAGCCATAATCTTGGTGGATTCCAAGATCTATCTCCTCCCCTGGGTGTGAAGCTTAGCCACCGCCGCCGCAACCTCCGTTCGTGCCGCCGTTGAGCCGCCACAATCGAACCTTCAACCTGCTGTCCAAGATTTTGAGATCTAGGACAGAAGCTTAAAGATTAGGTTGGTTCTCCCAATCCATTTGTCTGATCGACCTCAAAATTTGAGGGTTTGTTCCCCCTGTCATCCCCCACCTCCAGTTAAATTTTCAGGCCAATCAGCCTATGTTTGCTATTTTTCCCAGTCTTTTAGTTCCACCCTTGACAGTCTACTAATTTGCAGAACTGCGGGATATTACCCTGTTCTTTTATTTTTCCCACCCCCTAAACCACGTCAGAAAAATCCCAAAATATTTATGTGTCATCATCACATTCGCTCGTCCACCCATAAAATTCTCAGAGTCTAGATCCATCGTTTTCCTTTTGGTCAAAATTTATTTTCAGGCAGATCTCATTCTGTCATGTGAGATGTGGATTCTGATCCAGAAAAGTTTGTGGAGCTCAAAGTTTTTCATTTCTAATCCGTTTACTGGATGGTTGTGAAATTAATATATGTTGTAGCCCTTTGAGTCGTCTTTCCAACGGCACCAATTTCGCTCCAATCCGCCTCTAGATCTAGGCGAAACAATTGTTTTCGTGGAGGCGCGCAAACCTGTTCTGTGAACAGGCCAGCAGAGGCAGCCACCGGTTAATTCATCCGAAATTACGCCGGCTCAGAATCAGCCACCGCCGACTTCAGAGATCAAAGAGGAGCATTCCATCGGCGTCCCAACCAACCGCCTCAACCAGAAGTCAACCGAAAGCCGCCGTCCCAGCAGCCGAGTTCGCTTGCTGTCCAGCGAGTCGGAATATTGCCGAGTCGGACCAGCAGCCCGCCTCCGGCCCGAAAGCCCTTCCAGCTTGCTGCCCGTCAACCCGAGCTCGATACTCCCGAGTCCCACGTGTAGCCCTATACCTCCCTGCGTGGAGTGGGCATAAAATTCACTATTGTAACTATTGTTTAATTACTGTATCGGGAGTACGAGTCTTGGCCGGGGTCGTCTTCCCCACGTCCAGAGCGTGGGGATATCGTGTCCGCTCCCCGCTTTGGCATTTGCTTTCCTCGTATATATTCATATGCCGCTGCAAGAGTGATAGAAAATTAGCTCGTTCAATTTTAATCACCGCTGCGAGAGTGAGTGCGAGACCCGTCCCGTGACTCATTCCGAGCACAAGAGTGAGTTGACCACCCTGACTCATTGCTAGTTTCTCAACCACGCACATCCGCATGCTTCCCTCGCTAGGGACGAGTCGCGAGTTTGCCTAGAGTCCAAGGTTTGCTTTCGAATTGGCATCGAGTCGTGTCCCGTCCCGCATCAAATTGGGTATCAGAGTGGGGTTGAGTCTAGGGTAGTTTGTCTTAGGTTGCATTTCATTCCGATACCCGGTATATCAAAAGGTGTCTCTGGAATGATAGGTTACGCCTATTGGGAAGGTAGCACACTTGCGTGAGTGTGATCTTCGGATCAAACCTCCGCCAAGTACCGGATAATTGTTGAGTCTAGGTTTGTAGTCTACTCTGCATTCCAACTTTGTATTGTTCTTTTAGGGTCGTGTCTAGGTCCTTGAGTTTTAGCCCCTGGTTCCTTAGAGTCTTGCATTAGTTTTGCATTAAAAAAAAGAAAAAAAAAAGGAAAAGTCTCTTGTAGTTTGTTCCATTGCATGCCCACTCATAGGGGGAACCAATTTCCATCTATTTGCAACTATGGCCAACCCCTGCGCCCAAGTCCTAAGGCATCCCTCCTTGGTTAAAACTATGCACACCCTCGTGGATAGGATAGATAGGTTTGACCGAGACACACGGGAACATTTTTGTTGTGCATAGGGTAGGCTTAAAGCCATGGAGGATAGGATGGATGCTTCCGACCAATCTGTCCAAGGTCTGGTCAGATGAGTCACCACCCTAGAGAAAGTCCCAATTAGTCTTGTCCAATGCAACAAGTATGTGTCTGAGTATATTAGAGAATTTGATGAGTACCTGTTGGGATGTGGAGTTGGAGAGGAGAGCACTACGACAGCATTGTGCTTCCGAAAAGGTTTGCAGCTTCACTACTATTATGAATTGTTTCACTGCAATGTGACCACTCTGGAGCAAGCTTATCAGGTCGCTCTAGAGGTTGAGCCATTCGAGTCAAGGTTTGAGTCTGCCCTACGGCAGACATCTACCTTTCAGCAGGCTGTCGAGCCGGTCGGACGGCCACACGAGTCCACGAGGCATGATGCTCCTGCCCCAAGGCCTCACCCGCCCCTACTGGGGAACCCGTTCCCTCGCTCACAAACTCCCAAACTTGCACCACCTCAGCCACCCACCCCTACAATCCACTCACCATCATCCTTAGATCCCCATTCTGAGTTGTTCCTACCACTTGAGGGCCATTTGGTTATTGGAGAGCCTTTAGCTAGCTGGTTAATAAGGGCCTAAGTCTGGAAGCTCCAATCCCATGTTACCCATCCATGGAACCAACACTCCCAATAGTACCCATTAACTCCTTTCACACCACTTTCCAGTCCTTCTGCTTTGTAGAAAATGTGAAGGATCTTCTTAGGAGTTTAGATTGTCAATGGGAGTCGACATGTATGTTGGCCTTAGGGTCTGACCAACCCTATAATCATAGCTTCATGCTCCCTGCTTTGGGGTCCATTACCTCGGTGTACACCATGGGTCATATCACCTCCGAGGTCCTGTTGTTCTTTCCCATACCCGATGAGCTTGACTTTGTCCCCTCTTACGGTGTTACCGTCCCGAGGGAGGACCCTTATTTTCTCCGTGAGCCCCTTGTCCCATCGACCATCATAAATGAAGGTGACCATCTACACCTTCACAAATTCCAAACATGGGACTGTGTAGTGAAGGAACCCATCTCGAGGGGTCACACATTCTTTGATCCTTTCGACCCCTTCCCTAGTGGGCCTCTTGACCCACCTTTTCTACTCCACTTCTTCAAGGGAGTCCACTACCACACCCCTTCCCCACGGGCCGTTCATCTACACTCATCGAGCCCGTACATTGGCAAGAGATACATACATATAGGGGTGATGAAGAAGGTGAATTCAACTCTCCTGGCCCACTCAAACCTTTCGAACCTCCCACATCCAAAAGGCAGCCGCATGCTAGGGACATTTTAGAATGTCTAGGAGTCCCCCATTCTGCCAACCATCGGTTGCCTCGAGTGTATGCTTGTCACACATTCGGATGTTCGGGTTCACCATTACATATATATGGGTCGGTCTAACAGTAGGTTTGTCTAGGGTCATGTATGAGTCCGTGTTTTTCTTTCTTTATTTGTTCAGAGTCTATACATACATTTCTTGAGTGCATAGTGAGTCTGCATACGTCGAGTCAAGTCGGTCTAATGCAAGCTCGCAGGTGTCAGTCCCTTTTGAGTGTGAGGCAAGTCGGTTCTAATGCGTATGTTGCGGACTTGCCCGAGGAATATGGGAACAGCTCTACCTTCAAAGTCTCGGATCTTGTCACCTACAGGGACCCAGCGATGATTCCCAGTGAGTCTTCGAGTCGTCTCCTCCCTTTGAGAGTGACCCCACCCTGGAGTGTCCACCACTAGCCTCGTTCCCACAGCAGCGTGAGCATATAAAACATATATGGGATGAGCAAGTGACGATTACTAGGAGTATAGTGTACCCGCGCTACCAAGTACGGTGGAGAGCACGTGGATCACCCGAGCAGAGATACAGATCCACAGGAGCGACACATAAGTAGCCGCACCCTTTACTCGATGGGGTCGAGTTTCTCCCACCCGGGAAGAATTGATGGGGACATGAAAGCAAGACCACTAACTTTTTTATTTACATTTATATCCTTGAGTCAATTATATGGCAATTATAAGCCAATGTGTTAGTCCTTAGGAATTAGTGGGTTTCTGTGTAAAAGGCCATGTAGGCCCAGCGGGATCCCCACCCTCTCTCTCATTAGGCCAAGTGGCATCTTAGGCCCATAGAGGGCTGGTCCATGGTCCAAGTTCGACTTGGACCAAGCCAATTCCAACTTGGCCTAGTGGAAGGGGGCGCCCCCGCTCTTGTCCCATATGGGGGAATTAAATATTCCCCCCCATTTCCCCCCTTTTACCATTTTTTATGTTTGTATTAATTTGACCTCATGGGAGAAGATTATTCTATCCCTTAATTGTCCCTCCCTAACCCTAGATCTGAGGTTAATTAGGACTTTTAGTTAGAGTTATATAACCCATGCATTTTGTGATTTCCATAGAATTAATGCAAGAAAAATTGGATTTTCTCCAAGGTGCCATGGGCGCCCCTCTCTCCTTTCTCCCCCTTGCAGCTGGATTGCTGTGATTTCTATGTTGTGAAGCCATAATCTTGGTGGATTCCAAGATCTATCTGCTCCCATGGGTGTGAAGCTCAGCCACCGTCGGCGCCGCCTCCGTTCGTGCCACCGTCGAGCCGCCACAATCGAATCTTCAACCTGCTATCCAGAATTTCGAGATCCAGGACAAAAGCTTAAAGATTAGGTTGGTTCTCCCAATCCATCTATCTGATTGACCTCAAATTTTGAAGGTTTGTTCCCCCTTCTGTCCCCTACATCCAGTTAAATTTTTAGGCGAATCAGCTTACGTTTGCTATTTTTCCCAGTCTTTTAGTTCCACCCCTGACAGTCTTCCAGTTTGCAGATCTGCGGGATAGTACCCTGTTCTTTTATTTTCCCTACCCCCTAAACCACGTCAGAAAAATCCCAAAGTATTTATGTGTCATCCTCACATCCCCCCCTTTCCACCCATAAAATTCCTAGAGTCTAGATCCACCGTTTTCCTTTTGGTCAAAATTCATTTTTAGGCAGATCTCATTCTGTCCTGTGTAATCTAGATTCTGATCCAGAAAAGTTTGTGGAGCACAGAGTTTTTCATTTCCAGTCAGTTTACTAGTGTTGGGACAGTGCGATCGATACAGAGGGGGGGGGGTGAATGTATCCCCTTCAAAAATATTGCCCAAATTAAAAACAGTAAGCCTTAAGCTAGACACAGTTACGGAATAAACAATTTAACTCTTCAAGAAGAAATTCAAACAGACATTTGATCAGTCAATTGAACTGCTAATAATACAGGTGGAACCTGATCAAGTCTAATGCCGAAGACAGAACAATGCAAATTAGCAAAACATATAATGCTCAAGGTCACTTCAGATAGAAACAAGAATGCTCAGATAACCTGTGAAGTAGATAGAAGACAAGGGGCAAACGCACAAGGCAAACCACAGCACAGTAGATTTTTTAGGTGGTTCGGTCCACAGACCTACGTCCACCCCTCACTCCAAACCGGAGTGAGGCTTCCACTAGCACAAGCTAGAACCGCAGACTCAGTCTGCAAACAAGTGCTGCCAAACAGCTTGACCAGGGGAACAACCTCCCCTCTTCTGTTGGGTTCGGTGCAAGTATTCAGAGGGGGGTGAATGAATATGACCTATATAAAGTTTCACCCAATAATGATTTCGCTCAATTAAATCTAATGCTCACTAAAAATGCTAGTTCGCAAACTGAACAACCTTGAAAGCTAATGGGCAGTTGCGGAACTGAGACAAACGCACAGTGAGATCACTAGAGTGCTAACAAGACAGATTTAGCCAATCAGAAAACTAATTAGCTCTTCTGCTCAACTAGAAGCCAAACACATGGAGCGCCCCTATGCAATCATCTAGCGGAAGCACAAATAGACAAATCAAACCACAAAGCACAAGGGGTTTTTAGGTGGTTCGGTCCAGCAGACCTACATCCACCCCACACTCAACCCGAGTGTGGCTTCCTGCTGACTCACAGCTTGAAACCGCTGTGCCTCACAGCTTGCCTACAATCTACTGGGCCACACAGCTTGCCATCCGAGGAATCCTCCTCGCCCCGCTGAGCAACACAGCTTGCTGTCCAGTGGAGTCCTCCACTGTAAACCGCTGGGCTATACAGCTTAGCCGTCCAGAGGCAGCACCCCTGCAATCCGCTGACTAACAGCTTGACAAAGGAAGTTCAAAAGAAAACAAAAGATGGAAATAAACAGCATCGGAAAGCTGTAAACGCTAAGCACAGAATATGGCTCTTAAAAAGCTGACTGGAGTGGATCTGATCCACCTTCCAGCAACAACAGATCTCCCTCAATCTCACTCTCTTTCTTCACTCTAGAACAGATCTCCCTCGATCTCACTCTCTTTCTTCACTCTCTCTCTTCTCAACTCCTTCCCTTCTGCTTCTCTCCTCTTTTCTTTCTCTTCACGGTGTCTCTCTTTTTCTGAATCGAAGCTCCTGCACTTCTTCTGCTTTTTTTCTTTTTCTTTTTCCTTCTTCAATCAGCCACCTTCAGATGGACGAGGGCTTCCACTTATAGCAGCAGCAGCTAGGAAAGGGGCGCGTGGCTTCCCCATTCCCGCCCAAGTAACTTAGACCACGTGGCAGCATCCAGCCTTGCTTCAGCACACGTGTCATCATTTGGTCAGGCCTTCCAGCCTCGGATTATGTGCTCTTCAGTAGCACGCTCATCACGTTGAGTCAGATGGCGTCGACCCTTCTGTGAGGTGCGTTGACGCTTTGATGTCAGCCAGAGTTGAAGGCAGCAAGAGATAAGTCATCCTTTCTGAACTGCTGCGTCGACGCTTTCATTTGGTGGCGTTGACGCATCGGAGTGTTCTAGTTGAATTGGTTGAACTGCGTCCACTCCACTGGAACGTTGCGTTGACGCACCAATTAACCCAGGGGCTTCTTTCTTGAGTTTGCACTGCTGCGTCGATGCTGCTAGTTGGTGGCGTTGACGCATTGAGCACCCTGCAACCCCTTTGATCCAATTAACCCAGGGGCTTCTTTCTTGAGTTTGCACTGCTGCGTCGACGCTGCCAGTTGGTGGCGTTGACGCATTGAGCACCCTGCAACCCCTTTGATCCTATTAAACATTTATTAGGAGGTTAAGTATCTATATCCAATATCTTACTGTTGTCATCATCAAAACCAGGAGTACAACAATCTCCCCCTTTTTGATGATGACAACCCCCAAACTGTTTTAATGACATTTGCAATCACACATGGTTAGCATCAAACAAACGCATGGTTACTTGTCAGTTAAACAAAATTATGAATCACAAAAACGAAAACATATGCTATCATTCATTAACAAAACTCATGCTGTTGTTCGTTCTGAATCACAAAAATGAAAACATATGCTATCATTCATGAACAAAACTCATGCTGTTGTTCGTTCTGCTCTCCCCCTTTGTCATCATCATTAAAGGGGGTGCATGTAGAAAATATAGTTTAAGATGGGAAGTAGCGATTGAAACGTCTGACAGAAGATGGTTGTTGTTGCTGACGAGAAGAGTGTCCTTGAGAGGATTGAGTGCCTAGAGGTGTCTGACGAGATTGCTGTCCTGAAGTAGATTGATCCCTGGTTAGTAGGTCTCTGATCTCTTGAGAGAGTTCGCTTAGCTGATGACTTAGAGTGTTGCGAACATTGTCAATTTCAGTGACAGAGTCTTTATCGTGGAGTTTGTTCTCAAGTGACTGAATGTTTGCTATTACCTTGTCAATCTTCTCTAGCACAGCTTTGAGGAATGGAGGGATTGCACTGACAGGACCTTTGATTGTTTCTATCCCTATCTTCAGATCATAACACAGGTCAATAATCTTGGCAAAAGAGGAAAAGGTTGAACCTTGTTGACTGTGCATCTCTTGTACCAGAGTGGCAAGTTTGTCAAGGAGGGATGATATTTGTTTCAAGACTTGCCTTGTTGCTTGGTCAGACACCATTTTGGTGAGTAAGAAATTTCGCCATTCGCATAAAATACAAGTTTCAAAATGAACAATCCGAGCAGTCAGCTTGTTAAAATGAAGGGTTGTGAACTCCATCAACTTGTCCATCTTGGCCTCCTGACGCTTCATCATCATAGTCATGTTCACTAACATCTCTTCAATAGTTGCTGGGGGTGGAGCTGCATCAGAAGTTGGAGAGGTTATTCTATAAACGTTAATGGCTCCAGACGTAGATGGTTCTACTGTAGGTACAGAGCCACTCGGTTCGGCAGAAGCCTCAAAAACTTGCTCTCCTCTCATGGAGTTGTCCTCTGGCATGTCTTCACTCACCACAGGTGGAATCAGTATTTCTGCTCTGTGCACTTGACCATCATCCATAGTGGCTGTTCTTGATGCCTGACCGATCTCTGATGGAGCTGATTTCTGACTAGGAAGGGTTCTGACAGCCTTACCATCAATGACCTCAAAACCCATAAAGTTTTGAATATAAGAAAGTGTGTACACATTCCCTCGAGGGATGATAATTTTCTTCTCAGGGCCAAAGTCTACACCAACCTTCCGAAAAATAGCAGTTAATGGGGCAGCATAAGGAAGGGTTCTGGACTGAGATAGACATGACCCCATAGTTTGAATAGCTACATCCGGCAGGGAAATCTGTATTCTCTTCAGCATACAGTAGAGAAGAAATCTTTGCATCTCTGTCACCCTTTCTCTTCCACTGCTCTGTGGTGTGATCATGGATGTGCAAATGTGGTGGAGCAGTCTATTTAACGAAGGGAAATGATTGGCTTTGAGACTGCCTAGGTAGGTTTCCCTGACATCGGAGTGATTACTAGGTTTCTCAGTCAAGAGCTCATACGCTTCGTGCGCATCATATTCAAAATCATGCAGCTGAACTCCTACCTTAGGAACCTTCCATGCTCTGGCAAGCAGCTTATCTGTGATTTCGAAACTGACACCTCTAACACTGGATGTGAGTTTTGGAACAGTAGGTTCATACTTTAAGTTCTGGTAGAACTCTCTGACCAAGGTGGGGTAGTAAGTCTTGTGTGTTGAGACAAACGACCACCAGCCCTGATGGTCCAGTGTAGGAAACAACTGAGGAAAAACTTCGAGCATATTATGATCAGTAGCATCAACGTACCGGGAAATAAGAACCTTCAGAGATTCTTCCACGGTGACTGTACGCGAGCTACCTGCATCTTTTTGACCGGTTGCAGAACCTGAAGATAAACCCTTCCGCTTCTCTTTTCTGACTGCTGATGCCTTTAACCTTTTGGTTGGCAGACTTGGATCGCGTGGACCCATCTCCTTCCTTCTTCCTATTTCGCGAGCTACTTGAGAGTGGGACTCCATTGTGCCTCTTGCTGATTCTGAGCCTCCTGGTTGTTCCTCTGCCCTTTGCTTCCCTTTTTGAGTGGATGCTGGAGAATCCATGGCACGGAGATGAATCGAACAGGAGAGAGAGCTGTGAGGATTTTTGGGGGACACGAGAGGTCGAACGACAAAAGGGTTTTGGAAAAAGTGAAGAAGAGCAGCGGTCACATTTCGCTTTTAAAGAGACTTCGAGGACCCTTTTAGTGAACGGTTCAGCCGGTTCAAGTGGATGAACCGGGTAAAAAAAATTGAATAAGAGGCAATGCGTGGACGCAAAGGGGGCATTGCGTCTACGCAGTGAGGCATATGTGAACAGAAAACGTAAGATAAGTATCCAGAGAGGCATAATGTGTTGACGCCAATGTGACATTGCGTCTACGCAGTGATGCAGATAGGAATGAGATTCTCCCCCTTATGCAGCATGATGCATCTAATCATGAAACTCCCCCTCACTAAATGGAGCCTATGAAAAGAATGAGAAGGGAATCACAGTGACAATCAAAGAAAAATTCTGTTCAGAGAAGTCAAGAACAGTGAGCACAGGTATTTCAAATCGGGTTCACATGGAAGAAATTTAATTGGATTCTCAAGGGGATATTAATCTCATAAAACCAAAACATGTCTTCAAAGTCTTCCATTATAAGAGCTTATGAATGAACTTTATTAACAGTGTGGTTTAATCATGATGTATGTAGAGTTCATCAATAAAATTCTGTATTAATATCTAAACCCATGGTTTAATAAAAGTGAACCAAGCCCTCATACTCATCTTGCTTAAACACCCTTTCTCTTACACAATCGAATTTATTGACTTCTTTTGGAATTACATGCACAAGTATTGAAATCAAGCAGATATGAAGTCATGTGAACTTGTCCAGGGTTGTAGTAATTTGATTTTATCATCAATATTCAAATAATTCAAATGTTCAATAACTCTTCATGCTACTAATTTTACGAACATTCTAGTTCAGTGCACACCTTGTGGCTGAGGGATATACCTTGATCAGAGGCCAATATCCTTAAGCACTTAGTGTGACTAACTGTCATGCTGATATGAACAGAGATAGCGTTTACACATCATGACACACTCCAAGTCATTTCTGGATGTATGAGTTGTATTTCTCAGCGTGCATGCCATTGCTCTGCCTGATTTAGCAATCAATTTTTATTTTACAGAGTTAACTAGGTACCTCATGACACAGTCCTTTGGACATGTGTTTCTCAGTGACCAAAGTCATTGCTCTGACAGAAATTACCCTTTAGACACTTCAGAAGGATTCATTTACTTCAGATCAATAATAATTCCATGTACTTAACCAATTAAAGTCATGTATTCAATAGTGCAGATTTCAGAGGATTTTACAAGACAATGCATGAGACAGATGGTTAAGGTTTATTTGACATGATTCAGATATGTTAAGAGATTTTAAAGTCAAACTCCTTGAATACATTAAAGCTTAAACCACATGAGTTATTTCAGACATTCATAACAACATATAATAGAAGATTTCTAGTTCAAGATTTTTCAGATTTATGGTCAGGATAGCCCATTGAAATCTACAAGAAAGACTGATGGAATTCAGAAACCAGATGATACCAATTAGAGACTTAAGGCTTTCAAGAATGTGTTCAAGATCTGTCAGCAAAGTCAATGAGGAAGGATATGCAGTGAAATGGCTGCATGTATACAAGGAGAAGTTTTCAACAGAGGAAGATATAACTCAACGTTCCACTAAGGGACAGCTGCGTCAACTTAGTCACATTGCAGCGTCAACTCATCCAACTATCCCGGTTAAACAGAATAGTGTTGTTTCCAAAAGCAGATGCCCACTGCGTTAACTCCGTCCCGTGGCTGCATCAACTCATCCAACCAGCCAGAGACACTTTTACGCAAAGGGTTTTTCAATGAAGCAGCCTCAAGCATCGACCCCATCCTCATACAACGTTAACTCATTCATTCAGCCAGCAGCTTCATCTCAGTCCGTTAAAACATCATTTAGCCAGAGATCTCCAACCCAAGCTAACTTCTCTTTTGATTATGCATGAACGGAAATATGAATGCCAATAAGATAAATATCATGCTGAAATCTCGTTCAATATGAATTGATTGACAGAAGGATAACCATAACAAGCAAGGAAAGCAATACTCCCCCTCAGAGCAAGCAATGTTTGCCATGGAACACTGAACATTATTTTGATTCTCAGAAGCAAGTTAATTCTAATGTCTAAGCAGACAATTCAGTATGAGCATTGAGAGATATGAATACTCATAGAGTGCACGAATTGACAATCATGCATGAATCACAATAAACACGATATGCAATAAATTTGAGAATAGGAAATGCAGGGAATTTACCTGAGAGATTTAATATGGGGTTTTTCTTCTTGAGTGCCTTGGTTTATTAACCCCTTTTATTCCATCCAAGGCACACCTGCTAGACACCTTCCTATTTTCCACTAGCAAGAGCCCAAGTGGTTTTGGGTCTTGCATAGTAATTGGCCCCTTTTGGGACTGCCTGCATCCTTTTCTGTGCCAAATAGTCATCAGAGTTCATGATAGAACAGTTATGCATTGAGTGCCCAATTTGTCCATAGTAATGACATGAGTTAACAGATTTTAAATTCTTCTTACGTAAATTACTGTTGTTATGAAATTTATTGGCAGAGAGAGAGTTCTGCTTACTAAGATGACAGCCAGATGTACCAGATTTCAATTTTGATTTGTGCACATTTTTATTTGCATGAATTCTATGTGCATATGCATGACAGTTTCTGTTGACAGGATAAAAACTCTGTTTGCCAGGTACAGTTTTGGAACTGGATTTTCTACTCTGTGCATGCCAGCATTCAATGGCCTTGTGCCCAAACTTGTTACAGTTAAAATATTTGACATGCTGGTTCAGAGAAGTAGCTTTGTTTATATTAAGAACATGTTGGTTAGCGTATGATTTAGCTTGAGGTGAGAATGGTTTTCTCTTACCATTTGCAACCCAACATTAAGCAAAGGTGTGGCCTAATCTACCACAATGAGAGCATTCGGTTTTCTTTGAATGAACAGCAAGATATTTCCTAGCATTCATCATTTCTGCATTCAAATCATCCAGTTCTCTTAGTCTACATTCATGCATCAAATGTCCAATTCTATGGCAGTAATAACATGACATTTTCTTTTTCTTAACTTCATGATTTCTGACATGAGTTTTCCTGTTAGCATGAGATTTAAAAATAGGATGCATGTAAGTAGCAGAAGCCATTTTGTTCTTTCCTTTTTATTTTTCAGTTGGCTTTAGAATTCTTTGAGCAGCAAATTGAAACACTGAAGGATTGGCTGAACTAGCAGAGGCAACATTTGGAACAGCTGAAGTTTGAATCTTATTTTCAAAACTCTTTTTCTTTGTTGGGTTATAGCCCAACCCTTCTTTTTGAAAATTTACTTTAGCACCTAGCAGTTTATCTAGATTTTCTTGACCATGAACAAATTTGGACAAGGAATTTTTTAAGTCATGAATTTCATTTTCCAAGGAGGTGATTTGTAACTCATAGCTGGCGATTTCTTGCTCACTGCAATTCACACATTCAGTTAACACCTTGTTAGCAGTTTTATATTTTTCAATTTCTTGTTCCAGATTGCTCAATTTTTCAGGAGTTTCAATACAGACCGTTTTTCCTTTTTCTAAGGTTAGAAGTCTCTCAGACATTGCACTGTTTAACAGCTTCAATTTTTCAATTTCTTCCTTGAGCTTATCATTTTGAACCAATTCATTTATTAGAAGCTGATCTTCTGAATTGACTTCATACTTTCTTCCATTTTCAGTTTGTTTCATTTCTCTTTGTTGTGTTTCACACTCTTTCTGTAATTCTATGTTTACAGACTTTATGGCATTCATTTTTTCAATCAACAAATCATTCTCTTGTTTGAGTTTCTCAATTTCTTTATCATTTCCTTTAGCAGATTGTTTTAGAGAATCATTTTCAGATTTCAGCTTGCTTAGTTCTGAGTTAACAGAATCCTGATTCTTTTTCTTTAGCAATTTAACTTGACTCTCAAGCTCACGAATTTCAGATATAGAACCATCATTTGTTTGTTTCAATTTTAAGCAATTTTGACATGAAGAGGAATTTACACTGTTTAACCTAATACCCTTTTTCAGTTTCTTATGTTCCCTTTTTAATTTTTCATATAGCCCCAACAAGTCAGCATAAGTATTTTCCCAATCATCTGAAGTATAGTTTTGAAAGGGATTTACCTCATTATCATCATCTTCATCTTGACTGCTGCCTTGATTTTGTCTGTCTGCCATCATGCAGCTGTCCTCATTTACCCTGTGAATTTTCTTCAGCATATCCAAGATGTCTTTAGCGGACCTGCAATCATGAAAACAAGACCATAGAGCTCTGTCAGTAGCTGCTTTCATCAGATTAAAGGCTTCTTGATTTTCTCCGTCCTTTGATCTGTGTTTGTCGGTCCATTTGGACACTTTTGTAGGTAAGGTGTGAGGACCTTGCGAAATTAATTTCCACAGATCAGAATTAATAGCTTTAACATAAACATGGAGAGCGGCGTGCCACTGATTAAATCAGAACCACTAAAGACGGGTGGAGGAGCCATTGAAACAAATAGGAAGTAGATTCAATGCAACAGGAATAATGATTCACTAAAACAAATTAGCACCTAAGATAGCATGATCGGATCCGCAGGTCGCTGGACCTTCTAATCAGACACCGCTCTGATACCAATTGTTGGGTTCGGTGCAAGTATTCAGAGGGGGGGTGAATGAATATGACCTATATAAAGTTTCACCCAATAATGATTTCGCTCAATTAAATCTAATGCTCACTAAAAATGGTAGTTCGCAAACTGAACAACCTTGAAAGCTAATGGGCAGTTGCGAAACTGAGACAAATGCACAGTGAGATCACTAGAGTGCTAACAAGACAGATTTAGCCAATCAGAAAACTAATTAGCTCTTCTGCTCAACCAGAAGCCAAACACATGGAGCGCCCCTATGCAATCATCTAGCGGAAGCACAAATAGACAAATCAAACCACAAAGCACAAGGGGTTTTTAGGTGGTTCGGTCCAGCGGACCTACATCCACCCCACACTCAACCCCAGTGTGGCTTCCTGCTGACTCACAGCTTGAAACCGCTGGGCCTCACAGCTTGCCTACAATCTACTGGGCCACTCAGCTTGCCGTCCGAGGAATCCTCCTCGCCCCGCTGAGCAACACAGCTTGCTGTCCAGTGGAGTCCTCCACTGCAAACCGCTGGGCTATACAGCATAGCCGTCCAGAGGCAGCACCCCTGCAATCCGCTGACTAACAGCTTGACAAAGGAAGTTCAAAAGAAAACAAAAGATGGAAATAAACAGCATCGGAAAGCTGTAAACGCTAAGCACAGAATATGGCTCTTAAAGAGCTGACTGGAGTGGATCTGATCCACCTTCCAGCAACAACAGATCTCCCTCGATCTCACTCTCTTTCTTCACTCTAGAACAGATCTCCCTCGATCTCACTCTCTTTCTTCACTCTCTCTCTTCTCAACTCCTTCCCTTCTGCTTCTCTCCTCTTTTCTTTCTCTTCACGGTGGCTCTCTTTTTCTGAATCGAAGCTCCTGCACTTCTTCTGATTTTTTTCTTTTTCTTTTTCCTTCTTCAATCAGCCACCTTCAGATGGACGAGGGCTTCCACTTATAGCAGCAGCAGCTAGGAAAGGGGCGAGTGGCTTCCCCATTCCCGCCCAAGTAACTTGGACCACGTGGCAGCATCCAGCCTTGCTTCAGCACACGTGTCATCATCTGGTCAGGCCTTCCAGCCTCGGATTACGTGCTCTTTAGTAGCACGCTCATCACGTTGAGTCAGATGGCGTCGACCCTTCTGTGAGGTGCGTTGACGCTTTGATGTCAGCCAGAGTTGAAGGCAGCAAGAGATAAGTCATCCTTTCTGAACTGCTGCGTCGACGCTTTCATTTGGTGGCGTTGACGCATCGGACTGTTCCAGTTGAATTGGTTGAACTGCGTCCACTCCACTTGAACGTTGTGTTGACGCACCACTTAACCCAGGGGCTTCTTTCTTGAGTTTGCACTGCTGCGTCGACGCTGCCAGTTGGTGGCGTTGACGCATTGAGCACCCTGCAACCCCTTTGATCCAATTAACCCAGGGGCTTCTTTCTTGAGTTTGCACTGCTGCGTCGACGCTGCCAGTTGGTGGCGTTGACGCATTGAGCACCCTGCAACCCCTTTGATCCTATTAAACATTTATTAGGAGGTTAAGTATCTATATCCAATATCGTACTGTTGTCATCATCAAAACCAGGAGTACAACATCTTCCTCCAACCCGGAGGGCAACCCTAGTGACACCCAGTCACTAGAAACCAGAGACTAGCGTCTCTCTTCCTCCACCCAGGAGGGAACCCACAAGCGACACCCAGCCGCTTGCAAACCAGAGGTCACGGACCTCTCTTCCTCCACACCAGAGGGAAAACACAAGTGACTCCCAGCCACTTGCAATCAGAGATGAAGTCTCTCTTCCTCTAGACCAAGAGGGAACACCTGGACTTGCAACCCACAAGACCAGAACCGGAGACGAATCCCCCTTCCTCTGAAATCCAGAGGGAACCCCGATCTCAAGCCAGAGAATCGAAAAGAAACACAAGCCAAGTGTAAAAGAAAAGAAAACAAGAAACAAAAAATTACAGCAATCAGAAAGCTGGAAATGAAACTCGAAACTGTAGCTCTCTCTTGGAGCAATGTAGCTTGGATTTGATCCAAAGGCTACTGATCTTCTTCTTCTTCTGCTGATCTCTCACTCTCTTTTTCTTTCTCTTCTTCTTCTTTCACACTCTGCCTCTCTGCTCTTTTCTTCTCACTGTTGTTTTTCTTCCTCTGGATCGTGCAGGCTCCTTACTGCTTCTCAATCTCCTATTCTGCTTCGATCAACCCTCTCCAGACGAAGAGGCTTCATATATATATCAGATGACAGCTAGGGCGTGTGGTCTTCACCCTACGTCCACCCTCACCAAATCGGTGAGGCTTCACTCGCTTCACAACGAAGCACACGGAGAAAATCTCCAACACACACGGAGACGTCGTCTCCACAATGATCCGACTTGTGGATCAACACACACACACAATCGTACATAGATGGTCACACACACATAGCATTATCATGTCCTAAAATGAAGGAAAATGCATCAAGAATGCTCAACATAAAAGATTAAACATGAAAGGAATCCTGAATCATCAATAGAAATGAGATCTGAGATATCTCCTCTTAGGTTGGTGGCTGATAGAAGATGCTTCAACTAGATCCACATGAGAGGAAGGTCGATTTCGAACTAAATAGAGCCGCCGGTGCTTCTCCTTGAAGATCCGGCCACGAATCTGACTTTGGAGGTTTGAGATTGGATGTAGATCTTGAAATCTTGGCTCTGGTCGAGCTTCTCCAAAGCTCTGGCCGCACTCCCCTTCTTTTCTTTTCCTACAAGATAGAATGATAGCACATTGGGGGTTCTTCTTTACAAATTCTGAGCTCATGTTTATATATAAGGTAGAGTGGCCAAAAGACTCATAAGACCCTCCTAAAATGTGTTAAAAACACCCTCATATGTCTAGGAACCTTTTGGGGGTGTTATTGTAAAGTTTCCAAGTCAAAATAATGGGTTTACAAGACTTTCGCAACTCTCGTGCCAGAAAGGGTCGACCCTGGGGGTCGACCCTTGCAGTTTCTGCACTTAAAAAGGCCCAGCCAGAACTTTGGCTGGAAGGGGTTGACCCCAGACCCTTTCCCTGTAGGGTCTAAAAAAAATTGATTAAGCCCCTTTTAAACATCATAACCACATCCAAAAATCAAGATCAAATAACCATGCATTAAACAAAGTATTAGCACCATTCAAACTATATTCCACTAAGTTTTATGTGAATAGATTAAACATATTGCAAGCCCAAAAACCTCATTTGAAAAATGCATGAGGCACTTTCAATGCATTAAGACCTCATGTAAGATGTGCACGAAAACCACCCAGAACTTTAGCTAAAAGTGAAATCACTTAGACATGCATGTAAGTAATACATGTGAACTTCAAATAACCTCATTTCAGCAAGTTTCACATGAATTAACTTAATCAAATTCAAACTCACTACACTAAGCTTCACAATACATTGAACTTTAAACCAAGATTGAGAAGAATTCTTTTTAACATGCAATTCAAACTTGAACACTAAAAATGCTTCAAGGAAATGCTCCTCCAAGTTTTTGTGTAACCATGGACACACATGATGAAACTTTATGCATGAAGAAACAATTTTTGTCTAAAGCATCATTCATAAATTCCCAATCATGGTTTCTTCATAAAAACCATCTACAAGCAAATCATTCACACATGAAACCAAGTGATGTCAACCAAGTTCTTCAAGCAAGCACACATTGTTTGTTATCATTAAAACCAAATACAAGAATCAACTAGGGGACCCAACAAGAGTTGGTGTCTGTCGTGAGAGGAGGCGAAGCATGTTGAAGGCGACCATCGACATGGCCACCCACCATCTTTGAATGGCCACACAGTTGGCCGCCTCCTATTGGTCGACGGGCAAACCCCATCCTTCTTCTCTTGTTCTCCATCTTGCTACATTTCTCTCTATTTTACTGCATTACATGCATACTAGATTCTCCTAGATTTCTATTGCAAAGAGGTTTCCAATCCAAAACATAGGGAAGGCGGATGGTCGAAAGTCTCGGCCATCCCCCTTCCCAACCCCCTTCCCGGTACGATTGACCCCATTTGCATGTTTTCTTTACTTCTCTGAGTATATACTACATTTCCTCAGTCTAATGGTCTACTTTCTTCTATTTGCTAGTTAATTTGTAGGAACTTTGTCACTAACTCACAGAGCCCCCCGTTCTTGGCCGATCGAGAGCGAGGACAAGAAGAACCCACATCTCCCATTCCTAAGTCATTCATGATCATCCTATCCCTGTGAAGCTCAGGTATAAGCCTCTGGCGATCACCCTATTTCTATCTTTTTAATTCATGCAGTGTTGGCCCAACAGCATATCAGGAGAGGCACACGCACACGCCACCTTTTTGGCGCCTACACTTATGACCAAGGAGTTTGAGATGAGCCTAATGGGAGAACTCCAATTCTTCCTTGGTCTGCAGGTCACTCAAAGTGAGGACAGATCTTTCATCAATCAAGCCAAATACATCAAGGAAATGCTGAAAAAGTTTAACATGGAAAATAGCAAGACCATTGCAACCCCTATGAGCACAAACTCATCATTGGATGCTGATGAGAAAGGTAACATGGTAGATGCAATGTACAGAGGTATGATCGAATCTTTACTGTATCTCACTGCATCTCGACCTGACATCCAATTCAGTGTTTGCATGTGCGCCAGATTTCAGGCTAGTCCTAGAGAATCCCGTTTGGGTGTTGTCAAGCGTATCCTAAGATACCTTACTGGAACCCAAGACTTAGGACTCTAGTATCCAGCATCCTATGATTTTAATCTTATATCTTATTCGGATGCGGATTATGTTAGATGTAAGTTAGATCGTAAAAGTACTAGTGGCTATTCCCAGTTCTTGGGCGGGTGTTTGGTATCTTGGACATCCAAGAAACAACACTCGGTTGCCCTCTCAACTACAGAGATAGAATATGTCACTGTAGAGAGCTACGGCACTCAAGTGTTGTGGATCAAACATCAACTCCAAGATTACCTAGTAGATCTTGGTTGTGTCCCAATTCTGTGTGATAATACTAGTGCTATTAATTTAACCAAAAATCCTATCCAGCACTCTAGGACCAAGCACATTGAAATCAGGCACCATTTTATTAGAGATGAGGTCAATAAAAGAATTTTGAATTGCATTTTGTTGAAACGAAAAAATAGATTGCAGATATTTTCACTAAGCCTCTATGTAATGATAGATTTCCTTCCTTGAGAAGGGAGCTTGGGTTGTGTAGACCTCACAACAAGATTGATTGAAGTGATTGTACTCATGTGTTGTTGAAGTGTTTAAAATAAATGTCCTCATGCTGTGTAGAGTTTAATTTGAATGTATGTTTCCATGAGTGTCACATTAAGGGGGAGCTTGCTGCTTGATCTTGTCGCATAAGCCAAATTGCATAAGTCCATTCTACATGGTGTTTCATATGTCTATTGCATTAGTTGTCAGTCTATTCATCCATCATGATGCCATAGACTCCTCAGTATATAAAATGGTGAACTGTGGAAGGGTAGGTTAAGCCTGTCAAGAAACTATCACTATGTGTGAGAATATATCTCCGCCAAGTACCAGAGGTAGTTCATTCATTTTGATTCCTATACATATGGTTTAGAGTTCAATTTTCATGTGCATTGATGGAGCTGCTTGGGCCTGCTGAAAAGCAAAGTTGTTATCAGCTCTTTGCTCCTGTCAATATCTTCGATAGCAATAAGATTTCCTAGCTTGTTGAGAAATTGCATGCTCTTTTCAAAGGATGAAAGTGGAAGGACTCGGGTTTTTATATCACACTGGTCTGAATAAAGAAATGGTTCTAGAAACAGTTCAAGTCGACTTGCTATGCTATCCAGGTC
This sequence comes from Amorphophallus konjac, assembly GCA_022559845.1. NCBI lineage: Eukaryota > Viridiplantae > Streptophyta > Magnoliopsida > Alismatales > Araceae > Amorphophallus > Amorphophallus konjac. The sequence goes on along the minus strand of CM040122.1, from coordinate 328,055,523 downwards.
GACTTAAGTAGAAGACAGCAGGATACAGTGTTCTGTCAGAAGGAGTAACTCGACTTTCAGGAGTGATCAAGTCAACTTCTGAGTAGCTTCCTGAGAAAGATGGTTCTGGTTGGTTTCCCAAGTCAACTTGCAGGCCTACGTAAGTCGACTTCCACAGTTTGGTTCTGAATTGTCACGTCCCGAGATTTATGTGGCAGAAATAATCGGGAACGTGAACAGCCGACATGGTAAGCCTCGAGCAATTAATATAGTCAGAGCGCAATAATGATCACACAAAGTAATTGCACAATAATTTACTCAAACCTCTATCTTTATTTCATCTCAAAATAATCATAATTCAAATACATAATATTCCACTCTCTCTAGACTCAACAAAACCAAAATTACATATGTGGACTCAATCTAGACATATTTCGATGGTTCTAGGTCTTCACTCGATTCCATGTTCCCTTTAATCGCTGTCGGACCCATCACTGGAATGACCTGAATCGGAATCTGACCCCTTGGTACTTCCTGAAAAGATTAAAAAATAGGTAATGAGCACACTTGCTCAGTAGGTATCTTTGCATCAACATGAAGGCAATGTTAAAGTGATTAATGTCTTAGTTCCAAAGAAAAAGAGGAATCATGCGAATACGATCAAACACGTGATTAAAGTCAAAGTAATAAGATTTAATCAAAGTTGAGATATGAGAATATGAATTGATCAAGTATAACCCAGCAAGAATGTAACAATAAAGTACTAGAAAGTCATGTAACAAGCACTTAAGTACTTTTTGCTAAATAGCAAGTACTTCATGTATCAAGTCTGTTGGGACGCTAAAGGTGATCTAGAGGGGGGTGAATAGATTAGCCACCCGATAAAAATGACTGCAGCAGAATCAAATGCGGAATGTAAGAACTTCTACTAAATAGATGGAGCGCACAAACCAAAGACCAACCAGAGTAGCTGAAGAACTATCCTAAGCAAACATCTACTGCGTAAAGAATAGAAATAAGGAAGCGATGCAAACCATAAAACAATCACACAGTAGACAAGATATTTTTAGGTGGTTCGGTCCTCCAGACCTACGTCCACCCCACACTCAACCCGAGTGTGGATTACTGCTGACTCACAGCTTGAACCGCTGGGCATCACAGCTTGCCTACAGACCGCTGAGCTTCACAGCTTGCTGTCCGAGATCAAGTCTCGCCTGCTGAGGAATTACAGCTTAACATGTCCAGAGGATACACCTCTGCAACTGCTGGGGACTACAGCTTGACCCGTCCAGCGGAATCCTCCACTACCAGTGCTAGCACACAGCTTAAACACAAGAGTTTCGAAAACAAAACAGATAATCAAAATGAAAAACAACATGTATCCCTGCAGGGAATAAAGCTCAAACAAGTGAGCAAACTCAGATCTGGTATTGAACCAAAGATCTGAGGAACAAATCTCTCTCAACTCTTCTCTCTCAAACTTCTCTTCTCTCTCTTTTTCTTCTCTGCTCTCGGTGGCTCTCTGCTTTTCTTCTCTGTGGATCGTGCAGGCTGAAGTTCACTCTCTGCTCTTCTGCTTCGATCTTCACTGCTCATCCAGATAGAAGAAATGTTCCTTTTATACCAGCAGCAATAGAAGGGCGTGTGGCTTCCACATTTCCCGCCCAATCATTTTAGTCACGTGGCAGCATCCAGGCTTGCTACTGTACACGTGTCACAATCTGGGCACCACGTCCTTCCTTGGATCACGTGCCTTCATTAAGCTTTACGAAGAGTACCTGTCAGACAGAGGATAGAGTTATCAGTTTAAGTCTAAAACCCTATACAGACTTTGTAGGGTGTAATGCATTGTGTAGACTTTGCAATGTATAGACTTTGCATTGTAAAGACTTTGCAGTGCGACAGCAATGTATAGACTTTGCAGTGTGTAATGCAATGTGTAGACTTTGCAATGTATAGACTTTACAATGCGACCGCAATGTATAGACATTGCAATGCCTAGTGTTAAAGCACAATGCACAAACTAAGTGTGTGAACGTTGTACAAACTTAGTGTATGCGTGAAGCACAGAATGCATTAACTAAGCTTATGAGTGTATAGACTTGATAGCACATGCTACAGTATGCTTATGGTGAAGTATGTACATTAACGATAAATGCTCAGGCATGCCAAACGAATGTGTAGACTCTGCGTTCAATGTATAAACAATGTGCAGACTTAGAATGCAGCAATGTGCAGACTTCGTGCAATGCATGAAGCAATGTACAAACATTGTGAATGAAGAACACAAGCTGTACAGACTTGTGCTAATGCTGCAAGTGGACAATGTATAGACTTCAGCTCGTGCAAGCAAAGCCAATGTATAGACTTGGCGTTTGAGTAAGCAGAACGATGTACAGACTTTGTGTTGCGAACACAGGCTGTACAGACTTTTAGTTCGTGCATGCTACATTGCAGTGTATGGACATGAACACGTGTTACAAGATAGTGTACAGACTTGTGTTAATGCAGCAACATGCGTTGTATGGACTTGCTATCATGCGAATGTATAGACTTGAGCAGACTGGCTATCATGCGAATGTATAGACTTGTGCAGACTGACGATGTACATACTTGCATGAGACACAGCATGAGACGCTGAACTACCAAGAATGTATAGACATTTAAGCGCTGACAGATGATGTACATACTTGCATGAGACGCAACATGAGATGCTCAGTGTATAGACTTTGCATGAGATGCAACATGAGACGCTCAATGTACAGACTTTGCATGAGATGCAACATGAGACGCTCAATGTACATACTTTGAATCAAAGTACAGACTTGCTAAGATAGTGCATGGACATAACAGAAGAATGTGCAGACTTGAAGTGAATGCATGGACTATGCACAACGAATGTATAGACTTGCTCATGGACTATGCACAACGAATGTATAGACTTGCTATAAGGAATGTGCAGACTTGGTGGAACTGAGCGTAGGTAAAGATGAGGAATGTATAGACTTACTCAGTTCAGCTGCATGAAGCAAGGAAATGTATGGACTTGCCGATGTACGCTAATGCACAAAGGCTTGGTCTGATGTACAGACTTAGTGTGCTTAACACTTAAGCCTAAATGCATGATGTGTAGACTTAAGTGCATGTGTGCAAAACAGACTTTGTGTGTAATGTGCAGACTTGCTATGTGTCATGTGTGCAGTATGCAAACGATGCACAGCCATAGTAGCAATGTATAGACTTGTTAAACAATACACACACATAGCTGCAATGTACAGACTTGGAATGCAGCAATGTATAGACTTTATATACATTGTTCACTTGCACCATGTATAGACTTGCCAAAGGAGTGATGAATACAAATGAAAAAATGCAATGTATGCTAAACATAATGACTGGCTCACTGTGATACTCTCACTGTGTTGCAATCATCAAAACAAAATAGCATATGCTTGTGCCTAAGGGGCACAACATTCTCCCCCTTTTTGATGATGGCAACAAAGTGACAGTGAGTCACCAACCAAATTTTCTCCCCCTTTGACATAATCAAAAAGAAGGAAACACATGAGTGCAACATGCAGAATACATTACAGATTTTCCTTAGAACAGTTCAAACTCCCCCTGAATGAATAACTCCCCCTGAATTATTTCTCCCCCTTTGAGAAGGAATATGGATGGATGAAACAGATAATCAAAAGGTAGAGAAGGTAGGAGGGAAGGAACATGAATAAAGAAGGGGTCACTACACAGCAGCTGAAGCATTGGTTCATAAGGTGAGCATGATCATAAACAACTGTTAAAGCATAAGAATCAGCAATATACAGTTTTGAAAAAATTCAGGTTTAACAATGATAAAGATAGAGTAAAGCAGCTGACCACTGAAAAAAGAGCTCGAGCAGAAGGAGAAAAAAGAGTTATAGACTCCATTTATAGCAATGAATCTAAGGCACATGTTTTAATAGAAAAGTTAGAAACAATACCCTTTGTGATTAAACATGGAAGTTCAAGAAGGGAACTTGAATATGTATTAAAAAAAATAATTTTCACTTAATGACTTTTGATTTCAAAGGGTTACAGCAGTTTGTATTTCACTTTTTAATTTTTCATAAACTGAGCTAAGTGAATAGACCAGTGGCATTTATGCTGTTGACATTAGGTGTACACCTTGATCAGAGGCAGGTAGTCCCAGTTACTAGACATAAACTACTAGATCTATTTCAGATCAAGACCTACAAGGAATAATTTTCACATTTGACATTAAGGGCACACCTTGATCAGAGGCCAGTACCCCTAGTTACTTGGTGAAAACTCCCCCTATAGATTTGACCCTATGAACAGAGGTAGTCTGAAGCACTTCATGACTTATGAATTCTCCTGCTTCTTTGGAGGAGATCACAGTTTCTCAGTGCAATTCAGCCATTGCTCTGTCATTGTGTTCAGCTCTTTACATTAATGTTCTTATTTACTGCTGCCCTGATTTCTTTTCGAGTGATTGTTTAAAAAAAATACACACTCTTATTCACCTTTTCTAGATATTTCCAGTTTAACACTTTCAGGCATTAAAAAAACATTTTCTATTCTAACCATGAGACAGAGATTAAGAGCTATAAAAGTTTTCTTTTATCTCAAGTTCTGAAGTGCAGACACTTAACTCTTCAATTTATAAAAGTTAAACCTTTAGTTTCTTTCAATTTGCAAGTGTGATTCTTATAAATGAAAAATTTCAATAACCACAGCTCAATGTACTAAACCAGAAGCAATACTGTTGTTCAGTGAAAGTGATAGGGAAATGATAGAAATAGGCATTAAGATCCAAGTGCATCTGATGTCAAAGAATATGAATGAATTGAGTGGGGACAATGAGAAGTGAAAAGGATTCAAAGTATTGAACTGAACTCTCAGCTCCCCCTGACACCATGATGTAACAATATGCTATGCAATGAATCATTTCTTTTCAGATTTTTCAAATTTGATGATATGCAGTATAGAGCAGTCCTATATGCATTGAACGACTTCCTTGATAGTCATGCAAATGATATATGCAGACATTAGACACATGCATCGGCTATATGCACTAAATGAACCATTCAAACTCAGTGCAATAAATGGCAAGAGAAGAGCATCAAATTTGTGCATACTATGCAACAATGATACATACAGCAGGTATGCAATCAATTCAAATTTATGCACCCAAGTCATGAACATTTTATCCTTTTTCAGATAATTTATTTCATGAAGGTAAATTACTTACCTGCTTTACCTGACTGATTTATTTTTACCCTTGGTGTTGCATTAGCATGTTGACAAGGCCTCCAATCTATTTCAGCTTTTAGAATTTTTGGCCTTGCCTCTTGTCATATGCCTGGAGTAGCTATTCCTGTTTCATTATTTTGTTCCCGGCTACTAGGCATACCTGCAAACACACTTAGGGAGCAGATTTTGGAACCCAAGATAGTTTGGGCCCCAAGATAGAAACAGACATGTGAGAGTGAAAAAATGACAAAAGTTGTTTAGGGATCCACATTTGTGTGAAAGTGGATGGTTTGGTGGATTCTACAGCTTGAGAATTCTTTTTGTTATTTTTCTTTTTCTCAGCACCAACAGGTTTAGCTTTCTTTTTCTGGTGCTGTGATGGTTTTTGTGTAATCCTGGCATTCATTTTATTAGAAACATTGTTGTTTTTCTGCCAGTGCCTTGGCCAATGAGTGTACTGGAAGTTGTGGCCCAAATTGGTCCTAGGCTGACCATAGAACACCTGTTGACTAGGACTCCATGTCCTAAAGTGACTACCCATCTCCTAGTTGGCTGAGATCTATAGGGCTGAGTGGGGAAATTCTGATACCTAGACCTCATGTACACAGGATTCCACCAAAACCTTTTAAGTGGTTGTGAGTGAATGTGATGATAGACTTGGGCTCGAGGGAAATAGGGATGTGCAAACTGGTTCCTAGCTACACTTGGTCTCCCTGCCACCTTTGACCCTCTAGGTTTCTGCACTGACTTATATTGGGTCTTTTTCTGAGCAGTTGATGGTGGTGGAGACTTAGCAGTCTTGGACTGGGGTTTTGATGTGCTAGTTGGCTGACCCCTAACCTTGGACTTACCCTTGGGAGATGAGCATGCAGCTCTAGGCTCTACAACTTTCTGCTTTCCCTTGTCCTTAGCACTGGACACTTTTGATCTTACATTTTTTGAAGCAGATTTTTCCCTGACCATTTTTATGAGTGGTCCTTTATTCTTTTCTCCAAAGAATGAAATGGTTTTCAGTTCAAAACTCTTTTTAGCTGAGGGATTAAAATCGAGACCCTCCTTTCTGAAGTTGACTTTTGACCCTAGCAAGGCATTAAGATTTTCTGTTCCTTGGGTCATGCTTTCAATGATTTTCTTTTTGTCAGAATTTTCATTTTCCAGATTTTCAATAGTTTTCTTCTATTCAGCATTCACTGACAAGATGGCTTCATATTTTTGAGTTGAAATCTTTATTTCATTTTCAAATTTCTGAATTGACAATTTCAACTCATCAATGACATTTTTCAGCAATTCATTTTCTTTCCTACAATCAATCAAAACATGCTTTAATTCATCAAAATCAGACCATGCACTTTTCAATCTGTCATTCTCTGATTGTAAACATGCAACTTTATCAGAAGTGTTTTATCATTAACCAGAGAATTCATTTTCTTCTTCAAGTGTCTGTTTTCCTTCCTAATATCATTCACTTTATCTAACAGTTCTCCATAAGCATCTTCCCAATCAGAAATAGAATAATGTTCGAAAGGGGATGATACCTGATCAGACTCTTCTTCTTCTTCTCCATTCCTGGCCATCAAGCAGATGTCCTTTTCTTGTTTCTCACTATCTGAGGAAGTGCTCAGCGTGCCTTCTTCCTCATCACTCCATGTACTGACCATGGCCTTTCCCTTTGGTGCTTTCTTCCATGGTCTTCCTTTCATTTTCTGTAACTCTGGACAATCAGCCTTCATATGGCCAGTCTTCCTGCAATGATAACAAGCATTAGCATCATATTTTTCAGCAGAGTCAAATTTATACCTGTTTTGCTTCCTGCTGTGGTGTCTTCTGTAGAAATTCTTCCCTTCTCTTCTAAGAAATCTTCTGAACTCTTTTGTGATCATAGCTATTTCATCTTTTTCAAGGTCCGATCCAGATGGACTCCGATCACTGGATGATCCAGTGCTGCTGGACTGTTTTGAGCAACTATGCTTGGCCTTCAGAGCAATAGGCTTCTTGTATTCGAGCTCTTCAGCTTGTAAAAGATTCATCTCATACGCCATCAAAGAGCCTATCAGCTCATTAGGTTTCATCTTTTGTAAATCTCTTGACTCCTTAATCACAGTCGCTTTGGTATGCCACATTGGAGTCAGCGATCGAAGGATCTTCCTCACAACTTCATGATCGGTATAGCTTTTTCCCAGATTTCTTAGACCATTTGTTATAAAGGTCAGACGAGCATACATTTCGGTCACTGTCTCACCGGGCTTCATCCGAAATGCTTCATACTTCGTCACTAGCATATTTGCCCGCGTCTCTCTTACTTGAGACGTTCCCTCATAAATGACTTCAAGGGTATCCCACATCTCCTTTGCCGTCTTGCAAGATGACACTCTATCAAATTCAGTGGGATGGAGTGCACACTGAATGGCGTTGATGGCGCTCCAGTTCAGAGTGGATTTCCGGATTTCTTCTCTAGTCCACAATTCCTCGTTCTCATGTAGCTCATAAGGACCTTTGCTTATAATCTTCCAGATATCGTAATCTTTGGCTCTGAGGAAGACCTGCATCCGGTTCTTCCAATATGGGTAGTTGGATCCGTCGAAGAATGGTGGCTTTGTGATGGACTGTCCCTCTGCTATTAACCCTCTAGCATCCATGGCTATTCCTCTTTAGGATGTTAGTCCTGCACAAAGAGTTAGGCTCTGATACCAATTGTTGGGACACTAAAGGTGATCTAGAGGGGGGTGAATAGATCAGCCACCCGATAAAAACGACTGCAGCAGAATCAAATGCAGAATGTAAGAACTTCTGCTAAACAGATGGAGCGCACAAACCAAAGACCAACCAGAGCAGCTGAAGAACCGTCCTAAGCAAACATCTACTGCGCAAAGAATAGAAATAAGGAAGCGATGCAAACCACAAAACAATCACACAGTAGACAAGATATTTTTAGGTGGTTCGGTCCTCCAGACCTACGTCCACCCCACACTCAACCCGAGTGTGGATTACTGCTGACTCACATCTTGAACCGCTGGGCATCACAGCTTGCCTACAGACCGCTGAGCTTCACAGCTTGCTGTCCGAGACCAAGTCTCACCCGCTGAGGAATTACAGCTTAACCTGTCAAGAGGATACACCTCTGCAACCGCTGGGGACTACAGCTTGACCCGTCCAGTGGAATCCTCCACTGCAAGTGCTGGCACATAGCTTGAACACAAGAGTTTTGAAAATAAAACAGATAATCAAAACGAAAAACAACATGTATCCCTGCAGGGAATAAAGCTCAAACAAGTGAGCAAACTCAGATCTGGTTTTGAACCAAAGATCTGAGGAACAAATCTCTCTCAACTCTTCTCTCTCAAACTTCTCTTCTCTCTCTTTTTCTTCTCTGCTCTCGGTGGCTCTATGCTTTTCTTCTCTGTGGATCGTGCAGGCTGAAGTTCACTCTCTGCTCTTCTGCTTCGATCTTCACTGCTCATCCAGATAGAAGAAATGTTCCTTTTATACCAGCAGCAATAGGAGAGCGTGTGGCTTCCACATTTCCCGCCCAATCATTTTAGTCACGTGGTAACATCCAGGCTTGCTACTGTACACGTGTCACAATCTGGGCACCTCGTCCATTCTTGGATCACGTGCCTTCATTAAGCTTTACGAAGAGTACCTGTCAGACAGAGGATAGAGTTATCAGTTTAAGTCTAAAACCCTGTACAGACTTTGTAGGGTGTAATGCATTGTGTAGACTTTGCAATGTATAGACTTTGCATTGTAAAGACTTTGCAGTGCGACAGCAATGTATAGACTTTGCAGTGTGTAATGCAATGTGTAGACTTTGCAATGTATAGACTTTGCAATGCGACAGCAATGTATTGACATTGCAATGCCTAGTGTTAAAGCACAATGCACAAACTAAGTGTGTGATCGTTGTACAGACTTAGGGTATGCGTGAAGCACAGAATGCATTAACTAAGCTTATGAGTGTATAGACTTCATAGCACATGCTGCAGTATGCATATGGTGAAGTATGTACATTAACGATAAATGCTCAGGCATGCCAAACGAATGTGTAGACTCTGCGTTCAATGTATAAACAATGTGCAGACTTAGAATGCAACAATGTGCAGACTTTGTGCAATGCATGAAGTAATGTACAGACATTGTGAATGAAGCACACAGGCTGTACAGACTTGTGCTAATGCTGCAAGTGGACAATGTATAGACTTCAGCTCGTGCAAGCAAAGCAAATGTATAGACTTGGCGTTTGAGCAAGCAGAACGATGTACAGACTTTATGTTGTGAACACAGGCTATACAGACTTTGAGTTCGTACATGCTACAGTGCAGTGTATGGACATGAACACGTGTAACAAGACAGTGTACAGACTTGTGTTCATGCAGCAACATGCGTTGTATGGACTTGCTATCATGTGAATGTATAGACTTGAGCAGATTGCCTATCATGCGAATGTATAGACTTGTGCAGACTGACGATGTACATACCTGCATGAGACACAGCATGAGACGCTGAACTACCAAGAATGTATAGACTTGTAAGTGCTGACAGATGATGTACATACTTGCATGAGACGCAAAATGATACGCTCAGTGTACAGACTTTGCATGAGACGCAACATCAGACGCTCAATGTACAGACTTTGCATGAGACGTAACATGAGACGCTCAATGTACAGACTTTGAATCAAAGTACAGACTTGCTAAGATAATGCATGGACATAATAGAAGAATGTGCAGACTTGAAGTGAATGCATGGACTATGCACAACGAATGTATAGACTTGCTCGTGGACTATGCACAACGAATGTATAGACTTGCTGTAAGGAATGTGCAGACTTGGTGGAACTGAGCGTAGGTAAAGATGAGGAATGTATAGACTTGCTCAGTTCAGCTGCATGAAGCAAGGCAATGTATGGACTTGCCGATGTACAGACTTGCCGATGTACGCTAATGCACAAAGGCTTGGTCCGATGTACAGACTTAGTGTGCTTTACACTTAAGCCTGAATGCATGATGTGTAGATTTGAGTGCATGTGTGCAAAACAGACTTTGTGTGTAATGTGCAGACTTGCTATGTGTCATGTGTGCAGTATGCAAACGATGCACAGCCGTAGCCGCAATGTATAGACTTGTTAAACAATGCACACACATAGATGCAATGTACAGACTTTGAATGCAGTAATGTATAGACTTTATATACATTGTCCACTTGCACCATGTATAGACTTGCCAAAAGAGTGATGCATACAAATGAACAAATGCAATGTATGCTAAACACAATGACTGGCTCACTGTGATACTCTCACTGTGTTGCTATCATCAAAACAAAATAGCATATGCTTGTGCCTAAGGGGCACAACAAAGTCTGTGTGATCCGTAGATTTTCACTTATTTATAAAGAAAGTACTCCCAGCGTAATGCGACGCCAGTAGCATCATACCCCATGATTTATATAGTATGTTTTCGACAATCAGCCGAGGGGACTAGCATAGAGTCCTTGAACACAATCAGTGCTCGAACTGCATCTTCAAGTATAAATCAAGCTACTTTCACATATATAACAATAAAGTTTAGCCATGTGTTTAACAAGTTCAATGATAGATTTGAAGATGCACTGTCAATGAAAGAATGCATAAAATATGATTATAAGAGTTCAAGAAATGCATTAATAACTAAGTTATGCCTTTGAGAAAATTCGACAGCATAACGGTATGTTCTTTATCTTTCATAATTTATCTTAGGTATCTTTGAACAAAATTACAAGTCCTAGACTATCATTATGTCAATCTAGGATCATAGGAATATTAACCCTTGGGTCCAACCTTGGGTTAACAGTACTTAGGAAATTTAGCGGTCTATGACTGGGCGGCTATATTGACATGGCGGTTTAGTATTGGGCTGCTAGAGTGGCTGAATCCAGAAAGAAATCAGTTTGGACTCAGAGACAGTGGCGGTCATATACTGGACCGTTAATGGGCCTTAGCGGTCGAGTATTGAACCGTTAATGGACAAAGTTTTCAGAAAACCGTGATAGTGCTTTCTAGACAATTGGACGTTAATGGTACAACTAACTCGGCGTCGTAGTGGGAATCCCAGGCTCGTGGAGAATTACGGAGGCCTTGAAACAAGATTTCTTAGTCCGTTGGAAGGAATATCCAAATGAGAGGTTATCAAGTCCAAGATTGTGTGCCTAATGTGCATAAATGTAACTAATGGTCATATACCGGGATATATGCCATGTACTTATGAAAATGACTCTACAGATGAGAAAAGAGACCATTAAAATAGTGATCAAGATAAATCATGACTCATCTAACTTTAGAAACATGTATTTAATTACAAAGGTATAAGGTTTTGGCATAAATAAACTTATGCTTAAAATAATCCTAGGTACCATAAAGAACATGAAATCACTATTATGAATCAAAGTAGTGAAATAACATTAAAAGATGTTGGTATATAGTTAACTAGGCTTATTTATAAGCTAGACAGACTGCTCTTGATTCTGTCTCGGGTTGACAAGAATCAGAACATTCACAGTCTATTATAGAGCCATTACAAAAAATTGGCGGTTTATCGTAAGGCCGTCACATGGACTTTAACGGTCTATTTCTGGTCCGCCATAGGTTTCATAAAAAATGTGACTAACGGTTTATCGTAGGGCCGCTGCACAAGGTTGGCGGTCGAAGATTAGGCCACTAGAGCATGTCTGACAGTAAATTAAATAGGAAGAAACTAATGTTTAAAACACATCATGTCTTGAAATCAACATGTATAAACTTCCCTACCATGATAGAATGAAGATTATGCTAACAATATGCATAGGATTCATGTATTATGACAAAGAGAATTAATTTAGTTCATTTGGGGCTAAGAATGATGCATGGATGTATAGATCCTATTAAAACATGAAATTCTCCGTACATAATACATGAAATCAAGTGCAATAAGAGGGCTTTTAATCCTAGAATGATGTTTTAGCCGTTCATGAGATGACCTACCTCTGTCAACACTTCTAGACTTTGAATTTCAGACTGGAAGTCAACCCTAGTTCTGCACTTCCTGTGATAAATCAGAATCTTCACGTCCTAATAACTCTTGATTCTCTTCACCTAATGACGTGAAATTTGGAGGGTAAGAATAAGATACTAAGGGGAACAGAAAGTTCTAAAGACACAACTTATAAACACCTCATCTAGAGCTTCTAATTTTCTGATCTTCACCACACCGTTGCATAGTTTCCTGAGTCGTTGATGTGGAACCAGCAACTTTGGGGGCTGCTATCTTCCTGATAAGTTGATCTCCTAGCATGAAATTTTGGGGAAAGTTAGTCCTTAGTATTAGGAATGAAAACCTCAAAAGAACCTACATGAAATAATACCTCCTTACCTTAGTTCCACGCGAGCCAAATGTAAGGGTCACGCATGTGAAACCTAGAGTCTATTTATAGGGTTTGGAAAGGGTTTCGTGGATTAGATCCATTCTAGAGTCCTTAGTTGGTACTATTTCAACTTCTGAGAGTCCTTAAGATGTTTACTAGTCCTCCCATCTCGGTCTCTTGGAAGATAAACGTTAAAAATCCAATCTTTTTGCTCTTTCTTCAACTCACGGAACAGACAGGAATTAGGAGTCGAAGACTGGACCGCCACCCATCTTCTAGCAGTTTTATGATAGACTGCCATTATCATTGGGCGCCGAATTTGAATTTAATTCAAACTCTTTTCTTCATTTATCCACTTAAGTGTCTTAATAGGGAGCATTTATCCCTTAAATTCCGTTAATAAGTTAATTAACTTCTAGAATATGGGCCAAACTTCATGGGCTTGGTCCTTAAATCTTTTGGGCTTTATTTAAATAGGCTAGGTTAATTGGTTATCACACTTGGGCCTTAATAATGATTTATTTAACCTAATATTTATTTATTAATTCATTTGAGCCTTTGAAAATGTCAAAAAATTCTGAAATATATCAGAAATAATTTATAAAAATTTCGGGGCATTACACCCTCCCCCACTTAAGAGAATTTGGTCCCCAAATTCAATACATGGATTGTACGGAGAGTGTACTTATAGTTAAAATAATTCCAAAAATCTTTTACGCATAGCTTCTTCGGTTTCCCATGTTGCTACATGCGACCATAACTTAGTCCATTGGATCTTGACCATAGGAATAGCCTTATTCCGAAGTAGACGTACCTCTCGTTCAACGATCCTTATTGACTTTTGCTCGTATGCCAAGTCCTTTTTGATCTCCAAATTATCGTTAGTGATGACATGAAAAGGATCAGGTACATACTTCTTGAGCATTGAGACGTGAAATACATCATGGACTTTTACTAATTGAGGGGGCAAAGCAATACGATAAGGAACCTCACGACCCTTTCGAGAATTTTAAAGGGGCCAATGAATCTTGGAGTAAGCTTGCCTTTGATTCCAAATCCTCGAATACATCGACCTGGAGAAACTTTGAGGAGCACATGATCTCCTACTTGAAATTTCATGTCACGCCTTCGATTATCAGCATAAGATTTCTGCCTATCTTATGCCATTTAAAGTCTTTCTCGAATGAGTTTTACCTTCTCGATAGTATCTCCAATGATGTCGGGATCGAGAAATTACCTTTCTCCTACTTCATTCCAACAAATAGGCGAACGACAGCTTCTTCCATATAATACTTCAAATGGTGCCATTTGAATACTAGCTTGATAGCTATTATTATATGCGAATTCTACCAGAGGCAAGTGATCATGCCAACTTCCTCCAAAATTAATAGCATACGCCCGGAGCATATCTTTCACTACTTGATTTGTCCTTTCTGTTTGACCATCAGTTTGTGGATGGAATGTCGTGTTAAGGTTCAGTCGGGTCCCTAAAGAATGTTGTAGACCCTTCCAAAGTTGTGATGTAAACCAAGGATCTCGGTCCGAAATAATGGTGACAGGAACACCATGTAGTTTGATAATTTCTTTCATGTATAATGCTGCTAGTACGTCCACAGCCCATCGACTTTTGATCGGTAGAAAATGTGCAAACTTAGTCAATCGGTCTATGATCACCCATATACCATCGTGTCCTCCTCTCATCCTAGGTAAACCCATGATGAAATCCATCCCTATAGTTTCCCACTTCCACTCGGGAATATTTAAGGGGTTTAATTTACCTGCGGGTTTTAAATGTTCTGCCTTGACTTGTTGACAAGTGAGACAGAGGGACACAAAATCTGCTACCTCTCTCTTCATGTTGGGCCACCAAAAGTTTCTTTTCAAATCTTGATACATCTTGATAGCACCAGGGTGAATAGCATACCTTGTCTTATGTGCCTCTTCCATGATTAATTTCTTAGCATCATTATGCTTTGGCACACAAATCCTACCTTTAAATAGTAGTCTTCCATCATTTGAGATAGAAAATTCTGGTCTCTGATCAATATTATCCTTGATCTCTATCAATGCAGGGTCATTCTCTTGTAATTTGATCATATCCTCAATCAATGTAGGTTGAGACCTTATACTAGAAATTATACATCCATCTCCTTCCCTGTCAATATCAAGATTTAAGTGAGAGAAATCTTTGATAAGACAAGTCATACCTTTCCTGAGGCTTGCTAGAGTTGCCCTCGGTCTTCTACTAAGAGCATCAGCCACAGTATTTGCTTTCCCTGGATGATATTGAATTGTAAAGTCGAAGTCCTTGAGATACTCCAACCATCTGTGTTGTCGCATATTTAATTCCTTCTGGGTGAAAAGATATTTCAGACTTTTATGATCTGAGAATATATTGAATTTCTCCCCATAAAGATAATGTCGCCAAATTTTCAAAGCGAAAATAATCGCAGCTAATTCCAGATCATGCACAGGGTAATTCGCTTCATGACGCTTCAATTGTCTTTAAGAATAACAAATCACCTTCCCATTTTGCATAAGAACGCATCCTAAGCCAATGCTAGATGCATCCATATAGACTTTGAAACCACCACCTTCAATGGGCAATGCCAAAATAGGGGTTGTAGTAAGGTGATCTTTAAGAGTTAGAAAACTTTCCTCGCAGTCCTTCGACCATATAAAAGGATTTTCTTTTCTTGTAAGTCTAGTCAAAGGAACAGCGATCTTAGAGAAATCCTTAATAAATCTCCTATAATAGCCAGCTAGCCCTTGAAAGATTCTTACTTCTGACATGGTCATTGGCTGGCTCTAGTTCTCAACAGCCTCCACCTTAGAAGGATCGACAGCGATACCTTCCTTTGAAATAATATGGCCGAGGAATGAGACTTCCTTTAGCCAGAACTCGCATTTACTTAGCTTCGCGTAGAGTTTGTGCTCTCTTAGCGTTTGCAAGGCTATCCTTAAGTGCTCTTCATGATCCTCCTTTGCCTTGGAGTAAATAAGAATATCATCAATGAAGACGACTATAAACTGGTCGAGATAGGGCCTTAAGACATTATTCATAAGTTGCATAAATGCGGCCGAGGCATTAGTTAACCCGAACGGCATTACCACAAATTCATAGTGGCCATAACGGCTCCGGAAGGCCGTCTTGTATATGTCTTCATCCTTGATCTTGAGTTGATGATAACCCGACCTGAGGTCGATCTTGGAGAAATATTCTGCTCCCGAAATTGATCAAAGATCTCATCGATACGCGGCAATAGATACATGTTCTTGATAGTAAGCTGATTCAGTCACCGATAATCGATACATAGCCTGAGAGATCCATCTTTCTTCTTGACAAATAGAACTAGCGCACCCCCAGGGGATGTGCTAGGTTGAATGAATCCCTTGTCCAATAACTCCTGAAGTTGGTTCTTTAATTCCTTAAGTTCTGTGGGGGACATCCTGTAGGGAGCTATTGAAATAGGTGCTGCTCCGAGAACAAGTCCAATGGTGAAGTTTACTTCCCTTTCGGGTGGTAAACCGGGTAACTCCATAGGAAATATATCCGGAAATTTATTGACAATAGGGATGTCTTCTAAGATGATCTCCTTGTATTCGATGAGGGTTACGGAAGCAAGAAAGGCTTCACATCCTTGCGAGATAAGTTTGCAAGTGTGAAGAGATGAAGTAATGGTAGGGTGCTTCCTATATTTGATACCAAGGAAAGAAAACCTTAGAAAACCTGGTTTCTGAAAAGAGATAATCCTATTCCGGCAATTCATGTTGGCATCATGGTCTACAAGCCAATCTACACCTAATATAGCGTCATAGCCCTCCATGTCCAGGCATACGAGGTTTGCAGGGAGATTGTGACCTTCTACCCTTACCTCACTATCGAGGTAATAGTTTGTGAGTTTGGTTCCAGGACCTAAAGGTGTAGTAATAGCAAGGTCCAAAGGTAAAGGAACTGATGAAATCGGCAAGGACTTTGCAAAGGCGGTAGATATAAAGGAATGAGAAGCACCAGTTTTGAATAATACGAATGTAGGGTGTGAATAGATCTGAATGGTACCTTCTATTAACCCATCATTCGGGGGCGCTTCTTCCTCTAAAATAGCATTAAGATGAGCATTTCTCTTGCGTCCACTTCCAGAAGAGAGTTCCTTCATAAGAGGGCAGTCTGGCATGTGATGTTCCCGGCTGCCACATCGTAGACAAGCACCAAGGTGCTTCCATCATTCTTCGGCCGAATGACCGAACTTCTCGCAAAAAGTACAGGCCGTGACGACCTGCTTGTCTTCTTCCTTAACTTTCTTATTTTTGTGGTAGCCACTACCACTCCCATTACAGGATCTCTTCTTGCTATCACGGGATTTGTAAGGTTTCGTGATGCTGAACTTGCTTTTCTTATCACGCCGATCTGATCTTCGGCTTGGTTCTTCACCCTTTCCTTTTAATTTCTCGACCATCTCTAAGGTCCTTTCGCACAGATATGTCTGTTGGACCATCTCTGCATAAGAACGGATATTTTGAGTCCCAAGCTGTTGAATAAAATCGGGTCTTAACCCGTCCATGAATCGATTGGCCTTTGGTAAGTCGGTACTGATTAGATGAGGAGCATATGGCGAGAGTCTAGAAAACTGAAGCTCATATTTTGCCACTGACAGCATACCCTGGCGTAGATAAGCGAATTCCATAGCCTTCCGCTCCTTGACGTGTTCAGAAAAATATTTGGCACGGAATAACGTAAGAAAACCTTCCCATGAATGTGGTGCCTCAGTCGGGGGTGCCGGATAGACTTCCACCATGTACGGGCATCCTTGTTAAGTTGAAAAGCGGCTGAACGTACTTTCTCTTGGTCAGCACATTGCATGACCTCAAATATACGGTTCATCTCATCAATCCAGTTCTCAGCTTCGTCTGGATTTGAAGAACCATAGAATTGTGGAGGATTTAGGCTTTGAAAATTACGATGTAAATCACTAGCCCTTGCTCCTGCGCCAGCTTGCGCCATCATTTACAATGCCTGAGTATGACCAGCGACGGTCTCTTGCATTCCATTCCAGTCAACGTGATGAGCCATTATGATAAGAATAAGGTACCTGAGAGAAATATCAAATCATTAACTCCTATGGAATTTAGAAGGGTTAATCTAGAGTTAATTTACTATCTTATCCTGAGCTCTACCCAATTCCCACATAGGTGGGAAATTTCTTCCTTAATTCATAGGTTTGGGTCCTTAAACCTTAGACTTATCTTATGACATGACATTTTCCCTAGGACTTACTTATGCCTAGGCTCTGATACCAACTTAACTATCACGCCCCGAGATTTATGCGGCAGAAACAATCGAGAACGCGAACAGCCGGCATGGTAAGACTCGAGCAATCAATATAGTCAGAGCGCAATAATAATCACACAAAGTAATTGAACAATAATTTACTCAAAACTCTATCGTTATTTCATCTCAAAATAATCATAATTCAAATACACAATATTCCACTCTCTCTAGACTCAATAAAACCAAAATTACATATGTAGACTCAATCTAGACATATTTCGACGGTTCTAGGTCTTCACTCGATTCCATGTTCCCTTTAATCGCTCTTAAACCCATCACTAGAATGACGTGAATTCGAATCCGACCCACTAGTACTTCCTGAAAAGATTAAAAAGTAGGTAATGAGCACACTTGCCCAGTAGGTATCTTCGCATCAACATGAAGGTAATGTTAAAGTGATTAATGTCTTAGTTCTAAAGAAAAAGAGGAATCATGTGAATACGATCAAAGATGTGATTAAAGTCAAAGTAACAAGATATAATCAAGCTTGAGATATGAGAATATGAATTGATCAAGTATAACCCAGCAAGAATGTAACAAGAATGTACTAGAAAGTCATGTAACAAGCACTTAAGTACTTTTTGCTAAATAGCAAGTACTTCATGTATCAAGTCCGTGTGATCTGTGGATTTTCACTTTTTTATAAAGAAAGTACTCCCAGCGCAATGCGACGCCAGTAGCATCATAACCCATGGTTTATATAGTATGTTTCCGACAATCAGCCGAGGGGACTAGCATAGAGCCCTTGAACACAATCAGTGCTCGAATTGCATCTTCAAGTATAAATCAAGCTACTTCCACGTATATAACACTAAAGTTTAGCCATGTGTGTAACAAGTTCAATGATGGATTTCAAGATACAATGTCAATGAAAGAATGCACAAAATATGATTATAAGAGTTCAAGAAATGCATTAATAACTAAGTTATGCCTTGGAGAAAATTCGACAGCATAACGGTACGTTCTTTATCTTTCATAATTTATCTTAGGTATCTTTGAACAAAATTAAAAGTCCTAGACTATCATCATGTCAATCTAGAATCATAGGAATATTAACCCTTGGGTCCAACCTTGGGTTAGCAGTACTCAGGAAATTTAGCGGTCTATGACTAGGCCGCTATACTGACATGGCGGTTTAGTATTGGGTCGCTAGAGTGGCTGAATCAAGAAAAAAAAATCAGTTTGGACTCAAAGACAGTGGCAGTCATATACTGGACCGCTAATGGGCCTTAACGGTCGAGTATTGATCCGTTAATGGATAGAGTTTTCAGAAAATCACGATAGTGCTTTCTAGACAATTGGGCTTTAATGGTACAACCAACTTGACGTCCTAGTGGGAATCCCAGGCTCGCGGAGAATTACGGAGGCCTTGAAATAAGATTTCCTAGTCCGTTGGAAAGAATATCCAAAGGAGAGGTTATCAAATCCAATATTGTGTGCCTAATGTGCATAAATGTAACTAATGGTCATATACCGGGATATATGCCATGTACTTATGAAAATGACTCTACAGATGAGTAAAGAGACCATTAAAACAGTGATCAAGATAAACCATGAATCATCTAACTTTAGAAACATGTATTTAATTACAAAGGTATAAGATTTTGGCATAAATTAACTTATGCTTAAAATAATCCTAGGTACCATAAAGAACATGAAATCACTGTTATGAATCAAAGTAGTGAAATAGCATTAAAACATGTTGGTATCTAGTTAACTAGGCTTATTTATAAGCTAGACGGACTGCTCTTGATTCTGTCTCGGGTTGACAAGAATCAGAACATTCACAGTCTATTATAGAGCCATTACAGAAAATTGGCGGTTTATCGTAAGGCCGTCACATGGACTTTAACGGTCTATTTCTGGTCCGCCAGAGGTTTCATAAAAAATCTGACTAGCGATTTATCGTAGGGCTGCTGCGCAAGGTTGGCGGTCTAAGATTAGGCCGCTGGAGCACATCTGACAGTAAATTAAATAGGAAGAAACTAATGTTTAAAACACATCATGTTTGGAAATCAACATGTATAGACTTCCCTACCATGATAGAACGAAAATTAGGCTAACAATATGCATATGATTCATGTATTATGACAAAGACAATTAATTTAGTTCATTTAGGGCTAAGAAAGATGCATGGATGTATAGATCCTATTAAAACATGAAATTCTCCGTACATAATACATGAAATCAAGTGAAATAAGAGGGCTTTTAATCCTAGAATGATGTTTTAGCCGTTCATGAGATGACCTACCTCTGTCAACACTTCTAAACTTTGAATTTCGAACTGGAAGTCAACCCTAGTTCTGTACTTCCTATGATAAATCAGAAACTTCACGTCCTAATAACTCTTGATTCTCTTGAACTAAAGATGTGAAATTTGGAGGGTAAGAAGAAGATGCTAAGGGAAATAGAAAGTTCTAAAGACATAACTGAAGAGGCGAAATCTCGCGCTTGTATCCTGAGCGGGATGTGGATCACCTGAAGATGAACTGTAAGACAGGGAAATGTATCAGAGGGCCCAAGGGGCTTCCCTGGGGTAAAACCCTCCGATGGCTAAGTCAGTAGAGCTGTGGTGGAAGCAATAATGGAGAGGAGAAAAGCTAGCGCGCGAGATTCCTCTCCACCAGAGGGTGAAGCGGATTGCTCAGGAGTTTGGGTATATGAGTACCTGAATGGCTCTCTTCTTCCGTCAGAGGGTAGCCCTGGTTTAAATAGTGTGCCGCCTTCAGGAGTCCTGCAAGCTGAGGGGTCTCCGGCGGGAGTTACGTCCTCAACGTGGGCTTTCATGGCCTTATCGTGGGAACATTATCGCCGTGAAATCCGGCGGTTTCTTGACTCCCCTATCCGTTGGGGACTCTTGAACGGATGATATTTGGTCTGGCCGAGCTCCTGAAATGCCAGCCCTGTCCGGGCGATGAGCATAGCTCGGTGAAAGAGGGGTCGGATAGGTCGGCTAATGCCTGTCTCTCCCAGGCGGGGAAACGGCTTGGGCCAGACCTTCCTCATGACCTGACCATCACTCGGGCCCTCCGAGCCTAGAGGCCGCCGGGGAGAGTTGGTTCCTCGAGTGTTTGTTTATTGGGCTTTTCTTTCCTGAGTGGGCCCCGTGGGCTGTCACCCAGGTGGGCTTGCCTCGTTGGACCCTGTTGGGTCTAGTTGGGCTGCTCTTTGGGTGGGCTACAGAAATCCCCCTCCACTTGTCCCCCTCCTACTCCCGAGCCATGAAGGCTCGGTCGAGTAGCTTTTGAGGCTTTGGACCGGCGTGGCTCAGGTGGGTGGAATTCTGTTGGCGTGATGGAGCCACATGTAGTGGTCGCCTGGGCCCGTAATGATGATCCTGACAGATTTGAACTGAAGGGCCCCCCCTTTTCTCGGAGCATGGAACGATGCGCCACCTTCCTCCAGGGTTTTATAGGCGTTGGGCGATGTTCGTCGTTCTAGGCTTCTCAGGGTTTTGGGCTTTCCTTAGTTTCTTTGCTTCTGGGGCTCCTTGATGCGCCGTGAGGTCCCAGTGGAGGCGTAGACTCTTGCGGTGGCATTTGAGGAGTTGGCGAGGATAACCGCGGAGGCGGTCCGGCAACTTCCTTCCCCTCCGGAGTCTTCGAGCTCGCGCGAGGGATCCTCTTTCGGCTCGATGGCTGGTCTGCCTCTGGAAATCGGGTAGGTGAGGCGGGAGCCCGTCTCCAACTGTAGTGAGTTGGGGGAGGCCGAGGTGAGGAAGCTGGAGCATCGCTTTCGCTTGCCTCTCAGGTACAGCTTTGCTGCCGCTGCCCCGTATGAGACGAGTCTGGACAGCCGTACGGGGCACATTTGCACTTTCCTTCTGGCTTGGAAGAGTGGGTTCCGCCTTCCCTTCTAGCCTGTTGTACTCCAGCTTCTCGAGTTTTTCCGGTTGGCACCTATTCAGTTGGTGGCCAACTCATATCTCCTTCTTTCCGCCTTTCGGATTCTCTGTCGTCAGCATGACATTTTTCCTTCCTTGGACCTCTTTCATTATTTTTTCGAGTTGAAAGCGCACCCGTCGGCGGGGAAGGGCTTTTACTTCATCCAGGCGAGGAGAAACAGGAGTTGCATCTCCCTCGCTGCGAAGGACTCCTTGCACAAGGGGTGGAAGACCCAATTCTTCTGGGTGAAGGCGGAGGCGACGGACGAGTTTTGGAGATGTTCGATCTCGCCC
Source organism: Amorphophallus konjac (assembly GCA_022559845.1). Lineage (NCBI taxonomy): Eukaryota > Viridiplantae > Streptophyta > Magnoliopsida > Alismatales > Araceae > Amorphophallus > Amorphophallus konjac. The sequence goes on along the minus strand of CM040122.1, from coordinate 328,033,414 downwards.
AATTTTCATCCGAATCTTCCCCCTCGCCCGGAGGAGTTCCCTTCCCACGTGGAGCGGCAGGCCGCTCATCTGCTGGGTAACCGCCAGTCGACCGAGGAGCTGGTGACGCCAGAGAACATCGAACGGTGCTTGCTTACGCGGTTGACGTCAACAGGTACCGCTCTCGAGGCTCTTCTCCTGGGATGGTAGTTACTTTCTTTCTCCTGACCGGGTCTTCTCCCTTTGTGGCAGACGTTAGGCGGGAACCTCTGGAGGAAGCTGCTGAGGTCATTGATCTGGGAGATGACTCGGCGGCCGATGAACCAGATGCTTCTGCGAGTCGCGCCCAAGCCCGAGATAAGGGCAAGGGGGTGGCTCCCGTGGGGTCTTCACGGCCAACTGGTACAAAGCGCAAGGATCCCATGGCGAGAAAGTTGCGGGAGGCCGTGAAGGCCAAGAAACGGGCCAAGAAGGTAGGTCTTCCTCCTACCGCCGGGGGCGACTCCGGCTCGGCGACGCGCCCCTCTCGGGGGCAAGATGGGGCCGACCCCTCGGGGCCAGCTCCCCCACCTGCCAGGCGAGAAAGGGCCGAGGAGACCGGGGGCCCATCAGAGGACGGCGATGGGTCGACTCTCCCCCCCACGGAGGCAGAGGGGGCCGATGTCAAAGTAGCTGGCGTCGATGCCGGGGGATTGGCCGAAGGCGGGGATGTCTCGGTCGGCGAGGTGCGGGCCGAGACAGGTAGGGCTGGGGGTTCGCCAGCTAGGGCGTTGCAGCCCCAGGTGCTTGGAGCTCTCGGCGCGGTCGGTCCCGCGGCGCCGGTCGAGGTTGGGGGTTCTCCCGGGGAGGCGTCGCAACCCCAACCGACCGTGGCGCGCGAGGCGGTTGGTTCCGTTGCTCGGGCTGAGTCTTCTGGCGGGGTGTTCCGTGCAGAGCGGTCCCCTCTTTCGGAGCCCTTGGAAAGGCTCGGCATTACGGGCGACCTGTATCGGGTATGTCGGTCGATTGCCGCAAGGACGAAGGGGGGAGAAAGGCGCAATACCCCCTCCGGGATCCTTGATGTCTTGATGGAGGGCGGCCTGGTCATAGCTCGGTCGGCGGCTTTGATGGAGGAGGCGCACGCCCGGACGGAGGCAGAGCGGTCGAACCTTATCTGGACCCTTGGGGGCTGCGAGAGGAAACTGGCCCGACTCAAGGGGGAGCATGAGGGGCCCCGACAGGAGTTCTCCGCGTTCCGGGGGGTGGCACGGGCGAGCCGACTGGAAGCCGGGGTGCTGACCGAATAGCTCGCCAAGACCCGAGAGTCTCTTGAGAGGACAAGCCGATCCCTGGAGGAGGAGCGTCTGCGTCGCCTCGAGCTAGATAATCGCTGGGAGCTCGAACGCGCCGAGTTGCTAGATCGGGCGGAGGTGGCGGAGCGTCTCCGAGCTGAGGCTGAGGCGGACCGGGCCCGGGCAGAGGAGCGCGCAGCCGAGGCGGAGCGGGCTCGGGTCGAGCTCGTCGGAAGGGCGGGGTAGGTCAAGGCGGAGGCAATCGAGCGTTACAGGAGCTCGGATGCTTACTCGGCCGACCTGGTGGAAGCCGCCCTACCCTATTACGAGGTAGCACTACGCCGGGGTGCTCGAAAGGGGTTCAAGCAGGGCTATCGCCGGGCGGCCCCCGGTCTCCTCGGCCCCCTCTCGCCTGGCAGGTGGGGGAGCTGGCCCCGAGGGGTCGGCCCCATCTTGCCCCCGAGAGGGGAGCGCCGCCGAGCCGGAGTCGCCCATCAGAGGGCGGTGATGGGTCGGCTCTCCCCCCCACGGAGGCAGAGGGGGCCGATGTCGAAGTAGCTGGCGCCGAGGCCGGGGGATTGGCCGAAGTCGGGGATGTCTCGGTCGGCGAGGTGCGGGCCGAGACAGGTAGGGCTGGGGGTTCGCTCGCTAGGGCGTTGCAGCCCCAGGTGCTTGGAGCTCCCGGCGCGGTCGGTCCCGTGGCGCTGGTCGAGGTTGGGGGTTCGCCCGGGGAGGCGTAGCAACCCCAACCGACCGTGGCACGCGAGGCGGTTGGTTCCGTTGCTCGGGCGGAGTCTTCTGGCGGGGTGTTCCGTGCAGAGCGGTCCCCTCTGTCGGAGCCCTTGGAAAGGCTCGGCATTACGGGCGACCTGTATCGGGTCTGCCGATCGATTGTCGCAAGGATGAAGGGGGGAGAAAGGCGCAATACCCCCCCCCCCTCGGGATCCTTGATGTCTTGATGGAGGGCGGCCTGGTCATAGCTCGGTCGGCGGCTTTGATGGCGGAGGCGCACGCCCGGACGGAGGCGGAGCGGTCGAACCTTGCCTGGACCCTTGGGGGCTGCGAGAGGAAACTGGCCCGACTCAAGGGGGAGCATGAGGGGCCTCCGACAGGAGTTCGCCGCGTTCTGGGGGGTGGCGTGGGCGAGCCGACTGGAAGCCGGGGTGCTGACCGAACAGCTCGCCAAGACCCGAGAGTCTCTTGAGAGGACAAGCCGATCCCTGGAGGAGGAGCGTCTGCGTCGCCTCGAGCTAGACAATCGCTGGGAGCTCGAACGTGCCGAGTTCTTAGATCGGGCGGAGGTGGCGGAGCGTCTCCGAGCTGAGGCTGAGGCGGACCGGGCCCGGGCAGAGGAGCGCGCGACCGAGGCGGAGCGGGCTCGGGTCGAGCTCGTCGGAAGGGCGGGGTAGGTCAAGGAGGAGGCAATCGAGCGTTACAGGAGCTCGGATGCTTACTCAGCCGACCTTGTGGAAGCCGCCCTACCCTATTAGGAGGTAGCACTACGCCGAGGTGCTCGAAAGGGGTTCAAGCAGGGCTATCACCGGGTGGCCCCCGGTCTCCTCGGCCCCCTCTCGCCTGGCAGGTGGGGGAGCTAGCCCTGAGGGGTCGGCCCCATCTTGCCCCTGAGAGGGGAGCACCGCCGAGCCAGAGTCGCCCCTCAGAGGGCGGCGATGGGTCGGCTCTCCCCCCCACAGAGGCAGAGGGGACCGATGTCGAAGTAGCTGGCGCCGAGGCCGGGGGATTGGCCGAAGGCGGGGATGTCTCGGTCTGCGAGGTGCGGGCCGAGACAGGCAGGGCTGGGGGTTCGCCCGCTAGGGCGTTGCAGCCCCAGGTGCTTGGAGCTCCCGGCGCGGTCGGTCCCGCAGCGCCGGTCGAGGTTGGGGGTTCGCCCGGGGAGGCGTCGCAACCCCAACCTACCGTGGCGCGCGAGGCGGTTGGTTCCGTTGCTCGGGCGGAGTCTTCTGGCGGGGTGTTCCGTGCAGAGCGGTCCCCTCTGTCGGAGCCCTTGGAAAGGCTCGGCATTACGGGCGACCTGTATCGGGTCTGTCGATCGATTGCCGCAAGGACGAAGGGGGGAGAAAGGCGCAATACCCCCCCGGGATCCTTGATGTCTTGATGGAGGGCGGCCTGGTCATAGCTCGGTCGGCGGCTTTGATGGCGGAGGCGCACGCCCGGACGGAGGCGGAGCGGTCGAACCTTGCCTGGACCCTTGGGGGCTGCGAGAGGAAACTGGCCCGACTCAAAGGGGGAGCATGAGGGGCTCCGGCAGGAGTTCTTCGCGTTCCGGGGGGTGGCACGGGCGAGCCGACTGGAAGCCGGGGTGCTGACCGAACAGCTCGCCAAGACCCGAGAGTCTCTTGAGAGGACAAGCCGATCCCCGGAGGAGGAGCGTCTGCGTCGCCTCGAGCTAGACAATCGCTGGGAGCTCGAACGCGCCGAGTTGCTAGATCGGGCGGAGGTGGCGGAGCGTCTCCGAGCTGAGGCTGAGGCGGACCGGGCCCGGGCAGAGGAGCGCGCGGCCGAGGCAGAGCGGGCTCGGGTCGAGCTTGTCGGAAGGGCGGGGTAGGTCGAGGCGGAGGCAATCGAGCGTTACAGGAGCTCGGATGCTTACTCGGCCGACCTGGTGGAAGTCGCCTTACCCTATTACGAGGTAGCACTACGCCGGGGTGCTTGAAAGGGGTTCAAGCAGGGCTATCGCCGGGCGGTGGACTACGCCGATGAGCAAAACTCCGCGATCGAGTTCCCCTTCGGCCAGTGTTATGACTCGGATGAGTCGGTTTCCAGCTCTTCCTCATCGGTCGGGGGAGATTCGGAGGGGTCGCCTCCATCGGGGTCACCGGCTCCGGGCGTTTCGGGAGGGCTCACGACCGAGACAGTTCTTACACAGGCGAGGTCAGTGTCCGAGCCGGCCGTCACCGAAGGCGCCGGGGGTGACGCGTATCCTTCCGCTGTTCCCAAATGTCAAAGTGGGCCCGAAGCCTGATGTACTTTGCCTCCTTCCCTTTTTATCTCTCTTCCCTCTTTTTAGAGGGTTTCCTTTTGGTGTGATAATAAATGACTTGCTCCGTTTGAGTACCATCCTTGCCGTGATTTGGTTGGCGGATCTTGAGTGGTTGGGAGGTGCCGATATGTCCTGCGTGGTTTTCGCATGCAGTTTTGGTAGGCTTATGACGCGTCTTTCCGTTCCCTCATGCTTTGAATGTTAGGCCGCTTTGTGAATCCCGCTAGGGTGGGGGACGAGTAGTTGGAGGTGACTGTTCAGGGGAGAAATCCTTTGGCGTGTTTCCGAGGAGGGGGGGGGGTCATTTAAGGCGTGTAGCCTCCTTTGGCCTATAAGAAGGACCGAAAGGTGCCCTTTCCTCTTCACTGCTTGGGATTTTCTCTAACAGTCTTTCCTCGCTCCTGCCTCTTCACTCTGCGTTGTGCCCTTGTATTCGGAGCATGGAGGATCCTTCGGAGGGCGACGCCACCGACGACGGGGAGCGGCGGGCTCCCGCTGCCCTGTAATGTTGAACGGGTCCCACGGTCGCCGCGCGTGCACGAGACGGGTCCGACGGTCGCCGCGCGGATCTGGGGAGGACTTCGGCGTGTGGAAGCACGCCGTTGGCCTCTTCTTAGCTCTGACGAGGCTTTCAGATGGACGCCGAGGCGGAGGACGGATGGGGGCATCAGGGGAGCCCGCCGTTACTTCCCTCCGTGTGAGGGGAGGAGGCGTATCAAGCTCCCTCCTCACCGAAGCCTTCCTCCATCTGCAGCCTCTTTCTCCCTCTTCTGCTCTTCATTTCTTTCACTCTTCGGGGGCTGCTTGTTCTCTCCTTCCTTCCAAGGAGTTGGCAGATTGGAAGAGGGGAGGCTTTCACGGCGCTCCTTTTTTCTGATTGTTGCCAACTTGGGAGGTAGCCTTCCTCAACGTTTAAAGGTGGCCTCCCTCTTGCAATCCCTCTGTCACCTTTGTCACGGGCCACCCGAGGCAACTGGCTTGACCACCTCTTGTCTGAGCCAGTTTCCGCACGAGGCAGAGTCAGTGGCTGGACGCGAGGAGATCAAGACCGAGTCAGTCGAGCGATGACCCCTTGAGGTGGTGTTAGACGGATTTTTGCTTTTTGCTATGTGATGTACCGGCATTTGCCTATCTGATGTACCAATGGTTTGGAATGAAAAGAAAAGGGATTTATTCCGTCCATCTTGCTGTACAATTTCAAAAATAGAATTTGCGTAGTGCGGCTGCGTTCCATGTCCGAGGAATAGGTTCCCCTTCCATTGTCGCTAACCTGTACGCACCTTTTCCGAGCGTCTCGACCACTCGGTAGGGGCCTTCCCAGTTGGGGGATAGCTTGCCCGCCACCTCTAGTGGTCGAGAGGCTTCGGCCTTCCTGAGGACGAAGTCCCCCGATTGGAAACGTCTATCTCGGACCTTGGCGTTGTAGTATCGAGTGAGGCGGCGCTGGTACTCCGTTGCTCGGACGTTCGCGATCTCTCGGAGTTCGTCTGCCAGGTCGAGGTTCTCGAGCAATTTTTGCCCGTTTGCCTCGAGTGCGAAGCTGATCACTCGGAGAGACGGATTGGCGATCTCCAATGGAATGACGGCTTCGGTGCCATATACCAACTGAAAAGGGCTTTCACTGGTTGCTGTCCTGGGAGTTGTTCGGTGCGACCACAGTACGCTAGGCAATTCCTCGAGCCAGCTACCCTTAGCCTTGCCGAGTCTGGTTTTTATGCCTTTCAAGATAGTCTTGTTGGCATTTTCAACCAGCCCGTTGGCCTGGGGGTGGGCAACCGAAGTGAAGTGGTTGAGGATATTTAGGTCGGCGCATCTATCTCGAAAATTGCCGGCCGTTATCGCTCACTATCACTCGGGAGACACCAAAGCGACAAATGATCGATTTCCACACAAAGCCCCAAACGACTGTCTCGGTGATCCTTGCCGTAGCCTCGGCCTCGATCCACTTGGTGAAGTAGTCGATGGCGACGATGATGAACTTCTTCTGTGACTGGGCCGTCGGGAATGGCCCAAGGATATCGATTCCCCACCGAGCGAAAGGGTAAGGCTCGGCTAGGGTGACAAGTTCCATAGCCGGCTGTGGACCAAGTGGTCGAACCGCTGGCATTGGTCGCACTGTTGAACATAGGCCGAGCAGTCGCGCTGCAGGGTGGGCCACCAGTACCCCTGTCGTAATAGGATTCTGGCCATTGACCTTGCCCCTGAGTGCGCTCCGCACAGGCCTTCATGAATCTCTTGGATGGCTCGGCCTGCCTCGTCGGGACCGAGGCACTTCAGGAGGGGACCAGAGAACGATCTTCGGTAGAGAGTGTTGTTGAGGGCGACGAAGCACCGAGCTTGATACTTCATTCGGCGGGCTTCTCGAGGGTCGGAGGGCTCTTGGGAGTATTGTAGCCAGGACAGGTAGGGGGAGCTCCAGTCACTTGGAGTGGCCGAGTCAACAGCGAGGAGCTCCGCGTCGATGCTCGGGCGCTCTAGATCTTCTAGGAGGACCGATCGTGTACCTTCTGGGTCTAGGGAGGAGGCCAATCGAGCGAGGGCTTCTGCCCGAGAGTTTTGCTCCCGAGCTATCCGGACTACCCCAAATTCCTCGAACTGTTGGGCCAGGCTCCGGACCAACTGAAGGTATTTGATCATGGGTGCCTCCCGAGCTTCATACTCATCGTTGACCTGACCTGCGACTGGTTGAGAGTTGGTGTGGATCCTGACTCGCTCGACCCCCAGCCGTCGGGCCATGCGTGCTCCCGAGATAAGGGCCTCGTACTCAGAAGCGTTGTTGGATGCCTGAAAGTTAAATTTTAAGGCGTATTGTAGCTCTATCCCTTCGGGGGACCTCAGGAGTATCCCCGCACCGCTGCATGTCGAATTGGACGATCCGTCGACGAATAGTTCCCAGGTTGGCCCGGTCGTGGTTGGAGGCCTGTCCTCGGCGGGGATGGTGCTTTCGGCAATGAAGTCGGCGAGCGCTTGGCCTTTGATTGTTGATCGCGGCCGGTACGAGATGTCATAGGCCCCGAGCATAATGGCCCATTTGACGAGTCACCCTGAGGCCTCGGGGTGGGCCAGAATCTTCTTCAACGGCTCGCCGGTTAGCACGGTGATGGGGTGCCCCTGGAAGTAGGGGCGGAGGCGCCTTGCGGAGGTAACCAATGCTAGCACGAGTTTCTCGGTTGCGGGGTATCTCCGTTCGGCCTCATTGAGCACCTTGCTGGTGTAGTAGACCGGTCTTTCGATTCCCGAGTCATTTCTGACTAGGACCGAGCTGACCGTGGATGGCGTCGCCGAGAGGTAGAGCAGCAAGACTTCGCCTGGGGCGGGCTTGGAGAGCACCGGTGGCGAAGCCAGGAACTTTTTAAGCTCGGCAAATGCTGTCTGGCACTCCTCATCCCATGCGAACGTAGCAGACGCTAGCTTGGGTCCCCTCATCAGTTTGAAGAAGGGCAAGCATCGTTTGGCCGCACGGGACAGGAAACGGCTGAGAGCGGTGACACACCCTGTCAGACACTGGACGTCTTTAATGCACGCGGGCGGGCGCATGTCCAGGATGGCCTGGACTTTGTCGGGGTTGGCTTCGATCCCGCGCTGAGTGACCAGGAAACCCAGGAACTTCCCGGATTTTACTCCAAAGGTGCACTTGGCGGGGTTGAGCTTCATGTTGTACTTCAGGAGGGTGCCGAAGGTTTCGGCAAGGTCGGTGAAGTGGTCTTGGGCCTTGGGGGTCTAGACGAGCATGTCATCAATGTAAGCCTCGACGTTCCGACCCAGCTGTCCCTCGAACATGTGATTTACCAGTCGCTGATATGTGGCTCCGGCGTTCTTCAACCCGAAAGGCATCCGGGTGTAGCAGTACACGCCACAGTCAGTGATGAAGGCGATCTTCTCGACATCTTCTGGATTCATTCAGATCTGGTGATAACCTGAATAGGCATCCAGGAAACTGAGTATCTCATTGCCCGAGGTTGAATCAACCAATTGGTCGATGCTCGGTAGCGGATAGCAGTCCTTGGGGGTAGCCTTATTCAGATCGGTGAAGTCCACGCACATTCGCCATTTGCCTGTAGTTTTTGGCACCAGGACGACATTGGCTAGCCATGTAGGGTACATGACTGGTCTGAAGAGGCCTGTCTCTTGTCCCTTGGTGACCTGTGCCTTGATGATCGCCTATTTTTTGGGCACATGCTTCCTTCTCCGTTGCTGTACGGGCCTCACGGTGGGGTCGAGGCTGAGCTTGTGCATCACGGTCTTCTCTGGTATGCCAGGGAGTTGATCATCGGACCAAGCAAAGACCTGAACATACTCAGAAAGGAATTTTTTGTATTGCTGCTGTTCCATGGGTGGTAGGTTGGCTCCGATCCTTACTCCGAGGGCCGGGTCATCGTTTAGGAATACCGTTAGCAATTCGCCACCGGGCTCGGCGATTACGGTCTTCCCTTCGATTCCCTTGGGGCCCTTATCTCCCCCGTCCGGCCTTGAGGCTTCCACCGAGATGTTGTAGCACCTTCTAGCCGTGGCCTGGTTACCTCGGACTTCCCCTAACCCATTTTTGGTGGGAAACTTCATTTTCTGGTGATAGGTAGATGGTACGGCCTTTATCCGGCTGAGAATTTTTCGGCCGAAAATGGCGTTGTACGCTATCATACCCTTAATCACTATGAAGTCCACCATGACCGTAACGATTTTGGGTGGGGTGCCGATGGTGATCGGCAGGCTTAGGGCTCCCTCGGGGTAGGTGGCTAGGCCGTTAAACCCGCAAAGGGGTGTTCGGATCAGGCGGAGCTTGGATGGGTCTTCCCCCATCTTAAGGAAACAGTCGTAAGATAATACATCAGGGGCGCTCCCATTGTCAACAAGAATTCTATCTACGTTACAATGGTTTATTGTGGCCGAGATAACGAGGGCATCATCATGCGGGGTGTTCAGCCCTTCCAGGTCTTGGTCGGAGAAGACTATGACCTGGGGCTCACTCGGCGGGCCGCTGGAAGGTTCTAAGACCTGGCTGGCCCGCTCGGCATGACGCTTCCTTCCTCGGCTGGTGTCGCCGCCCGACGCCGTTCCTCCGGAGATGACGTTGATGTGGACCCCTCGGGGGGCGTTGTCGATCTCCTCGGCGGCGTCCCGGTCTTCTTTGCGCCCGGCTGTAAACCGGGCCAGGTGCCCCTGACGGATGAGACGTTCGATCTCGTCCTGGAGCTGGTGGCAGTCGCCGGTGTGGTGCCCGTGGTCGCCGTGGAACAGGCAATGCCTGTCGCGCTTGCGGTTCTTTGATCTCATTGGTTCGGGCCGGCGGAGGAGTCCCGAGTCTTTGATGTCTTCATAGATCTCGTAGACTGGCGCGGTCAACGGGGTGTACCGCTCATACTTCCGTTTATGCTCTCCTTCCCGATCGCGCTTCTTACCCGAGCCAGGGTTTGGCTCGGAGGCTCACTTCTTGTCCCCCTCCCGACCCGAGCCGGTTGTGTCTCGGCAGGCGCTGAGTACTTCTTCGCACTCGGCGTGGCGCAGTGCCAGAGTCACTAGCTCGGCAAGGGTCGAGAGAGGGTGGAGGACAAGTTCACGGCGGAGGTTCTCGTCCTGGGTGCCCCCGGTCAGAGCGGTCGTGGCCGAGGCCACATCCAGGCGGGGAATTCTGAGGGCTTCCTATTTAAATTGGTGGACATAAGCTCGGAGCCTTTCCCCTTGCGCCTGTTTGAGGGCCAGGAGCCCCGCTATTGACCTTGGGGGGGCGCTTCCGGTGAAGCTCTCCTTGAAGACTCACCCGAATTGCCTGAAGTCCCGGATGGACCCTGGGGCGAGGGCCCGGAACCATGCCTGAGCGCCTTGGACCAGGGTGGCCGCAAAGGCTCGACATTTAATAGGATCCGGTGTTCCATGCAGAGTCACCAAGGTGTCGAAGCTGTCGTAGTGGTCAGCTGGGTCGCCCTGGCCATCATAGAGCTTGAAGGTCGGAATGGAGGTTCTAGGAGACACCTCTGCCTTCAAGATGTATTCGGAGAAAGGGGATTTCTCCTCATTCTCTGGGAAAGAGGTCTTCTGCAGGGCGCGGAGGGCGCGCTCTTGCTCTGTAAAATGTCTTTCGAAATCCCTTAGTCGGAGGGATAATTCCAGCTGCGGTCGTGCCGTGGGACTGGGGGGAGCATCGTGGCGATCCTTGGGAACGCCAGTGCTCGGGCGTGGAGGCCTCGCCCCCTGTCTCCCTTTTCTGGGCATGGAGGAAGCCTCTTGCTCCGGGGGCGGAGCTTGCGAGGGTCCTCCCACGTTGTTGCGAGGGTCCTCCCACGTTGTTCCCACAGACGACGCCAGATGAAGAGGTGAAATCTCACGCTTGTATCCTGAGCGGGCTGTGGATCACCTGAAGATGAACTGCAAGACAGGGAAACGTATCAGAGGGCCCAGGGGGCTTCCCTGGGGTAAAACCCTCCGATGGCTAAGTCAGTAGAGCTATGGCGGAAGCAATATTGGGGAGGAGAAAAGCTAGCGCGCGAGATTCCTCTCCACTAGAGGGTGAAGCGGATTGCTCAGGAGTTTGGGTATATGAGTACCTGAATGGCTCTCTTCTTCCGTCGGAGGGTAGCCCTGGTTTAAATAGTGTGCCGCCTTCAGGAGTCCTGCAAGCTGAGGGGTCTCCGGCGGGAGTTACGTCCTCAACGTGGGCTTTCATGGCCTTATCGTGGGAACATTATCGCCGTGAAATCCGGCGGTTTCTTGACTCCCCTATCCGTTGGGGACTCTTGAACGGATGATATTTGGTCTGGCCGAGCTCCTGAAACGCCAGCCCTGTCCGGGCGATGAGCATAGCTCGGTGAAAGAGGGGTCGGATAGGTCGGCTAATGCCTGTCTCTCCCGGGCGGGGAAACGGCTTGGGCCGGACCTTCCTCATGACCTGACCATCACTCGGGCCCTCCGAGCCTAGAGGCCGCCGGGGAGAGTTGGTTCCTCGAGTGTTTGTTTATTGGGCTTTTCTTTCCTGAGTGGGCCCCGTGGGCTGTCACCCAGGTGGGCTTGCCTCGTTGGACCCTGTTGGGTCTAGTTGGGCTGCTCTTTGGGTGGGCTACAGAAATCCCCCTCTCCAATAACTTATAAACACCTCGTCTAGGGATTCTAATTTACTGATCTTCACCACACCATTGCATAGTTTCTTGAGTCGTTGATGTGGAACCAGCAACTTTGGGGGCTTCTATCTTCTTCATGGGTTGATCTCCTAGCACGAAATTTTGAGACAAGCTAGTCTTTAGTATTAGTAATAAAAACTTCAAAAGAACCAACCTGAAATAATACCTCCTTATCTTAGTTCCACGCGAGCCAATGGTAAGGGTCACGCATGTGAAACCTAGAGTCTATTTATAGGGTTTGGCTAGGATTTCGTGGATTAGATCCATTCTAGAGTCCCTACTTGGTACTATTTCGACTTCTGAGAGTCCTTAAGATGTTTACTAGTCCTCCCATCTCAGTCTCTTGGAAGATAAACGTTAAAAATCTAATCTTTTTACTCTTTCTTCAACTCACGGAACTGACAGGAATTAGCAGTCAAAGACTGGACCGCCACCCATCTTCTAGCGGTTTTACGATAGACCACCATTATCATTGGGCGCCGAATTTGAATTTAATTCAAACTCTTTTCTTCATTTATCCACATAATTATCTTAATAGGGAGCATTTATCCCTTAAATTCCGTAAATAAGTTGATTAACCTTCTAGAATATGGGCCAAACTTCATGGGCTTGGTCCTTAAATCTTTTGAGCCTTATTTAAATAGGCTAGGTTAATTTGTTATCACACTTGGGCCTTAACAATGATTTGTTTAACCCAATATTCATTTATTAATTCATTTGGGCCTTTGAAAATGCCAGAAAATTCTCAAATATATTAGAAATAATTTATAAAAATTCTGGGGCATTACATGAATCCTCTGGCCAATTAATATTTTTGTGCTATCAACTCAATCTTCCTTCCTGGCCTACACTTCTTGTCCTGACCAATTGATCATTCTTTAAATTCATTTGCATATTTTGTCAATTCAGCCTCCTTCTTGAAAAATTCTTTTCGTTAAATCCGCCAAGGATTCATAAATTCAAGGGGAGCTAAAATAAAAGCATTCTCTTTCAAGAGACTCTTGGTCTTTATAGGTTGACCCTTCCATACCTTCATGGTTTAAGGCCTATAAACCTTCGAATTTGAAGTTAAAAGCTATAGAAGATCTATTCATGTGCTTTGAATTTTGTTAAAATAGTCTAAAGAGACAGTGTCCTCACCCTTTCTTGAATGTCTGAAAATTAAGAGTAATGAGGCCACTTTGGTTGAAGTGTTTCAAGTAAAGTATTGTATTTCAGCATTAAATGGTTCAAAATTGCTAAGGGAATACGCTATAGCTTGAAACAAACAGCAGAGCAATGGATTGGTTACTGAGAAACTGTTGTCTTTTACCGAAAGGGTGATAAAGGCGTGTGTATCATGAAGTACAAAGTTAACTCTACTCCAAAAGATTTGAACATGGAAAAATGAGGCAAAGGTGATCAGTCAGGCTGAGTAACTGGAGATGCTGGCGTCTGATAAACATGTATCCTCCCGTCAAAAGGTCTGTACTATATCATTGAAGCAGAATGGTTAGCCATACTGAGTAACCGGGGACTCTGGGGTGTAAAAAGCGTGTTTCCTCGTGTAAAAACGTACGTACTAGACCTGAATGTTCATGAAAAGAAAAGAGAAAAATATGGTGAAAAGGAAAGACTTAAAAATGAAATAGCTGACCCAAGGCTTAACGATAAAAGTAAATAATGCTTAATTTCAATACTGGTTGACACTTTTCCTAAATGGGTCTAATGAATTTGATGAGTTAGGCCTAGAGAAAAGAGGAAGGGCTAAGTTTAAAAAGGGTTGGTTTAATTAAATTTTTGGCAAGAATGATTTTTTTTTGTTTTTGATTTCAAATTTGGGCTTATGTGTTTTGAACCATTAAAAATAAAATAAGGGTCTTTAATAATTAGTTTCTTTAAAGTGAATGTTCTTATTTTTCAACTTTTACAACCCTAGAAAGTGAATTTCTCTTTTTTGGTTGAAATTTCATTTCGGATTTATCCCTTTATTCCTATTATATGTTAATCCCTTCGAGAGGCAACCTTATCACTTTACCCGTTCTTTCGGCCTATTCCTTTAACCCAGCGCACGGAAGCTGACTTCCACCTCGGAAGTTCTCAAGCCATGCCGACTTCCTTCCTGCTACTTTCCTCTCCTTGTGAGCCCTCCTATTCCTCCCATGGCATCCAGGGAGTCTGTTGCTCGTTCTGCCAAAGGTAAGGCTCCGGCGGAACCTATGCCGTCCACTCTCAGGACGGAAAGGCGTTTCAAGTCTTGCCATGATCCGCCTTCCGCAATACCTCAGAAGAGAAAGGCACCTGCTACTAGAACTCTATCCAAGTCCAAGACGGCCAAGGGCACCTCTTCCAAGGGCTAGCAACCTCAACAAGGTGAAAGGGAAAGAACTAAAATGGCTAGGGCTCGAGCAAAATCATCGGAGGTAAATCCAGTTCCTAGGCCTATAAAAGCAAGAAATATTCTCTTTCCCAGATGGTTCAATTTGAAAGACCTGAAGCTGCTAGAGCTCTTCCCAGAATTGCCTGCAGTTATGGAAGCTCAAGGGTGGCTGGAGTTTATTTCCGCACATAAAAGTTACTACCCAGAACTAGTATATGAATTCTATCACAATTTACAAATAGTAGATGGGAACCTCTACACCATTGTAAAGGATGTAGAAATTGGACTCACAAAGAAGCTTTTATGGACTGCATTGAAAGTTCCTGCATTTGGGGCAGACCCCAAAACCACACAGTTTGTTGAGAGGGAAGCTTATAGTCTAATGACAGGGCAGCCTGCTCTTGTAGACATCCCTTAGGATATTAATGCCAATGTCTTTCCTCCATTTCACAGACTCCTCCACCATATGTTCACCACAATTATATCCCTCAAAGGTGGAGGTCAAGGTCTAGTCAATAGAACTCACATCTTCCTTTTCTATCATATACTCACGAAGTAGCAAATCTCCCTACCTCAGTTACTACTGCAACATTTTGAGTATTGTATGAAATACAAAGACAAATCTCTACCTTATGCATCCCATCTTACTCCTATTTTTGAATTGGCTGAAATTCCTCTTAATCATGAAGTGTGCAAAATCATTCCCAAATGAAATGTCTATTCCTTTCACAATGTCAGTACCTTCATGAAGTATACAAAAGAAGGAGATGTTGTTTCTAGGCAACTACCCACTGCCAAAGGCAATCAGCCCAAAATTTCTCTGGATGATGTTTCTTCGGAACTTAGTGGTCAACCTTCTGTAGTTCCTTCTCAAGTTCCTCCTACAGCACCTACACCACCACCAGCTTCTTCTGTGTCAAGGTGTCTGCCAATTGTCTCATGGATGCCACCCAATTGTCTCATGGATGGCACCTGCCAGAGCTCCAACTCGTCCATCTTCTCAGCAAGTACCATTCCAAGCTCCAAGGCCTTCCCAGGCTTCTTCCTCTACTTCAGTTGCTGCTCCATCACAATCTGTGCTACCTGAGCTCTATGTATTCATCTCTTCTTAGTTTACCACTTGTCAGCTCAGTTCAATTCATTCTAATCCTCCATGGCAGACATGTCTAATATATTTGATTTGAGGCTTACACATTTGGAGCATCAGATGGAAAGCAAGTTTCTTCAGCAGAAGGAGTATGCTGACCATGCAGCCAACAGTTTAAAGACTAGTTGGTACATTGGGAGATGTGTCAACTCATACCTCACTACTTTAGACATGGTTGCATAGTGAGCTACAAAGGTTAGAAAATCAACTCAGGCAAGGAAATACTCATCACCGGGAATCAATTGCTGAGATTCAAAAAGTCTGGCTTTCATATGACTATTTGGTTGAAAGGATGGAAAGTTTGCAAAAAGATTATGCTTTTCTTCTTCAACATGCAACCGAGCTCCGGGCAGAATTCAATAACATGTGGAAATTGGGACATGAAGAAACAAGTATGGCTGAAAGCTCTTATAGACCTTCTGATGCGGGACGGACACGGGAGACGACACTATTAGGTGCCACCCTCGGACTCTAGATGAAGACGCGACCAGCAGCACACACCAGGGAGACACTAAGCCCGACACTACGAGCTCCTAGTGGCAAAACGTCACTAACAGAAGTGAAGCTCACTCGTTGTCCCAAGCGAGGGAAAGCGCGGACCGTGCGCGGTTAAGGAACCGGCGGAGGTCAAGGGTAGTGCGACTCAACTTCCGGACTCGGATCGAGTCGCGGGACGGGTCACTCTCACTCTCACAGTGGTGACATGGACACACGGGCTAGTACCTACACTCTCGGCAGTGGCAAAAGACCGTATACTAGCTAAGCAAATGAACGCCAAGAGGTTCGGACCATTACCTCCACGCACCCGGCGTGGCGAAGACAACCCCGGCCAATCACAGACTCCCGGTTAACACAATTTTACAGAAATACAATAATTTGACCCACTCCACGCAGGGAGGTAAAAGGTCACATGCGGGGCCCGGGAATCACGCGAATTGGGTTGACGGGCAGCATCTTGATGTCACCCGGCGGTGCCGAACTCCGCGTTTTTGTGCTTTCCGAACGGCGGGTTCTGCGGGCCCGCGGGGCCCACGGACGGCGCTGTCCTTCGGATCTATGGGGGTGGGACCCACTATGATGGGGACCCCTGGTGGCGTGCCTCCACGGACGGTGGTCGGCCGGGAACACCGATCGGGGGTCGATCGGCCCCGATTCCCAATTGTTGAACTAGCTGCCCACGGATTTTGATTTCTGTTTTCCGGCGCGCGCTCCGGCGAAAACGGCCGCTGCGATCAATCCCGACGTCGGATCGGGACGCATAATCTATCGTTGGAAAGCTCTCTTCAAATATTTCAATCTAGACCCAGAGAGATCTACTGGATCTGGTCGGATAAGAACTTTAAGAAATTTACAAGTCCCTGTTGTACAGTAACCGAAACCTCATATTTGTAGGATACTTGTCTGAGAACCACCGTTGACCGCCTAGTAAACCTCCGATTCAGCTCTTGAGCGCTTCTTCAAAGTTGTAGGGGATCAAACCACGGAATTGGGACTATTTTTGGAATTTGATTTGGAGGTGATGGTGATTTACTATGATTTTTTGGGTGACTGGTGGTCGGATCTGGGAACAGGGGGACAGAACTGTAGCTGGGACTGAGAACGATTTTTAGAAAATATGAAATGGACGAACCAAAAATTAAGAAAAATTGTGGATGAAGGGGTGGATGGGTGGAACCTCCAGTAAAAGTGGGCAAACCAAAATAAATCAAAAAGTGGACCTAAGACATGAAAATCAGGGCGGATGGGAACCTGGACAGAACTTTGGCAGAACCGAAGTGGAAGAGTGGACGAAAATCTAAAATTATGAAACAGGATCTGAATGACAAACCAAAATTTTTGGATAGTTCTTGACACCTCTGGAACATCCAGTAAAATTCTCAGGTCGATCTGAGCTCGTGGTTGATGGATGAATTTCGTGGAAGCTGCTATGGTACTGCGAAGGTAGAACTTCATTGATGGCGGTGGCGGTGCGGTGGCGGCTCATGGCGGCAGCGGCGGCGACCAGAACTGATAGGGTGGAGTCTCACCACCAAGAAGCAACCTTCACAGCTGCAAGGGGAGAGGGAGGGGCGCACCAAGCTATAGCTCCAAGGCTTTTTCTTCCAAATGAATGCATTAATTCTACTAAAATGGAAAATACAAGCTTAAATAGGTTACATCTCACATCCATCCACAACCATTGGATCTAGGGGATGGGAATGGAGGGTTGGGATGGAGTGTGACACACACACATAAAATAATATAAAAAAAACAAAGGGGGGGGGGGCGGCCCTTGGACCAAGGAGAGAGGGTGGACTAGTTGGTGGGTGTAGGTGGCCTCTCATGTGGACTTTTCTAGTCCATTGTCCCCCATGTGTCCAATTCTCATTCAAACTTCTAGATGCTCCCATGTGGCATGTTGACTGACCCTAGGCTGAGGTGGCCCAATGGGGTGGGGCCTGGGGGTCCCGTGGGGCCCACGGGGTCCGAATTGCACATAAGCCCCTATTACAATCAAAATGTCAAACTGAATGCAACGAAATAAACACAAATTAAACACACATAAAGTCTAACTAAATATAATAAGTGGGGAGGCTCAAGGCGGAGTCTCCAGGCTGTCTCCGAGCCAGATGGACGCTGAGGTGGCTCGTGTCATGCTCCGTGTGCGGTACCGGTGGCTCGGCGTATCGTGCCGATCAACTGCTCCGGTGTCCGCACCAATTCTCCCCGGGTGGGAGAAACTTGACCCTGTCGAGTAAGGGTCTGCATCGCTCCTGTATCGCTCCAAAAGGTCTGGATCAATCCGCTGCAACTCGCCATGTGTGATCCATGTGTCCTCAGTAGCGGGCCGTCCTCTCCATCGCACTAGGTAGCGCGGGTAAGATCCACTCCTGGTAACTGTCACTTGCTCGTCCAGTATACGATCTATATGCTCACGTTGCCGTGAAAAAGGGGCTAGAGGTGGAAGTGGACACTCAGGTGTGGGATCACTCTCAAGGGGAGGAGATGGCTCAAAAGGCTCACTAGGGATCACCGCTGGGTCCCTATATGCAACAAGATCCGATACATTGAAGATAGAGCTTATACCATATTCCTCGGGCAGGTCCACAACATACGCATTGGATCCAACGCATTTCAACACTTTAAAGGGACCGGCTCCGCGAGCTTGCAACTTCTTAACGGTTCCAGAGGGAAACCGTTCAGGTCTTACCCTGATCATGACATATTCACCCTCTTGGAACTCTCGGTGGTGTCGATGGACATCGGCTAACTCCTTGTACCGTGCATTGCTGGCCTCAACTGTGACGACGGACATCGTCATGCAGACTCCTAACATGTTTAGCAAAAGAAAAGAAACACAGGATGCACACACGACCTAACATGCTTACCAAAAGAAAAGAAACACACGGATGCACACACGACCCTAAACAACCCTACAGTTAGTAAAACCCAATCATATGCAAGGTGGTCCAGGACATCCGAATGTGTGCCATGCATGCATTTGACATAACCGGAGGTTAATGTCATGGTGGACTCCTAGACATCCTACGATGCACCAACCATGGACATGGGGTTTGGATGTGGGAAGTCCGGGAGGTTTGGGTGGTTGAGGTGGCCCGGGGAAACCAAAGTCCTCATTACCCCCAAATGACGGTTCGGACCTATTGCCATGTAAAGGTTGCCAGGCCCGAGTAAGAGGGGTGTGATAGTGGACTTCCTTAAAGAGGTGGAATGGAGGTTGTGGGCCAAAGGGCCCATGAAGAAAGGGATCGAAGGGATCAAAGAATGTGTGACCCCTCGATATGGATTCCCTCATTTCAAGGTCCCGTGTGTGGAATTCTAAAAGGTGTTGATGGTCACCTTCATCCGTGAAGGGAGATGAGACGGTGGGGGTATGATGGTGGACTCTCTCGAAAAGGTGGTGTAAATATGGTGGGTCACGGAGTCCATAAGAGAATGGGTCGAAGGGATCAAAGAAGGTATGACCCCTCGGACTAGGCTTCCACAAATCACTATCCCACATTTGGAAATCTTGGAGGTGTAAATGATCACCTTCATTCATTGCGAGAGATGGGACGACAGTCATAGGTAGAAAGTAAGATTCCTCCATTGGGCAAAGGGGAATGAAGTTGGACTCGGCTGGCAAAGGGAGGAGTAGAAGAACCTCCGTGGTAATATGACCCACAGTGTACACGGAGGTGATGGACCCTAGGGATGGATGTGTGAAGCTACGACCTATAGGTCGGTCGAAGCGTGGGGCCAACAAGTGCGTAAATGTCAACTGCCGGTCTAATCCTTTAAGAAGATCATCTAATGTATCCACATGGTGACTAGACCGGAAGGTGGTATGGAATGAGTTGACCGGCACTAATGGTAGGGTAGGGTCCATGGATGGGAGGAGAGATGGGGCCAAGCCGTTCTTGAGCCATCTAAGAAGTGGTTCGGCTATGAAAAGTGTACCCGTTAGAAACACGGGTGGCTCGGGCTTTGGCGGCTCCAAATGAGAGGGCTCCGAAATAAGATCGGAAGGTGAGGTTTCTCCAACCCCTTTATCCCCTAGGGCTAGAGATGTCTGAGTGGGACATTGTCCGGCAAAGTGGCCAAACCCCTGGCAGCGATAACACTGTTGTCGTGATCCTCTACGCTCCTTGATAAGTGGGTCCCTACCCTTATCCTCCTGACGGACAGGGGGTGTAGGCAATGGGGCTCTCGTGGGTGGGGGAAGAGGATCCACCAAGATGGGGAGAGGACCTCGGGATGGCACTCTAGATGACACTGGATTGGGACTACCGGTTGCTACCTCCTTAGGGTCATGCTTGGTTCTATCTCGGCTAGGAGGTAGGCAAGGGGGAAGCAGGGACTCAATATAATCACACTTTCTATCCACCTTATCCAAAATGATTTGGAAGAGTTCGACAATGGTGGGGTTTGGAGTAGGAGCGATGTGATGGACTCCCCCATATGAAGTCGGCCTAGTCGTGGACCTAGGCTCTTCTACATGCGCGGCGCGTTGCCTCCGATTATGGCCCACTTGGGTGGATGTGATTGGGTGGGGTCGGTTGGAGGTGACCGGGCCGGGTAGATAGACCTTCCTAAGTTCATCCTTCATCTCATGCCACGACTCGATGGGCCTTTGCCTCCTAACCTCTCTCATGCGCTTAATGCTCTCCCATTTCCAGGCGGCTTTGTGGACAAGCCTCTCTCGGGCAAAACTAACTTGCATGGCATCGGACATAGTATAACAATCAAAGTATGTGTCCATGGCGGCTTCTCACTTGAGGTAGTCGCCTGGGTCATTGGAGCCATAAAAGTCCGAGGCTTCGGGCCTATGGAAGTGGAGGGGATGGTTGCCAAGCCCATGGGTGGACCAACGGCCATATTGCCCGGGTGATGAGGAATCCATGGGAAATTGGGGACTATACGATGGACATGCCGACACAAAGGGACAAGACAAACCGACTAATGCAAACACACACTAGATGATGCACTTAGACCTAACCCAATATCCGGTACGGGGCGGAGTTAATCGATCCGAAGATCACTCCCGCAAGTGTGCGACCTCCCGGTAGGCGTAGCCTAACGTTCGGACAACACCTTTTAAGATACCGAATTATCGGGGTGAAATGCAATTTAAAACACACTTTTTTTTTTGTTTTGAAAACAATGATGATCCTACACTTGACTTAGACCATGATGCATACAAGACTTATGCAATGACTATCCTAGACTCGACTTACTCTGATACCAAACTGATGCGGGACGGACACGGGAGACGACACTATTAGGTGCCACCCTCAGACTCTAGATGAAGACGCGACCAGCAGCACACACCAGGGAGACACTAAGCCCGACACTACGAGCTCCTAGTGGTAAAACGTCGCTAACAGAAGTGAAGCTCACTCGTTGTCCCAAGCGAGGGAAAGCGCGGACCGTGCGCGGTTAAGGAACCGGCGGAGGTCAAGGGTAGTCCGACTCAACTTCCGGACTCGGATCGAGTCGCGGGACGGGTCACTCTCACTCTCACAGCGGTGACATGGACACACGGGCTAGTACCTACACTCTCTGCAGCGGCAAAAGACTGTATACTAGCTAAGCAAATGAACGCCAAGAGGTTCGGACCATTACCTCCACGCACCCGGCGTGGCGAAGACAACCCCAGCCAATCACGGACTCCCGGTTAACACAATTTTACAGAAATACAATAATTTGACCCACTCCACGCAGGGAGGTGAAAGGTCACATGCGGGGCCCGGGAATCACGCGAATTGGGTTGACGGGCAGCATCTTGATGTCGCCCGGCAGTGCCGAACTCCGCGTTTTCGTGCTTTCCGAACGGCCGGTTCTGCGGGCCCGCGGGGCCCACGGATGGCGCTGTCCTCCGGATATGTGGAGGTGGGACCCACTATGATAGGGACCCCTGGTGGCGCGCCTCCACGGATGGCGGTCGGCCGGGAACACCGATCGGGGGTCGATCGGCCCCGATTCCCAATTGTTGAACTAGCTGCCCACGGATTTTGATTTCTATTTTCCGGCGCGCGCTCCGGCGAAAACGGCCGCTGCGATCAATCCCAACGTCGGATCGGGACGCATAAGCTATCGTTGGAAAGCTCTCTTCAAATGATTCAATCTAGACCCAGAGAGATCTGCTGGATCTGGCCGGATCAGAACTTTAATGAATTTACAAGTCTCTGTTGTACAGTAACCGAAACCTCATATTTGTAGGGTACTTGTCTGAGAACCACCGTTGACCGCCTAGTAAACCTCCGATTCAGCTCTTGAGCTCTTCTTCAAAGTTGTAGGGGATCACACCACGGAACTGGGACTATTTTTTGAATTTGATTTAGAGGTGATGGTGATTTACTATGATTTTTGGGGTGACTGGTGGTCGGATCTGGGAACAGGGGGACAGAACTGTAGCTGGGACTGAGAACAATTTTTAGAAAACATGAAATGGACGAACCAAACATTGAGAAAAATTGTGGATGAAGGGGTGGATGGGTGAAACCTCCAGTAAAATTGGGCGAACCAAAATAAATCAAAAAGTGGACCTAAGACATGAAAATCAGGGTGGATGGGAACCTGGACAGAACTTTGCAAGAACGAAAGTGGAAGAGTGGAAGAAAATCTAAAATTATGAAACGGGATCGAAATGACAAACCAAAATTTATGGATAGTTCTTGACACCTCTGGAACATCCAGTAAAACTCCCAGGTCGATCTGAGCTCGTGGTTGATGGCTGAATTTCGTGGAAACTGCTGTGGTACTGCACAGGTAGAACTTCATTGATGGCGGTGGCGGTGCGGTGGCGGCTCATGGCGGCGGCGGCGGCGACCGGAACTGATAGGGTGGAGTCTCACCACCAAGAAGCAACCTTCACAGCTGCAAGGGGTGGGGGAGGGGCGCACCAAGCTGGAGCTCCAAGGCTTTTTCTTCCAAATGAATGCATTAATTCTACTAAAATGGAAAATACAAGCTTAAATAGGTTACATCTCACATCCATCCACAACCATTGGATCTAGGGGATGAGAATGGAGGGTTGGGATGGAGTGTGACACACACACACAAAATAATATAAAAAAAATAAAGGGGGGGCGGCCCTTGGACCAAGGAGAGAGGGTGGACTAGTTGGTGGGGGTAGGTGGCCTCCCATGTGGACTTTTCTAGTCCATTGTCCCCCATGTGTCCAATTCCCATTCAAACTTCTAGATGCTCCCATGTGGCATGTTGACTGACCCCACGTGGGACCCTAGGCTGAGGTGGCCCAATGGGGTGGGGCCTGGGGGTCCCGTGGGGCCCACGGGGTCCGAATTGCACATAAGCCCCTATTACAATCAAAATGTCAAACCGAATGCAACGAAATAAACACAAATTAAACACACATAAAGTCTAACTAAATATAATAAGTTGGGAGGCTCAAGGCGGAGTCTCCAGGCTGTCTCCGAGCCAGATGGACGCTGAGGTGGCTCGTGTCATGCTCCGTGTACGGTACCGGTGGCTCGGCGTATCGTGCCGATCAACTGCTCGGGTGTCCGCACCACCTTCCCAATCTACACAAGTTTTAGCCACGCCGCCGGAATTGGATGACTGTGTCAGACATGTCTCAGCTGGCCTCCACAACTTATCTGATACTCTGGATTACAGATTCAAAATGCTTGATAGGACGGTTAAAGAACAACTGCAACAACTGGGCCAGAGACTGCAAGCCCTCGAAGCACGATTGTCTGCTGGCCCTTCTACTACAAGTCATTGATTCAATCTCTCCCAAGTTTTGTTTTGATGATGTCAAAGGGGGAGAGAATAGTCGTCATTGTCATTTTCATTGTTTAGAGTCTAAGTCCATCAGTCAGGGTATCTATCAGTCTGTCTCAGTTAGGTTCATCAAGTCAGTCACATTTTCATGTAGAAATGTCTGTCGCATGATATACATTCATGTACATATTTTTGAAGTGAAATAAAAACATGTTTCCAATGATATATCTTTGAAATTTTTACTATGTGAATGGTTGAAATGAGAATTAACAATGACTTATAGTTGCCATGATCAAAAAGGGGGAGAATGTTGTAGATCTCTTGTTTTGATGATGACTACCTATAATTCATTGAGTTCACTTCTGATTGGAAAACATGGATTACAATGCAAAATTCTGATGTTTCTAAGTTCACAGGTCAAAAAGAACAAGTTGACCCAAGGACATAGAAAGTCGACTTTGATCCTGGCTGAAAAACATATCAGAAAAAGAAAGAGAGAAGAGAAAGTCCACTTGTTCAGGGAACAAGTCGACCCAAAGCCGCTTCCAGAAACAAGTCAACTGGTCAGGCCCTCACCAAGTCGACTCGGAAGCCTTCCAAGTTGACTTGGTATAGGCAGACTCGGAGAATGGGACAAGTTGACTTGCGTTGTTAACCAGTATAACCATCTGTCTAGGCCATGCTGCAAGTCGACCTGAACGCCTGAGCAAGTCGACTTATGTCGGACCCGATCTTGAGCGAACCAGAAAATGGATCCATTTTGGTATGAGATCTGATGTCCAATCATTTGAATTGATAGGGTACGAGGTAGAAGGTTTCCAAAGGTGGAAAATTTCACATTATTCTAACAGATTTCAGTTCGCGTAAGGCTCAATGGATTGTACCTATAACAGAATTTTTGAAAGGGGAGTTTGATGATTTGTTGCACAACAACTCAGTGAGATAAATCATGGGAAGCCAAGAGAGAATCAAGGAGAAGAACCAAGAGTAGCCAAGGAAGAACTGGTAGCAGAAAAAGCTGTGAAGTCCAGCGAAACTATTGGTTCCTTCACCTACTCGAAGATAAAGGCCAAGCCTTATTCTGCCTGAAGAGAACCTGCAGAGATTCATTTTTGAAGCATTCAAGTCTAGTTGGATCCGAAGCTGCATTACTCAGATCAAGACCATTGGTGTTAAGACTTGAAGTGTCCAAGCTGTAGTAGAAGTTCTTCATCAGATCGAGACACTTAAATCGTTGGGAGAAATTTTCTTACTCGATCTGCATTTCATTCAATCTTATTTTCTTCGTTTCTTTCATTATCCTTAATTATTTTTGGTTTCAATTCCTACTTTGGGAGTAAGGTGTACAGATCGAGCATTGGGTGCTCAGATCAGGGTTCAAGCTGTGAGTCAGCAGTTAAAGCTATGAGTCAGCGTCTCATGCTATGTGTCAGCATTTGTAAGTTGTGTATCAGCGGAGTGTTAAGGGTGTGATCCCTTGTTCCAGTGCTTGGTACTAGTGAAGCCTCACTCGATTTGAGTGGGGGGTGGACGTAGGTCTCGGGGTAGAGACGGAACACCCTTAAAAATCAGCTATCCATTGTGTGGTTTGCATGTCATGTGATTGCTATCTTGATCCGTTAGATGCATGCATAGGACTGCTCAATTGTGGGATATCATATTTACATGTTCCATCTACCTGCTTAGAGTATTCGATTTTATTTCTCTATCAGTTTCGTTTGTATTGGGGACAGATCTATTCACCCTCGTCTAGATCAGCCTTTCAACACCCAACAGTCGGATCACTCGACGATAGCGGTAGTGAAAGGGGTGCCGGAACACCTAGAGGATAAGCGGCCAAGGATGTCGGATCTCCTATCAAGTGTGTAATGACCCAAGATCTGGATACCGGGAATTACCCAATACCATTCGAATCCTGGCCTGCCACCCACGAGCCGGAAGACTCAGAAGGGTTAATTGGTGTGTGGAGGTACATTGAAATTTAAAATAATGCAGGGAATAACTACATTATTAATTATTTTTTAACAAAAAATAAATTACATTTTCAATTAATAACTAACTATAGAGTCTAATCCATAAAGTATAGTCTATAGGGAAAGAAACATACTCTATTGTCGGGTACCCCCTTGGCTCTGGGAAGCTGGCGACTACGAACCCCTGCGCTGCACCTCCGAACCACGAGGAGGAACCGTAACACCTGAAAAGAAAGAGGTGGGTCTCATCTCATTAGCTCAGTAGGGGTCCCATAGATCCCCACCATGAAACAAGGGCGATAAATAGCAACGATAATGGAAATAACAATAATAACAGTAACATGAGTAGCAACAACAACATTAACGACGAGAGTAATAGCCGTAGCATGAACAGTAAAAATGGTAGCCGGTGGAGCCTCGGCTATCTAAGCTACTCCTATTGGCAATGAAAGGAAAACCTCGATCTTGCAGTCAGAACTGCCAAACCAATGGTGAAACCACTGCTACGCTACTAGGAAAGGAACCACGACACCTCTGTCGTGCATGCCCATCCTCATCGATGAAGGCCACAACCTAGACCACACGGTCCGAGGGTAAGGTCACAATCTCACTGTAATGAACAAGACTTTGCCTACGGGTGGAACCCTCGACTTGAACATTGGGAAAAAAGCACAAAAATCACCCAAAGAACCACAAAGAAACTCATCTCGCATGACAGGAGAACTACCCACTAGAAGTAAAGCCAGATGTGTCCACTAATGACTTAGTCTGCACCCTTAGGTGTCTCCCTACTCGCCCTAGGTGGAAAATTGAGACACCATACACAAGTAACCATAGAACAAGGACTAGTTGGGGTCGCGCTCGTCAGCACACATCCACCGCCCCCAACTACCTGTTCACACACATATCTGCTCTAGGTTGGGTCCGCTAGCTAGTTTTCCCCTAGCCAGAATCAGGATGCAAAGGCAAGGGGCCGCACGATAACCAACTTAAAAACCATCTACTTCGGTAAAACCTTTACCACTCCCCGATGGGTAAGTAACTACGTGCCCAGGTCAGCTCCATCTAGTGGGGGGTCACTTGAGGTAGAAGCTCTCAGTAAATGAGACGCCGAAGTATTAATGGGCTACGCACGCACACATCGTAAGTATCACAAAACACAGGATGGCTCGGTGCCACCAGACTTAGGATGATTAGCTAGACTCGCAGATTCAACAGCCATAGAGTCACGCGACTCATCCCAAGGTCGTTATACCATACGGCACCATACCATCAAATTATCCTAGTCCATGAGTCAGAAATCATGGTCAAAAGGACTCTTAAGGTAGCTCACAACCGCTGGGTCCATTCCCTTTCCAAGAGAGACTAAGAAGCTCCCAACCCCAGGCTGGGCCACAGAACTCTCGGTCACTGGCCATACGCATGGCCAATGAGGAAAACCGCTTTCCGAATAAGCTAACATCCTTTAGGGACAGCCCTCCGCATGTACGCCGGTACACGGTGACTCGATCTAGCACAATAAGGAAGCCCAGAACACATGGGGTCACACGGAGGGCACGCTAATCGTGGTCAAAAACCTGAACTCGATCCCCACGGGGTGTCCGGGACATCTACGAGACCAAAGGTCAACCAATGGATCTCAACCTGGTAGACCGGTGGCCAAAACGAGTCAATTCGGTCGACCTACACATTGGGCAGGTTGACTTGACAGGGGTCTGTCGACCGGTCTCTTGACCAGAAAAGACCAAAGCACCCGCCCATCCTAGGTCAGTCGATCGAACCAGGGCACTTCACCCTCGATGGTGAACGCCATTTCGGTCGACCGACCTACCCATTCGGTCGACCGAAACTGGCAGCGTAACTACAGAACCCCATCCGAGTGGCCCTATTCCATGCCCCAATAACCCCAGGTAATGGGGAAAACATGGGGGAACCATTACCCACCCTCTAAACTGTTGTGTCCCTGTGGTTTTGATGATCTCTAACACTATGAGTCATTAACATTCTCATCTCTTGATTATTGATATTGTTAATGGTGTATCTTTATATTGAAACTCTCATAAAAGATAGACCAAAAGTTGCAAGAGATGAAGCCTAAATCAATTCAAGTCAATAACAAGCATTTTGATGACTGGTGTGAAGCTTAGAATATCTGGAAAAATTCCTTGAACGTAAAGCATCAAGTTTCTCAAGATAAATAGACTTCAGAATTCTAGAAGAAAAGAGTCGACACCATGAGTCGACTCCTAATTATCATAGTTCTGTCTGGCTTCAACCATAGGAAGAGTGTCGACACTCAGAGTCGACACTTTTTGTTCAAAGCTATGTCTGGCATCCAAAGTCTCAGTGCATCGATGCAGGGGCTACTCGACGTCGATGCAGCAAGTTAGCTCATCAGAAGTACCAGGCAGAAGCGTCGATGCACAAGCCTCACCGCATCGATGAAGCGGGACAGCCTGCGAGCGTCTCAAGCAAGGGAGTTGATGCACAAGCCACGCTGCATCGACCTCATAGCTGCAGAAGCCTTTAAGTTGCATCAACCTCATCAACCTTCCGGCAAAATTTCTTCATCAGCTGCATCGACCTCACCAGCTCAAGGGCCATCAGTCCAAAGAAGGTCAAAGGGTGGTGTCGACCTGTCTCTCTCAGGAGGTCGACCTGTGACCCTTCTAGAAAGCGTTATAAATGCTCCTTCACTTGGCAGTGTCGACCTGTAACACCCCAGTCAAATAATAAAGGATATAAAATAAAATATAAAATATATATTGAAATGAAAATGAGGGATAAGAAATATATGAAAAATATGTTGTGAATTAAGTTATGAAATCACCTCAATTCTTTAATCTCTCACGAATAATTAAAAATGAATAAAAGAAAAGAAAATGAAAATTTCAAGAATGGAATGAATGGTTGAATTGTAATCGACGTAAAAGTGAGGATGATTTACTTAAGGGTAAAATAGCTCTTTTCTTAATTAAAGATTTCAATAATGTTCCTTAAATTAAATGACGTTATAATAATTAATTGGTTTTGAAAATGACCAAACCATATAAATGAAAATGAATAATTATTTTCCTACAAAGACCATAAAAGAACTTTCATATTTTAAGCTCAATCGAATTTCCACAGTAATATGAAATTAACATATTAGAGTAATCGGTTTTTCACCCTTAGGTCAAATCTCGATCAATTTATAAAAATATGGAAAATTTATATTATTATAGGAAATGGTATGCTTAACAACATTAACAACTGGGTCGACCTCAAATACAAATCAAATCAAGCCCGAATTAAGGTTTTTAAGCAAAACTCAGAGTTTTTGATGGTCCAACCTAATTCGATCCAATTCGAGCTCAATTCTAGACCAATCGAGCCCAAACCAGATCCAATTGATAGGCGCATCCTTGAAGCACATTTTCCCTCTCTAATCTAGTGAAAACCCTAACACTAGCCGCCGAATTTCGGTGGATAACCCATTGATTTGGTCAAGCGTGATAATCGCGCGGCGCTATCTTTCCGTCGATCTCCTGGATCCTTCACCCCTCTTCCTTCAACCCCACCTCTATAAATCAACGCCTAATACCCCCCATAAACCCTATTTGGCCGTAGCAGCCACCGGTGAGCACGATCGAGGGCGTGGGACGGCGAAGAACATCGAGGGTTTGCATTAAGGTTTGACGTGTCATCTTCCTTTCGATCCAATTAAGGTAGGTTTCTCTCAGACCAAACTTTAATTAAAGCATGCTAGCTTGATCATCTTCGAGTCCTCTTCATTTTGATGCCAAAAGCCCTAATTTTAGTTTAGTATAGCGATCGTATTTCAGTTTTGAACCGAGGCATGTCAAGTTAGGGCACCGTCCATGTTAGTTCCACTTATATTGATATGATGTTAGGTTTTAGCAGGCTAAACTTCTAATTAATCATGCCATCCTGTGCGAAATTTTGTCCTCTTTCGATTGGTTCTATTTTGCCTAATTTTAGTTCACCATGTTGCATGAATTTGAGTTTTGAATCGACGTATGTCGGAGTTCTCCGTGAATGTTTTCTATCTCAAATTGCGGCCCTTCCAGTGACCGCCCTCGTGAGAGGCAGCCACGTGATAGACCGTCATTTGGCGGCGGGGTTTCAAAAGTGAAAACGGCCCTTCAATGACCGTCTCATGCTTAAAACGGCCTCGCGATAGACCGCCTTTGGGCAGTGGGTTTTCAAAAAGAAAAGGGGTTAGTCAGGTTCTTAGCGGTCACTTCCCTGACCGTCTCATGGTATAGCGGCTTCAGTCGAACCGTTTCGGTCCATGTTACAGTAATGATGTTGATTGTTTCCCAGCACGATGTGTTCTATTTCCCTGATTAGACAGCATGATATTAGGGCTAATTATGTGGTAGAAACACACTAATGACTAGGGTTCATGAAATATTTGACCTAAGTCTATTTCCCTTTCATGAATTGTCCTTCCATGATCATCCCTCATGTATCTTCACTTGATTGAAAGAGAGTAGAATATCATGCTTATTTAACTGATTAGTTCATAAATTTCATCTCTACTATATGGTCTGGAACTTGTTTTAAGGTCGTGCCACTCCGGTGATGTCGACTGGACCGATTATACTTGTTTTTCGATGATTTTGAGCCATTAATCTTGGACATCGAATGCCTCTCCGTCGGATATTCCTTCCACCAGACTCGGTGTTCTTGTTCTGAGGTCTCTGTAAGACTCCGTGACCCTGGGATTCCCACTAGGACGCCGGGCAGGTTTTTCCCCTAAAACCTGAACCGATTGACTCGATTGAACCACGTGAGTTCGCAGCCCGAATCGAGACCGTACACTCTGTTGCGGTCACCTTTAGATCATTTTATGATTGAAGCGGCCCAGTGAGGACTGTTTATGTTCTTTAGCGGCCCTTTTTCTCCATTCTACACTGGGCTTCATCCTTTGGCCCAGTAACGACTCTAGCGGTCCAGTATAGACCGTTTTTATGGTTTGGCGGCTTCGCCTTGACCGTCTTAAATTTCTTGTGGTCTTCCTTGACTGCAACTATTTATCATGCGGTCTCCTCTAGACCGTTTCTTGCCTAGCTGTCGATGTAGTCAGTGGCATCCTTATTGCGGTTCTTGTGTGACCGCATTATCCTGTGCGGCCTCCGTCTATTGGCCATTTTTTTGAAATTATCATTTTTGTGGTTTTATTGCATGTTATTCCCTTTCTCCAGGCTATTCTATCTCGAGAATGTGACCTTTGATGGGTCTCCATCGTAATCCTGTCCTTGCAAGTCATTCCATGTAATGACTTATATGTGTATATTCATTCTTGCTAAAGAGCTTTTTCTTGGAAATCCTTCAAGAAATCTAATTTCCTACATGTATCGTCTTTGCTACATAGCTTGACCTTGGAACTCTTGGCCATTAAATATTGTAGATGTCTAGATTTCGTGGGATCTCTGATCCAACTAATCAATGCCAAGGCAATCATTTTTAAGGGCCCAGTCTGATCTTGGGAGGAGCACCCGAAGAGTACTTGTACCCCGGGGAGGTGTAATGACTAGGTGTGGCATTGCACCGAGAAATATCTAGCGTGTGAGTCTATGACATTCCACATTCTCGTGAAACTAGTTGTTCATACTTAAGTGCGTGAAGTACTTGCTTTCGTGACTTGACTTGACTTAATATATGGCCACTCACGCGAAGTTCTGGTTACTTGCTCTTGCTATCTTGACCTGCAATATCGCAACTCCTGTATCATGTCAGTTATCTTGTGATCATGCTATTTATTTAGTCCGCTCATTATTTTTTTATGCATCATTCACGCATATTCATGAAATGACTAATTACTTAAATTCTGCCTGGTGATAGAGTGTAATTCCTACTGAGCTCTTCGCTCACTCCCTACTTTAACATTTTTCAGGTAACTCGGTAGATGGAACGCTCGAAATTGGGAATGTGCCAGCGTGATCGAGTGAACCCAGAGCCGTAGAGAGCGGAGTCTTCTTTTCCTATTTCTTGAGTCGAGTTAGTATTGTGAGTCGTATCCTTTTGTCTTTTTCTTGTTTCTTTTTTTTTGGAGTCTATTATTGTAATTTTAGTCAAATTGTAATTTAAATTATCAATTATAAATAAAATTATATTTTGTCAAATTAATGGCCTCCATGTGTTAAAATGTGAATTTTGTGTCGATTTATTTTCTGCTCTGAATGACATGACTGTTTCGCTGCCGCGTTCCGAGCAATGCTTCCCACTACTATCGGTTCGGGGCGTGACAGAAGTGGTATCAGAGCCTCAATTGTTTAAGTCCTAGGTTCTTGTCCATGAGTATAGGTTACTCTAAGTAATAGGTCGTATAATCCTTGTCATCCCTTCGTTTCACCTAGTGAGAATGGGTAGAGTCTCGGGTTAAGTAATAAAATCTGTACAAGACGACGATAGTGCGACGTGTAAGGGTAATACGTTTATTAACTTATAATTATTTTGCAGATATCTAAGCTTCTTTTGAAATGAAAAAGAGAAGGTTCGCGAGTATGTTAACACCCGGTTTTGTCAAATGTTGGCGAGTTCGTCATAAAGAATTTCGAAGTAACAACAAGAGAAGAAATAACCTATCACAAAAGAAGTGTTTTCACTGTCATAAATTGGGTCATCAGGCCAAGGAGTGCTAGCGGAAGAGCGGAGTGTGTCTTTGATGTAGAAATAAAGACCATAGAATGGCTAGTTGCCCTAAGCTACCCCCGCAAGTAAAAATTAAAGGAGAATCGGAACCGATTTTTATTATCAAAGAAGAAATTATAAAAGGTATCGTATCCCTCATCTTTAACTCTAGTTAGCTCTTTTTCATCTCAATAGATTTTGACTAGATTGTTATTTTGAATAATGAATAGATAAGGTCAATCTTAGTTAGATTATTTGAAGAAAAATAAAATAATCGGTGAATTTGGGGACCAAATTCCTCAAAGTGGGGGAGGGTGTAACACCCCAGTCAAATAATAAATAATAAAGAATAAAATATAAAATATATATTGAAATTAAAATGAGGGAGAAGAAATATATGAAAAACGTGTTGTGAATTAAGTTATGAAATCGCCTCAATTCTTTAATCTCTTGCGAAAAATTAAAAATGAATAAAAGAAAAGAAAAATAAAATTTTCAAGAATGGAATGAATGGTTGAATTGTAATCGACGTAAGAGTGAGGTCGATTTACTGAAGGGTAAAATAGCTATTTTCTTCATTAAAGATTTGAATAATGTTCCTTAAATTAAATGATGTTATAATAATTAGTTAGTTTTAAAAATGACCAAACCATATAAATGAAACGGAATAATTATTTTCCTACAAAGACCATAAAAGAAATTTCATATTTTGAGCTCAATCGAATTTCCACGCTAATATGAAATTAACATATTAGAGTAATCGGTTTTTCACCCTTAGGTCAAATCTCGACCAATTTATAAAAATATGAAAAAATTATATTATTGTAGGAAATGCTATGCTTAACAACATTGACAACTAGGCCGACCTTAAATAAAAATTAAATCAAATCCGAATTAAGATTTTTAAGCAAAACTCAGAGTTTTTGATGGTCCAACCTAATTCGATCCAATTCGAGCTCCATTCTAGACCAATAGAGCCTAAACCAGATCCAATTGATAGGCCCATCCTTGAAGCCCATTTCCCCTCTCGAATCCAACAAAAACCCAAACCCTAGCTGCCGAATTTTGGTGGATAACCCATTGATTTGGTCAAGCGCGATAATCACACGGCACTATCTTTCCGTCGATCTCCTAGATCCTTCACGCCTCTTCCTTCGACCCCACCTCTATAAATCAACGCCTAATACTCCCATAAACCCTATTTGGCCGTAGCAGTAGCCGATGAGCACGATCAAGGGCGTGGGATGGCGTAGAACATCGAGGGTTCGCATTAGGGTTTGATGCGTCGTCTTCCTTTCGATCAAATTAAGGTAGATTTCTCTCAGGCCAAACTTTAATTAAAGCATGCTAGCTTGATCGTCTTCGTGTCCTCTTCATATTGTTGCCAAAAGCCCTAATTTTAGTTTAGTATAGCGATTATATTTCAGTTTTGAACCGAGGCATGTCAAGTTAGGGCACCGTCCATGTTAGTTCCACTTATATTGATATGATGTTAGGTTTTAGCAGGCAAAACTTCTAATTAATCATGCCATCCTGTGTGAAATTTTGTCCTCTTTCGATTGGTTCTATTTTGCCTAATTTTAGTTCACCGTGTTGCATGAATTTGAGTTTTGAATCGACGTATGTCGGAGTTCGCCATGAATGTTTTCCGTCTCAAATTGCGGCCCTTCCAGTGACCGCTCTCGTGAGAGGCGGCCATGCGATAGACCGCCGTTTGGTGGCGGGGTTTCAAAAGTGAAAATGGCCATCCATTGACTATCTCGTGCTTAAAACAGCCCCACGATATATCACCTTTGGGCAGTGGGTTTTCAAAAAGAAAAGGGGTTAGTCAGGTTCTTAGCGGTCACTTCCCTGATCGTCTCATGGTATAGCGGCCTCAGTCTAACTGTTTCGGTTCTTGTTATAGCAATGATGTTGATTGTTTCCGGGCACGATGTGTTCTATTTCCCTGATTAGATAGAATGATATTAGGGCTAATTCTGTGGTAGGAACACACTAATGACTAGGGTTCAAGAAATATTTGATCTAAGTCTAATTCCCTTCCATGAATTGTCCTTTCATGATCATCCCTCATGTATCTTCACTTGATTGAAAGAGAGTAGAATAGCATGCTTATTTAACTGATTAGTTCATAAATCTCATCTCTACTATATGTTCTGGGACTTATTTTGTTGGATTTTCCAGCGTCTCCCTTAGGGATTTACTGTTCCACGTGGATTATGGGGTCCATGTGGGGCATCGGTGCGTTGGCAGTCCATCCCGCCGCATGGATTATGCGGTCCATGTGCGAAGCCCCTCATGTCCGCCCACAGCATGATAGTGTGGGGTTCTACAATGACATAAGGAAATATGGTCCGCCTTCGCTACCAGCTCGATCTTTTAGTGCAACGGTTGGGGCATGATCTTAAAAACTAGTATCAGAGCGAGGTCGCGGGTTCAAATCCCCTAGGTGCCGCTAGGGGGAAGATTGTTGGATTTTCCAGCGTCTCTCTTAGGGATTTGCTATTCCACGTGGATTATGGGGTCCACGTGGGGCATCGGTGCGTTGGCAGCCCATCCCGCCGCATGGATTATGGGGTCCATGTGCGAAGCCCCTCATGTCCGCCCATAGCACGATAGTGTGGGGTTCTGCAATACCATAAGGAAATACGGAGCCTTCGCTACCAGCTCAAGCTTTTAGCGCAACAGTTGGGGCATGATCGTGAAGAAAACTCGACTCGAGTCGCCCAGAAGAAGTGTCGACTCAGGGAGTCGACACTTTCTTCAGCCCACACTGTCACGTTTTAAAAAAATAGGACTCAAGTTGAAAGAGTTGACTCTTAGAGTCGACTCTTTTCAGCCAGAGTTCTATCTTCATTGAACAGAACCCAGCCACCCATAAGTGTCGACTCATGGAGTCGACACTTATTGGCAGCTCTACTGACTGCATCAAAAACAGCCCCCCCGAACACCAAGAGTCGACTCACAGAGTCGACTCTTTCAGAGCAAAAATAGAAAATGGCCTAAAGCAATGAAATTAAGCCCAAAAACATTATATATGAATCAAACCCAATCAAGGCACATGGAAATTCATTTAAACATAAACTTGTACCTTTGATTCCAACTGAATGACACCAATGTGAACCTGCATTTGGATTTAGCAAAACACTCAAGATAATCTTAAAGAATTGCAAATTATTGCTCAAATGCACTATCATAGTTTGTTCAACCTGCAAGTTCAAGTATTGAAATGTAATAGCCCATGTGAGTGATTCAGGGATTTTCAAACCCATTCCAATACAATCATTGGCCATGCATTAAAAGGATTTAGAAACTACAATGAGCCTTGTTTAACCAAGATCTTCAGCTAGCGTGTTGAGCAGAAAACCACCTCAAAAACCCATGAAAGATATGCATGAACTCACTTTGAAAACCCATAATCTTCAATTCAAGATTTGAAGAAAATTACCATAGATTTAATATAAAACCTTAAATTGGATCCATCGCATTATGGGCAGTATAAACCTGCACATTCTAAAAATTCAGAGGCATGTCAATATTAAACCAAATGCATTTGAAGGGCTTCCTTCAAAGCAATTCCTCTACAAGATAACCTCCTTCAACCTGCATCTATGTATCTTGAAATGCAATCATGTATAAAGGTGGTTAGCTTACTTTCAATCCATTTTCATCATAAGCTCGCATACCAGAATTTGTTGCATGTATGGAAAAACTAATTTCAAAACAAATTAATCAAAACTTTGTTCATTTATGATATATCCACACATGACTTTCAAGAGTTGTCCAAGACAATCAAGTTCAGTCCAAAAGTTCAGAATCAATGCACAGCGGTCTAAACCCATATAGATATCATATATGTAATTAACATGCAGTCCAAGACTAATAGACACAGTCCAATGCAAGCAATCCAAGTTCAGTCCAGAATTCAAAGTTCATTCCAAGAACTTTAATTCAATTCAAATTAAACAAAACATTGATTCAGCCCAATTAAACCAAGTCCATTCCATGAGTGAGTGAGGTCGACACTCCTCAGAACAATTGTGCATCTGCTAATGTTCTTCACCGAGTATCCAAACCTACAAAACAAGATAACAACCGTGAGCTCCAAAATGATCAATGAGTGTTTTCCATAATACTTACACACAGTATATTGTTATCATCAAAACCATCACCAAGGACAAAGAGGGAGCGCCATGAACCCAATAATAATCACCAAGGACAAAGAGGGAGCGCCACGAACCCAACATGTTTTAAGGTCGTGCCACTCCGGTGATGTCGACTGGACCGATTATACATATTTTTCGATGATTTTGAGCCATTAATCTTGGACATCGAATGCCTCTCCGTCGGATATTCCTTCCGCCATACTAGGTGTTCATGTTCCGAGGCCTCCGTAAGACCCCGCGAGCTTGGGATTTTCACTAGGACGTCGGGCATGTTGTACCCCTAAAACCTGAACCGATTGACTCGATTGAACAGCGTGAGTTCGCAGCTCGAATCAGGACTATACACTCTGTTGCGATCACCTTTAGACCGTTATTTGATTGAAGCGGCCCAGTGAGGACCGTTTATGTTCTTTAGCGGCCCTTTTGACGATCATTTTTCTCCAGTCTACACTGGGCTTCATCCTTTGGCCTAGTAATGACTCTAGCGGTCCAGTATAGACCGTTTTTATGGTTTGGCGGCTTTGCCTTGACCGTCTTAAATTTCTTGCGGTCTTCCTTGACCGTAACTATTTGTCGTGCGGTCTCCTCTAGACCGTTTCTTGCCTAGCTTTCGATGTAGCCAGTGGCATCCTTATTGCAGTTCTTGTGTGACCGCATTATCCTGTGCGGCCGCCGTCAAGACCGTCTATTGACCAGTTTTCCGAAATTATCATTTTCCTGGTTTTATTGCATGTTATTCCCTTTAGCCTCTCTAGGATATTCTATCTCGAGAATGTGACCTGTCATGGGTCTCCATCATAACCCTTTCCTTGCAAGTCATTCCATGTAATGACTTATATATGTATATTCTTTCTAGCTAAAGAGCTTATTCTTGGAAATCCTTCAGGAAATCTAATTTCCTACATGTATCGTCTTTGCTACATAGCTTGACCTTGGAACTCTTGGCCATTAAATATTGTTGATGTCTAGATTTCATAAGATCTCTGATCCAACTAATCAATGACAAGGCAATCAGTTTTAAGGGCCCAGTTTGGTCCTAGGAGGAGCACCCGAAGAGTAGTTGTACCTCGAGGAGGTGTAATGACTAGGTGTGGCATTGCACCGAGTACTATCTAGCGTGTGAGTCTATGACATTCCACATTCTCGTGAAACTAGCTGTTCATACTTAAGTGCATAAAGTACTTGCTTACGTGACTTGACTCGACTTGACTTGACTTGATATATGGCCACTCACATGAAGTTCTGGTTACTTACTCTTGTTATCTTGACTTGCAATATCGCAACTCCTGTATCATGTCAGTTATTTTGTGATCATGCTATTTATTTAGTCCGCTCATTATATTTTTATGCATCATTCACGCATATTCATGAAATGACTAATTACTTAAATTTTGCCTAATGATAGAGTGTAATTCCTACTGAGCTCCTCACTCACTCCCTACTTTAACATTTTTCAGGTAACTCGGTAGATGGAACGCTCAAAATTTGGAACGGGCCAATGTGATCGAGCGAACCCGGAGCCGTAGAGACTGGAGTCTTCTTTTCCTAATTCTTGAGTCGAGTTAGTTTTGTGAGTCGTGTCCTTTTGTCTTTTCCTTGTTTCTTTTTTTTTGAGTCTATTATTGTAATTTGAGTCAAATTGTAATTTAAATTATCAATTATAAATAAAATTATGTTTTGTCAAATTAATGGCCTCCATGTGTTAAAATGTGAATTTTGTGTCGATTTATTTTCTGCTCTGAATGACATGACTGTTTCGCTGCCACGTTCCGAACAACGCTTCCCCCTGTAATCGGTTCGGGACGTGACACGACCTGCCTCTCTCAGTAGGTCGACCTCAGGCCCTTCTAGAAAGCATTATAAACGCTCTTCCAAGTAGACAGGTCGACCTCACTCTATCATCAGGTCGACCTCATGGCTTTCCAATAGTGATTATAAGAGATCTTCTTCAACAGACAGGTCGACCTCACCCCATATGCAGGTCGACCTCATAGTTCTTTCAGAAGTTTTTTTTAAGCCAATTTTCTGTCAAATCACTAGAGTCGAAGAATAATCCAGAGAGCAAAAATGGGTACCGAAAATCCCCAAATACATGGATTTCGAGGTCTAGAGGATGCTCCCATGTCTTAATTTTGTCCCAGCCATCATTACCTTACCTAAACAACCTTTTGGTTGAGGCTATGTCAGTGTGCATATCTGGGACATGTCTCCTGTCAGGTACTTACCATTCTACAGTCAACCAATGGGATATGGTCCTAGAATAGTACATTGAGTAGATAAGTGACCTGAGCCAATGAGGATGCAAATCATAAGATTTTCTACCATGAGGATCATTAAATGCTCAGATTTGGAGCTGAAGAAATGTCCTTATCAAATCTTTCCTCTGAGCTCTCAAAAGAAAACCTTGTCTGAAATTATATTTTCTATCCCTGTTGGACCAATCGATGGACAGACTTTTGGAGGGAAAGTTCCTTCTCCTGGGCAGCCTAAAAAGGGGCACCCATCTCCATGTCAGAAGGTGTGCATGCACCTCAAGTAGAGGTGATGAAGATTGGGCTGCAAGGCTGACAGAGGGAGAGCTGCTGCTGCTACGGTCGCTGGCGCCCCTTGGAGAGAAGAAGAAGAACTCTAAAAGCCAGCTGTGTCCAGAACAAGAAGTGAAGAAGAAAAAAGAAGGAGAATAGCCCAAGGCCACCGCTTGAAGATCAGAAGCTGAACCGCAACTCCTCTTTCTCCTGCTCCTTGTCCTGCAAAGAAAAGCCATTGTGAAGGAAGCAAGTGTTCTAAAAGGAGCAGATCGAGCCCTCCATTTCTCAGACAGAACAATCTTCTCGGGGCCTGAGTTTCACTCACTCTATCTGAGTTTTTCTATTGTTCTGTTTCTATTTGTTCTTGTTAAAATGGTGAACCATCCCTACCGATTGTTGTAGGAAGACAGACGCAGGTGTGATCTCATCTTTGGTGTTCAGTCCCTACCTGGTTTTGTAGGAAGACAGATAGAGGGTGTCTCTGGTCTGTGGTAGGCCTTGTGTGCCTTTTGCTGTGTTTTCAGCAGTTTAGTGCTATGGCACTAGGGAAGCCTCACTTGGTTTGAGTGAGGGGTGGACGTAGGACTCGGGTTTGAGTCCGAACCACCTTAAAATCCTTGTCCCTGTGGTTTGGTTGTGTGTTTGCCTTACGCTAGATGCTTGCTTAGGCTCGTTGCTCATCTTCATCCCTGCATCTTGTGTGTAAGTTCTTGGATTACCTGGTAGTTGTTTTTATTCCACTGCATTCATTGTTATATCTCGAAAAAGGGGGGTAGATCTATTCACCCCGCCCCTCTAGATCAGTCATTCCTACACAACATGTGGTATCAGAGCTAATCTCTCATGATGGGGTCCAACGACCTTGAGAGAAATGGTGGAATGGCATCCAAGGGACTTATGCTCGAAGGACATTCTGTTAACAGATCACCCTTCTTCACTGGATCTAACTATCCTTACTGGAAAAATCGTATGTAGGTGTTCATCCGCGCCCAAGACTATGAGCTCTGGCGAGTTGTTAGCAAGGATCCCTATGAGCTTCTTGAAGATGAGGATACTTGGACTCGAGAGCAGATAAGGAGATCTACAGTCAACTGGAGTGCTAAGCACATTATGCAGTGCTCACTTCATCCAATGGAATTTTTAAGAGTATCAACATGTGCAACAGCCAAAGAGATGTGGGATCGCTTAGAGGTAATATACGAAGGCACATCTCAGGTGCATTAAACCAAAGCCAACATTTTAATTTCTGAATATGAAATGTTCATAATGAAGCCTGATGAGTCCATTCAAGATATGTATGCTCGTTTAACTGTGCTCACAAATAGCTTAACTGATCTGGAAAAGAAATATACAGAGCAGGACATAATGAGAAAAATCCTCCGATCATTAACCCCTGCTTGGCATACCAAAGCAACAGTGGTCTAAGAGTCCAGAGATCTGTCAACCACCAAGGTAGAAGAGCTTATAGGATCTCTTATGACCTATGAGATTAACTTGAAGAACAAGGAAATAGAGGTAACTAAGAAAAGCCTTTGGCTCTAAAGGCTAGACCTCGCAATCAAACTACCTCCGAGGAAGGTGAGACTTCTACCAGTGAGCAAGATGAGGATCAAGTGGTCATGCTCACTCGTAAGTTTAGAAGTTTCCTAAGAAAGGAAAGTAAGGGCTTCATGAAAAGGAAGCCATAGGTAAAGAAAGTTTATAGATCAAATTTTGAAAATTTAAAGAGAATTGACAGAATCATTTGTTATTCTTGCAGCAAACCAGGACATGTCAGGACAGAGTGTCCTGAAAAAGTAAAGAAAGCTGTCAAATGGAAAGGAAAAAAAAGAACAAAGCTATGGTGTCTACATGGAGCTTAAAGAAGAAGATGATGATGAAACAAGCTCCACAGAGAAAGAAAAGGAAGACTTCTGCCTTATGGCCAAGGGAGATGAAGAATCTGAGGTACATTCTCCTTTCGAGCACTTTACACTTAGTGATTGGGAAGAAGCCTACATAGAGCTTATGCATAGGTATGATATGTACAAAAAAAAAACAAAACCTTAAAAAAGAAAATCAACTCAATTGTGCATGACCATAGCATGAATGATAAAACAGTCTCCCTTGAATCTGAAATTGAAGATCTAAAGAAAATGATTGACGATTT
Source organism: Amorphophallus konjac (assembly GCA_022559845.1). Classification (NCBI taxonomy): domain Eukaryota; kingdom Viridiplantae; phylum Streptophyta; class Magnoliopsida; order Alismatales; family Araceae; genus Amorphophallus; species Amorphophallus konjac. The sequence goes on along the minus strand of CM040122.1, from coordinate 327,992,864 downwards.
GGAAAATTGAAGAAAAGAAATGACTGACTTGGAAGTTGAAAATGAAGACTTAAGAAATGAAATTGACAATATGAGGCTAAGAATTCAAAGCTATGAAAGAGACAATAAATTGTGTAATGAAAAATATGAAGCTATCAAACAAGTCAATTCTCAACTTCTTAGAAATATCAAAAATCTACAAAAAGAACTGAATGACAAACAACAATCTTTGGAAAAGTTTATAGATGGTAGGGAAAACCTAGATGCATTGCTAGGCACAAAAATAAATTTCAACAAGGAAGGGTTGGATTTTAATCCCTCAAACAAAAAGCAAGTTGGCTTAAAAATTGTTACTTTTGTATTCTCCATAGGTGGTTCCACCTCAAACACAAAACCCATCTAAAACCAAGAAAAACCCACTAACAAAGGAAAAGAAAAGGTTGAATCACCTGAAGAGAAAACCCCTGGAACTCTTAAGAAAAATGTTCAAAAAACCCAGATAGGTCGACCCTATCCACAGCCCGGGTCTGCACGCACTCAGAGTAGAAAAGGTTTAAAGGGCAACACAGGTCGACACTACACACAGCCAAGGTCGACACCTTCCTGGTCATCTCCCCATCAGGCTGCTAGAAATACCTCAACAGGTCAACACTAGGTCACAGGAGGTCGACACTCCCACCAAACAGAGACCGTTATGAATGGGTAGAACAGGGGAGAGGTCAACACACACACCCGCACAAGTCGACACCGTCCCACTACTGGGACAGGTATGACTCATACACACACAGACATGGTCAAGCTCATTTCCCCATGAATCACAACACCGTCTATCAATTGAAAACAAGTCATTGGGACCAAAAACAACCCTTTTCATACATTGTTGGCCCAGACTAGAGATGGCGGACAAGAAGGGGGGTTGAATTGTCCCCTTGCCGAGATGGCGGTTTTAAAAAAAAACTTTCTGAATTGATCACAGTGGAATTAAAAATCAACTACTTGAGTAGCCTTAACACATATGAGATTCAAAAGGTTCTCTCAATCTTTCCGATCTCACTCGTGATAACAATGCAAACGTTAGATAAAATTATGCCTAGCACGGATAACAGAAGTAGCAGTGTGCAGTGGTGTAGTGAGTAAACATCTATTAAACTAACCTGTGAAGGGAGATAGAGGAAAGAGACAATCGCACAGGCATTCACAAAGGACACAAAGATTTTTAGGTGGTTCGGGACCATGAAGGCTCCCTACGTCCACCCCTCACCCAACCGGGTGAGGCTTCACTACACGCTACGAAAGTAGCAACACGGGGATGAACCCCAACCACACACACACACGCTGCTTCCGCAGCAATATCCACACACGGGGAAAATCCCCCAACAAGCTGCAACTGCAGCACACACACCCACACACAAAAATGGGGAACACACCCCGGACAATAAGCACACACCGAGACGCAGCTCCGTACACGATCCACAAGGGACCAACAATCACACACACACAAGCCGCAATGCCGGCGGCACAATAACTCCACAACCGTTCACCGACGGTTCACACACTCACAGACATGATGTTTAGAAACGAAGGATATGATCAATATAACTTTATAAACCTAAAGAGATTGACTCCATTAAGCACAAAAAGGATGTAGAAAGAAATTCCTATCGAAGAACAAGGGCTATAGAATGTCTTCTCTTTGCCACGGGTCGGAGGGTAGCCGGATGATGACGTTGAGAGTGTCCTCTTGATCCCCTTGATGATCCGCTCCTTTTCTTCTTCTTCCATGAGCTCCAAATGTCGAGGGATGTAGATCGAATCTAGCGTTGAAGCTTCCTTGAGCTCTCTTCTTTCTCTCCTACAACAAATAGAACAAGGTTAGCCAACGGAGATAGTTAAAACCCCAAATTCGTATGTTATATATACAAGAGGGATGAGTTGTGCAAAAGACCACAATACCCATGCAAAACCCTAGCAAAACCACCCCAATATGTTCATTAATAACCCAAGGGTCTTAGTTTAAAATTTCAGCCCAATCGGAGGTCATTTGGATGGGTTTCGGCAATTTACGGAAAAGCCCGCACGTTGCTGCGAACAGGGGGGGTCGACCCACTTTGGAGGGGGGTCGACCCATCTACTCCCAGAAGCTAATTTTTAGCATGTTTTACAGGGGGGTCGACCCACTTTGTGAGGGGGGTCGACCCACTTTCAGACAGGGTGCTGAAAACACCCTGTTTAGCCCAGGGGACGACCCATTGAGCTTGGGGGGTCGACCCACTGACCTAGAAACTTGATCAAAATGTTTCTAAACAATTTCCAAACATTCTAAACATGCAACCCAATAGATTAAAACAAGAATTGCATTAGAAAGTAAGTTCTCACCTTGTCATTCATAATTTTGAAAGCATAACCTGAAAAACTCAAAACCTTCATCTTCATGATGCATGAAACACATTTAATCTAATAACACCTCATAGAAGGTGTTCATGAAAACAACCATGAATTAGATCAAAAGTAAATTCTTACCTTGTCTTTCATTACTAGACTTGTTCTTACAACCTGCATGTAAATAAGTTGAAGAACAACCACATATTGAGATGTTAACTCGTGTAAGCTCAAACACATTCAACCCCTTTAAAACACATGCTTTCATTTCATAACAAATTCATGCATGGGAACCCCATTTTCAGTTTCAATATTTTCCAAACCTCATATGCATTTCAGATGCAATCCAAGGCATGTAGAGTAAATTGAGTTCAATCAAAAATCATTCCTCCTCATTCAACATGTAAATCAAATGACTATGCATTGAAAACAAGATGTTAGCATCAAACACATCATTTTCACAATAAGAGCAAACTTTCCACTTGAAATGCAGTCAATATAAGTCAAGTGCATGAAAAAGGGATTTTGACCCCAATCAAAACACTATGAATATGATCCACATTGTATATGCATGAAACTGAATGTATAGACTTGGAAACTTGAAGGCACAAGATAATGTATAGACTTGGTAGAAGGCCAACGTATAGACTTGGAAGATAGAAGCCCAATGTATAGACTTGAAGTGTGAAGGCCAATGTATAGACTTGGTGGCCAAAGGCCAATGTATAGACTTGATGGCCAAAGGCCAATGTACATACTTTGATTCCAAAAGGTAATGTGTAGACTTGGAGGATGAAGGCTAATGTATGGACTTGGCTGATGAAGGCCAATGTACAGACTTTGAAATATAAAGCCCAATGCAACAAAAAACCAATGCAATCCAATGCATGAAGGCCTAGTCATCATTTTACCAATGAAAAATATCATGTATGAAATACATCAAGAGACCAAGGTCAATGCATATGACCCAAGGTCTAAGAATTTGAACCAATCATCAAAAGTGAGGTTGACTTCACAAAGCACATTTTCCATCTAAAGAAGTTATCCACCAAGCATCCAAACCTGCAAAATAAGATATTGCGACATAAGCTCCAAAGTGATCAATGAGTATTTTTCACAATACTTACACACAATATATAGTTATCATCAAAACCATTGTCAAAGACAACGAGGGGACGCACAGAACCCAACAATCTCCCCCTTTTTGATGATGACAATATATTGTGACAATGTTAAAGTTCTCTCCCCCTTTGGCATTATCAAAAAAAATGGGGGACTGAAAAGCAGTTGGAAACCTTCCAAAAATGAGTTAGACATGAATGCACAAAAACAAGCAGGAATTTGAAATTTTATTTGTAATTAGCAGATGTGTGAAATTAGTGCATAAGCTCAATTTTTTGTGATTTTTGCTTTATGTATGACTAATTATGTACTTGTAATGAAAGTAAATGATATGTGAAGCCTGAAAACTATGTTAGGCACAAAAGTGTATTATGCTAAAAAGCACATTATTCTCCCCCAATTGTCAAGAACAAAAGCCAATAGACAATGGGATTAAGTAACCTGAAGATGCATCTATGCAAACTTAATGTGAAATGAAGTATGCAAGCAAGCAAACACGCAAGTATGCATTGGAGTTAAGCACACATACAGTACTATAGCTCCCCCTTAATGGGGTAAGGGGATAGCAAAAGAACAGTTCATTCAAAATCAAAATGTGAGATATGAACCATAATCAAAAAAGGTAGTGCATTCATATATGCAAGGTACTACATAAACCATGATAAGAACAAATTCAAGATATACGATCATCACAAAAATACCCAATTAAAATTTATGTAAATGAGCAATGAACTTCAAGTTTATATGGATATTAGCAGAGTTTCTAGAAAACACTAGAGGGTTATTTCCTTCCTACACTTCCATTTTGATCCTCGACTATTGGTAGCTTCGCTCAACCCCTTTTTATCTTTCTTTTATTGGATTTCATTGTTCGGCGTGAGTCACCTCATGTGTCTCAATGGGGTTTCCCGGCTTACTAGGATTCATCACAAAATGTGGATTTTGTTTCACCTTTCGACGCGAGTTTCCTCATTTATTTCAGTGGGGATTCCCGGCTACTCAGTTAGACATACCACTTATTTAAGCATGCGGGGTAGGCAGCTTTTTCCTCACGATTCTCTCAATTTCCATGTAGAAATTTGTTTCCCATGAAGTGTTAAAAAGAGTTTCTGAAATCTTTATCAATCAAAGTCATATGCATCATTTTGGAATAATGTATGGGTAATTGCTTTGGATGTAGAAGATGAATTTGCCTATACACAGTTATGACTCCCCCTAAATATATGCACAGTTGAAATGAATCATCCTCCTTTGTATATGTCACTTTTCACAAATGATTAAAATCACTGCATTTTATATATCAAGGAGGTGAGGTCTTAGAAGATTTGCAAGGAATTGTGTTCTAAAATTATATACATGCATTCAAGCAAGGATATAGCAAACTATTCAAACAAAGTGATTCTCGGTACGCGGCGGGGAACATAGGTCCGAAGACCACCATCACGCATAGTAAAAGCTTCCGGCTAGACATAATCCAACCTTCCACAAACACCATTTTATATACCGAAAAATCAAGACATTCAAGCACACAAGTATGAAGAATATGCAAATGATATGCATGAGTATGCATGATATGAGCATGTGGATGCGTATGTGAAATATGTATGCACATGCAAACTTATATTTACAAATGTGTACAGATGTATATGATATGTGCAGTGTAAAACATCCAAACCCAATTTTTATTTGCAAAAGCAAAGAATGTGAGTATGAAAAGCAAACTGAATATTTGTAGTATTAAGCATTCAAAACTAAGGTTATTCACAAGATTTGCAAAGAAGTGCATTTGGGCCTTTTAACAAGGGGACCCAAAGTTTCATTTTCAGATTTATCAAAGTGAACCTAAGTAAGGAAATTCTCAAAATCAAACTTTTTCATTCTCACCTTGAAGGTCCTTTATAAATTGACATCTTTTGACCTTAAGGTGCCCCTACAAAACAGATTCTCATTTTGGTGATTTGGGTACCCAAACCATCTTGGGTCCCGAGGGGTTAGTCCTGGCATGAGCTAAAGATTTCCTATGTTTCTTGGCATGCCAATCATCATCTAATTTCATAATTGAACAGTCATCCATCAAATGACCATTCTGACCACAGTAAAAGCAATGCAAGGAATTTCTTTTCATAAACCGATTTTCATCATTTTTCATTAGAGAACATGTATCCATTACATGTCCACTTTCACCATAGTAATAACATGAAAAATTATTCTTTACAGACCATGCATCATCATTTTCTTTTATGAAGCAGTTTTCAAAAGTATGACCATGTAGACCACAATAATAGCAATGATCATGGAAATTTTTCTTTGTGGGTTTTTCATGATCATGAGAGGTTTCACACATTTCCATTCTTGATTTTAAAGCACGTTCATCGTCAGATTTCAAGATGGAACAATCATACATGTTGTGGCCAAGATTGCCACAGTAATAGCAAGAGACATTCATCCTTTTTCTTGATGCATGAGAGTGTTTAACAGAAGGAAGGTTTTCATGCCTACAAGACTTAACAAAAGTATTTTTCTCTTTTTGATTTTCATTATCATGCAAACACAAGGATTCATTCAAGCTCTTCATTTCGCTCTCACACAATGCAAGTTTTTCATTCAACAAAGAGTTGACAGTTTTAACACTTGCAATTTCTTGTTCCAACATATGAAGATTTTCAAGATTATCACTCATAACAACATGTTTTCCTTTTTCAAACATGCGAACTTTATTAACCAGAAGACCGTTTTGATCTTTCAATCTTTGAATCTCTGCAGCAAGTTTTTCATTTTGAAGTTTTTCAAATGAGTTTTCACTCATAGAGATATGTTCAAGTTCATTCATTTGAAAATTCGCGTTTTCACCAACCATTCTACCAATGGTTTCATTATTTTCAAATTTGTCATTCAAAGTTTTGAAGCTTTCTATTTCCTTTCTCAGTTCTTTCAACTTTTCAGAGTTGTCAGCATTCAAGGTAGCTTTTCCTTTTTCCAAAAGAAGCAGTTTTTCAGATATAGCGAAATTTACCATTTTCAGCTTTTCATTGTCTTCTTCAATGAGTTGAAATTCTGAAATTTTATCCTGTAAGGATTTGTTTTCAGCTTTCAGAATTAAAATAATTTCTTCATGCACAGCAATATCATGCAACAAATTTTTATTCAAGTTCCTAAGCTCCGAGCATTCCTCACATGAAAGATCATCAACACATGTATTTTCAATGTGAGAGCATTTAGCACATGGAGGGTTAACATGTGAATGATCATTAAGTTTCTTTTTCATTTTTCTGTTCTCAGATTTTAAAACTTTGTATCTATGAGCAAGCTCATCATACGCCTCCATTAGTTCACTAAAACTTAATTCATCATCTTCATCAGAGTCATAATTAGAGTTAGAGTTTACCTTTGAAGTCTCTTCACTTTTTCGCTCAATTTCTTCATTTGCCGCCAGGCAATTACAAATATTGCAACTATCTTTTGGGGCTTCGCGTAGCCCATCCCAAATCTCTTTGGCTGACCTACAAGAAGAAACAAAAGGAAGTACGTCAGCGCTCACTGAAGCTCTAAGAACATTCAAAACAAAAATATTATCAGTGTTCATTCTTTTATGCTCATTGGTCCATCTTGATTCATTTTTGGGTAAGACATGTGGACCTTGAGTGATTAAATCCATAAGACTCAGATCAGTCTTTACAAACCAAGCACACAATTTTTCAAGCCATGAATCAAAATCAAAACCATCAAATATAGGAACATAGTTCAAACTAGCCATCATGAATCGACCGTTTCTCCTAGACCGTGAGGTCCGTAGAATAAAAATCAGAGACTAGCTCTGATACCAATTGTTGGCCCAGACTAGAGATGGCGGACAAGAAGGGGGGTTGAATTGTCCCCTTGCCGAGATGGCGGTTTTAAAAAAAAACTTTCTAATTGATCACAGTGGAATTAAAAATCAACTACTTGAGTAGCCTTAACACATATGAGATTCAAAAGGTTCTCTCAATCTTTCCGATCTCACTCGTGATAACAATGCAAACGTTAGATAAAATTATGCCTAGCACGGATAACAGAAGTAGCAGTGTGCAGTGGTGTAGTGAGTAAAAATCTATTAAACTAACCTGTGAAGGGAGATAGAGGAAAGAGACAATCGCACAGGCATTCACAAAGGACACAAAGATTTTTAGGTGGTTCGGGACCATGAAGGCTCCCTACGTCCACCCCTCACCCAACCGGGTGAGGCTTCACTACACGCTACGAAAGTAGCAACACGGGGATGAACCCCAACCACACACACACACGTTGCTTCCGCAGCAATATCCACACACGGGGAAAATCCCCCAACAAGCTGCAACTGCAGCACACACACCCACACACAAAAACGGGGAACACACCCCGGACAATAAGCACACACCGAGACGCAGCTCCGTACACGATCCACAAGGGACCAACAATCACACACACACAAGCCGCAATGTCGGCGGCACAATAACTCCACAACCGTTCACCGACGGTTCACACACTCACAGACATGATGTTTAGAAACGAAGGATATGATCAATATAACTTTAGAAACCTAAAGAGATTGACTCCATTAAGCACAAAAAGGATGTAGAAAGAAATTCCTATCGAAGAACAAGGGCTATAGAATGTCTTCTCTTTGCCACGGGTCGGAGGGTAGCCGGATGATGACGTTGAGAGTGTCCTCTTGATCCCCTTGATGATCCGCACCTTTTCTTCTTCTTCCACGAGCTCCAAATGTCGAGGGATGTAGATCGAATCTAGCGTTGAAGCTTCCTTGAGCTCTCTTCTTTCTCTCCTACAACAAATAGAACAAGGTTAGCCAACGGAGATAGTTAAAACCCCAAATTCGTATGTTATATATACAAGAGGGATGAGTTGTGTAAAAGACCACAATACCCATGCAAAACCCTAGCAAAACCACCCCAATATGTTCATTAATAACCCAAGGGTCTTAGTTTAAAATTTCAGCCCAATCGGAGGTCATTTGGATGGGTTTCGGCAATTTACGGAAAAGCCCGCACGTTGCTGCGAACAGGGGGGGTCGACCCACTTTGGAGGGGGGTCGACCCATCTACTCCCAGAAGCTAATTTTTAGCATGTTTTACAGGGGGGTCGACCCACTTTGTGAGGGGGGTCGACCCACTTTCAGACAGGGTGCTGAAAACACCCTGTTTAGCCCAGGGGACGACCCATTGAGCTTGGGGGGTCGACCCACTGACCTAGAAACTTGATCAAAATGTTTCTAAACAATTTCCAAACATTCTAAACATGCAACCCAATAGATTAAAACAAGAATTGCATTAGAAAGTAAGTTCTCACCTTGTCATTCATAATTTTGAAAGCATAACCTGAAAAACTCAAAACCTTCATCTTCATGATGTATGAAACACATTTAATCTAATAACACCTCATAGAAGGTGTTCATGAAAACAACCATGAATTAGATCAAAAGTAAATTCTTACCTTGTCTTTCATTACTAGACTTGTTCTTACAACCTGCATGTAAATAAGTTGAAGAACAACCACATATTGAGATGTTAACTCGTGTAAGCTCAAACACATTCAACCCCTTTAAAACACATGCTTTCATTTCATAACAAATTCATGCATGGGAACCCCATTTTCAGTTTCAATATTTTCCAAACCTCATATGCATTTCAGATGCAATCCAAGGCATGTAGAGTAAATTGAGTTCAATCAAAAATCATTCCTCCTCATTCAACATGTAAATCAAATGACTATGCATTGAAAACAAGATGTTAGCATCAAACACATCATTTTCACAATAAGAGCAAACTTTCCACTTGAAATGCAGTCAATATAAGTCAAGTGCATGAAAAAGGGATTTTGACCCCAATCAAAACACTATGAATATGATCCACATTGTATATGCATGAAACTGAATGTATAGACTTGGAAACTTGAAGGCACAAGATAATGTATAGACTTGGTAGAAGGCCAACGTATAGACTTGGAAGATAGAAGCCCAATGTATAGACTTGAAGTGTGAAGGCCAATGTATAGACTTGGTGGCCAAAGGCCAATGTATAGACTTGATGGCCAAAGGCCAATGTACATACTTTGATTCCAAAAGGCAATGTGTAGACTTGGAGGATGAAGGCTAATGTATGGACTTGGCTGATGAAGGCCAATGTACAGACTTTGAAATATAAAGCCCAATGCAACAAAAAACCAATGCAATCCAATGCATGAAGGCCTAGTCATCATTTTACCAATGAAAAATATCATGTATGAAATACATCAAGAGACCAAGGTCAATGCATATGACCCAAGGTCTAAGAATTTGAACCAATCATCAAAAGTGAGGTTGACTTCACAAAGCACATTTTCCATCTAAAGAAGTTATCCACCAAGCATCCAAACCTGCAAAATAAGATATTGCGACATAAGCTCCAAAGTGATCAATGAGTATTTTTCACAATACTTACACACAATATATAGTTATCATCAAAACCATTGTCAAAGACAACGAGGGGACGCACAGAACCCAACATACATCCATCATAAATCAAAAGGTGAAAAACAAAAGAAGAATGTAAGAATGGAAAATAAGACCAGAATTTTGGCAGCAAGCAAGAAAATCAATAATGAGAAGAAAATCTAGATTCCAAAGAATATGGTATCATGCTTTGAAGAGTTGAAGAGTTTGATGGGACCAAAATTCTGTTGGGTTCCAAACATTGTCACTTAATTCTTTGTGCAGAAGTGTCTTGCAGCAGTGCATAATCGATGGTACATGGATAGTGACTGCTCAAGACACATGACTGGGGATAGAACCAAATTCTATCTTTTGGTGGAAAAAAGAAGTGGACATGTCACATTTGGAGGGAACAACAAAGGAAAAATCATTGGTACATGTAATGTAGGTAAGAATCTCTCCAAGTCTATTGAAAATGTCTTGTTAGTTGAAAGTCTGGAATACAACTTGTTGAGTATAAGTCAATTATGTGATAAAAGTCATAGAGTAATATTTGACTCTCATGAATGTAAAATTTCTGAATCAAAATCTAAGAAAGTAAAATTTTCTGGTAAGAGAGTCAATAATGTATACATGATTGACTTAGATGATCCTACACATTTAAATCTATGTCTTGCTGCACCAAAAACTGAACTTGCATGGTTATGGCATCGTAGACTAGGACATGCTAGCTACAATGTCTTACATAAACTCATGAAACATTCAATGGTCAAAGGGCTGCATGAACTCTCCTTTAAGTAAGAGAATAAAATTTGTGATGCATGTGCCCTAGAGAAGCAAACAAGAAAATCCTTCAAAACTAGATCTAAAAGTCTATCATCTAAACCACTTGAACTAATTCATATGGACTTGTTTGGGCCAACAAGAACTGCTAGTCTAAGTGGTAGAAGATATGGCTATGTGTTAGTGGATGATTTCTCTAGGTTCACATGGGTAGTCTTCCTTACGCATAAAAATGATGCTTTTGATGATTTTCAGGTACTCTACATGAAGATAAAGCAAGACAGTGAGTTTAAGATTTTCAACATTCAATCAGACTGTGGTGGTGAATTCGACAATGTTGAATTCTATGATTTTTGCAGGGCTGAAGGAATATCACATAGATTTTCATCACCAAGAACCCCTGAACAAAATGGGGTAGTTGAGAGAAGAAACCTAACACTCATAGAGATGGCTAGAACAATGCTTGCTGAATGGCAACTTCCAAGAAAATTTTGGGCTGAAGCGGTAAATACAGCATGTTACATCATTAACCACTCCATGGTAAGGCCGCTTACCAAAAAGACTCCTTATGAGTTGCTCAAAGGTAAAAAGCCATCTCCCTCCTACATGAAAGTGTTCGGATCTAAATGCTATATTCACAACAATGATAAAAGAGAATTGGATAAGTTTGAGCCCAAAAGTAATGAAGGTATAATCCTTGGCTATTCTGATCATTCTAGGGCTTATAGAATTTACAATATCAAAACTCAAGTTGTGGAAGAATCACCCCATGTCACTTTTGATGAATTCAATGATGATACTAAAAATGACAAGCCTTGCAAGAAAGATGATGACGATGGGGAATTCTTGACCACAAAAGAAAAGCATGATCTTCCTCAAGAAGAGACAAGAGGAAATGATGACTTGGGAGAATCAAGCAATTCAAGGGATCAAGCTACCGGTGAAGGTAATGATACTACCGGTGTTAGAGTTCTTAAAGATCATCCCCTTGAAAATGTCATTGGGAGCTTGAATGATCCACCTAGAACCAGGTCACACTTTAGAATAGTTGAAGAACTAGACCAACTTGCACTTGTTTCTCAAATTGAACCAAAAAATGTTGAAGAAGCTTTGAAAGGTGAAAACTTGATAAATTCCATACAAGATGAATTAAACCAGTTTGAAAGAAATAAAGTATGGCATCTTGTTCTTATAGCATCATCAAAATCGATCATAGGTATCAAATGGGTCTTTAGGAACAAGCTTAGTGAAGATGGCAAGATAATAAGGAATAAGGCCAGATTGGTGGCTCAAGGTTACAATCAAGAATTTGGGATAGATTTTGAAGAATCATTTTCCCCGGTAGTTGGAATTGAAGCCATTAGAATTTTACTTACATTTGCATGTTCACACAAAATAAAACTACAACAAATGGATGTAAAGAGTACTTTCCTAAATGGTTTAATTAAAGAGGAAGTTTATGTGGAGCAGCCCCTTGGTTTTGAAAGTTTTAATCATAAAGATTATATGTATAAACTAGACAGGGCACTCTATGGCTTGAAGCAAGCACCAAGAGCTTGGTATGATAGACTAACCTCATTCCTCACCGAGAAAGGGTATACAAGAGGTAAAGTAGATCAAACACTCTTCACCAAAAAGTAAGGTAGGAACATCTTGATAGTTCAGATTTATGTTGATGATATTATGTTTGGATCTACAAAATCTGAAATGTGTGAGGAATTTGCCAATCTTATGACTAGTGAGTTCGAGATGAATTTAATGGGTGAACTTCAATTCTTTTTTGGCTTGCAGGTCAGCCAAAGTGTAGATGGGTGCTTTCTAAGTCAAGCTAAATATATCAAGGAGCTGCTGAAAAGGTTTGACATGATAACTTGTAAGACAATTGCAACTCCTATGGGAACCATTACATCACGGGATGCGGATGAGAGAGGTAAATTGGTGGATGCAAAAACTTATAGAGGTATGATTGGCACATTGCTTTACTTAACTACATCTAGACCTGACATCCAGTTTAGAGTATGCCTTTGTGCTAGATTTCAAGCTTGTCCAAGAGAATCACACTTGATTGCCGTCAAGCGTATCCTTAGGTATCTTGCCGAGACTCAAGATTTGGGGTTATGGTATCCATCATCTTGTGATCTTTCTCTTATTTCTTAATCAGATGCGGACTACACTGGTTGCAAGCTGGATCGCAAGAGAACTAGTGGCTATTGCCAGTTTCTGGGCAGGTGTTTAGTCTCTTGGGCCTTCGAGAAATAACACACGGTTGTCCTCTCAACCGCATAGGTTGAATATGTTGATGTGGGGAGTTGTGGCACTCAAGTGTTGTGGATTAAACATCAACTCCAAGACTACTTAGTGGATCTTGGTTGTGTCCCGATTTTGTGTGATAACACTAGTGCGATCAATCTTGCTAAAAATCCAGTTCAGCACTCTAGGACAAAGCACATTAAAATTAGGCATCACTTCAATAGAGATGAGATTCTTAAGAAAAATTTTGAACTACATTTTGTTGATACATTGAACGAAGTTGCTGACATTTCTACCAAGCTCTTGTGTAATGACAGGTTTTCTACACTTAGGGAGCTTGGTCTGTGCAGACCTCAAATCAATAAGGATTGAAGTGTTCAATATCTCTCACTATTGTTGCTTGTTGATTGTGCTGAATTGCAATAAAAAGGTTGTACAGAAAATCTTAGGCATATACTTTTCATATCAATACATGTCTTTATGCATTGGCATGCACAGTTTGATAGGTCCATGTTCATGATGCATTGCATTGGTTGCTGCATTATTTTTGCTTAACCATGGTATATAAAATGGTGATGTGTGGAAAGGTAGGATATGCTTGCCTGAAAGCATTCATCATACGTGAGGATACACCTCCGCCGAGTACTATGAGTCGATATTGCATTTAGGCCATATTGTCAGGGGGAGCAATTTCTTTGAACCGTTCTTGCATACATGTTGTCTTCATTTTGTCAACTTTAATATGTGTACAACCATTGGCATGAACTTCCAAATCATGTTTTGATATCTTGCTGATGATCAGGTCGACCCCAGCACCACTCAGGTCGACCTCTCGGTGGTACTTAGGTCGACCTTTGTAGCAACTCAAAATTTTATATATGCATTTATATGCGAAACAAATAATGAAAGATGAAAATAAAATAAATGATAAATATTTTTCTTTATGTCTTTAAAGTGTAAACTATATAAACGTGAATCCTATCCCACGTGTTAATATGAACGGCGAGATTCGGGGCACGATTCTGAGAAGGTGAAGACGTCGGCACTGTAGTAGTACTGTAGCATCCGATTTAAGAGAAAATTATTAGCTCTAATTAAATCTTAATTAGTGGATGATGTAATTTCTTACCTAATTGAATAAATGAGGTCATGGATAATGTCATAAAGGGGAATTTATTTCAATATTTACATGTTGAAAATTAATGTTAACATAAGTTGGTGTAATAGTAACATGAGTTAGTGAAATAGGAAAATTTGGTGAAAAATTGACTTATAATTAAATTAGTAATAAAACACCATTGAATAAATGAGATAATTGATTATGTCATAAATGAAGATTTATTTCAACATCCACATGTTATAAATTATTCCCAACATAAGTTGGTGTAATAGTAACATGGGTGGGTGACCGAAAATTAGGTGGAAGATGGAATTAAATTAGTAATAAAATAATTATGGGACTTGACCTATAAATAGGGCTGAGATCTTTCCTACTCAAAGCACAAATCCATTGGGGAAGTGTTGGTTGTAGAGAGGAGAAAATATTGAAGTTTGGACGAGTGTTCGAAGTATTCTTCTTTCTTATTGTTCTTCCTCTTCGATCTTCCACTAGGTAGGTATTCTCTCAAGCTAAACTCAAATTGATGCATGAATTGATATAGATGCATGTCTACTATCATTCAATACCATTTTTCCTAATTTTTATTGAGTATTATGAATGATGTCCATACAACTAGACATAAGATTCTAACCAAGATTTTTACCTGCCAAAGGATCTATCTCGGATCACTGTGTCTTTCTATGACCGTGTTCCAGATGCACGATCTCCGCCCCAATTGAGATGTCTTCAGGTTCTAATTGAACCAATATATCATCTAGCATGTTAAATATGTCATGTTAAGTTGCATATCATTCAAATTCACACACGATTAAGTTAAGGATATGGAAGATAATAATTCTATTCCATGAGCTTATATTTTCGTCCTAGTTCTTGTTACCTTCGTGATATCTTTGATCTCCATAACTATATTATCTTTCTGGCATTTTAAATGGAATAGAATTATCTGTTAAAATTACATGGGCTTAGTAGCATGATCATGATCAATACGAGTTTAACGATTTCCATGTAATCGTGTCACCGTATTTTCAACAAGTCGCGTAGTTCGCTAAATTTCCAAAGAAGAACGGTGTCTAAGGAAAGAGGTCCACGGGCAAACGCTTTAAGTGGATAAGTGGTTACTTAATTAGGTCTTCGTGAATACGAGGGGAGCCTCCCACTGTCCCACCTCTTACCTGGCTTTGATTCTTCAGTTTTCTAGTTAAGCTCCGATTGCGAAAAATGGGATAGAATTTCTGCTAGAATTGATCCTCATTTCCAACAAGTCGTGTAATTAGCAAGATTCACAAGGAAAAATGGTGTCTAAGGAAAGAGGTCCACGGGCAAATGCTTTAAGTGGATAAGTGGTTTCTTAATTAGGACCTCACGAATGCGAGGGGAGCCTCCCACTGTCCCACATATTACCTGGCCGTAATTCCTTAGTTTTCTAACTAAACACCCGACTGTGAAAAACTTGATCTAAACCCATTTTACGAGATTTTTCATAAGGGCTGATTGTGCCTTGTCCGACAATCCAATCTTTTATCGACTTAATGTTGTTAAACATGATGCATTAAATCCTTTTCGAACTTCTCTTTCAACTAATTGTAATTCTTATACTACTTATACCTCGAATCATAAATTTTGCTAGATTTGTACTTTATTTAGTAACCTTTACCTTGAAATTCTTTGGCCATACATATTATGTGGATGTCTAAATATACTTGGGATCTATGATCTATAACCCTAATGCCTGGTGTTAATGAGGCCCGGTCTAGTCTTGGGGGGAGCGCCCAAAAGTACTTGTGCCCATGGGAGTTGAATGACCTAGTGTGGCTGAAGTTTTTGACTTGCTAGATTGATTTATGACATTCCACAGTTCGTGAATTACTTGACTTGCTTGAATACGTGAAGTACTTGAATTACGTGAAATACTTGACTTGTACATACTTGCATGAAATGGCCAATTCCATAGTAATACTTTCTACATGATCCTCCTCTACTTGAACTTTACTCTTGATATATTGTCTACTTGCGATTCCATTCTTTACTATCTCTCCTATTCATGTTCCATGTTTTATTTACGTTTCTCGGCATAGCACAGTAACTTTATCCAAAAATGTTAATTACATTAAGTTGCCTGGTATAGAGATATAAATCCTACTGAGCATTTCGCTCACCCTATATTTTCGGTTAACATTGCAGGTAGTTTCGACAATGAACCCCAAACACATGAGGATGGGCAATAGTGAAATGAGGGATCAAGTTGATCTTCGTTACCTAGGTTTATTAGTGTTACTCTTGCTAGAGTTATGTACTTGGAAGTTGTATTATGCCTCTTAACGGTTAATGTTGTTGTAAAATTTTATTTCAATGAAATAAAAGTATCATCTTTTCATTATTTCTTTTTGTGGTTGGATCCTATTATACATGCTCTGATCGACACGAGTGTTACGACTCGTCGCGCCTCGATATTCTACGTTGGGGCATGACAGTCTTTGTGGTATCAGAGCCTAGGTTTCCCTTGATATAAGTTCTAGATGTTGATATAGAATTTTAGATGGAGTCTTAAACCTTTCCGGTGAGATTGTGTAGAGCCTTGGGCTAAACATTAAGTAGGATAAATCAAAGAAATACACAAAACACTTAAGTTTGGTAGTTGTGGTTGTTGGCTTAATTTTCCCAATGGCTGCTGAGAGAGCTCAATGGCGCGAGATGCAAAGGACGGTCCAAGGACTGACCCAAGCGCTCCAACAAATAGCTCAAGGAGGATCTAACTGCGGAGCGGGGGATTCACATAGGAACTTCAAAAGTATGAACCCTCCCAAGTTTGCTAGGTCCACGGACCCGAATGAGGCAGAACACTGGGTGAAGGAAATCAAGAGGATTTTTCGAGTCATGCAATGTGCTGATGAGAGAAGGTCCTACTCACTACCTTTCAGCTAGAAAGGGATGCCCGTACTTGGTAGGAGTCGATCGAAGCAACTCTACCACACGACCAGGTGTTGTGGGAAGAGTTTGTGGAACACTTCAACAACAAGTACTTCTCCGACCGAGTGCAAGAGAGAAAGTTGCCGAATTTGCTTCCTTAAAGCAAAGGAGTTTGACGGTGGCGGAGTACGAAGATCAATTCGCAAGATTGTACCAGTACGCACCACACCTTGTGGGTACCGAATAGTTGAAGGCGAGGAGATTCTTAAATGGCTTAAAGCCCCAGTATATTACTCAACTTGCCCCGATGGATATCCAAGTAAATATCGATGTGGTGAGAAGAGCCTAACTCCTGGAAGATGTAACGGAGATGTCTGATCGCATCCGTGGAAGAGATGCCAAGAAGGAGCCAGTAACTAGCTCTGGTAACTTCAAGCCCTCCTTCGAGAAGAAGAGGCCCAATGATGGGCGTAACTCCCTTAAAGATGGGCGTAACTTCAGAAAAGACAAGAAGACAAGAAGCCAAGATGGAATGATAAACAAATTGTCTCTTTTGTTACCCCATCAAAAGAACTATACAAGTATTGTGAAAAGCCCGGACATAAGGCGGACGAGTGCTGGAGAAGACTTGGTGCATGTCTTTACTGTGGGAGTCGGGATCATAGAATCCTGAATTATCCACTCCTCAACGAGCAAGCTCCGCCAGAAAAACTTCCAATTGCTATCAAAAAGTAAGGTAGACTTGAAGCTCTTAGGGATGTGGAACTTACCGAAGAAGGAGGCATTGTGGAAGGTACTCTTTATATTTGCTCAAAGGCCGTCTCTATTTTATTTGACACTGGTGCCACACATTCATTTATATCTAAGAGCTTTGCTGATACTTTGCTGATGAGGCCTATCTCGTTAAAACCCAAACTTACTATTACTACTCCTATTGGAGCAGGATCGGAGATTAAATATTTCTACCATACTAGTGAAGTTCTATTCAACGGTTACAACCTACCAGCTGACTTAGTATGCATGGAGATGGAAGGATATGATATTATTTTGGGAGCTGACTGGTTATCTACATATGGTGCTAGTGTTAACTGTAAATTGGGTATGGTGACCTTTAGTGAGTACCCCAACCTCTTATTTTCTGGTGTCAGGCATTCTAGACACATATCTCTTATTTCGGCGCTTAAAGCCGATAAATTATTTAAAAAGGGTTGTGTTGCTTTCTTAGTTTCTATGACTATGGCCAAGCATAAGGAACCCAATCTAGAAGATTTTCCTATTCTTCAGAATTATTTTGATCTATTCCCGGACGAGTTGCCTGGTATTCCTCCGGAGAGAGAAGTGGTCTTCTCTATTTATTTAATTCCGGGAGCTGCACCTATTTCTAAGGCTCCATATCGGATGTCCCCAATCGAAATGAAGGAGTTAAAAGAACAACTGATGGAGTTATTGGAGAAGGGATTCATCCGACCGTGTACTTCACCATGGGGAGCCCCTATCTTATTTGTCAAAGAGAAGGATGTGTCAATGAGATTGTGTGTTGACTACTGGCAATTGAACCAACTCACAATCAAGAATAAATATATATTGCCGAGAATTGATGGACTATTTGACCAGATTTTGGGAGCTCTATATTTCTCAAAACTTGATCTCAAATCTGGTTATCATCAATTGATGATCAAAGAAGGGGATACTCATAAAATGGCATTCAAGAGTAGGTATGGACACTATGAGTTCACTATTGTGCCTTTTGGCCTAACCAATGCGCCTGCCGCATTTATGCAATTGATGAAGAGTGTATTCAGGCCATACCTTGATCAATTTGTTGTGGTCTTTATTGATGATATTTTGATCTATTCCAAGTCAAAGATGGAGCATGAAGAATATCTCAAGAAAGCCTTGCAGTTATTAAGAGATCACAAACTATATGCCAAGCTTAGCAAGTGTGATTTCTGTTAGGGTGCTAGGCCCGGATACAGAGGGGGGTGAATGTATCCCTCTAGAAAATATAGCCCAAATTAAAACTCTAAAGCTCAGATATGCGGAATAAAGACTAATGAGCTTTCCAAGATGAAATGATAAGGCAACAAATGAACAAACAGTTGGACTGCACCAATGCAGCCACCTGAACAACCAGAAACGAAGGCAGAGCTAAACAACCCAAACACACTTAGCAGAATATAATGCTCAAAAATAACTCTCTCGATAATGCAACTAGCCAAGCATGCACAACCTGTGAATGGGAGGTATAAGATATGGAGCTAACACAAGGCAAACCACTGCACAAATAATTTTAAGGTGGTTCGGTCCTCCAGACCTACATCCACCCCTCACTCCCAACTGGAGTGAGGCTTCACTAGCCAATGCTAGAAACCGCAGACTCAGTCTGCAACAGGTGCTGCCACACAGCTTGACCAGGGGAACAAACTCCCCTCTTCCTCCCAACCGGAGGGACAACCCAAGTGACTCCCAGCCACTTGGAAACCAGAGGTCGAAGACCTCTCTTCCTCTAGACCAGGAGGACCCCTGGACTTGCAACCCACAAGCCCAGAACCGGAGACAAGTCTCCCTTCTCCTGAATCCACAGGAGGAACCCGATCCCTAGCAGGGCAATCGAAAGAACAAGACTAACCAAAGAAACAAAAGAAAAAATAAGGAAACAGAAAATACACAGCCATCAGAAGGCTGTAAATGAAGAACAAGAATGTAGCTCTCAAGGAGCAGATCTGGCTTGGATTTAATCCAGACGCCAGAGGACATATCTTCAATAGCTTCTTCCTTCTTCTCCACGAACTCTCTCTCTCTCTATCTCTCTTTCTTTCTCCTCTGCTCTCCTTTTCTCTCACGCTATTCTCTCCTTTTTCTCTGCAACCCTTTTTCTTCTGCCGGCTCACTCTTCTTCTATTTCTTCTTCTTCTCTTTTTCTTCTTCTTCTCTTTTTCTTCCTCTTTCTATGGATCGAAGACTCTCTGCTGCTTGTTTCTCACTGTAGAGACTTTTTCCCTTTTTCTCTCAGCTTCGACCAGTCTTCATTTGTTGGATGAAGGCTTCCTTTTATAAGCAGCAGTAGCAGCTAGGGCGTGAGCTTCCCACGCCTTCCGTCCAGAAGATTCCTTCTCGGATCACGTGCTCAGCACCCACCTCGGATCACGTGTCAGGTGCCAGCTTCGGGTCACGTACCCATTCATCAGTATGCTCAGCAACTGGAGTTGAGGTGGCGTCAACACACTTGCTCCAAAGGGTTGACACAGCCTTCAAAGACATTCGACCAGCAAAACTCAAGTCTGCTGCGTTGACTCCATCAGCCTGCTGCGTTGACGCATCTGTGATCCAGTGATCAAGTCTTCAGCAGATGGGCGTGCTGCGTTGACGCTCTCAGCATGCTGCGTTGACGCATTTTGACGCCGTGTTGACCCAATCATCAGTCTGAATCGTTGTAAAGGACAATGCATGAGTGCAGTGTATAGACTTGGTGTTTAACATGCATGAGAACCAGTGTACAGACATGCTGTCCTCACAGCTGACGACTCGAGTGTATAGACTTGCTGAGGGAGTGACTGTACAGAGTTTGGAATGTTAGAGCCAATGTATAGACTTCAGCAGGATTGCCAGTGTATAGACTTGTACAGTGCAGCGAGTGTACAGACTTTGAGTATTAGGGCCAATGTATAGACTTGAACGTCCACTGTGGATGTATAGACTTGACGACCCTGAGCCAATGTGTAGACTTTGCGCTGTACAGACTTTAGGCTTTGAACGCTTGAGCTGAAGACAATGTACAGACTTAGCGATGTATAGATTTGGCCAGTAAAACGTAGGAAAAGGTATGAGTGTATAGACTTGGCCAAGCGTAGGAAAAGATGTGGAGTGTATAGACTTGGTGAAACAAAGTCCAATGTATAGACTTGGTGAAATGACGCCAATGTACAGACTTGGTTCCTGTAGCAGTGTATAGACTTGAAGGTCTGAAGGCGATGTATAGACTTGGTGAACACTGCAACATCAATCGGATGTATAGAGTTTGTGATGTATGGACTTAGGTGAGCTTGAGCCAGTGTATAGACTTTAGGCAAGGAGGCCGATGTATATACTTTGAGAAGTGATGCACTGTTCACGCTGTACAGACTTGACGTTGAAAGCTGAGGGCACAGTATGATGTACATACTCAGATTCTAGACCAGTGGTTGTACAGACTCGATGCTCCAGCAGTGTATAGACTTTGAGTCAAGAAGACCAATGTGTGGGCTTACTATAAAGAACAATGTTCTGATGGGTCGACGCATCAGCAAGGGTGGGTCTACCCACCACTGTCCATACTATCCAAACAGAGTGTAGATAGATGAAGATTGAGGCCGTTGTACAGACATGGGGTTCAGCTGAGGATGTATGGACTTGACGAAGTGAAGCAGTGTACAGACTTTGAATCAAACCGATGTATAGACTTGAATGGGCATGGAGTGTATAGACTTGAGAGATTGAACTGAAGAGTCGACGCATCAGCTCAAGGAGTTGACGCACTACTGTGTGGACAGAGACAAATATGACTGAAGGGTCGACGCATCAGCACAATGAGTTGACGCACTGCTGTGGAGACTGTGCAGACAGAGTGTAGACAGAATTAAATAGAGCATGTTATCTGACAGCCCTATGAACTCCATACATTTACATGATAAAACATGAATTTATCGTGCATATAAAAGAAAACATTATGATCAGAGAATGACTGAATAATAGCTTGATGACACACAGCAAGATGACTCACAGTGATTAACTCACATCAAAAATCAATCATCAAAACCATCATCAAAACCACAAGGGCACAACAATCTCCCCCTTTTTGATGATGGCAATACTACACTGTGAGTAATGCTGATGACACAAACTATTCTCCCCCTTTGACTTCATCAAAAAGAAAATAGTTTGAGAAATTATAGCATGTATAAAAATTCAGTCAATTTCTCCCCCTTTCAAGAACATGATTTTCCCCCTTTAAGAGTTTCAGCAAAAGCATGAGTTAGAGATGATCAAAAGGAACCTGCATGTACTGATTGAATGATATTCTCCCTCTTTGGCAAACAATCTCCCCCTTTGGTAGAATCATAATAAACCATGGGAAGGGGTATGAATGTAGATGCAGATATCAGAAATATGAATGCAAGAGCACAATTCTTCTCCTTCTATGCAGCATGATGCATATGACAAGGAGGCTCCCCCTCAATAAATGGAACCTTATGAAATGAGTGAGAAGGTGACCACAGGGGCAAACAAGGAGAAGTTCAGGTCAATGAGCCAAGGACAGTGAGCTGAAGAATTTCAGATAAGCTTCAAACAAAAGGAATTCAATCAGATTTTCAAGGAAATGTCATTCTCATAAATCCAAATCAGAATATTTCAAAGTCTTCCATTATAAGGGCTTATGAATGAATTTTATTGATCAGCATGGTTTAAACATGATGTATACAGAGTTTATCAATAAAATTCTGTATTGATATCTAAAATCATGGTTTAATAAAAATGAACCAAGCACTCATATTTATCTTGATTAATCTCCTTTTCTCTTACACAACCAAATTTATTGACTTCTTTCGGAATTACATGCATTAGTATTGAGATCAAGCAATTATGAAGTCATATGATTTTGTCTAGGGTTGTAGAAAATTGATTTTAGCATCAATATTCAGATATGTCAATTCGTTCAACATTTTTCATGCTATAAATTTTACGAGCACTCTAGTTCAGTGCATACTTTGTAACTAGAGGATATACCTTGATTAGAGGCCAATATCCCTAAGCACTTCGTGTGACTAACTGTCATGCTATATATATGAACAGAGATAGCATTTACAAATCATGACACACTGCAAATCATTTCTTGATGAGTGACTTGTATTTCTCAGTGTGCATGCCATTGCTCTGCCTGAAATTCAATTATTCTTAATCAGAGTTAACTATGGTACCTCATGACACAGTCCTTTGGACATGTGTTTCTCAGTGACCAAGGTCATTGCTCTGACAGAAAATACCCTTTAGACATTTCAGAAAAATTCATTAGCTTCAAATCAATAACAATTTCATGTACTTAACCAAATAAAGTCATGTATTCAATAATGTAGATTTCAGAAGATTTTACAAGACACAGCATGAAACATATGGTTAAGGTTTATTAAACATGCTTCAGATATTTTAAAGAGATTTTAAAGCCAAACTCATTGAATACATTAAACTTAAACCACATGAGTTATTTTAGTCATTCATAAAAATGTATAATAGAAGATTTCTAGATCAAGAGTTTTCAGATTTATGATCGAGATAGTCCCATTGAAATCTTCATGAAAGACTGATAGAAATCTGAAGCCAAATGATACCAATTGATAGGAGAGATTTTGAAGCTCAGTGTTTTCAAAAATATGTTCAAGGTCTGTCAACAAAATCAATAAGGAAGGATATGCAATGAATTCTCACATGAGTATGCATTTGACAACCTATTCGCAATGCATTGACTCCCCCTAACACTATGCATTCAGACAATCTTTTTGGCATTTTTCATGAAATGCAATGCAATTAACTACATGCATGCAAAGACTCAACACTGAATGCTATGCAAAGACAAATTTCAAGCCACATTCATAAGCAGTTCAGATTTTTCTAGAAAATTCAGAATGCAATTTGTTTTCAGAGGTTATGCATTTCAACAATTATCAAACAACTACAAATGGCAGATATGCAAGAATTTCAAAATAGGAGATGCAGAGAAATTACCTGAAAATTTCAGAAGGGGTTTTTCTTTGAGTGCCTTGGTTTATTTCCCCTTTTTATTCCTTAGCTTCCAAGGCACACCTGTAGCAGACACATCATTTTGATGTAACAGGTACCCAAGAATCCTTGCGTCCTGGTTTAGCAGTGACACTCCTAGCAGGTTTTCTCAACAGATTTTTCGCATGTTTATCATCACAACACATGATATGACAATTATACATGGAATGCCATACCTGCCCACAATGATAACAAGAAATAACAGATTTCATGTTCTCCTTGTATACATCAGCATTGGCGTGAACATGGTGTGAGTGAACATGATTAATTCTGTTATTGACATGAAAAATTTTCTTTTCATAACCGGCCAGCCAACAGTTAGCAGCTCTGTGGCCTGGCTTTCCACATTCAAAACATACAGTGTGTTTGCTTCTAGAACCAAACTTCTTTCTATCAACAATATTTTTATTAACAGGGAAATTAACAAATCCAGAGTTAGTTTTCTTTTCCTGAGCATGCCAGCAGAAGGCAGCAATGTGACCAAACTTCCCACAGTAATAGCATTGAATTTTCTTTTCCTGATCAGTAGAATATTTCCTAAGATGATTTCTAGGATACTTTCTAACAGCATTTCTTTCATCATTTATCAATGCTACATAGTTATGCATAATATGGCCAACTTTCCCACAATAGTGACATGTTATAGCTTTTTTATTCACATTCTTATTAACATGCACATACCCAAGTCCTTCTTTCTGAAAAATCACTTTAGAACCAAGCAACTTATTCAAATTGTCTTTTCCTTTAACGAATTTTGACAAAGAATTTTTCAGATCTTCAATCTCAGAATTCAATGAAGCAATACTCACTTCATACTTGGATAGCCCATATTCACAAACAATCAGCTGTTGTTGCAAAGCATCATTCAGGTTCTTCAGAGTTTCATTTTCTTGTTGAACCATTATTTCAATGTTGTTCTCATTTTCCTTCACAACAATTTTCCCTTTTTCAATTGACAACCATCTTTCAGAGAAGACAGTATTAAGAACCATTAGCTTTTTATTTTGATCTTTCAAGTAGACATTTTCTTCTTTTAAAGATTTGATTTGTTCTTTTTGAAAACTGTCATCAGAATCAAAATCATTAATCATGTCTTCGAGAATGGCACATGTTTTGCAAGAATTATTTTCACCGATGAGTTTGTTTCTAATATTCTCATTTTCAGATTTCAACCTGTTTAACTCATCTTTTTCTTTAATCATGTCAGATTTCAAGTTTTCATTTTTAGCTTTCAGACTTCTGACTTCAGAAATTTTCTCTTTTCTTAATTTTCTCTTTTCTGATTTAACTCTTTCATATTTTTCCAGTAGATACTCATGCATGGCAACTAAATCATCATGACTAATATCCTCGGTCTCAGAGTTTACCTGGGATGAGGACTCATCTGATTGATCACTCCTTCTTGTCATGAGACATTCTTCTTCCTTTCCATTGTGGATGCGAAGCAATTCATCCAATATTTCCTTTGCCGAGCTACAACCTGAGAAAGAGGAAAAATCATCAGAACCGATTGCAGCCTTCATTAGATTTAGAGCTCTCACATTATCATCATTTTTCAACTTGTGAACATGAGTCCACTTGGACTTATCCTTAGGAAGTTCATGTGGACTGTGAGAGATAACCTTCCACAATTGTGGATTAATAGAGTTAACATGCTTGTGCATACGATATAGCCAGAATTTAATATTTGAACTACTGAATAGTGAAGGATGAGCCATGAGAACACAACAGATTAATGCAACAGGAATATTGATGCACTAAAAAATAAATTAGCACCGAAAACCAGAGATCGAATCTGCAGGTCGCTGGACCTTGTATGCAGACACCGCTCTTATACCAACTGTTAGGGTGCTAGGCCCGGATACAGAGGGGGGGTGAATGTATCCCTCTAGAAAATATAGCCCAAATTAAAACTTTAAAGCTCAGATATGCGGAATAAAGACTAATGAGCTTTCCAAGATGAAATGATAAGGCAACAAATAAACAAACAGTTGGACTGCACCAATGCAGCCACCTGAACAACCAGAAACGAAGGCAGAGCTAAACAACCCAAACACACTTAGCAGAATATAATGCTAAAAAATAACTCTCTAGATAATGCAACTAGCCAAGCATGCACAACCTGTGAATGGGAGGTAGAAAATATGGAGCGAACGCAAGGTAAACCACTGCACAAATAATTTTAAGGTGGTTCGGTCCTCCAGACCTACATCCACCCCTCACTCCCAACCGGAGTGAGGCTTCACTAGCCAATGCTAGAAACCGCAGACTCAGTCTGCAACAGGTGCTGCCACACAGCTTGACCAGGGGAACAAACTCCCCTCTTCCTCCCAACCGGAGGGACACCCCAAGTGACTCCCAGCCACTTGGAAACCAGAGGTCGAAGATCTCTCTTCCTCCAGACCAGGAGGGACCCCTGGACTTGTAACCCACAAGCCCAGAACCGGAGACAAGTCTCCCTTCTCCTGAATCCACAGGAGGAACCCGATCCCCAGCAGGGCAATCGGAAGAACAAGACTAACCAAAGAAACAAAAGAAAAAATAAGGAAACATAAAATACACAGCGATCGGAAGGCTGTAAATGAAGAACAAGAATGTAGCTCTCAAAGGAGCAGATCTGGCTTGGATTTAATCCAGACACCAGAGGACAGATCTTCAATAACTTCTTCCTTCTTCTCCACGAACTCTCTCTCTCTCTCTATCTCTCTTTCTTTCTCCTCTGCTCTCCTTTTCTCTCACGCTATTCTCTCCTTTTTCTCTGCAACCCTTTTTCTTCTGACGGCTCACTCTTCTTCTATTTCTTCTTCTTCTCTTTTTCTTCCTCTTTCTGTGGATCGAAGACTCTCTGCTGCTTGTTTCTCACTGTAGAGACTTTTTCCCTTTTTCTCTCAGCTTCGATCAGTCTTCATCTGTTGGATGAAGGCTTCCTTTTATAAGCAGCAGCAGCAGCTAGGGCGTGAGCTTCCCACGCCTTCCGTCCAGAAGATTCCTGCTCGGATCACGTGCTCAGCACCCACCTCGGATCACGTGTCAGGTGCCAGCTTCGGGTCACGTGCCCATTCATCAGTACGCTCAGCAACTGGAGTTGAGGTGGCGTCAACACACTTGCTCCAAAGGGTTGACGCAGCCTTCAAAGACATTCGACCAGCAAAACTCAAGTCTGCTGCGTTGACTCCATCAGCCTGCTGCGTTGACACATCGGTGATCCAGTGATCAAGTCTTCAGCAGATGGGCGTGCTACGTCGATGCTCTCAGCATGCTGCGTTGACGCATTTGGATGCTGCGTTGGCCCAATCATCAGACTGAATCATCGTAAAGGATAATGCATGAGTGCAGTGTATAGACTTGGTGTTTAACATGCATGAGAACCAGTGTACAGACATGCTGTCCTCACAGCTGACGACTCGAGTGTATAGACTTGCTGAGAGAGTGACTGTACAGAGTTTGGAATGTTAGAGCCAATGTATAGACTTCAGCAGGATTGCCAGTGTATAGACTTGTACAGTGCAGCGAGTGTACAGACTTTGAGTATTAGGGCCAATGTATAGACTTGAACGTCCACTGTGGATGTATAGACTTGACGACCCTGAGCCAATGTGTAGACTTTGTGCTATACAGACTTTAGGCTTTGAACGCTTGAGCTGAAGACAATGTACAGACTTAGCGATGTATAGATTTGGCCAGTAAAACGTAGGAAAAGGTATGAGTGTATAGACTTGGCCAAGCGTAGGAAAAGATGTGGAGTGTACAGACTTGGTGAAACAAAGTCCAGTGTATAGACTTGGTGAAATGACACCAATGTACAGACTTGGTTCCTGTAGCAGTGTATAGACTTGAAGGTCTGAAGGTGATGTATAGACTTGGTGAACACTGCAACATCAATCAGATGTATAGAGTTTGTGATATATCGACTTAGGTGAGCTTGAGCCAGTGTATAGACTTTAGGCAAGGAGGCCGATGTATATACTTCGAGAAGTAATGCACTGTTCACGCTGTACAGACTTGACGTTGAAAGCTGAGGGCACAGTATGATGTACAGACTCAGATTCTAGACCAGTGGCTGTACAGACTCGATGCTCCAGCAGTGTATAGACTTTGAGTCAAGAAGTCCAATGTGTGGGCTTACTATAAAGAACAATGTTCTGATGGGTCGACGCATCAGCAAGGGTGGGTCGACCCACCACTGTCCATACTATCCAAACAGAGTGTAGATAGATGAAGATTGAGGCCGTTGTACAGACATGGGGTTCAGCTGAGGATGTATGGACTTGACGAAGTGAAGCAGTGTATGGACTTTGAATCAAACCGATGTATAGACTTGAATGGGCATGGAGTGTATAGACTTGAGAGATTGAACAGAAGAGTCGACGCATCAGCTCAAGGAGTTGACGCACTACTGTGTGGACAAAGAGAAATATGACTGAAGGGTCGACGCATCAGCACAATGAGTTGACGCACTGCTATGGAGACTGTGCAGACAGAGTGTAGACAGAATTAAATAGAGCATGTTATCTGACAGCCCTATGAACTCCATACATTTACATGATAAAACATGAATTTATCGTGCATATAAAAGAAAGCATTATGATCAGAGAATGACTGAATAATAGCATGATGACACACAGCAAGATGACTCACAGTGATTAACTCACATCAAAAACCAATCATCAAAACCATCATCAAAACCACAGGGGCACAACAATTTCTAGCTAGAAGAAGTTTCTTTTCTAGGTCACATAATTTCCCAGAAGGGTATTGTGTTCGATCCTTCAAAGGTTGAAGCTGTAAAGAATTGGGAGAGACCTACTTGCAGAACCAAAATTTGAAGCTTCTTGGGATTGGCAGGATATTATAGAAGATTTATTAAGGACTTCTCCAAGATCGCGGTATCTTTAATAAGATTAACAAGGAAGGAGACCCCTTATATATGGTCCAATGAATGTGAGAAAAGCTTTCAGACTCTAGAAGATTGTCTGACTACTGCCCCTATACTCACGTTGCCTACGGAAGGAGGAGGATTTGAAATTTATACTGATGCATCCGGAATTGGCTTAGACTATGTATTGATGAAACATGGCAAGGTAATTGCTTATTATACAAGGCAATTAAAAAAGCACGAGGAGAATTATCTCGTGCATGACTTAGAACTGGGGGCTGTAGTCTTTGCCTTGAAGATTTGACGGCATTATCTTTATGGTGAGGCTTTCATTGTATATTCCGACCACAAGAGCCTCAAGCACTTATTCTCTCAAAAAGAACTCAATATGAGACAAAGAAGGTGGCTAGAATACTTGAAGGATTTTCATTTCTCTATACAGTACCATCCAGGAAAAGGTAATGTCATAGCAGATGCTCTTAGTCAGAAGCCGATGGCATTATTATCGAACCTAATGATTAAAGAATGGCAATTGTTAGAGCAAATGGCAAACTTAGAGCTCAATGTGGAGGAGAAGGGAGAAGGAGTCTTGATTGCAAATACTAGACTCCAACCCAAGTTACACTCAAAAATTAAAGAATTACAAGATGATGATCTGTTGATTGTTGAAATTAAAGAGAAATTAGACCAACGGTCGGATTTCATTTTGGAAAATGATGGAAGGTTACTTTTTCGAGGAAGAACCTGTGTGCCCGATTGTTCTACCATCAAGAGCAAAATCTTGGAGGAGGCACATCGATCGAGGTACACTAATCATCCTGGTGCCATAAAAATATATCAAGATCTCAAAAGCACCTTTTGGTGGCCTAACATAAAAAGAGAGGTAGCCGAGTTCGTGAGCCGATGCTGGATTTACCAACAAGTTAATGTCGAACATCTCAAGTCGGCTGGTAAGCTAAAACCTCACGAGATATCGGAATGGAAATGGGATAGTATTGGCATGGATTTCATAGTTGGATTGCCAAAGACCCGAAGTGGATTTGATGCTATATGGGTGATTGTGGACCGACTAACTAAGTCCGCTCACTTCTTGCCTATCAAAACCAAATGGACCGTGGATGTTCTAGCTGCCCTATATATCAAGGAGGTTGTAAGGCTGCACGGTATTCTAACTTCTATTATTTTGGATAGAGATCAAAGATTCACCTCTCACTTCTGGAAAGGTTTGCAATCATCTTTGGGTACTAGGATGAATTTTAGTACGGCTTTCCACCCTCAAACAGATGGACAAACCGAGAGGACGAATCGAATTATCAAAGATATGTTGAGAGCTTGTATGATAGATTTTGGCAGAAGTTTGCATGAACACTTGTCCTTGACTGAATTTGCATCTAACAATAGCTATCAATCTAACATACAAATGGCGTCTTTTGAAGCACTGTATGGTAGGAGTTGTAGATCACCTCTATGCTGGAGTGAAGTTGGAGAGAAAGGATTGATTGGCCTCGATATTATTCAAGATACAAATCACAATATTCAGTTAATCCGTGAAAGGCTAAAAATTGCTCAATCACGGCAAAAGAGTTATGTCGATAATCGAAGAAGAGACCTTGAATTTCAAGTGGGAGAACATGTCTTCTTAAAAATTTCACCCATGCAAGGAATTAAAAGGTTTGGTATCAAAGGAAAGTTGAGTCCAAGATTTATTGGCCCTCCTGAGATTCTGGAAAGAATCGGGGAAGTGGCATACAAGCTGGCTTTGCCTCTACAATTGGCTGGTGTCCACGATGTATTTCATATATCCATGCTGAGAAAATATGTGTATGATCCTTCGCATGTAATTCAATTTAATGACTTGAAGCTACAAAAGAATTTATCTTATGAAGAAAGACCAATCAAGATATTAGATCGAAAGTAACACCAGTTGAGGAATAGGGCTATACCAATGGTAAAAGTCCAATGGAGCTAGCATGGATTCGAGGAAGCTACCTGGGAATTGGAGGAGTCAATCAAGAAGAAGTATCTGAATTTGATCTCAAGTTAGAATTTTGACCCCTCTATTTGAAATTTTAAATTACAATTGTATGAATCATGTGAATTTGGAGGACCAAATTCTTTTTAAGTGGGGGAGGATGTAGCAACTCCAAATTTTATATATGTATTTATATGCGAAAAAAATAATGAAAGATGAAAATAAAATAAATAATAAATATTTTTCTTTATTTCTTTAAAGTGTAGAATATATAAACATGATTCTTATCCTACGTGTTAACACGAACGGCGAGATTCACGGCACGATTTTGAGAAGCGAAGACGTCGGTATTGTAGCAATACTATAGCATCCGTTTTAAGATAAAATTAATAGCTATAATTAAATCCTAATTAGTGGATGATGTAATTTCTTACCTAATTGAATAAATGAGGTCATGGATTATGTCATAAAGGGAGATTTATTTCAATATTTATATGTTGTAAATTAATGTCAACATAAGTTGGTGTAATAGTAACATGAGTTAGTGAAATACGAAAATTGGGTGAAAATTTGACTTATAATTAAATTAGCAATAAAACATCTTTGAATAAATGAGGTAATTGAGTATGTCATAAAGGGAGATTTATTTCAACATCCACATGTTGGAAATTATTGCCAACATAAGTTGGTGTAATAGTAACTTGGGTGGGTGACATAGGAAATTAGGTGGAAGATGGAATTAAATTAGTAATAAAATAATTATGGGACTTGGCCTATAAATAGGGCTGGGATCTTCCCTACTCAAAGCACAAATCTATTGGGGAAGTGCTGGTTGTAGAGAGGAGGAAATATTGAAGTTTGGAGGAGTGTTCGAAGTATTCTTCGTTCTTATTGTTCTTCCTCTTCGATCTTCCACTAGGTAGGTATTCTCTCAGGCTAAACTCAAATTGATGCACGAATTAGATGTATATGCATGTCTACTTTCATTCTATACAATTTTTCCTAAGTTTTATTGAGCATTAAGAATGTTGTCCATACAATTGGACATAAGATTCTAACCGAGATTTTTAACCGCCGGAAGATCCGTCTCGGATCACAGTGTCATTCTAAGACCGTGTTTCAGATGCACGATCTCCGCCCCAATCGTGATGTCTTCAGGTTCTAATTGAACCAATATATCATCTAGCATGTTAAATGTGTCATGTTAAGTTGCATATCATTTAAATTCACACACGATTAAGTTAAGGATATGGAAGATAATAATTCTATTCCATGAGCTTATATTTCCGTCCTGGTTCTTGTTACCTTCATGATATCTTTGATCTCCATGACTATATTATCTTTCTGGCATATTAAATGGAATAGATATTATTAGTTAAAATTACATGGGATCAGTTGCATGATCGTGATCAATATGAGTTTAACGATTTCCATGTTATCGTGTTACCGTGTTTTCGACAAGTCGCGTAGTTCGCTAAATTTTCAAAGAAGAACGGTGTCTAAGAAAAGTGGTCCACGGGCAAACGCTTTAAGTGGATAAGTGGTTACTTAATTAGGTCCTCGTGAATATGAGGGGAGCCTCCCACTGTCCCACCTCTTACCTAGCTTTGATTCTTTAATTTTCTAGTTAAGCTCTAACTATGAAAAATTGGAAAGAATTTCTACTAGAATTGTTCCTCATTTCCAACAAGTCGTGTAATTAACAAGATTCACAAGGGAAAACGGTGACTAAGGAAAGAGGTCTACGAGAAAATGCTTTAAGTGGATAAGTGGTTTCTTAATTAGGACCCCGCGAATGCGAGGGGAGCCTCTCACTGTCCCACCTCTTACCTGGCCGTAATTCCTCGATTTTCTAGCTAAACACCCGACTGTGAAAAACTTGATCCAAACCTGTTTTACGAGATTTTTCGCAAGGGCTGATTATGCCTTGTCCGACAATCTAATCTTTTATCGACTTAATGTCGTTAAACATGATGCCTTAAATCTTTTTCGAACTTCTCTTTCAACTACTTGTAATTCTTATAATACTCATACCTCGAATGATAAATTTTGCTAGATCTATACTTTATTTAGTAACCTTTACCTTAAAATTCTTTGGCCATACATATTATGTGGATGTCTAAATATACTTGGGATCTATGATCCATAACCCCAATGCCTGGCGTTAATGGGGCCCGATCTGGTCTTGGGGGGAGCACCCGAAAGTACTTGTGGCCATGGGAGTTGAATGACCTGGTGTGCCATTGCACCGAAGTGCTTGACTTGCTAGATTGATTTATGACATTCCACAGTTCGTGAATTACTTGACTTGCTTGAATACATGAAGTACTTGAATTACGTGAAATACTTGACTTGTACGTACTTGCATGAAATGGCCAATTCTATAGTAATACTTTCTATATGATCGTCCTCTACTTGAACTTTACTCTTGATATCTTGTCTACTTGCGATTCCATTCTTTACTCTCTCTCCTATTCATGGTCCATGTTTTATTTACGTTTCTCGGCATAGCACAGTAACATTATCCAAAAATGTTAATTACTTTAAGTTGCCTAGTATAGAGATATAAATCCTACTGAGTGTTTTGCTCACCCTACGTTTTCGTCTAACATTGCAAGTAGTTCTAATGATGAACCCCAAACATATGGGGATGGGCAAGAGTGAAACGAGAGATCAAGTTCATCATAGTTACCTAGGTTTATGAGTGTTTCTCTTGCTAAAGTTATGTACTTGGAAGTTGTATTATACCTCTTAAGGCTTAATGTTGTTGTAAAACTTTATTTCAATGAAATAAAAGTATTCTCTTTTCATTATCTCTCTTTGTGGCTGGATCCTATTATACATGCTCTAATCGACACGAATGTTATGACTCGTCGCGCCTCGATATTCCGAGTCGGGGCGTGACAACCTTAGACCTACTCAGGTCGACCTCGCAGGTCTCTTCCGCTTGAACACTACCCTCTATCTAAGCTCATTGCATATCCTCAAGGGGAGTGTCCACTACTCATTATCTTCACTTGATGATCATGCTTATCTGAAAAACTCACTGAGTCAGTTGTTGCTATTGTTGAGTCCGGCTATTCTGGTCACTTTTTTTGAAAATCTGAAATTCAAGTGCTTCTAATCTGGGGACCATGATAATAAAATAGAGTGGAATTCAAAGTAAGAATCTTCTATTATATGACCTTGTGCTTGTCCATCCTATAAAACTGGTTTAGGTTTAATGACTTCATTGAGTTTTAAGACAAATGTTATGAAATCATCTGCGTTCAATTTTTTAATAGACCTTAACCAGTGTTTACATGTTGTGTCCTGGATGACTCTTTCTAAAATCTGCAAATTCTAATTTCAAGGCAACCTTGGTTGAGATACTGAAACTAAGTATTGTCTTTAAACATCATGAATAGCTGTAATTCTTAAATGCGAAATTTTGTCAGAGCAATGGCGTTGGTTCACTGAGAAACCATGTCCCTTGTCAAAGCAGACAAGTGAGCTATGTCATGAGGTGCCTTTGTTAACTCTGCAGTAAGTTGAAGAAAAATCTAAGGCAGAGCAATGGCACAGTTGCTGAGAAATATGTCTCCTCATCAAAGAAATGAGGTCAGATATGTCATAAGGTGACAATGCTATCTATGTTCAATCTGAGGCATGATAGTTAGTCACACCAAGTACCTAGAGATACTGGCGTCTAAACAATGTGTATCCTCAAGATACAAGGCATGACTGTGCTTAATTGCTCGTAAAAATCTTTTGTGCTCAAAGAAAATTATGAGCTTGATAGCAAAAGCTAAAAGAAAAATTGTTGTGACTCTGAATTCCATAAGACCTTCACGAGTGTTTTACCTCAATACTAGTTTGTGTAATTCTCAAAGAAGTCGTTGAATCTGAATAAGTAAGGCAAATGAAAGTTAAACAAGGTTTCGACATGCAATTCTGGTTCATTTCTATTAAAATATGCATGCAGATGTTTTTCAAATTCTTTTCATGAACTTTGATATCATTAGATTTGAACCATGCAATTTGAATAAGGATCATGTCATAAGGTTTGTATAATGGTCGACTCTGAGCATAAATATTCTCTTTGCTATGAGATTAGTATCAGATTGTGAAACTTCTTGCATTTTCAAATCCTCAACTTCTCATACAGGTTGTAATTCTCCAAAATCTCTCATAATCATACCTTCTATGAAAAATTCATCCTGGCTCTGATCTTCTTTCTCTCCACCATTTCGCATCCCTCCTTTTTGCTAATGTCAAAGGGGGAGAGTTGTTTGTTGAGGCATGTAAGGGGGAGAGTCATTTAAAAAGAAGTTAAGGGGGTGAATTGTTTTATCTCTTTATGCATGTGCCTTAAAATTGCTTGAATTGGGTCACATTGTCATATAATGACTCACAGTGTTGCCATCATCAAAAAGAGGGAGAATATTGTGTCCCTGTGATTTTGATGATCTTTAACACTATGAGTCATTAACATTCTCATCTCTTGACTGTTGATATTGTTAATGGTGTATCTTTATATTGAATCTCTCATAACAGATAGACCATAAATTGCAAGAGATGAAGCCCAATGGATGAGCCCAAGCTACATCAATTCAAGTCAATAACAAGCATTTTGATGACTGGTGTGAAGCTTAGAATATCTGGAAAAATTCCTTGAAAGCAAAGCATCAAGTTTCCCAAGATAAATAGACTTCAAAATCCAGAGGAAAAGAGTCGACACCAGGAGTCGACTCCTAATTATCATAGTTCTATCTGGCTTCAACCAAAGGAAGAGTGTCGACACTCAGAGTCGACACTTTTTGTTCAAAGCTCTATCTGGCATCCAAAGTCTCAATGCATCGATGCAAGGGCTACTCAATGTCGATGCAATGAGTTAGCTCGTCAGAAGTACCAGGCAGAAGCGTCGATGCACAAGCCTCACCGCATCGATGCAGCATGACAACCTACGAGCGTCTCAAGCAAGGGAGTCGATGCACAAGCCACGCTGCATCGACCTCGCAGCCGTAGAAGCTTTTAAGCTGCATCGACCTCATCAACCTTCCGGTAGAATTTCTTCATCAGCTGCACCGACCTCACCAGCTCAAGCGCCATCAGTTGAAAGAAGTTCAAAGGGTGGTGTCGACCTGCCTCTCTCAGGAGGTCGACCTATGACCCTTCCAGAAAGTGTTATAAACGCTCCTTCACTTGGCAGTGTCGACCTGCCTCTCTCAGGAGGTCGACCTCAGGCCCTTCCAGAAAGCGTTATAAACGCTCTTCCAAGCAGACAAGTCGACCTCCCTCTGTCATCAGGTCGACCTCATGGCTTTCCAGCAGCGACTATAAGAGATCTTCTTCAACAGATAGGTCGACCTCACCTCATATGCAGGTCAACCTCATAGTTCTTTCAGAAGTTTTTTTTAAGCCAGTTTTCTGTCAAATCACTGGAGTTGAAGAATAATCCAAAGTGCAAAAATGGGTACCGAAAATCTCCAAAAACATGGATTTTGAGGTCTGGAGGATGCTCCCATGTCTGACTTTTGTCCCAGCCATCATTACCTTACCTAAACAACTTTTTGGTGGAGGCAATGTCAGTGTCCATATCTGGGACATGTCTCCTGTCAGGTACTTACCTTTCTGCAGTCAACCAATGGGATATGGTCCTAGAATAGTACATTGAGCAGAGAAGTGACCTGGGCCAATGAGGATGCAGATCGCAAGATTTTATACCATGAGGATGATTAAATGCTCTGGTTTGGAGCTGAAGAAATGTCCTTATCAAATATTTCCTCTGAGCTCTCAAAAGAAAACATTGTCTGAAATTATATTTTCTGTCCCTACTAGACCAATCGATGGACAGACTTTTGGAGGGAAGGCTCCCTCTCCTGGGCAGCCCAAAAAGGGGCATGCATCTCCATGTCAGAAGGTGTGCATGCACCTCAAGTAGAGGTGATGAAGACTGGGCTGCAAGGCTGACAGAGGGAGAGCTGCTACTGCTATGGTCGCTGGCGCCCCTTGGAGAGAAGAAGAAGAACTCTAAAAGCCAGTTGCGTCCAGAATAAGAAGAGAAGAAGAAAAAAGAAGGAGAATAGCCCAAGGCCATCGCCTGAAGATCAGAAACTGAACTGCATCTCCCCTTTCTCCTACTCTTTGTCCTACAAAGAAAAGCCATTATGAAGGAAGCAAGTGTTCTGAAAGTAGCAGATCGAGCCCTCCATTTCTCAGACAGAACAATCCTCTCGTGGCCTGAGTTTCACTCACTCTATCTGAGTTTTTCCATTGTTCTGTTTCTATTTGTTCTTGTTAAAACGGTGAACCATCCCTACCGGTTGTTGTAGGCAGACAGACGCAGGTGTGATCTCATCTTTGGTGTTCAGTCCCTACCTGGTTTTGTAGGAAGACAGACAGAGGGTGTCTCTGGTCTGTGGTAGGCCTTGTGTGCCTTTTGCTGTGTTTTCAGCAGTTTAGTGCTATGGCACTAGGGAAGCCTCACTTGGTTTGAGTGAGGGGTGGACGTAGGACTCGGGTTTGAGTCCGAACCACCTTAAAATCCTTGTCCCTGTGGTTTGGTTGTGTGTTTGCCTTATGCTAGATGCTTGCTTAGGCTCGTTGCTCATCTTCATCCCTGCATCTTGTGTGTAGGTTCTTGGATTACCTGGTAGTTATTTTTATTCCGATGCATTCATTGTTATATCTCGAAAAAGAGGGGCAGATCTATTCACCCCTCCCCTCTCGATCAGCCATTCCCACAGAACATATACTACCGAGAGGGCCCATTTAAACTGCAAAAACATGATCAAAATGACGAATCTGTCACTTACCCCAAAATCATGCATTTTAAGCCCCGATAGGAAAGAAACGACTCTCGGGCTCACCTCGACCTACAAAACATGGGAAAATGGAATGCAAGGGATAGGGATCCATTCGCCTACCTCTCACGACGAGATCCCATGTTGAGGACGTCGATTCCACATGAAATTGCACCTCAAACCACCGCCGACTTCACGAACTCGTGAATGAGCTCCACTATGCCACCGTCCCGTTCCTTGCTCCATCCTCACCGCTCGCCGTCCCAGGTACATGGCCGCCTCGCCCATGCCGTCCTCTATCGGCCGCCCGGAGAAGGGAGGGAGAGAAGGATAGAAACGAGAGGATAGAGGGAGAAAATGAGAGAATGAGGAGAGAGGGGTGAAGGGTTGATATAAATAGGAAAATATTTGGGGTTTTAAAAATTCAAAAATAAAAAATGGGAAAAAATCATTCCCACAATCCTCAGAAAATGCACAACATGCCTGTAATGTCTTGGAGCCTGAAAGCACAACGGTTCACCCCACACGGGGATCCAAAGGCCCGATAGCCAAAAAAATAATTTAATTACAAAACGCGATCCAAGACCCACGAAAGCGCTCTAAAACCCACGGATTCCTGATCCAAAAATCCTGGGTGTTACAAAGTGTGCCGGATCACTTGCAAAGAAAAGAAAGGAAATAGAGTGTATGCCATCGGATCATCTGTTAAGGGAGAAACTAGCACTACAAGAAAAATCAATTTTTCCGACGTCCTAATTCTGTCGAAAATGTGTCAGAAATGTAATTTTTAACGTATTTCCGACGGAATTAGGACGTCGGAAAAATTAGGTCGCTAATTTCTGACGTAATATATTTCTATCAGAAATTCATTAGAAATTATCGACAAAAAAATTCTATCAAAATTTTTGTCAGTATTTATGTCGATAATTAATAACTTTTAATAATAAGAAATTTAATTAATATTTTTGACGAAATGTAAGTTGGTCGAAAATACGTCGAAAATTTTTGATGTATTTCTAACTAAAAATTAATACGTCAGAAACCTATGGGTCAAATTAGTTCCGACGAAACGTAAGTTAGTCAGAAATACGTCGAAAATTCCCTACGTATTTTTCACAAAAAATTAATCCGTCAGAAGAATGTGAGTCAAATTAGTTCCGATGAAACGTAAGTTTGTCGGAAATACGTCAAAAATTTTTGACGTATTTTTGACATAAAATTAATCCATCGGAAACTTATGGGTCAAATTAGTTCCGACGAAACATAAGTTGGTCAAAAATACGTTAGAAATTTCTGACATATTTTCGACTAAAAAGTAATCTGTCGAAAACCTATGGGTCAAATTAGTTTCGACGAAATGTAAGTTGGTCAGAAATACGTCAGAAATTTTTGACGTATTTCCAATTGAAAATTATTCCGTCGGAAACCTTTGAAGTAAATTATTTCCGACGAAATAAAGTGGGTCTAAAATACGTCGAAAATTTTTCACGTATTTAAAATATTATGTCAGAATTTTGTCGAAAATTTTCTCCACATTTATATATATATTTTTTGAAATTTTAAAAACATGTTTAAAACTACAATTATACACCACACAACCTACACAACTCAACATAAAACACGCAATAAACAACATATTCAACACAGAATAGGATAAAATCCATCGAACATACAATAAACAACGTCCACAACACATAACTCAATGAATAAAAAAAGTTACAGTTACATTAATTCAAATGTGTCATTTTTTCACAATATCATTAAAAAAATCAAGAGATATCCCCTGTATCGTCCTCATTCGTAGCATCTCCACCATCACCAGTTGCAGGAGGATCCTACATCATAGAAAAATAATATTAAACAGATTTAAATAAAAATAATTAATAAATAATTAATTAAATATCTTTTGATTTTCTAAATTCGAAAGTAGATAACATGAAGATGAATTCTTTGATGCTCAAAGCTGAATTCTTTAAACTAAGTAGTAATATTATAACTCTAAAGTCTATGAAATTAAAAGTTAAATTAAATACTCACATGAGAGGGTCGTGCTGTGCTCGAGGGTGCTCCTTGAGTCAAAATCCCCGCTTGGGAGAGAAGGGTAGCTACCGCCCAAGTAATGCTTGCCTCGATGCATTCCTCGATGTTGTCTACCTCATTTCGAACAATGGATCTAATATGACTCGTAGAAGTGTCGATGGAGGGAGTAGAGAAGGAACTGCTACTAGGGTAAGACGAAGCTGAGCCAGCAGAAGATGCTAGAATCAGGCTGGTATCCAAGCTCTACCCAAAACCGTATACTCATCTTTCTTCGGTGGGCCGGTTGCTGCTACCCATGCCTCAGGACCTAGCTGTGGCCGCTGCGTCTCCTCCTCCCCCATACTTTTCAGTCATATGCCTGTCATATGACTCCTGCAAATTGAATAAAAAATATTATAAATTTCATATTAACCAATCATATTTAAAAATTAAAATAGAAAAGAAATGTGCATGTATATAATCTTACCACTATCTAGCGAGCTCTCTCGCTCACATACTGATCGGTCCCCTTCTTCTGGTAAACTGTAGCATTAAATCGTGGTACGAGACCGTACCATCCCTCTTCTTTTCCTGTTATACATGTTATAGAGAATAAATAAGGACATATAAGAAATAAAACATAATAAAATTAGGATTATTACTTACCAATCTCTCCTTCTGGATCGCAAAGGAAATTGATCCAGAAGTATGGAGATGCACGTCTGGATGTGACGCACGGGCGGCTTTTGCTTTTGCGGATTTGACCATACAATTAGGCTCGGCCCATCTATCACAGAGGTCCTCCTAGTGCTCCCTCCTCATCCAAAGGCCACGTGCCTTCCAAAGGCCAGTGTCCTCGCTCCCCCCGGCTGTAGCCTGGGCACGGTCCCGACAGCTGTATAAGTTATGCTTATAATTTACAGTTGTTGTGGCCTCCCATGCATGTCGAGCTCGTCCGACGTCAGCTGGCCTCACAAATTGATATCCTCGCTGTCAAGAATTCAAATTTTATAAGTTAGTCTATTAAAATTGTGGAGTTGGGAAGTATGTAATTTAAAATATTAAATTATATACCAGGAACTCATCGTACAATCGATCACGGATATCCTGAGGAAACTTTTGAAATGACTTATATGGGCCGGGCACATGTCACTCTATAGTGTTGGTAATAAAATGAGAAGCATCATTGTGCTCTACTTTATCCTTGCAATTATAGATGTTAAAATGATAGCCAACAATTATATAGTTGATGGATAGATAACGAACATAATTCATGATTTTAAATATTTACCCAGAGACCCAAAATGCCTTGCGTCCCTCCTGCAACACCACCTGCTCGCCCTCGTGATGGCTAACAGCATCGTCTGTCGGTTGTGTGCCCGGGTGGGGGGACGAGCCAACCATCGCAATTGGTGTGCCCGACGGATCTGTTACAAGTAAAATAGAAGTAGTTAATCAGAATTTAGCTCATTATTAAAAAAACTATTTAGTCAACAAGTAAACACATAGAATTTTCATCATTTAACTAATAATTTAAATAAATATACCAGTAGAATGTGATAGAAGCGGTGTAGAGTCACTCAGACCTGTAAACATAAAATATCGTTAGCAAAATAAAGTGCAACTCATTTATCTAAGAATTTAAGTAAACATACCAGCAGCAGGTGGTAGGGGCGGTGTACTCGATGTAACTGGTGCGGAGACATAAAACATCATGAGCAAAACAAAGTGCATATTCACTTTATTTATCTAAGAACTTAAATAAGCATAACAGTAGCAGGTGGTGGGGGCGGTGTACTATGTGTAACTGGTGCGGAGACATAAAACATTGTGAGCAAAATAAAGTGCATATTCACTATTCATTTATCTAAGAATTTAAATAAACATACCAGCAGCAGGTGGTGGGGGCGGTGTACTCTGTGTAACTAGTGCGGAGACATAAAATATCATGAGCAAAACAAAGTGCATAATCACCGCTCATTTATCTAAGAATTTAAATAAACATACCAGTAGCAAGTGGTGGGTGCAGTGTAACTGGTGCGGAGACACTTAGACCTATAAACATGAAATGTCGTGAGCAAAACAAAGTACATAATTACTACTCATTTATCTAAGAATTTAAATAAACATACTAGTAGAACCCCTCCCATAGCCACCTCTCCTCTAAGTCCCGAGACGACCTCCTCGAACCATCTAATTATTGACAACAATAAAAGTAGTGCATATTAGTGCACAACTAATTACAAGGAGAGGTGGTAAGTAATAATGATAAGAAGTTCATATATGTTAAATTTCTTACAAAATAT
Organism: Amorphophallus konjac; assembly: GCA_022559845.1. Classification (NCBI taxonomy): domain Eukaryota; kingdom Viridiplantae; phylum Streptophyta; class Magnoliopsida; order Alismatales; family Araceae; genus Amorphophallus; species Amorphophallus konjac. The sequence goes on along the minus strand of CM040122.1, from coordinate 327,951,114 downwards.
TCAATCATTATCTATTTCATCTTCAGATGCTGAAGATATATCAAACTCAGCCTCATCTTCGTCATCTTCCTCATTCTCACTAGATTCATACTCTTCCTCCTCAGAGGACTCCTCCTACCCAACAATTGCTTCATTTAGCTCAGTTGGATCGACTTCTTCAACTTCGTCCTCTATAGACAACCGAAGTGGCTCGTCAAATTTGATCAGATGAAGATTAGAAGCAACCAACTGTGTCACCCTCGTCTGATTGAAAAAATTCGGCACTAGAATCCTATGAGATAGCTTCAGTCAGATCTAACTCATAATTAGCCACAAGCCTGGTTTTACCCTACAGATTACCCACCAATCTTTATTCTTGGACGATGAATAACTTGAATAATACACTTGCTGGGCTTATGTGGCAAAAATGAATGGCTCATAGGTATTCGATTTGGATCTATGTTTGACATTGACAATCTCATATATTGCATCATTTTGAACTGAATTAGGATCAAACCAATGACACTTAAAAATAAATATATGGTTGTCTTGTCCGAGATACTATAATTCTATGACCTCCTCAAGAATACCATAGTAATCAAGTTCATTTTCATTGTATGTACTACCTTTCACGCATATGCCGCTATTCATCATAGACTTATTTCGTCCATAATCTCTGGTGTGAAATCTATAACCATTCACAAAAAATCATGGATAGGCATGCGGGACTTTCGAAGGTCCATAACTTATCGCCCGGACTCTTTCATCAGTAACATAGCCTTCTTCAACCTATGAATATAAACCACATTACTTTAAAATTAGGCATACACCTCAAGCTTTGTGGAACTTAATCTTGGCACTTACTTGAGCTTTAAGCCATCTGGCAAAAGATCTCTCTCGTTCCTTTTGAACCTCCATGTCATTGAGGCGTGGACATTGAGTAATTAATTCTGAATCAAATTGCCTACAATGATGAATGCAGCATCACTGTAAATGGGAGGAAGAACATTAAGCAACTTATAAATTTTAGCACCTGCAGAGTTGAGGACTTACTCAACATAAGGTTCAATCTCAGCAAAGTTCAAGAGAACATATATCTCTGCGGCCAACAACTCTCTGTCCTCTAATATGTGATTCGAATAGCGTCCAAATACACATCCTGGATGCTTAAATATGGACAACCTGTTGGGCGCACCCACCTCTCCTCCATCATCATTACATGGAGGTTGAGTGCGGCGAGTTTGAATTTTGGGTTCGAAGTACATCGAACATGAGTTTAAAATTTCTTCAATAATATATGCCCCAGTATTCGAACCCTCTACTTTAGCCTTGTTGTGAACCTTCATTTTTAGATCATGCATACACCTATGACAATAATTCATATGACAATGACATACAGTGACAATGACATACACATGTAACAACTATCGAATAGATTATAAGTACATAATGATTACCTCTCAAATGGAAACATCCATCAAAATTATACCGGTCCTCCAACTTTGGCCTCATATGGCAAATGGATAATCAGGTGCTCCATGGAATCGAAGAACGCAAGGGGAAATATCTTCTCCAACTTGCATACCGTCGTGACCACATTCTGTTCGATAGTTTGCATGTCCCCAAGTTTGAGTTCTGATGCACATAGAATCCTGAAAAACTAACTCAACTCGGTCAATGCTCCCCATAAAGGCTTTGACAATATGTCACGGAATGCAATGGGCAGAAGTTGTTAGAACAATGTGGTGGTGCAAACCAAGATTCAGAGGGGGGTGAATGAATTTCCCTCTAAAATTTTGATCAAATTAAAATTTAACCTGAAGACTTAAGACTAATGCGGAATTAAAAGTAATCAGGATCGTGCCTAGCATACATCTGACGATTGACACATTGGATATCAAGCCACAGTATGCAGGACCTTTTTAGGTGGTTCAGTCCTCAGGACCTACATATACCCCACACTTAATTTAGAGTGTGGATTACTGCTGACTCACAGCTTAAAACCACTGGGCCTCACAGCTTGCCTACAAACCGTTGCACATCACAGCTTGTGTCAGCTGGGCCTCACAGCTTACCAACCGCTGAGCATTACAGCTTCACCGATCGCTGAGCATTACAGCTTAGCTATCCAAAGGAATTCACCTCTGCCGCTAGGCCTTACAGCTTATGCCACAGCTGATACACAGCTTAGAAGAAATATGAAAAATGAAAACATAAAATCAAAATGTTCAGCATCAGAAGACTGACAATAAAGACAAACAGAAATGCTCACGTAGGAGCGCTGTGTCTTGGATCTGATCCAGAGGACACAGTGGAGAACAGATCTTCAAGACTTGCTTCAATAGCTTCACGATATCTTCTCTCGAGATCCCTCTTCTTCACTATCTCGCTATCAACTATCACTCTCAGACTCACACTCTTCTTTCTCTCAGATATCTACTGAAATACAACACTCTGTTATTCTTCTCAGATCTTTTCTTCTCTTTTTCTCTCTCGGACTTTCTCTTCAAAATTCCATCAACTTTCTAAGGTGCGATCGGGTCTTCTATATATAAAGCTCGTGAGAGAGGGGCGCGTGAAAAACACGTTTCTCACCTATAAATTCCAACAAGAATGCGCTTATCGGAGCGCACGTGTCAGATCCAAAGAATGAGAGAGGGACACATGGCTGAGAGTTCTTAGAGAGCAAGTCTCTTTAAATCACGTGCTTCAGTCCCAGAGTCTTGGAACACGTGCCTTACTTGATGTTCTATTTATCTCAGAAACTTGGGAATTTCATTTATCCTGTCAATTAAAACAGAGGCATTTAGTCAAACACTTGGTGAGCTGGAGTTCATATAAGCATTTATATGCACGGAGTTATTATATAAATGAGACAAACATGCACCGACTAGGTTCATATATAGACGTGAATGCATAGACCATTTACATGCATTAAGTAGATGTGCACAGACCTTTATATACATAAGACAAAGAAGTGCACCGACTCTTACATGCATAAGATAAACCATGCACCGATGTTAAAAAGTGATATACAAATAATGCACTGACTCTTGTATGCATATGATAAAGCATGCATCGACCATACATGCAGTCATCAGGAGTGCACCGACTTCTGTATGCATGAGACACAAACGTGCACCGACCCTTGCATGCGTGCAGCCAAAAGATGCACCGACCTATACAAGCACGATTCAAAAGTTGCACTGACCATTATACTCTTAAGATGAAAACATGCACGGACCTATATTGCACAAGGCATAGTATGCACCGACTTGTTCTACCCTATGTAGAGAATGCACTGACTTCTACATACTCGAGGCAAAAACTGCACTGACCTTATGAACACACATCAGAACATACACTGACCCGGTGTGCATTCACGTAGGATGTGCATAGATTTTGAGCAGAGAAGCGAAGATTGCACCGACCTTATTACGAGAACACAAAGACGTGCATCGACCTTATTCTTCCATAAGCGCAAGGCAAAACCGTGCACCGACTACATGTGCATTATACAAACAGAAATGCACCGACCTAGTGTGCATTACTTCAGAGTCGTGCACTGACCTTAATACTCTTAAGGTAAAATATGCACCGACTGCATATGCATTCCATAAAGACTACACTGACCTATATGAATGTATAAACATAAACTGCATCGATGTTGATGAACACTTTGAATGATCATGCAACAACCTGTGTTCTAATAGTAAGACATACAATAGATTTGAATGAAGTGTTTATTCATTTTAGTCTTAACATGACTCATAGAATGTCATTCCCAAAATTAGGGTTCCAACACTCTCCCCCTTTTTGATGATGACAACTATGAGTCATGTATGATCAAAATAGTCAATGACTTAAACAATCATTCTTCATACACTCATTCAATTTTAAGTACTCAAGCAGGTGAGATCACAAGTTGTTAATTATCATTCACTGACATGCATAGCAAGAGTAACATTTAACACAATTATGCATTTAACATAAATATGCAATATGCAGTAATGACATTTCTGTGTATAGTAAGAAAAACAAACTGATTTTGATTTAGTATCTCATAACACAAATGAATCTCATTCAGAGCATTTTTACAGCAGAAACATCAGAAACAAATCAACATCAGTCATTATCTGCTCAGCATCAGCATCAGTCCCTCCATACTATCATCAGCATCTGTCAACTATGAACTGTCATACATGACCAAAAATTCTCCCCCTTTATCATTATCAAAAACAATTAGAGGACTCTTAGACATCAACAGGACTAGTGTGACTAGAACTAGTACCTCTAGAGCTTCCCCTTCCTCTGGGTGGTGTGCTACTAGAACTGCCCCTCTGAGTTACTGCCCTTGGAAATGGAATTCTGTCAACTTTAGTTCCGAGGGCTGTAAACTTGGCCATCACTTTCTGGTCATTCTGCTTGACTAAGGCATGAAGCTCTTTGACAGTAGTTGTCATATCCACAAACCAACTTTGCATCATGCTACCTAGATTGTCTAAATAAGAAGACTGCTGGTTCTGTATGTTAGCCATAAACGTAGATGAGCTAGTGGCTTGTTCAGTGACAACATTTTTGAATTTGTCAACTAAGTTCTCTACTTGAGTCTGAACTATATCAATTTTCTGAGTAAGCCCCTGCTGATCTTGTTTGAGTATGTTCACCTGAATCTTTATCAATTCAAGATCTATCTTAAGATCATAAGAATAATCAAGAACTTTAGAGAGTTTGATAAAAGATGTAGCCTGAGTGTCTTGCAGGTTAAGTAAAATTTCTCCGGCCTTCTTACACACTACTAGTAGGGAGTCCAAAACACCATTTAATTTTGAATCAGACTTGTGCTTATCATATATAAATTTTATCCACTGATCATCCATAGTTTGTTCCAAATGACGCATCCTAGCATCCAATCAATCAATAACATAATTTATATAGACGAATTGTGTATTCATCATACTCTTTTGATTCATCACAAGGTTTGTAAGTGTAGTGAGCGTTTCAGCAATATATGACTCTGAGCTTGGTCCAGTAGAGCTAGATGCTTGATAACCCGGAGGAATGAAGGGTTGTTCTAGGGATAGAGGAGGTTGTATCCCAAATGGAGTTATTGGCCCATGATAGGGTCCATATAAAGGACCAGGACCTAGAACTTGTTCCTATGGAGCTACTTCAACAACATCATGGACTTCCTAGGGTTGCTCATCCTGAACCTCTTCCAATCTTTGCTGCTCTTCAATAACTATGTCAGTAATTTCTTCTATGGATTTATCGGCTACTTATTTCATGATTTCAACAACCATCTCAACCATAGATTGTACATCTAGAATATTTTCTTTCTCCCTTTCTGAATCATTTATGTGTTCCTCTGTAGGAGCAGTTTCATCAACCAACTATTCATCTCCAACTGTCTCTAAGTGAAGCTCTTCTTGAACCTCTTCTATCGGTTGCTTTTCGACTGTCTGTTCGGCCTAATCAGCTGCTAATAGTTGCTAAGTCTGCTGTCCAAAGTGATTAAATAGCTCAACAATGTTCTGATCTAATTGTTGTACTATTTGCTCATCAATCAACTTCAGCTCATGAACTTCTTGATCCAATCGTAAATCTCTAATCGGTATTGACTGTCCTTCAGTATGCGATGGCTTAAGCTGTTCAGCGATGACATCTTGTTCATCTGTTGGCTGTTGTTCCTGCAGCCTTGTCTCTTCGAACTCAATAGTAGGTGGTTTCTGCTCCTGCTCAGCTTGGTCTACTTGCAGCTGATGTTGCTGTGCTATCTGTTGTTCAGCTTGAGGCTGATCCTCTTGCACTGATATAGGACCTTCTTTTCAGCTTGTTCCTTTACTTGATTGGCAGATGAAGGTTTCAATTTCATGAATTTGGATATGAAATCCATGTTGTAAACATTTACCTTGGGGATTTCCTTTGAACTCTCATCCTCTAGAGAAATTTCTACTTTCTTGAACACAGCAGTTAAGTGGGCTGCATAAGGTAAATTTCTTCTAGACTCCTTACAAGTTCCCATGATCTGAATAATTATCTCTGGCAGACAAATCTTGATCCTCTTTAGCAAACAATAGAGAATAAATCTCTGGGACTCAGTCAGTCTCCCTCTCCTTCCAACTTGTGGAGTTATCATTGTGGTGAGAATATGGTGTAATAATCTCTTAAGAGGAGGGAACTTGTTTGCATTAAACTGACCTAGTTTCGTTTGCTTCTTGTCATTGGGATTGCTAGGCACATCTGTGATAAGGGAGTATGCATCATGGAGATTATACGCAGACCCTCCTTTGATTTCCCCATCTTTGGTATTCTAAAGACTTTATGAAGAAAATGCCTAGAAATTTCAATCTTAGTCCCCTTGACAATAGTCAATAGTTTTGACCGTTCAAGATCATATTTCAGATTGTTATAGAACTCTACGACAAGTCTAGGATAATACACTCTATGCGTACACAGGAATTTCTTTCACTTTTGAAATTTAAACAGCTCAACCAATTCAGGAAATCTTGAAGTCATTTCATGGTCGTGAAAATCCACATACCGTGGGGACACAATCTTCCCAGCTTCCAAAATTACTACAGCTTGCTTTGACACCCTAGCAGAATCATCTTTTTCTTCAAAGGTTGTATCTGCCGGAGTAGAAGTTGTTCCCGCTTCCTTTTCTTTCCCTTTTTCTGACTCTCCTTTAGGCACTTCAGAGCTTATATTTTGATCATATGCCGTCTTTAATCTTTTCTCCTTTGGTGACGACTCTACAGCCTCCGCTAGAGAGGAATCCCCTGGTAGCTGTTCAACCATTGCCTTTCTCTTCCCCTTGCTCTCGGCGGCCGAAGACGACATGGTAGAAGCAATGAAGAGTGGAGGACGAATCGTAGAAGAACGAAACGAAGAGATGTAGAGAGGGAAACTGGACAGACCAGGCTCACAGTCTCGGCACGAGAGACGGAGTCGTAAATGCGAGAGAAGGATTCGGCTTGAATGAAGAGGGTATGATAGACAATGCAAGTAGGGTAGGGTATTTTATATGAAATACTTTTGACTTTACCAATTTCAATAGTTAATACCCAGACTACCCTTTACTTAAAAGAAAATGCCTTTCCAAGCCTCTTTGTGATTCCCGGCATATGCGATTATATCTTATAATATGAATTTTCACAAATAATTCCTATGAAGCAAACTCAATGGAGATAAATCAGTTTTATCAAGGACACTGCCCAATCAGAGAAATCATTAATATTGCTAGTCATTTTCATTAGCCAAAATTGATTGAAAAATCTATTTTATATTGAACTTAAAACAGTTTTAGTTTACTAAAAAGACCCCAGAGTCAACCATATTTTTCATTGAACTTTTATAAATTTTGATTGAGCATTCCAATATTACCGTACCTTTTTACTCAAGGAGACATTTTGATTAAACACCAGAATTCCTGGTTACTCAGTGCAGTTTACCTTTAGGCTTCAAATTTTGAACAGAGATAGCATTTATTATCATGACTTGACCTCTGAATTTCTTTGAAATAGATGGTCAGTTTCTCAAATGATATGCCATTGCTCTGCCTATTTCATTATTTTCCTTTTCATTTAATGGCGTATTCCCTAGTCTTTTAACATAATTTTCTTAAAATTTGGCTTAAGAACTATATAAACACCAGATTTCCTATTAGATTGACTTATTACTAATAACTTTTAGATTTTAGACAATCTTCTGAGAAGTTCCAAATTGGACTGTTTTAAGACAATTGAAGAATCATTCAAGGTTAATTGAGAGTATTTTAAGATAAGATTTAATCTGTATACACAGAAAATCACACTTCAGTTAAGATCAACAATTTTGTTCTCAGTTCAGAGTTATCTTAGTAGTTGACTGTTGAAGATAAGTAAAGGTGACAGATTTCAGACTTTACTCCCCCTGAATAATGCAGTCTATGAATTTATTATGAAGAATAGATGAGAACTTGAAAGTGGATAAGTCAAAGAGAAGTTGAGCAATGCGATATAAGTGAAGGCCACTCAAGGGCAAGGTTAAGACTAATTGCCAATTTGCATACTGCCAGGGACTTAGTCTTAGACTCCTAGCAACTAACCAACAGCTCTCAATAGGAATCCAATAGCCCTCAACCTTCAGCTTGCAGACTCAACTGTGTATCCAAGTCCACTTCTCTTCTCATAAACCAGACTTAGCTCAATATCGAAGCAACAATGCAGCAATAACCATCAGACATTTCAGCCCCAAAACATTATACACACAATCTCTGATCAGCTCAGCTCCCCCTCAAAGTGTGTAGAGATTTCAATCAAGCATCACTTGTTTTTCCTAAGGTACACAGAGATGCAGCAACTAAATGCACATTTCAGATTTAAACTACATACAATGTTTTGGACACTTGGTACTTGGTGGAGGTCTGGCCTCTACATATGGCGTGGGTCTCCAGACAGAAGACATCTGCCCTTCTCCCAACTTCCATTTGATATACCAAGAAGTCATGCAAACCTATATATCTACTCATGAACATGAATGACTAACAAAAATCTCACATGGAATTTGCATGAATCAGATTATCAGCATGCATTACTCATAACAAGATGGCATCAATCATCAATTTATTCTAATCAAGCATGCAGCATTCCACAGAGAGCATTATTCAGACAATTTCAATTAAGAGAATTGAGAAGTGCGGTTTAACTAACCTTTGTGCCCTGATTTTATTGAACCCCATTTTATTTTATCCACAGGAGCACACCTGCATCCAAAAGGTTATTTGAAATATCTTGGAGCCCAAGAGTTCTTGGGTCCAGCAGGATTAGTAGCACCCCACATTGGTGCACTCCAATTATTCCACCCACTCATCTAAAAGCATTCAGAAGTAATGTGGCCTACTTTTCCATAATTATTGCATATGGGATGTTTATGCATGAAGACTGAATCATGAACTCTCCTAAATGCAGAATGTTTCATGTGAGCAGGATGAATTGCATTGTCTTTCACAAACCAACAATTAGATCTAACATGCCCAAACTTTCCGTAGTTAAAACATGTAACCTTTTGAGTTTCAGATTTTCTAGCATGCTTATTAACATAACTATTTTGAGCATGAATTTTTTTGAAAGTTTGATTTTCTTGTTTCATTAAATTACAGTTATGCATATAATGGCCTCTTTTTCCACAATAAAAGCATGCCTCAGAAACATTTCTAACAGATTTTTTCACAGGTTTGTTTTTAACTGCATTTACATGTTTGCTTGCATCTAACTCATCATTTCTAAGAATAATGTAATCATCCATAACATGACCTTTCCTACCACAGTAATGACATGCATACAGTTTGGTGACATGTTTGTTCATGATATGTCCAGAAGTATCAAGAGTATTCACAGAAGGAACATTACACTTCTTTTTCTATTTTTGGACATTAACAGGAGGAGCATTATTCATATTTTTCTATTTTTCATCCTATTTCAGATTTTTAATGATATTTTCTAATTTCTGAGTAGTAAAGTGAAAAATAGATGAACCAGAGGGTTTTTCTTGTTCTGAGCTTTTTACAAACACAATTGAATTCTTCTTACCATTAACTTCCTTATTAACTGGACTGTAGCCTAGACCCTCTTTCTGAAAATTTACATTCGAGCCAAGGATTTTATTCAATTTTATCATCTGCACGACATACTCTTTCCGTGTGCCATATCATATGCCGAGCTGTCTTTGACGACATATACATCTGTTGCAATCTGGGCATGAGAGGGAAGTATCGTAGTGACTTGTAAGGCACATCCTTCTACTTTGAATTGTCCCCTCTCTTAAGTTTAAATCTATCATGCTGACAAATATCACATGATCTTTTATCTGCATTATCTTGATAATATAGCATACAATGATTAGAGCATGCATCTATTTTCACACATCCAAGCCCTAACTCATTCACGGTCTTCTTTGCACGGTAAAAATTTTCAGGCAGCTTCTCATCTCGAAGTAACATACTCTTGATAAGGAGGAGCATACGGTCAAAACAACTCTCACTAAGGTGAAATTCGTATTTCAAATTCAACAACTGTGAGATAGTAGATAACCGAGTGTGATTTTCACAATCACCCCACAGCGGCTCATCAGCATCCCGAAGTAACTGATAAAATCTTTTAGCCATCTTGTTTGGTGGTTCTTCGTTGTACACGTGTTCCCCTTGTACATTAAAGTTAAGGCCTGCAGCATCGATTACCCTGTCTACATAGATACTTATGCCTGCAACATTGGTAGGCTCATACGACCATAAGTCCTCACCATGACACACCCAATTCATATATCCTTTCGTGAACCCTTTCCCGTATAAATGATGTTGTACATCCCATAGAGAAAGAAATATCTTATTTTTACAAAGTAAATAAGGACATCGGATGTAACCACGCTAGTCTACTACTGTTGGATGGCCCAATACAAACTGAATAAAACTATCAACTCCATCCTTAAACTCCTCTGACACCACTCCGTCAACTACTCTACGATTCATCCATGAACGATCAAGTCTAGCCATATTTACCTAACAAATTAAAAAAATCACATCAATATGTCATATTAAACTTCTAAAAAAAATTTGACAGCATCTCCCCTAAAAATTGACTATTTTCTACATTTGTTCATCCTATTTATTCACATATACATTCATATCCACATCCACTTTCACACACATATTCACACACCCACATTGATATCAACATTGTCTTCTAGGAAAAAAAATCATATCCGCATTCACATACACATTCTCATAGGCATCCACACCTGTCAAAAAAATTAATTCATATACACATTCCCCTCATCCCTCTCCCCTCCCCTCCTATCACCCTCATACCCTCCCCTCCCCACCCCCTTCCCTCTGTCATTTAAATTAGGTTATTAATCAGGATTTTCGAGGGGCCCAAGGTCTTCAATTTCTTGGTGAGAAACCTAGTGGGTGATAATCCTGGAGGCTGCATTCTGGCACATGCACCAGGGTCAGAGAAAGACGTTCATGCTCATTAGCTTTATTCAGAGTTTTTTGGCTAAATATCCTTCTACAAGACTGTTAATCATCCTTCCTAAAGGAATTCTGCCAACGTGAAAGAAATTCCTCTATATGACTTCCACTATGTTAAGGCTGACAATAGATCTCAGAATCTTGATGTTCTTCAAAAATGGGAGGAGAACAGGAGTATTCTTTTTTTTATTGGGCTATAAGCAGTTTTCTAGAATTGTGTACGATGTAAGAGACGAGATAGGGGTTGCATGTCAGGAGAGGTTACTAAAGGTCCCTAACCTTCTCAGTTTAGATGAAGGCCATACTCCCAGAAACAATGACACAAATATTCTTTCTACGCTAGAAAAGGTGCAAACTCCCCGTAAGGTGGTTCTTTTAGGGACACTATTTCAGAATCATGTCAAAGAAGTTTTTAATATATTGAATCTAGTGCGTCGTAAGTTCCTGAAGGTGGACTCATCACGAGATGCCATGAGACGTATCCTGAGTAGAGCATCTATATCAGGTGGGAGTAGGAGGCACCTGAAAGCTGATGCAGAGGCAGCTTTCTTTGATATAGTGGAAGAAATATTACAAAACGATGATCATTGTAAAAGGAGAATTTCTATCATAAAGGACCTTCGGGAGATGACCGAAGATGTCTTGCATTACTACAAAGGCAATTTCTTGAACGAGTTGCAAGGACACATTGATTTCACTATGCTATTGTGTCTGAGTCCCAAACAGATAAAACTTGTAGGAGAGTTGGGGAAATACGAGAAGTTTAAGAGAATTGTTGCTGGTAGTGTAGTGTACCTGCATCCATGTTTGAAAGATTATACTCATTATGCTTCTGGAGACCGGAGTTTGAAACTGAAAGATCAAGAGATTGATAATCTTTTGTACTCCATAGACTTGAAAGATGGAGTGAAGATATAATTCTTTCTCAACAATTTGTGAATGGCAGACTCTGCTGGAGAGAAAGTGCTTGTATTCAGCCAGTACATTCTTCCACACAGATTTTTGGAGAGGCTAATTATTAGGATTAAGGGCTGGCACTCCGGAAAGGAAATTTTCATGATTTCTGGTGACACAAATACTGAGCAGAGGGAATCGACAATGAAGCAATTCAATAACTCATCTAATGCTAAGGTTCTATTTGGTTTAATTTCTGCATATGGAGAGGGCATCTCTCTTATAGGAGCATCAAGAGTGGTAATCTTAGATGTCCATCTTAATCCTTCTATATCTCGCTAAGCCATTGGTCATGCTTTTAGACCAGGACAGACCAGGAAGGTTTACACATACATGTTGGTCGCTGCTGATTCTCTAAAAGAGAGAGATCATGATACCTGCTTCAGAAAAGAGCTTATTTCAAAATTGTGGTTTGAATGGAGCGAGTATTCTGGACGCGGAGAGTTTGAGCTTGAGAGGGTTGACATTCAAGACTGTCAGGAGATTTTCTTGGCATATTTGCACTATGTTGAAGATATCAAGTCTCTATATAGAAGGTAGTATCTAGTATCAATCTTGTTCATCCCTCATTTTCTCAAGTTCTGCTGGTCAGATCTATTTTTGTTTAACAAACTTTACCCTTTATTCAGGTGAATTTTGTTGGCAGAAATGACTCATCATGCAGCTGACTTACATTGTATGTCTCTCAGTTACATTTTAATTCTGTTTTTGATTTGTGAGTTCTTCTAATTCTTTTTTGGAAATATATCCTTAATGGTTCACAATATAGTGATATACCTCCTTTTTTCCCCTTCATGGTGCCATATAAATTAAAAAAAATCATATCAATATGTCATATTAAACTTCTCAAAAAAGTTTGACAGCATCTCCCCTAAAAATCATATCAACATGTCATATTAAACTTCTCAAACAAATTTCGACAGCATCTCCCCTAAAATTGACTATTTTTCACATTTGTACATCATGTTTGATCCTATATACATCCATATCCACAGTATTCATGGGGTACCAACATCAAATAAAATGCTCATCTATGGATATTTGATTATTTGGTGTTCTTTATTATATGTGCTTCACGATTATCTTAAAATTTTGGCAGCATCTCCCCACACTTCTCCAATATACCACCATAATTTATTAGTTTTAACATTCCTCTAACGGCCACTCACATAAAATGTAAGTGACCACAAGAGCAATCAAAATTAGCAAGTATATTGGAGAAGAGAGGGAAGATGCTACCAAAATTTTAAGATAATCACGAAACACATATAATAAACAACACCGAACAATCAGATATCCATAGACTGTCCAACATGAAAATTCAAGAATTTATGTTCGATATATATCATTAGTATCTAAGCATACTAATCATATATATCATAACAAAAGTCTTGAACGAGCAAAAATAAAAAAAGGGACATATCCACATTTACGCACACACATTTATATCCACATCCCTCTTCCCATCCACATTCACACACATTCACATTGGAATCATAACCTGCAAAGAAAAATTCGCACCCACATTCACACACACATTCATATCAGCATCCACTTTCACGTCCATATTCACACACACACACACACACACATTGACATCTAAATCATCTTCTGGAAAAAAAAATCATATCTGCATTCACATACACATTCATATCGACATCCACACCTGACAAAAAAATGGTTTCACATACACATTCCCCTCCTCTCTACTCACATCACCCTCCCACCCTCCCTTCCCCACCCCCTTCCCTCTCATTTCAAAAAAAATCCTCCCACCCTCCAAATTAAAAAAATATATCACACACACACTCAAATTAAAAAAAAAACATCATCCCACCCTCTCCTTTGGCCCCTCCCCTCTCCACCCCTCCCCTCAGCTCCACCGCCATATCCTGCCGAGCCCCCCTTTCCCCTCCCTACATTCCCCTCATCCACTCCAGTTGGCCCCCCTCCCTGTGTCTGTGTGTGCGTGTGCCTGTGTGTGAGAGTGAGAGTGGGCGGGAGCAGGGAGATGGGGCCGAGCCCCTCCCCCTCCCTGTGTCTGTGCGTGGCCCCTCCCCCTCCCTGTGTCTGTGTGTGTGAGAGTGAGAGAGGGCGAGAGCAGGGAGAGGGGGTCGAGCCCCTTCAATCTACTGTGTCTATGTGGGAGCAGGGAGAGGGGGGCGAGCCCCTCCCCCTCCCTGTGTCCGTCTGTGTGTGATTGAGAGTGAGAAAGGGCGAGAGCACTGATGCGGGACGGACACGTGACCTAGGACTCTAGCTCGCAATCGTCCCTATGCGAGGGAAACACTGGACCGTGCACGGTTGAGAAACCGACAGTGAGTCTCGGGTATTGACTTTCCGCATGTACTCAGATCGAGTCACGGGACGGGTCACTCACTCTCGCTCTCTCGCAGCGGTGATAACTATATATCGGGCTAAGAATCCTAACACTCGCAGCGGCATATACAAATAGATACGAGTAAAGCAAATGCTAAAGAGGGAGAGAGCGAATTTACCTCCACGCTCCGGGCGTGGGGAAGACGATCCCGGCCAAGTCAGTAACTCCCGTACAATAGATATTTAAATTACAACAGTGAATTTTGATGTCTACTCCACGCAGGGAGGTAAAGGGCTACACAAGTGGGCCCAGGAGGGCCGATCTTGGGTTGACGGGCAGCACTTGGATCCGCTCGTCGGTGCCGTCCGGAAGACGCTTGTTACGGGTTGTGGGGCCCACGTACAGCTCAGCCCTCTAAATCTGGCGGGGTGGGTCCCGTTGTGAATGGGGCACCTGGAGGAGCGATCCCTAGAAGGTGGTCGACCTGGAACACCGGGCGGTGGTCGATCGGCTCCGATCTCCAAGTATTGGAGTTGCTGCCCACGGATCTGAAGCTTCTGTTTTACAGTGCGCGACCCGGCGAGATTAGTTGCTGCAATCACTCCCGACGTCGGATCGACGCGAAAGTGGTACAGTTGGAAATCTGACTTGAAGTATTTCGATCTATGGCCAGAGAAATAATTTTGAATATCCCAGATCTGGCCTTAGTTGAAATTACCTTCTGCTGGCTCACAGAACCAGATCTGGCAGGATAGAACTGAGTTTTCCTGAGACTTGGCGTTGACCGTGGCTCAAACGTTGGATCCAGGAGTTGCGTTCTTCATGAAAGTTGTGGAGGACAAACAAGGAAGACGGGGATAATTTTTATTTGACTTTCGGTGGAGGTTTCGATTTGTTGGGGATTTTATACGGGATAAGGGTCGGATCTAAACTGCACAGGATAGAACAGATTTAGAAAAAGATAGAGATTTTTAAAAATAGTAAAAGGACTCAAAAAATTTGAAGAAAATTCGTGGATGATGGGTGTGGTGGACATAACTTACAATAAAATTGGTGACTCAAACAAATAAAGGAAAATGGGTCGAACTGAGGAAACAGTGTTTCTATGACACAAAACTGAGTACAGACAGAACTGGATGACTGAGGGGCACGAAAATGGAAAATATCAAACGAAGGGTAAATGACTGGATTTTTGTATGGAGGTTGGGGTGGACATGGATGACTCACCCTCCAATTTTGGTCTCGATTTGAGATCCTGATAGAGAGCTAAAATTCGAGTTTTGATGCCCTATCCTGAGGTGGACAGAACTCCAACGATGGTGACGGCGGCACAATGGCAGTGCGATGGCGGCGGCGGCAGAGAATGAATATAGAGGATCAGATGGGGAGGTAGAATGGGTCTCACACCCTGGAAGGTTGGAGGAGGAAGAAGAACAGTAGGGGGAAGAGGAGAGAGGGGCACACCCTTCTTGCCTTGGCAATTTCCAATAAATTTTTCATCATTAATTCTCATAAAATGTGAATTACAACATATTTGTATGAAATGTAAAAAGACTCTAAATATCCCTAGATCTAGAATTGGGAGGGGTAAAAGTGGGAGTTCAAAAGTTATTCTCTCATGTGGTTTGGAACCACATTAAAAAACAATAAATGGGGAGGGCGCCCCTTGGACTTCTTGGTAAGCATCTTGGACTTTGTGATCCACTTGTCTCCTTTGAATGGTCCAACCATCTAGAAGCCACCTAGGATAGTTGACCAGCCCCACATGGACCCTTATGGCTTAGGTGGACCAATGGGGAAGGAGTGAGGGCCCCCTTGCTGGACCTACTGACATTTTACAAATAAACCCAAAGATCCTTAGGGAGTGACACATTGGCTTGTAAAGCCTTACAATTGTAAACATACTTTCCCAAGGATAAGAAAACTAAAAGGACACAAATGCAAATTAAAAATGTCAGTGCTCGGCGTCGATTCCCATCAACTTTCCCCGGGTGGGAAGAACTCGATCCCGTCGAGTAAGGGATGCGGCTGCTCGTGTAGCTCCGGTGGATGCATCACCGAACCTGGAAGCGCGGAGTACGCTCCACTCCAAGTAATCGACAACTGCTCATCCCGTATAGATTCGATATGCTCACGCTGCTGGGAGGAGGCTAGAGGTGGACACTCCGGGATGGGGTCACTCTCAAAGGAGGGAGGTGGCTCAAAGACTCACTAGGAATCACCGCTTGTCCCTCATGTGACTAGATCCGATATGTAAAGTAGAACCGATCCCAAAGTCTGACAAGTCTCATACTCAAAAGAGACTAACAACGCGAGCGTACAAAGACTGACTCGACTCGATGTATGCACGGACACACAAGACTCTAGACTCACCTAATGTTAGTCCGACCTACGCATAGGCGATGGTGGACCAGGACACCCAAATATGTGCCATGCATACACTAGATGTACTCGATGGTTGATGGAATGTGGGACTCCTAGACATCCGAAAGTGGACCATGCATGCACATTGGACTTGGATGTGGGAGGGCCAGGAGTACCAAATGCATCTTCTTCCTTTCCCCTACATGATGGTGTATCTCGCAAGTGAACGGGCTTCGTGGGTGTAGACGACTCAGCCCATGGGGAAGGGGTGTGGTAGTGGACTCCCTTAAAGAAGTGAAGTATATATGGTGGGTCTAGGGGTCCACTAGAGAATGGGTCAAAGGGATTAAAGAAGGTATGACCCCTTGTGGTGGGTTCTCACAAGTCATAGCCCCATGTATAGAAGTCTTGAAGGTGTAGATGGTCACCTTGCAGTGTGGTAGGTGGGGCGGTGATCATATGTAGGAAGTATGATACTTCCCTCGGGCAAAAGGGTATGAAGTCCGGCTCGGCCGGCATGGAGAGGAATAAGAGAACCTCCGTGGTGACACAACCCACTGTGCATACGGAGGTAATGGACCCTATGACCGGATGGGTGAAGCTAAGACTAGTGGGTTGGTCAAAGCCTCGGGCCAATGAGTGTGTCAACTTCCATTGTGAGTCTAATCCCATAACAAGGTCATCCAAGGTATCAACATGGTGACTAGATCAAAAAGTAGTGTGGTAGGAGTTGACGGGAACTAGTGGTAGGGTGGGATCCTTAGAAGGGTAGGGAGGTGGGACCAAGCCATCCTTGAGCCAGCTAAGAAGTGGCTCGGTTATGAAAAGCGTACCCGTTAGAAACACGAGTGGCTCGGGATGAGGTGGCTCCAAGTTTAATGGCTCTGGATGAGGGTCAGAGGTGGAGGGTAGCAATGGAGCACTCACGGGTGGTGAAGGAGCATATGTCCTTTCAAACCTATCCAACTGGTCCGTAAACATTTTCAAGAGTTCGGCAAAGGTGCGGGTTGGAGTAAGGGCCTTGTGGTGGACTCGCTCTTCGTCTCTCAGCCAGGGTGTGGACCTAGGCTCGGCTATATATGGGACTTCCACTTGATTGGAGGTGCTTGGGTGGGATGGGACGGAGGTGCCAAGGGGAGGTTGGTTGGAGGCGACTGGGAGGGCCACTTGATTAGGAGTACTTTGGTGGGATTGGATGGAGGTGAAGGGGCGGGGTTGGTTGGAGGTGTAGACCACTTGATTGTGGGTGAGTTTGTGGGGTTGGCTAGTGGTATGACCCTCGTGGTTAGAGGTAGGTGGGCGGGGAAGGTAGATCCTCCTAAGCGCTCTCTTCATATCCCACCATGACTCGATGGACCTTAGCCGCCTATCTTCCCGGAAGTATTTGATGTCCCTCCATGTTTTGACGGCTTCATAGAAAAGTCACCTTTTGGCAAAGTCGACTTGCATGGGACCGGACATAAGGTAACACTCAAAGTAGTCGTCCATAACAGCTTCCCACTCTAGGTAGTCACACAGGTCTTCGGAGCCATAGAAGTCCCGGGCTACGGGCCTACGGGGGTGGTCCGGGTGGTTTTCCCATCTTAGGTAGTATCGCCACCATAGATAAGATCTGGGCGTTTGATAATCCATGGGACACGGGGAAGCTATTGGGTGGACATGCCGACAGTTGGTGACAAACACTAAACACGACCCTTAACTAATGCAAAGTTGTAATGCACTGACTAATGCACACTAAGGACCCTAGACTTAAACCAAGATCCGGTACGTTGGCGGAGTTACGGGATCAGAAGATCCTCTCACGCAAGTGTGCGGTCTTCCCGATAGGCGTAGCCTAACGTTCGGACAACACCTTTTAATATACCGAATAAAGGTATGCGATGCAACCTTGGACCGACTTAAGCTTAGACTCGACTTAAATGACTCTTTTTTTATGTTTTTGTTAAGCAGTGACTAATGACTACCCTAGACTCAACTGGTGCTCTGATACCAAACTGATGCGGGACGGACACGAGACCTGGGACTCTAGCTCGCGATCGTCCCTATGCGAGGGAAACGCTGGACCGTGCGCGGTTGAGAAACCGACAGTGAGTCTCGGGTATCGACATTCCGCGTGTACTCGGATCGAGTCACGGGACGGGTCACTCACTCTCACTCTCTCGCAGCGGTGATAACTATATAGCGGGCTAATTAAGAATCCTAACACTCGCATCGGCATATACAAATAGATACGAGTAAAGCAAATGCGAAAGAGAGAGAGAGAGAGAGAGAGAGAGAGAGAGAGAGAGCGAATTTATCTCCACGCTCCGGATGTGGGGAAGACGATCCCGGCCAAGTCAGTAACTCCCGATACAATAGATATTTAAATTACAGCAGTGAATTTTGATGCCCACTCCACGTAGGGAGGTTGTTGAGCTATGGTTTTGATGATAACTAAACTTCATGTGTGATGATAGTGATTTTGATAATCTCATTATATTATGTGACATATTGTGTGATTGATTAATGGAAAATATCATCATGACAAATGAACTCACATGTTGCTATCTTGCTTTGTAGGTACTGCCACTGGACTAGAATGCATGCGCCTTCATGCATGTTTTAGTGTGGGAATGTTAAGACTAATGTTCTTGTTCTTTTTGCCCATACTAATGTAGATTCATTGAATATTCATTGATTATTCGTTGATATGAATTGGTTGCTTGTCACTGTGTAAAATCATCTCCACTTCATTGTTTATCTTTGTTGAAAGGATCATCATCTTCCTCTTACTCATACAAAATCATGACTCAATGATGATTGGATACATATTGCTCTGGACTGAAGTTGGAACTCATATGAGGTTTGATTGATTTGTATTGGAAATGCCCCTTCAAATGCATGATCAATACTTTGATATGATGTGTAAGTTTTACTTTGCCAAAACCTCTCTGGAGTCAATGGTAAGCTCCCACTCTTGGTTACATGTGCATAGATTGGGAGTGATTCATTAGTCGTGCACTCAATTGACTTCATTGGATAGTTAAAGACTTAATGGCTTCAAAGTGTCTTATTCATATTTTTGGGGAGGTTCTTAAGATGAAAATGTTATCAAAGCATTTATGCATCTCATGCTAGTGCTTTCATAATCATACTTCATGTCATTTGGGTCTCGGTCTCAAAACTAGCTTCATATGTTAATGCATGACCCATATATTTTGATCTTGATCTAACCTCTTGCTTTATCATATTTTTAAGGATGAAAAATCATGGTTGATCTTCATGGGATTATGGTAATATTTAATCAATTGTTTCACATTGATTTGATGGTAGTTTTAGTTGTTTTTCAGGCCCAAACAAGAAGGCGTCGACCCATGGGGTCGACCCTCTCAGGTTCCGTTCAAAACAGAACCAATTTTATGAACCCTGCCTGAAAGGGTCGACCCCTGGGGTCGACCAATTGAAGGGTCGACCCCTGTAAACCAGAACCAAGATATGGTTCTATTTTGGGCTCTGTTTAGCCCGAGGGTCGACCCCAATGGTCGACCCCTGTATAAATTTCATCCTACCAGATTCTGGTAGAACGAGGGTCGACCCCAGGGGTCGACCCATTGTTCCTGAGTTGTAAACCCTCTTCGAGGGTCGACCCCAAGGGTCGACCCATTCCGGTCCGACCTCCAGCCGTGTTTTTTGACCACCGTTTTCTTGCTCCTAAAGTCTTCCAATCTGAGTCCAACTTCCACAAATCACTCCAAAAAATGTGGATCTGGTCCCTAGGCTATCTTTTGACTGTCTTAAACCTATAAACCATCTTATTGGATTGAAAACCCTAAGGAGGGACTAAGCTAGATCTGAAATTTCAAATTCCTCTGTATCCTTGTGTGTGCAGGTCGCAAGCAGCAGCTCCAGGGCCTCTTCCACAATATTTTGAGCGTGAATGTGAAGGTAAGAAGCTGCAAACAAGTTTCCAATCGATCTCCAACTAGAAGTTGCATAGAGAATCAAGCTACAACATAATTTGTGCAAGAATCCTTCATCATCCTTCAAGAACGATCTAAGGGGAGTCAAGAAAGATCCAAGGGAGATAAAGAGAGTGCTGTCCAAACAAAAGAAGAGCCAAGCAAGCACAGATTAAACTTCCGTTCAAATGTAGATTGAAGCCACATTCAAGATCAACAACATAGATTCAAAGGGGAGCCAAATCAAGAGTTTTTTCTCAACTGTGTCTTATTGTGTTTTAAGTTTCAGATTTGTGTTTCTTATAAACTGCATACTTGTGTGTGTGTGGAACGTTGTTGGATCTGTGGTCATTTATGTGTGTTGTATTTGATTCATGTGTGTGTGCGTAGGTCTTCCTAGATCTACTTGTGTATAAGGTTTGCTGAACTAGTCGCAGCGTGTGTGCGTTTTGTTGATCCGCCTGTTGGATTGTGTTTGAGACTTCGTCTCCGTGCGCGCGTGTGTGTGTGTGTGCATTGGGGCACATCCCCGTGTCTGTGTGCAGGCGTCGTCCTGCATGTGTGGTTGGAGCGTCGTCTCCGTTTGGGGATTTATCCCCGAGTGAAGCCTCACCTAGTTTGGTGAGGGATGGACGTAGGGAGCCCGTCGTGGTCCCGAACCACCTTAAAATCCCTGTATATTGTGGTTTGCTTTGCATGTTGGCTTAGTTTGATTGTCGAATCCTTTTATATGATCGTGTGGGAACGGTGAGATTAAGAGAATCTGTTTCTTGGCTTAATTAACTTCCTTAATCTTGTTGAAAGGAATTTACTCCACCACGCAGCATTCGTCTTATCATCTAGTGTGAGGATTAGTGTAAGTTGTTATCTAACTTACTGTTCAACAGATTTGATATTTTAATTGTTATTTCTTTACACTTGTTAAAAGTGGAAGAGTTTCCTTAAAATTTGTAATCACCCAATTCACCCCCCTCTTGGGTGTCATTGATCGTGGGACCCAACAATTGGTATCAGAGCTAAGGCTCTAATTTCATAGATCTAACGATCTAGAGTGATCCGGATCAATGACTACCATGATGTACACTTTGACTTCTCCACCCATCTTTGATGGCTGTAATTTTGATTTGTGGTTAGGAAGGATGTGCAGTCTAGTCAATTCATATGAACCTAAGCTATGGAAGCTTATTTCACATGGTCCTCATGAATTGCCTAAAGACAAAAATGTCTAGACTGAAAATCAAAAGTACAAACATGATCAAAATTGCTTGGTTTTAAAGTTGCTTATTGCTGCAGTTGATTCTAACTATTTCCCCTTTATCTCCCAGTGTAGATCGCGAAGGAAATACTAGATGGATTGGCAGACATCAAGGAAGAGCATAAAGACAGATGTCTTGTAGCGGGCACGAGTGATCAAGGGAGTGATCAGCAAAGTGGATCAAGCTCAAGGGTAAATTCTGACTCTGATTGTGAAGATGAATTTAGCTATGAAGAACTGTTGAATGCATATGATGAGCTTGCTGAAAAATACAAGAAGTTAAAATTAAAAAATAAAAAATGGAAAAAGAATGATGGTCAAAATAAAAGTGATTCCTCATGAAAAGAATGCTCACACCTTAAGGAATTGATTGATGGTTACATGTTTGACATTGAAATTCACAAAGATCAAATCTCTTCCTTGAGAAATGAAAATAAAGAGCTAAAAGAGAGAATGAGTCTTATAGACATTGGCCAAATTGAATTTGCTCATGATAAGAGACTTGAAAAAGAAAATGAAGAATTGAAACAGTTGAACAATGCCATGTCTGAAAGATTGTTGTTTTTAGAAAAAGGAAAATATGTGGCGTTGGAAGAGTGTGAAGATGTGAATGAAATAAGGCAAGAAGTCGAATGTCTTAGGAAAATCAATGCCGTGTTAAATGTCAGTCTTACCACTTGTGAAGAAGAACTTGCCAATTCTGAATTGTACATTTCATCTCTTGAAAAAGAAATTTCTGACTTGAATGCTTCATTGTCTAAATTTGTGAATGGCCAAGAAAACTTGGATAAATTGATGGGCATGAAAGTGAACTTTCAAAGAGAAGGACTGGGTTTTAATCCAGTGAACAAAAAGAAATTTGAAAGCAAGCTACACACTTCTTTTGTTCATACCACGTGTGCACCCAGCACCTCCACATCTCATGAACACACCATGTCAAGAACTCAATCAAATATGAAAAAGAGTGTGGATGTCCAAAATGTTCATGCTAAAACCATTCATGTGAAACCCCATGCATCCAAGAAAAGAAATTCTACTTGTCTCTATTGTGGAAAACTTGGACGCATGATGCACAATTATTTTATTATGAAAAATGATGATTTGAAAGCTTGCAGGAACAGAACTTGCTCCAAAAATTCAAGGCAATCATTTACTACAAAATCTCTCATGTATTGTAATCACTGTGGTAAAAGAGGTCATACAATTTCACACTGCTAGCTACCAATAAAGAAAAAGAGTTTTCATTCAACACATCATGCTCAAACGTACAAAATAGTCAACCAAATGAGAAGAGTGAATGTGACGTCACATGCTTCAAATGATTTTCATGCCTTTAAGCTCTTGAAGCCATGTTGTCGTTACTGTGGTAAATTTGGGCATAACATGCATGAGTGCTTTCTAAAGGAAAATGATGATTTGAGTGTTGTTAAGAAGTGGAAGCCACGTGCCAAAGATGCTGCTAACCTACAAGGACCCAAGATGGTTTGGGTACCTAAGAATGTCAAATAAGAAATCTGTTTTGCAGGTGTGCCATAGAGTGTAAAGTATGAAATATGTTTTCAATCAAGAAGGTAAGGCACATGGGCCAAGTGGCATAAGCCAGGTTGGAATAAAAATCAAAATTTGAATTTGAAGATCAGGTGATATCCCTCCTACTTTCTGTAGTGACTCTGTCATGTTTTGAGTTACTCTAGGTCATATAGTCATGTAATCTTGCATATGTCTGCACATGCATTTCATTCATAGTTGTTTGCATATTTGTGCGCATATCACTTGTCATATAGCATCTTGTTGTAGGAGAGCTTGAAGATTCTTCAGATCATGATTTCACTACATATTTTGAGTTTGCATACACTTTCACGTACTGTCTTGCATAAGTTGAACATTCTGAATTCATGTCATAATGCATAGCAATCCTCCTACCTTCATCACCCTTGACTACATAGTATATTAAATGGTGACATGTGGAAGGGTAGATTTTGCCTGTCTGAAAGCTATCACTACGCGTGAGGTGATATTCGGATCTAAGTTCTCCGCCCGGTACTATGAGTCAATTAGTTACAGGCTGCATATGGCATTGGATTGTTACTGAATATCTTACATTCATGCACACACTAAGGGGGAGCAACCACATTCATCATATGGGATTAATGTTTAGGTTCACACATGAGTCATGCATTACATCTAGAGCTGTCTAGGGGATGGTGGTTGTTAAAATGAATTTGCCATGTCATTGTTAATCATTTTGAATCGAAACTGACAAATCAACTCTGTTGTTCTTGAATGCAGATTACACTCCCAAAATTCAAATGCTGATAGGCTGGCCGTGACCAAGCTTGAATCAAATGAGGAATACCTTGCAAGGATGAAAATGATAAAAATTTTCTCAATCCACCACCGGGAGATAGGAAGTGATCTCGATAGTACCCAAGACATGGTATGAAAAGTGTGCATCTCTGTTAACGAATGATGGGTTCAATAGGTGAAAGACTTGGAAGAAAAATGATTCTCAAGGTAAAGGTAAGAAAGCAAAATATGAAATATCAACCTCCGTGAGGTTGGAAATCTTAGTGATTGAAGGCTTCCAATCTTGTCTCCTGAACCAAGGTAATTCAACCTTGTTAAATCATGCAATGGTCTTTTTGTCACTTGGTGATACCCTCAGATGACAAGTGTTGATTCTAAGAACTTGAGTTGTCATTTACTAGCATGCTGTGACAAATTGGTTGAATCTAGTTTGATGTGATGAGCATAGTTAATTGATTTAACCAAATGAAAACCTTGAGAGATGTGCATGAAGTGGTTGGTTATTGAATGACACTTGAATTGAATTGTATATCTGGTATATCAAATGGCGTTTGTGAAAGAGTGGATCATATCCACTTGGAAGCATTCCCTATGCGTTAAGTTGGGTCTTTGGACTAAAATCTCCGCCTCGTACCAGATTTTGACTGTCTTGTGATTGATTGATTTTTGAATGAATCCTTGAGCTGAGTTATGTAAATTGAAAATATGTTTATGCTTAAATGATCCATACATTTGACTTTTGGATGAATTCTCATTTCAAATCTTGTGAAAGACCTTTGAAAATCTATTTTTGAACAATTTTAAAATTTGGGTTGCATTGCTTAATTTTGATCATTTATGCACCCTTATTCATAAAGGTCTTGTCATAAACAATGTTTGCTGATTCATGGATTGAATGTGGATGATCTCAATAAGATTTCTGTCACACTAGCTTGAAAATCAAAGCTCTCATCTTATTTCTGTATCCTGTCTTTCATCCTCATACAGTTATAGGTTATATGCATCAGAATCCAATCCATAGGTGCATTTAGTTCACTCAAATGAAAAATAAAAAACACACACCTTGCACCCATGTTAATTTCTGCATTGCATTAGAACTCATGCATTAGTCGCACTTAGTTCATTCTTTTGGCATCCATTCAATTGGTATCAAATTGACATCACATTACTCACATGCATGTCATAGTGCATTTGCATAAACTCCCAATGTGTGTTTGTGTGTTATTATATGCTATTCACCCCCATCCTTGAAATTTCTATGACCTTATGTCTTCTTGATAAATAATATTACAATTGAGTCATTACCGGTGTGCTTCATGTTGTACACTATGGGGGAAGTAAAAGTGCATCTATTTAGGAGGAGTTGTATTGTTATGTATTCATGATATTTTTGGTATACATGCTGGATCAAATTCGCACACTTCATAGACAAAATGTGAAAATGAGTGTTAAGGATAAGGATATATGAATTTCTTTTCAACACTCTAGAGATGTTAAATTTGCTGCAAGTATGTTGAAGAGACAGTTGAGGAAAAAGCTTCCTACCTATCTTTGTTGAAAAATCTGAAATGAAAATGAACGGCAGAGCAATGCTCGGTCTCACTGAGTAAACTGGGCACATGTCACCTGAGACGTGATGTGGTTCATATCTGAAAAGTGTGGACTGGTACCTCTGTTCAAAATGAGGTGAAATGGTTCAGTATTCCGAGTAACCGGGGATTCTGGCATGAGCTCCATGCGTCTACTCGCGTAAAAAGGAATTATTTGAACTTGATCATTCTTAGAAAAATTCTATTTATCTGTGAAAAATTGTTGAGGTAGAGCGAAGCCTCCAATACGCTGTTCTCAAAATTAAAGTGCAATCTGTAAAATGTCTCCCTGTGTTGATCTGAAAATCTGAATATCCATATTGAAACTATCATTTTTCATATTACTCACTTACACATCTGAAAATTTGATTTAATATGTATTCAGAAAGTTGATTGATTGCATTAATCTCCTATATGATTGCACAATCTCCTATGTGCTACACATGTGTATTCTGATTGTCATGACTCTCTTGCATCTTTCCTATACCCATCCCCTCTTAAATAAGTACAGGAGAGCTGTGTTGCATGTATATATATGTATCTATTTGTTTGCTTGTGTATGCATCTTACATGCCATCACATACATAATTTACATCTCATGCATTTCAAACCACAAATCAAAAATTAAAAATCTAGAAAATACTGAAAACTAAAAATTGAGTGGTCTCTTCAGGCTATTTACTTGCTCAATAAATCTTTATGTTTGATTGGCAAATGGGGAGAAGGATTTGGCATGTCCAAGTAATCATCAATTGGTATCCTCTCTAGTCAACATTTGGTATCAGAATTTCTAATACAAATCAATGATTTGGTGCCTCCCATACATTCCATGAACCCACTTATTTATAGTTTGCTACTGCTTCATCAGAATTTCCAATGTGGGTTATTGTTCCTTACACATTTATCATGCTACAATTTGCACCTCCTTGTTTCTTCTTCATGAGGGAGAATGATTGGCATTACCCCACTTTTTGATAACGTCAAAGGGGGAGAAACATTTCATGTGATTCATGATTGATATTGCTGATTGCTGGATTCATGATTGGGGGAGAAAAAGATTCAAAACTTTCATGTGAAATTTCATGTGATACATGATTGCCTGTGACAAGAGAAAAATCATTTCGTTTGCCATCTTCACTAAGATTGTCATCATTCATCACTAAGTTTGTCATCATCAAAAAGGGGGAGATTGTTGAGCTACGGTTTTGATGGTTTTGATGATAACTAAACTTCATGTGTGATGATAGTGGTTTTGATAATCTCAATATATTATGTGACATATTGTGTGATTAATTAATGAAAAATATCTTCATGACAAACGAACTCACATGTAGCTATCTTGCTTTGCAGGTATTGTCACTAGACTAGAATGCATGCACCTTCATGCATGTTTTAGTGTGGGAATGTTAAGACTAATGTTCTTGTTCTTTTTGCCCATACTAATGTAGATTCATTGAATATTCATTGATATGAATTGGTTGCTTGTCACTGTGTAAAATCATCTCCACTTCATTGTTTGTCTTTGTTGAAAGGATCAGCATCTTCCTCTTACTCATACAAAATCATGACTCAATGATGATCGGATACATATTGCTCTGGACTGAAGTTGGAACTCATATGAGGTTTGATTGATTTGTATTGGAAATACCCCTTCAAATGCATGATCAATACTTTGATATGATGTGTAAGTTTCACTTTGCCAAAACCTCTCTGGAGTCAATGGTAAGCTCCCACTCTTGGTTACATGTGCATAGATTGGGAGTGATTCATTAGTCGTGCACTCAATTGACTTCATTGGATAGTTAAAGACTTAATGGCTTCAAAGTGTCTTATGCATATTCTTGGGGAGCTTCTTAAGATGAAAATGTTATCAAAGCATTTATGCGTCTCATGCTAGTGCTTTCATAATCATACTTCATGTCATTTGGGTCTCGGTCTCAAAACTAGCTTCATATGTTAATGCATGACCCATATATTTTGATCTTGATCTAACCTCTTGCTTTATCATGTTTTTCAAGATGAAAAATCATGGTTGATCTTCATGGGATTATGATAATATTTAATCAATTGTTTCCCATTGATTTGATGGTAGTTTTAGTTGTTTTTCAGGCCCAAACAAGAAGGGGTCGACCCATGG
Source organism: Amorphophallus konjac (assembly GCA_022559845.1). NCBI lineage: Eukaryota > Viridiplantae > Streptophyta > Magnoliopsida > Alismatales > Araceae > Amorphophallus > Amorphophallus konjac. The sequence continues at coordinate 327,923,260 of CM040122.1, read as the reverse complement.
GGTCGACCCTCTCAGGTTCTGTTCAAAACAGAACCAATTTTATGAACCCTGCCTGAAAGGGTCGACCCCTAGGGTCGACCCCTGTAAACCAGAACAAAGATATAATTCTGTTTTGGGCTCTGTTTAGCCCGAGGGTCGACCCCAAGGGTCGATCCCTGTAAAAATTTCATCCTACCAGATTCTGGTACAACGAGGGTCGACCCCAGGGGTCGACCCATTGTTCCTGGAGTTGTAAACCCTTTTCGAGGGTCAACCCCAAGGGTCGACCCATTCCGGTCCGACCTCCAGCCGTGTTTTTTGACCACCGTTTTCTTGCTCCTAAAGTCTTCCAATCCGAGTCCAACTTCCACAAATCACTCCAAAAAAATGTTGATCTGGTCCCTAGGCTGTCTTTTGACTGTCCTAAACCTATAAAACATCTTATTGGATTGAAAACCCTAAGGAGGGACTAAGCTAGATCTGAAATTTTGAATTCCTCTCTATCCTTGTGTGTGCAGGTCGCAAGCAGCAGCTTTAGGGCCTCTTCCATAATGTTTTGAGCGTGAATGTGAAGCGAAGAAGCTGCAAACAAGTTTCCAATCGATCTCCAACCAGAAGTTGCATAGAGAATCAAGCTACAACATCATTTGTGCAAGAATCCTTCATCATCCTTCAAGAACGATCTAAGGGGAGTCAAGAAAGATCCAAGAGAGATAAAGAGAGTGCTGTCCAAAGAAAAGAAGAGCCAAGCAAGCACAGATTAAACCTCCGTTCAAATGTAGATTGAAGCCACATTCAAGATCAACAACATTGATTCAAAGGGGAGCCAAATCAGGAGTTTTTTCTCAACTGTGCCTTATTGTGTTTTAAGTTTCAGATTTGTGTTTCTTATAAACTGCATACTTGTGTGTGTGTAGATCGTTGTTGGATCTGTGGTCATTTGTGTGTGTCGTATTTGATTCATGTGTGTGTGCGTAGGTCTTCCTAGATCTACGTGTATGTAAGGTTTACTGCACTAGTCGCAACATGTGTGCGTTTTGTTGATCTACATGTTGGATTGTGTTGGAGACTTTATCTCTGTGCGTGTGTATGTGTGTGTGTGCATTGGGGCACGTCCCTGTGTCTGTGTGCAGGCGTCGTCCTGCGTGTGTGGTTGGAGCGTCGTCTCCGTTTGTGGATTTATCCTCGAGTGAAGCCTCACCTAGTTTGGTGAGGGGTGGACGTGGGGAGCCCGTCGTGGTCCCGAACCACCTTAAAATCCCTGTGTATTGTGGTTTGCTTTGAACGTTGGCTTAGTTTGATTGTCGAATCCTTTTATATGATCGTGTGTGAACGGTGAGATTGAGAGAATCTGTTTCTTGGCTTAATTAACTTCCTTAATCTTGTTGAAAGGAATTTACTCCACCACGCAACATTCGTCTTATCGTCTAGTGTGAGGATTAGTGTAAGCTATTATCTAACTTGCTGTTCAACAGATTTGATATTTTAATTGTTGTTTCTTTACACTTGTTAAAACTTGAAGAGTTTCCTTAAAATTTATAATCACCCAATTCACCCCCCTCTTGGGTGTCATTGATCGTGGGACCCAACAGAGGTAAAGGGCTACACAAGTGGGCCCGGGAGGGCCGATCTTGGGTTGACGGGCAGCACTTGGATCCGCTCGTCAGTGCCGTCCGGAAGACGCTTGCTGCGGGTTGCGGGGCCCACATACGGCTCAGCCCTCCGAATCTGGTGGGGTGGGTCCCGTTGTGAATGGGGCACCTGGAGGAGCGATCCCTGGAAGGCGGTCGACCTGGAACACCGGGTGGTGGTTGATCGGCTCCGATCTCCAAGTATTGGAGTTGCTGCCCACGGATCTGAAGCTTCTGTTTTACAAGGCGCGACCCGGCGAGATCAGCTATTACGATCACTCCCGACGTTGGATCGACGCGAAAGTGGTACCGTTGGAAAGCTGACTTGAAGTATTTTGACCTATGGCCAGAGAAATAATTTTGAATATCCCGGATCTGGCCTTAGTCGAATTTACCTTCTGCTAGCTCACAGAACCAGATCTGGCAGGATAGAATTGAGTTTTCCTGAGAGTTGGCGTTGACCGTGCTTCAAACGTCGGATCCAAGAGTTGAGTTCTTCAAAAACGTTGTAGAGGGGAAAACAAGGAAGACAAGAATAATTTTTATTTGACTTTTGGTGGAGGTTTCGATTTTTCGGGGATTTTATACTGGATAGGGGTCGGATCTGAACTACACAAGATAGAACAGATTTGGGAAAAGACAGAGATTTTTAAAAATAGTAAAAGGACTCCAGAAATTCCAAAAAAATTCGTGGATGATGGGTGTGGTGGACAGAACTTCTAATAATATTGGTGACTCAAACAAATAAAGGAAAAGGGGTCGAACTGAGGAAACACAGGGTTTCAATGACACAAAACTGAGTACATACAGAACTTGATGACTGAGGGGCACGAAAATGGAAAAATAGCAAACGAAGGGTAAATGACTGGATTTTTTTGTGGAGGTTGGGGTGGACGTGGATGACTCACCCTCCAATTTTGGACTCGATCTGAGCTCCTTATGGAGAGATAAAATTCAAGGTTTGATGCCCTATCCTGAGGTGGATAGAATCTGGCGATGGTGGCCGCGACGCGATGGCGATGCGATGGCGGCGGCGGCAGAGAATGGCTACTGTTGTCCCTAAGGTCCTCGTATGGACAAGAAGGGGGGTTGAATTATCCCCGCCAAGCGCGATGGTAGTTTTTAAAATTAATGTAGCGGAATAAAATTAACTACCAACCCAAGAATTGAAACCACAAGATTATCAATGGAGTTCTCTCAACCTCTCCGTTCTCACACGATTAGAGCATGCAGAACAAACACACAAATCACAATCACACAAATGCGAGAGATTTTTAGGTGGTTCAGGACCACGACGGGCTCCCTACGTCCACCCCTCACCAAAACGGTGAGGATCCACTCGCTTCAAATGAAGCGCACGGAGCTTCCGCTCCAAGAGACACGGAGACGACGTCTCCTACACGATCCATGAAGAATCTAACCACAAACACAAGCTGCAACACCGCAGCACCACTAATGACTACCGTTTACCGACGGTTCAACACACACACAAGGTCGGAGTTCAAGAAAAATAAAGGATGTTTTCAATACATGCTTGTGAACCAAAGGAAAATGACACAAATGAATGAAAACAAGATGAAGAAGTGAATCCTCAAGAGTAGAAAGGGTTTGTAGAATGTCTTCTCTAAGCCTCAAGTCGGAGAGTGGTCGGATGATGGCGATTCAAGCAACCTCTTGTTCCTCTCGTCGATCCGCTCCTTTTTCTCTTCTTCAACGATCTCCAAAGATGATTTGTTGGAGATGAAATCAAGCTTGCAAGAGCCTCTCCTTCCTTTCCCCCTTTCTTCACCAGACAAGAGAAAATAAGCACATTAGGGGTCACAATCACCAAATTCGGATCTCACATTAGCATATATAGAGGACTAACCCAAAGACTCAAATACCCCTCCCAAAGTGTGTTAGAAACATCCATTTAAGTTTAGGAACCATTGGGGGGTATTTTGGTAATGTTTGAAAGGGTTTTCATTGGGTTTAGAACACTCCCGGAAATCCCGTTCTGAAAGGGTCGACCCTTGGGGTCGACCCTCGGGCAGATAGAGGTCGGCCGGGGCCAAAAAAATGTGCAACCCACAGGGGTCGACCCTTGGCAGTGGGTCGACCCAAGGGGTCGACCCATGCAGTGTTCTGGGTTGTCTGCTATGTAGACAAGACCCAGCTCAGTGGGGGTCGACCCTAGGGGTCGACCCCTTCCCTGAAGGGTCTGAAAATGAGGTTTTAAGGCCCGTTTATGCATTAGAAGAAATTCCCAAAAATCAAGATTAATTAACTATGCATTAATCAAAGTATTAGGACCATGTAAACCACATTTCAACAAGTTTTAAGTGAATCAAATGAGCACATGTGAAAATCTCAAAAACCTCATTTTAAGGATGCATGAAACACATTCAAAGTAATAACATCTCATGGGAGATGTTCATGAAAACAACCCAAATTTTTAGTCAAAGCTTAAATCACTTGAGCATGCAAGATATCAACAAATGTAGGAATCAAACACCTCATTTTCACCATGTGAGCAAATATTGCATAGATGATCATTCATGAAGCTCAAGTCATGGTACCTTCATAAAAACTAGATACATGCAAATCATTCACACATGAAACCATATGAAGTCAAGTTAAAACCCAAGTTTCTCAAAACTAAGCACACTCACTTTAGGAATATGATGCTTCAAGAGAGTGATATGCTTTTACATATGAATGAGCAATTTCATTTAGCGTTAGATGCCTTTCCAAAAACATGATTGTTCCATTAAACTCATACACTCATACAATTAAATAGGAGACATTATTTCATCATAATGCCACCAAATGCCATTAAGAACACATGCTCTTACAAACACACAATGTTTTGAATTCATTAAACCACACACAAAGTTTTGCTCCCACAAACTCACAATATTTGTTATCATCAAAACTAGGGTCAAAAATAATGTGAGAACACATACCCAACAATCTCCCCCTTTCTGATGATGATAAAACATTGTGATAATCTAAACATTTTTCTCCCCCTTTGGTATGATCAAAAATGGGGAACACAAGAGCTAGAGCATTTTGCATGAAAACCAACCATATCAATGAAATGGTATACTCATGCACACAAGCAAGCAAGCATGAGAGACAAGCACGCATGTACATATGTATATCTCCCCCTCAATGGGATAGAAGGATACAAAAAGAGCATTTGATTCAAGTCATAGTGTAGAGCATGAGGCATAATCGAAAGAGGTAGTGCATGCATATGTTAGAAGCACTGCAAAAGCCATGATAAGAATAAATTCAAGCTATACAAACATCACAATAATACCCGAGTGAAATATGTGAAAATGAGCAATGAACTTCAGAAATATATGGATATTGGCAGAATTTCTAGAGAACACTAGAGGGTTATTTCCTTTCTACAATTCCATTTAGATCCTCGACTTTTGGTAGCTTCGCACAACCCCCTTATTCATATTTTTATTGGATTTCACCATTCGGCGTGAGTCACCTCATGTGTCTCAATGGGGTTTCCCGGCTACTAGGATTCATCACAATTTTGAATCTTGTAGATTTTAGCTTCACTTTTCGACGCGAGTTTCCTCATTTGTTTTAGTGGAGATTCCCAGCTACTCAGTTCCACTTTTCACTTATTGAATGGGGTTGACAGCTTTTTCCTCACGATTCTCTTCATTTCCATGTAAAAATTTTGTTTCCCTTAAAGTGTTGAAAAGAAGTTTTGAAATCCTTATTAATTAAAGTCATATGCATCATCTTGTGCAAGGTGTATGGGTAATTGCTATGTATGTAGAACATGAATTTGTCATACTATAGCTATGACTCCCCCTAAATGTATGCACAATTGGAAATAGTTCCTCCTCCTTTGTATATGTCATGATTCACAAATGATCAAAATCAAAGCATCTTATTCAACAAGGAGGTGAGGTCAAAGAAGATTTTTAAGAAATGGTTTTCTAGAAATATATATACATGCAAACAAGCAAGGATAGTGCAGTATGTACAATCATGGCATGCAAGTACAATCACTCATTCAAACTGCAAATTCCAAGTTCTCTTCTTATTTGAGTGAATTTTTCAGGAGTTAAGGGTTTTGTGAAAATGTCTGCAAGTTGATTTTCTGTATTTACATGCACAAGCTGAAAATGACCCTTACTCACATGATCTCGCAAGAAGTGATGTCTAATCTCTGTGTTTTGTGCGAGAGTGCAAAATAGGGTTTTTGGAAAGATTAATTGCAGAAGTATTATCACAAAGAATGGGCACATTCAAAGAGATACCAAAATCAACAAGTTGTTGTTGGATCCAAAGCACTTGGGCTGCACAACTGCCTGCCGCCATGTACTCGGCTTTGACAGTTGATAATGCCACAATATTTTGTTTCCTAGAGGCCCATGAGACCATGCAACCTCCAAGAAATTGACAATACCCGCTCGTGCTCTTAGGATCCACTAAACACCCAGCATAATCGGAATCCGTGTAAGCTACCAAATCAAACGTGCAGCTACGTGGAAACCAAAGACCAAGATCCGTGGTGCCTAGCAAATATCTGAAAATCCTTTTGATTGCTAACATGTGTGAGTTTCTAGGATCATATTGAAATCTTGCACACATGCAAACACTAAACATGATATCTGGCCTACTAGCAGTCAAGTACAATAAGGAACCAATCACTCCTCTAAAGAGTTTCTGATCGACAGACTTATCTTCTTCATCTTTATTCAATTTCACTATTGTTGACATAGGCATTTTGTGTGGCTTTGCATTGTCGAATTTGAACTTTTTGATGAGATCCTTTATGTATTTTCTTTGATTGATGAAGATGCCATCTTTTACCTGCTTCACCTGCAAACCCAAAAAATATGTCAATTCCCCCATCAAACTCATCTCAAATTCTCCCTGCATCAATTTTACAAAGTCATCAATCAATGAATCAGAAGTGGCTCCAAAAATAATGTCATCAACGTATACCTGAACAATAAGCATGTGTTGATTGTTACTTTTAATAAATAGAGTTTGAGCAATATTACCTCTCTTGAAGCCATTTTCTGAAAGAAAAGTACTTAGCCTTTCATACCATGCACGTGGAGCTTGTTTCAGACCATAAAGTGCTTTGTCAAGTTTGAATACATGGTGCGGATGCTTCTCATCTTCAAAACCCAGTGGCTACTCAACATAGACGTCCCCCTTCACTACACCATTCAAAAACGCACTTTTAACGTCCATTTGAAAAGGTTTTATGTTCCTTGAGCATACAAAGATAAGTAGTATTCTAATAGCCTCAAGCCTAGCCACGGGTGCAAATGATTCATTAAAATCAATTCCTAATTCTTGACTATAGCCTTGGGCTACAAGCTGGGCTTTATTCCTAATTACCACCTCTTGATCACTAAGTTTGTTTTGAAAAACCCACTTAGTTCCTATCACCGGGTGGTTCTTAGGTCTAGGCACAAGAAATCACACCTCATTCCTTTGGAATTGGTGTAACTCCTCCTGCATAGCCAAGATCCAGAAATTATCATTTAATGCTTCATTTATAGATTTGGGCTCAATATCGGAAAGAAATGCAAGATTATCAATTTCTTCAACTTCCCTGATTGAAGCCATGGTTCTTATGCCTTGTTCCACGTCTCCTATGACATTGTCTTGTGGATTGTCCTTGTGGAACGTCCATTGCTTAAGAAGCTCTTCATTTTGGGCTGGAGCTTCATCATTTTTGTTGCTCGACTCTACTTGATCCACATCTTGATTTTCCTTATCTTTCTTTTCTTCTCCATCTTCATGCCCTACATCAAGAAAATGATTATCTTTGTTAGACATTCTTAATGTGTATTCATCATTGATAACATGAGGGCTTTCCTCCACCACAAGAGTACATAGGTTATATACTCGATATGCTCTAGATGATAAGGAATAACCAAGAAATATACCTCTATCACTCTTTGTGGCAAATTTCTCAAAATATTCTTTAGAGTTATTCAAGATAAAACATGGAAAACCAAAAGGTTTAAGATATGCAATGTTAGGTTTCTTACCTTTATACAACTCATATGGAGTTTTCTTGAGTATGGGTCTTACCATGGAACGATTGATGATGTAACAAGTCGTGATCACTGCCTCAGCCCAAAAATACCTTGGTAACCCATTTTCAAAAAGCATTATCCTCGCCATCTCCACGAGCGTCCTATTCTTTCTTTCCATGACTCCGTTTTGTTGTGGGGTTCGAGGTGCCGAAAAGTTCCGTGTAAACCCCTGTTTCCTGCAAAAATAATCAAAGTCATGGTTATCAAATTCTCTTCCATGATCACTTCTAATTGCTTTAATTTGATACCCCTTATCAATTTGTAAGTTTCTGCAAAAGTCTTCGAACTATTATAAAGCATCATTCTTATGGGTTAAAAATAATACCCAAGTGAATCTTGAGTACTAATCTACAATAACAAACCCATAAAGTTTCCCTCCAAGACTGTGTGTCCTAGTGGGACCAAATAAATCTAGGTGAAGAAGTTCAAGGGGTATAGTGGTGGTGACAATGTTTTTAGATTTGAAAGACACTCTTGTCTGTTTTCCCATAGCACATGCATCACAGATTTTATTTGCATCAAAATTCAGTTTTGGTAAGCCTCTTACCAAATCTTTTCTAAACAATTTAGAGAGAACATTAAAACTGGCATGACCAAGTCGTCGATGCCACAACCATGCATCATCTGATTTATTTGCAACTAAACAAAGATTTTTATTTTGAGAATTTTCAAGATCAACAGAGTAGATGTTTCCATCTCTAACACCAATGAACTTTATTTCATGAGACACCTTATCTACAATGGAGCAGTGTGTGTTTTCATAGATGACTTTGTGACCCTTGCCACAAAGTTGACTGATGCTAAGCAAATTGTGATTCAAACCATTCACAAGCAAGACACCCTCAATGGATTGATTTGAATCCTTATCTATTCGTCCAATTCCCACAATTTTACCTTTATCGTTTCCGCCAAAAGTAACCAGTCCACCATCCTTTTTCTTCAGGTCTGAAAAGAGTTCCTTATTTCCCGTCATATGTCTTGAGCATCCACTGTCTAGGTACCATTTGTTCCATTTTGCTCTTAAACAGACCTGCACAATCAAAACAACTCTCAAGTTGATTTAGGTACCCAAGCAAGCTTGGGTCCCAAAGTGTTAGTCCTACTATGAGAGAAATGCATTCTATTTCTTCTTTCAAAATATTCATCATCGGCCCTCATCAAATCACAGACATACATTGAGTGGCTGAACATTCCATAATAGAAGCATGTGACATTTGGCTTTCTAAACTGACTCCTATGCATGTAAGATTTATTAACAAAAGAGTTCATGCATGAGTCAACATGATTAAAGCCATATGAATCAAATGATTTTTGAACTTTGTTATTCACAAATGAATTTTTCTTTGTGGGTGAGCGTGCCACAACAATTCTCTCATTCCTAGCATTTTCATTGCTAGCCTTACCATGTTCAACAATTTTCTCTTTTCCTTTCAATTATTTTTGAGCAACATCTTTCAAACTTTTCAATTCAACATGCATGGTTTCGAAGTTGGTTTCCAATTCCCTTTTTGATTTCTCACATTCACTCAATCTCAATTTAAAATCATCCAACTCCTTAGCCAATTGATCATTCTCATTTTTTGATTTTTCAACATTTTCATATGCATGATGTTTTTCTACCTCCAAACACTCTAGTTCATCCATATACAATGTTAGCTTAGATTGAAACTCTTCTTTTTCTTCCTTGAATTTTTCAATTTGCATTTCATAAAAGCTACACCTATCACATGGATTAGTAGAGTTGAACAAGTCACAAAATCTACTTCATTTTCTTAACATCATGTTTTGATTTCTTGTACTTCTGAAACAAATCCACATAAGCTAAATGCCATTGTTCAGGGGTAAAGTTTTTAGAATCAGAGTTTACCTCAGAGTTGTCCTCATCCGCCATAAAGCGAAGATTTTAGAATTGCTCGCCCAATCCTTTCTTGTCACCTTCGAATCTTGAGCTATTCGAGTCCTCATCACTCCATGTTTCCTTCATTGCTTTGCCTTTCTTTTGCTTGTCCTTGTTCAGCTTCTTTTGGAGCTCGGGGCATTGACCTCTCATATGCCCAGCCTTCTTACACTCATAACAAATGATTTCTTCCTTCTTGCTCGATTCTCCTTGTTGAAGTTTCTCCTCATGAATTTTCTGGGAAGATTTCCATCTCTTCTAGCTCTTCTGAAATATTTTCGGACATTCATTGTTACAAGAGCAATCAATTCTTCCTCATCGCTGTCCATAGATGAGCCTCCATCACTGTCTTGCGATGATTCTAGGTATGCCTTCAATGCAATGGATTTCTTCTTTTTGCTCTCCTCCTCAGCTGGCTTCATGATGTTGATTTCATATGTCATCAGTGATCTGATGAGTTGATCCACCGTGAGTGTGGTGAGATCCTTCGAATCTTCGATGACGGTCGCCTTGGTGTGCCATGGAGGTGTGAGGGACCACAACACCTTTCTCACCAAATCTTGATTAGAGTACTCCTTTCCCAAGGCCTTCAAATTATTTGTTATCTCACTCAGCCTTGCATACATTTCCGAGATGTTTTCCTCGGGCTTCATAGCAAACAGCTCATATTCTCGCACCAATATATTTGCTTTTGTTTCTCGAACTTCTGAAGTGCCTTCATAGATGACCGTGAGCTTGTTCCACATTTCCTGTGCAGATGAACACATAGAGATTCGTGAGTACTCATTATGATGTATTACGCACTGAATAATATTCATAGCTCTATAATTAGCACATGATTTCTTAATATGCTCTTCCTCCCATCCATCCTCATTGGGAGGTAACACATAGGGACCTTTGTTAATGACCTTCCAACTATCATAGTCTTGTGCTCGCATGAACACAATCATCTGATTTTTCCAATAGGGATAATTAGTCCCATCAAAGAAGGGAGGTCTATGAACCGAATGTCCCTCGGGGAGCATTCCCTTGTTGGCCATACTATGGGATCTTTTCTCTACAACTGCGAGGTTGTCCTAAAATCAGAGACCTCGCTCTGATACCAGATTGTTGTCCCTAAGGTCCTCGTATGGACAAGAAGGGGGGTTGAATTGTCCCCGTCAAGCGCGATGGTATTTTTTAAAATTAATGTAGCGGAATAAAATTAACTACCAACTCAAGAATTGAAACCACAAGATTATCAATGGAGTTATCTCAACCTCTCCATTCTCACACGATTAGAACATGAAGAACAAACACATAAATCACAATCACACAGATGCGAGAGAGATTTTTAGGTGGTTCAGGACCACAACGGGCTCCCTACGTCCACCCCTCACCAAAACGGTGAGGTTCCACTCGCTTCAAATGAAGCGCACGGAGCTTCCGCTCCAAGAGACACGGAGATGACGTCTCCTACACGATCCACGAAGGATATAACCATAAACACAAGCTGCAACACCACAGCACCACAAATGACTACCGTTCACCAACGGTTCAACACACACACAAGGTCGGAGTTCAAGAAAAATAAAGGATGTGTTCAATACATGCTTGTGAACCAAAGGAAAATGACTCAAATGAATGAAAACAAGATGAAGAAGTGAATCTTCAAGAGTAGAAAGGGTTTGTAGAATGTCTTCTCTAAGTCTCAAGTCGGAGAGTGGTCGGACGACGGCAATTCAAGCATCCTCTTGATCCACTCGTCGATCCGCTCCTTTTTCTCTTCTTCCACGATCTCCAAAGATGATTCGTTGGAGATATAATCAAGCTTGCAAGAGCCTCTCCTTCCTTTCCCCCTTTCTTTACCTACAAGACAAGAGAAAATAAGCACATTAGGGTTCACAATCACCAAATTCGGATCTCACATTGGCATATATAGATGACTAACCCAAAGACCCAAATACCCCTCCCAAAGTGTGTTAGAAACATCCATTTAACTTTAGGAACCAATGGGGGGGGGGGTATTTTGGTAATGTTTGAAAGGGTTTTCATTGGGTTTAGAATGCTCCCGGAAATCCCGTTCTGAAAGGGTCGACCCTCGGGCAGACAGAGGTCGGTCGGGGCCAAAAAAAATTCCAACCCATAGGGGTCGACCCTTGGCAGTGGGTCGACCCCAGGGGTCGACCCATGTAGTGTTCTGGGTTGTCTGCTATGTAGACAACACCCTGCTCAGTGGGGGTCGACCCCAGGGGTCGACCCTTTCCCTGGAGGGTCTGAAAATGAGGTTTTAAGCCCCGTTTATGCATTAGAAGAAATTCCCAAAAATCAAGATTAATTAACTATGCATTAATCAAAGTATTAGGACCATGTAAACCACATTTCAACAAGTTTTAAGTGAATCAAATGAGCACATGTGAAAATCTCAAAAACCTCATTTTAAGGATGCATGAAACACATTCAAAGCAATAACATCTCATGGGAGATGCTCATGAAAACAACCCAGATTTTTAGTCAAAGCTTAAATCACTTGAGCATGCAAGATATCAACAAATGTAGGCATCAAACACTTCATTTTCACCATGTGAGCAAATATTGCATAGATGATCATTCATGAAGCTCAAGTCATGATATCTTCATAAAAACTAGATGCATGCAAATCATTCACACATGAAACCATATGAAGTCAAGTTAAAACCCAAGTTTCTCAAAACTAAGCACACTCACTTTAGGAATATGATGCTTCAAGGGAGTGATATGCTTTTACATATGAAGGAGCAATTTCATTGAGCGTTAGATGCCTTTCCAAAAACATGATTGTTCCATTAAACTCATACACTCATACAATCAAATAGGAGACATTATTCCATCATAATGCCACCAATTGCCATTAAGAACACATGCTCTTCCAAACACACAATGTTTTGAATTCATTAAACCACACACAAAGTTTTGCTCCCACAAACTCACAATATTTGTTATCATCAAAACTAGGGTCAAACATAATGTGAGAGCACATACCCAACAAATACAGAGGATCAGATGGGGAGGTAGAATGGGTCTCACACCTTGGAAGATTGGAGGAGGAAGAAGAACAGTAGGGGGAAGAGGAGAGAGGGGCGCACCCTTCTTTCCTTGTCAATTTCTAATCAATTTTTCATCATTAATTCTCATAAAATGTGAATTACAACCTATTTGTATGAAATGTAAAAAGACTCTAAATATCCCTAGATCTAGAATTGGGAGGGGTAAAAGAGGGAGTTCAAAAGTTATTCATTCATGTGGTTTGGAACCACATTAAAAAACAATAAATGGGGAGGGCGCCCCTTGGACGTCTTGGTAAGCATCTTGGACTTTGTGTTCCACTTGTCTCCTTTTAGTGCTCCAACCATCTAGAAGCCACCTAGGATAGTTGACCAGCCCCACATGGACCCCTATGGCTTAGGTGGACCAATGGGGAAGGAGTGAGGGCCCCCTTGCCAGACCTACTGATATTTTGCAAATAAACCCGAAGATCCTTAGGGAGTGACACATTGGCTTGTAAAGCCTTACAATTGTAAACATACATTCCCAAGGATATAAAAGCAAACTAAAAGGACACAAATGCAAATTAAAAATATCACTGCTCGGCGTCGATTCCCTTCAAGCAGGGAGAGGGGGCCGAGCCATGCGTGTGTCTATGTGTGAGAGTGAGAGTGACAGAGGGTGGGAGTAGGGAGGGGGAGGGGGGCCAATAGGAGAGGGAGAGAGAGGAATACCTACGGTGGGGGGTGTCCTCCGAAAATAATTTGACCACCGCTGCTGCCGGAGCTCACCACTACCGCTCTGCCCTCATTGCCGATGTCGCCTCCGCTCGCCCCTCACCGGCATCCCTGGCTAGCTCGGCCGCACCCGCCTGCCCTTGCCACTCTGTCGCCCGCCCGTGAGAGATTGAGAGGGGGATGAGATCGTGAGAGAGAGGAAAGGGAGATCGAGAGGAGGAGGGGTTAGGGCACGTGCATTTTTTGTCATTCTTTTCTCTTTTTATTTGCCATCATTTTTTCATTTGTCACCATTTTTCTCTTTCTTTCTCTTTTTATTTCTATTTTCACCATTTTTTCATTCATTCATTCGTCATTTTTTCTCATTCATTCATTTCTTCTAATAGGATAAAATCTCACTCAATATAAAATATCATTACATCTAAAAAAAGAAATTTATTATTTATTATTTAGAGATCCGAAGATCTATGATTTAGAAAATTGCTACTATATTTATGAAACTAAACACGGGACCCATGCACGAAAACCCTCCGAAACTCGTGAATGTTAGAGTGGGAGAGAGCAGCTGCACCGACGATGGGGAGCTAGGGCTCCTCGCGGGGGCATGTTGAAAGCACTCAGGATAATAATAAAATATCATTATGTCTTTTATCGGTTTTATCGTGCGAGGGTGTGCCAGTCATGTACGTGTGTGACAGTGTGTTCAGGTTCCAAGATTGGGATGGTTTGGAACCCAAGGTGCGCTCCGTCTGACTAACCAGACGATGGTGGGCATCGGGTCGAGACTGGAGACCCGCCGTGCCATAAAGGTCACGGTGTTAATTACATCCCCTCGGAGAGGGGAAAACATTTGATTAATCGCCAAGAAATGGGGCCGCATGACCTATAAGTCGATTCCTATAAAAAAGAAGTGTGAGCATGTTGAAAAGTCTTGAAAGCCCCACATCGGAGCGCGAAAAGGTATTCAGAGCCGTATCAGTCACATGTTGACCATTTCATGTTCCTTGCCCCGGCATACATGTGCTGTGATTTTACCGACACGTCTATAATGATTTTTCGGGAGCTAGGGCTCCTCGCAGGGGCATGTTGGAAGCACTCAGAATAATAATAAAATATCATTGTATCTTTTATCAATTTTATCATGTGAGGGCGTGCCAGTCACGTGTGTGACAATGTGTTCAGGTTCCAAGACTGGGATGATCTGGAACCCAAGGTGTGCTCCGTCTGACTAACCAGACGATGGTGGACATCGGGTCGAGACTGGAGGCACGCCGTGCCATAAAGGTCACGACATTAATTACATCCCCTCGGAGAGGGGAAAACATTTGATTAATCACCAAGAAATGGGGTTGCATGGCCTATAAGTCGATTCCTATAAAAAGAAGAGAGAGCGTGTTGAAAAGCCTTGAAAGTCCCACATCAGTGTGCGAAAAGGTATTCAGAGCCGTATCGGACACATGTTGACCATTTCATGTTCGGAGCGATGTCCGGGTGAAAAATCATTATACACGTGTCAGTAAAATCATAACACATGTATGTTGGGCACGGAATTGTTGGAAAAAATGATGTTTTGATGATGTCTCACTATAAGTCATTAGTCAATTAATTCATGAACTCATGAAACATCCTCTACTTGGCCAGGCATGAAGAAGCTTAAACAAGCCTGAACGCTGCGTTAACCCCTCCGAGGGCTAAGTTGATGTTATTGTGGCTCATGCGTATTTGATTCTTATGGCTCATATGCATTTCATATGTTTTTCTCATTCTTAAGTTCATATATCCTTGATGATGTTCATGTTCCTCATACATTGTGAAGACATGATTGTTTTTTATTAAAGGAATCGCCAAACGCATGAAAATCAAGTCAGTTGCATGAAAATCAAGAAGCCGAGTCGACTCCAAATGCTTCTGAAGTCGACTCCGCCAAGCAGATAGCACAGTCCGTTATCACTGACATATGCTAGGTCATGGGTGTATAATGTCCAGCTAAGGGTGACAAATAGGTCATCAAGGGTGAAAAATAGCTTTGGCGATGAATTTTTAGTGAATATTACAGGTTGTGAGCTAGTGGCGTTGACGCACCCAACTCACAGCGTCGACGCACCCAACTCACAGCGTCGACGCAACCAGAACGCCAGAGCAAGCAAGGCAGAAAAAGGGAAAAACACAAAGGCGACGGCTTCTATCCATTAGTGGTGACAAATAGGTGCTCAACGGTGACAAATAGGCTATAAGGGTGAAAAATAGCCTAGTAAGGGTGAATAATAGGCAGTAAGGGTGAACGCGTGGAAAGCAAAGAAGATGAGTCGACGCAATAATGCTTTAGCATCGACGTAGGTTATGTTGAAATAGCAAAGAAGAAAAACACATCAGAGGCGACGGCTGTTGGAGAATAAGGGTGACAAATAAGTGGTTAAGGCAGACAAATGAGAAGCTGGGGTAACAAATAGCTACGTTTGAGTGAAAAATAGACTGGCAGAGGAGAGAAAGAGCTGACAAGAAGAAAGACTACGTTACGTTGACGCATTACTCAATAGCGTTGACATAGTCAGTGGCAAAGTTCAAAGAAGCTGATGAATGGAAAATGAGGTTGAAGCCAACAAGTCCAACATGGTTACCTCAACGCAAGACCTTTTATGCATCAACGTAGGCTTGCTGAGATAACAAGGCAAAGAAGCAACGAGCAAAAGTAACAGTGACGGGTTCCTATGAATAAGGGTGAAAAATAGGTCGTGAGCGTTGACAAATAGAAGTTAAGGCTGAATAATGATTTGCTAAAGGTGAAAAATGGGCTGCAACATTGAAATTGTGGAAAGTGAAGAAGCGGCGTCCATACAACAAGGCCTTGGCGTCGACGTAAGCACTTTGAAGCTCGCAAAGGTGAAAAGTAGAGCAAAGGTGACGGCTATTGAAGAATAAGGGTGACAAATAGCTCGTTAACAGTGACAAATAGCTGATATCAGTGACAAATAGCTTCCCAACGGTGAAAAATAGCTCTCAACAGTGAAATATGAAGAACGATCAACCCTGTTCGAAGGAATAAATCTTGTATGGGTCTCCCAAATCCTATTATCTTGAATCTGAGTTCTCTTAAGCTATGGACGACATTGTTTAAACTCTTTCAAGATCAAGAGATGGGATTAATCTTCAGTTCCTATGGTCCTTATAATGATGAGAGCAAGAAGAAGAAGCGGCAGCAGCAATTTCAAGTCTTCAACCATAGCAGCAACAGCAAACCTAACTAGTTCAGTGGGGTGTGGACGTAGGTCTCTAGGTAGAGAGTGAACCACCTAAAAAATATTGTCTCATAGTGTGGTTGCTTCTTCTTCTTCTTTGTGTGTTCAGAAATGTTAGATGAATGCTTAGGCACGTTTGAATCAATATCCATTTTCTACATCTTATCCTTCGCTTCCATTTTATTTAGTCCGGCCTGTTGGTTAGTATATTTCAAAAAGTGGGTGATAATCTATTCACCCCCCTCTAGATTATCCATTCCGCCGTATCAACAAACACTATGACTCATCCTTGAGGTTCTCATGCTTTTGATCCTTTAGTCTCATATAATTTTGAACCCTAAGTTTTACACGTTTCTGATCCTTGAGTTTCATGTGTTCTTGATTCTTATGGTTCATACGTGTTTCATACGCTCTTGAGTTTACATGTCCTTAATGATGTTCATGTTCTTCATATATACATATATCTCCATCAATTTTGTGAAGACGGGATTGATTTTGGACAAAGGAATGGATAAAAGTGTGAAAAACAAGCCAGATGCATGAAAATCATGAAGTAGAGTTGACTCCAAATGTAACTCGAGTCGACTCCTCCTAGCAGAAAATCCCACAAGCTATTGCTAACAAATGATCAGCTAAGGTTGACAAATAAGTACCTAAGGGTGACAAATAGGTACCTAAGGGTGAAAAATAACTTTGCATGTGAGAAAAGAAGCTGGCAAGAAGAAAATCCATAGTGGCGTGGATGCACCCAGCTCACAGTGTCGACGTAGCCAGAACGCCAGAGTCTCTTGCAAGGCAGAAATGCTAAGGTCAGTGGCGACGGCTTGTGCTCATTAGTGGTGACAAATAGGTGGTCAGAAGTGAAAAATAGAAGAGAAGGCTGACAAATAACTCAGTATGGGTGAAAAATATATGGGTATGCTAAAAATAAAGAAATTGCTGGAGTGAAATTGACTCCAAAAGGCTTCGGAGTCGACTCGAGTTCAGTTGAAGTTGAAGAAAGAAGAACAAGACAAAGGGCGACGGCTGTTGTGAGATAAGGGTGAAAAATAGATGCCTAACATTGACAAATAGGTAATATGGGTGAAAAATAGCTCTGTAAGGGTGAATAATGGATCCACAGGCTAAAGGCTTTGAAGAGCATTGAAGCAGCATTGACGCAATGCTCAGTAACGCCAACGCAGCCTCACACAAGAATGAAAGAAGAAGCAGTGGCGACGGCTTCAGAAGACTAAGGGTGAAAAATATACGGCTAAGGCTGACAAATAGCCTAGTAAGGGTGTAAAATGCCTTTTAAGGCTGACAAATAGCCTGCAAGGCTGCTTACATGTATCTCTTGTCTGCCACACGCTCCAAGGTCGAAGGTACCTGACTGGCACGTATCTCGTGTCTGCCATACGCCCAGGTTCGAAGCACATGATTGACACGTGATCCGAGGTTATCCTGACAGAAGAATATTCTCTCTCCAAGACACGTGGACAAATGGGAGAATGAAGAATGAAATTCTTTTATCCAAGACTTTTCTGGAGCCCCTGTTCTATATAATGGGAGCCTTCCTCTTTCGAAGAAGAGTGCTGCACAAGAAAGAAGGAGAGGAGAGCTCCTGCTAGGGATGCCAAGCAGAGGAGAGTCTGTAAGAAGAAAAAGAAGAAGAGCTAAGAGAAAGAGAGCCTGCGAGAGGAAGAAGAAGAAAAAGGGAAAGAGAGATAGAAAGTCCAGATTGAGAGTTACAGTCGGAACTACATTGAAGACTTGATCGTGTGTTGGCGTCTGGATCAGATCCAAGCCACTTTGCTCCTTGGGAGCTATATTATTTTCTGGTTTCATTTTTGCTCTGGTTGCTTTATTTCTTTTCATTTTCTCTTTGTTACTTCGATCAAGCTTTTAGTCAGCGGATAGCAAGCTATGAGGCTCAGCTGAAGCTAAAATGCACACAGGCTGCTAGTGGTGACAAATAGCTTGTAATGGGTGACAAATAGGCAGCAAGGCCAACAAATAGCTCTGTATGGGTGATATATGGGCTGCAAAGCTGAAATGCACTGAAAGCTTAGAAGCTATGTCAACTCCATGACGTCTGGAGTCGACGTTGAAGCTATGAAGGCAGCATACAAAGTCTAAAAGTAACAAAAGGGTTCCAAGGGAGACAAATGCCATCATAAGGGTGAAAAATAGAAAGTATGACTGAAAAATAAATGGAAAGACTGAAGAGCCTGAAGAAAATAGAAGAAGAGCCTACTCCATTTACAAATGGGAATGACTCCAGTCAAGATTGACTTTAGTCAAAATCAACGTCAGTCAAACTGATTCCAGCCAAGTTCCAGTCAAGTTGACTCAAGTCACGATGACTTAGTCAAAATCAAAGTCAAAGTCATCCTCAAAGGTAGGCTACAGTGATCCAGTTACGTTGACCTCGGTCAACTCAACTCCAGGCACAAATGGCTGAAGGCAAAAGGGAAAACATCAATGGCGACGGCTTCGGAGGACTAAGGGTGAAAAATAGGTCATTAAGGCCAGCAAATAAGAGCTAAGGGTGATAAATGAAGCTCAAAGCTGAAAAATGACCAATAAGGTTGAAAGTGTGGATAGTGAAGAAGTTGGGTTAACGTAATGCATTAACAACATCAATGCAGCCAAAGGGGCCGACTTCAATAAGCTGCCAAGTGAAAAATAGTGCTCATGGTGAAGAACGAGCTAAGGCGACGGCTCCTGACTCGTAAGGGTGACAAATACACATGTAAGGCCGACAAATGTACTCCAAGGGTGAAAAAAAAGAACAAGGCTGTAAAATGAATGACAGGGCCAGAAGCTTGAAGAATCAAGTAGTGGCATTGACGCAACGATGAAATGACGTCGACATAGCAAAGCCCGCAAGGCAGAAAAAAAGAGCAACAGTGACAGCCTATTGAATCTAAGGGTGAAAAATAGATAGCTAAGGCTGATAAATAACCTACTAAGGGTGTAAAATGCCGTGTAAGGCTGACAAATAGCCTGAGAGGCTAAAATTGCAGAAGACTCGCGTTTGCCATACGCGTCAAGTTAGAAGGTAATATTTTTCCGACGGAAAAAATTGTCTATCGGAAATACGTCAGAAATTTTTGACGTATGTCCGACACACGTATATGCTGTGGAAATGTTTGCACATAACTTTCAAAGTTGACAAATAGCTTGCTACGGGTGACAAATAGGCCTAGGGTGACAAATAGGTCGGTAAGGGTAAAAAAAAAGATTTCGACGAAAATCCAGTTAGTTGGAAATACGTCGAAAACTTCTGACATATTTCCGACCAACATGCATTGCGTTGGAAATTAATCTAATTTTTGACGTATTTCTGACGAAAAATTATTCTGTCGGAAACTGATGAAATAATTTTCCGCACTTCCTATTATTAATTACTTTATATTTTAGGGGTTTCCGACGGATGGTTTGTTGGTCGGTAATACATCAAAACTTTCTGACATTTTTGCGATAATATTTGAATATGTCAGAAATTGTTCGTAAATTTTAACCATCCTTTTTTAGGTCTTTCTGACGAAAATTTTATCGGTCAGAAATACGTCAGAAAATTGAGACGTACTTCCGACAAGCATTTTGTCTGTCGAAAAGTTCCGACGTATTTACGACAGAATGATATTCCGTCAGAAACTATTGATAAATTTCTATCTATTTCTATTATTTAGATATTTCCGACAGACAAAAAATCCATCAGAAATACGTCAAAATTTTTTGATATATTTCCGACATAATTTTATACCGTCGGAAACTATTAATATATCTCTATCAATTTCTATTATTTATTACATATATTTATATATTATACTGTGCTTTGCCGACTCGATCCGGCTTGGGCGTACCATTTCGTATCTAAGAAAGCCGGATACGATGTTGCTCATCCCGAGATCGCCCGGGTAGGGCAAGGTCACCGTGAGAGAGAGAGAGGGAGGAAGAGAGATAGAAGAAAGAGAAGACATGATGGATACATGCCGAGTAGATTGTGACTTGGGCATACTGTACTGGACCAGAGAAGGGCCGATCCGGTACATATCACCTAGTCTGTGAACCTCGTATTACGATTAAACATAATTAATTATAATATACTATAAATTAATTAATTATAGTAAGGGTGGGAAAATATTTCATTGGTTTCCGACGAATAATTGTCAGTCAAAAATATGTCAGAAATTTTTGACAGAATGCTTTCTATCAAAAATACATCAAAAATTCTGACGTATTTCTAAAAAAGTACATTCCGTCAACAATCGTCAATATTCTTTATCTTTTTTACTTCTTTAGGGATTTCCGATGGAAATTAATTCGGTCAGAAATACATCAGAATGTTCCGACGTATTTTTGACTAAAACATTCTATTTTTGACATATTTCCGACTAACAATTATTCCATCAGAAACCAATGAAATAATTTTCCCCTCTTCCTATAATTAATTAATCAAGAGTCTCCGACGAAAAAATTATTAGTCGAAAATATGTCAAAAATTTTTGACATAATAAAATTTCGTCGAAAATACATCGAAACTTTCCGACGTATTTCCGACCATATTATATTCCTTCGAAACCTATTGATAAATTTCTTGTCCTTCTTAAGGGCTTTCCAACGAAATTTAATTCGGTTGAAAATACGTGAGAACTTTTCGACGTATTTCCGATCAAATTTTATTCCGTCAAAAAGTTTCGACGTATTTTCGACTAAAATAATATGTCAAAAATAGGTCGGTAATTATCGACTGAATTTTGACAAAAAATTTTCCATCAAAAAGTAAAAATGTTTCCGACGTATTTCCGACGAAATTTTTTCCGTCGAAAAATTCCGTCGGCATTTTCAATTTTTCATGTAGTGTTATCAAGGTGTATATTGTCTTAGAATCATTCAAGAAATTTCTTTGTAAGCTTTGTACAACCAAGCACGTAGGGATTTAACAATATATTCATGCAAGATGATATGCAAGCACACATAAGTCAAAATATGCAACATGTAGATGCTAGTGAATGATATGTAAAAATATCCATGAAACATCATGAATCTTTCTAACTGAACAACCTGTAAAACCCAAACTTTAAACCATGATCATTCAAAACTATTCAAAAACTTTTTACCTACTTGAAACAAGAACTTTTTCAGATTCAATTTAAAAGCAATGCAAATCAAAGACAAATTGAGTTTATTTAGAATGAAAGCTTCCTCATAAGCCAAACAAATTAAATTTCTAAATTTTCATACTAAACGGAGAACTTTGATCCGAAGATCACCTCACACATAGTGATAGCTTCCTGACAGATTTGATCTATCATTTTACATATCACCATTTGATATACCAAAAATTCATTCATTAAAAGCTTGTATGGCTTGTGAAGAAATGCAGCTGAAACATAGCAGAGTAGCAGAAGGTAAACATCAAAATCACCAAGTTTGACAATCAAGACTAGCAAGGTAGGGGTTTTACCATTTGAGTGTGTCTTGTTCCTTTTTATTGGAACCCCTTTATTCTTTATTTCCTGAAGGCACACCTACATAGAAATCAGCCTATTTGACAGATTTAGGTACCCAAGCCATCTTGGGTCCCTAGAGGTTAGTAGCATATTTGGCAAACATATTCTTCTTCTTTTTCATTACCTTCATGTCATCATTTTCCATGATCCTACAATCCTCAAGCACATGTCCACAGTTATAGTTTTCATAATTAAAATAATGAGGAGGAGCAGCTTTAGGAAGGGCTTCTTTTTATAAGTAAAAGAGTTTTCAAAAATATTCCATCTCTTATTTGTAAAAGCTCTAGATTTAGCGAAATTAAACCTAGCATTCATCCTAGAAGCATGAACATCATACTTCTTCAATAACCAACAATCTTTCACAACATGGCCATACTTTCCACAATGAAAAAAACAAGGAGAAGTGGATCTTTAGAATGATTTTTCATTATAAGCATGAGTTTTTCCAAAGAACTTTCCCTTATAAGATGAAAACCTTTGTCCATGAAAAACATGTTTATTTTTGAACTTTCCTTGAAAATCAGATTTAGCATTTATAGCATGAAAATCATCATGTTGCTTTACAATATAATTTTTCATCACATGGCCAAGTTTACTACAATAAAGACAAGAAACATTTCTTTGTCTCTTGAAAACATATTTATCTTCGCATGCACGTTGGTCATCTTTTTTCATGATATCACAATCATCCATGACATGGCCATACATCCCATAATAAAAATATTCAACCACAGATTTCATTTTGTTATCTCTTTGAGATTTTTGAAATTTGTTCTACATGGTTGGTTTGACAGTTTTTGTTTTCTCAAATCTATTTTCAGAACTTTTCGTTTGTGCAATGGGAGGAGGTGCTTTGGAAGTGTTATATAATATCTTGGGTCTAATGGATCTTTATCGAAGAGTTTCGGATCGCTTTTGTGGGTCCTGAGTTGTGTTTTACGATCCGTGTGGATTTTTCTCGCGTACAAGTTACGGAACCCAGTGGAGAGTTCATTATTGAATTCATCGACTCGAGGACGCTACTGTTGCGTTGCATTCTTTCCGAGGATCGTTTAGACTATATTTTCATATTTTTCTGAATTAGTGTAATTCCTTATTTCCTTTTCTTTTAACCCTCTCTCTCTCCTCTCTCACCCTCACAATCTCTCACTCTATCCCTCGCCGTTCTCTCTCTTCTCGCCCTCTTTGCTCCAGCTGCAGATGGAGGAGGCCCGAGGATGAGGTGGCGACGACGTGGAGCTACTGTGGAATGTGGTGGCATGACGATCGAGGCGTGGCATTGGCGCGATCTCGTTCGTGGATTCAAAGCCGGCGTGGGTTATCCGTGTGATGGTTTTTGGTGTGGATTGGTCATTTCGGTACGTGAAATCTCAGGTGGAGGTAGGGAGACGGACTCCCTACTCATCCTTTACGTTCCCTTGCGATTTGGAGCCGAACGGTGCAAGAACGAGCGGGTTTGGCTTCGGTTTGGGTGAAGCATGCTTTGGGGGGTGTGAGACGTGTTCGCCTTTCTCAGTGACGGTTTCTAGCCTGATTAGTGTTATTTCAATCCCTGACATGTTAGCATTCTATTTCTGCTGGTTTTATTGCGATTGGTGGTCATTTGGGACCGATGTGAGCCCGGGAACCCATGTGACTTAATTAGGGTCGATTCGGTAGAATCGCCAGTTTCTTGTGTTTTGGATGTCGTGTGGATCCCTTCCGGTCTGTGGAAGGCTTATATTACGATTAGGGTTGTTTCCCCTTTGTTTAGAAGCGAACGGGGCGTGGAACAACCGGGATCAGCCATTCCCCTGGTTTTCTCACCGTGATGCCTTGGCGGTCCTTCCAGAGACCGTAAGGGGTCGTCTGGCGGTCCAATGGAGACCACTAGGCTATGTGGTTTGTCGGTTCAGGTCTTTGCGGTAATGCGATGGACCATTTAGGGTTTCTTACGGTCCATTGTTAGACCACTAAGCTTCGTCCAGCGGTCCATTGTTAGGCCGCTAGGAATTATGTGTTAGTCGGTTTGGCCAAGCGATCATGCGATAGACCGCAAGGCTGGTCTTGGCGGTCCATTGATTAGACCGCTAGGCTTTGTTTATGTCAGTTCGGAGGATTTTTAAGCCGGTTGGGCTAGCGGTCCTAGCTCCGACCGCTTAGTGGATTTTGGCGGTTTAGTATATGACCGCTAGGATGTTTGACTGGTTTAAGTCAGTTTAACGGTAGGGGGTTTGACTAGTTCTAGCAGTCAGGTCCATGACCGCTACAGTCTTCTGGCGGTCCTGCAATAGACCGCATGCCCTGTGTTTTTATAGATGGTGGGCTAGTGGCCCTTGGGTTGATTGCTTGGTCTTCCTGGCGGTTAGAGAGGTGACCGTTTAGTCCCATTGTCCTGTTTTCTTTATGATTGGCCTCCAATTGTCTTGGCTTATCCTTTTGGTTTGCCCGCAATCCTGTGGATGTCTTGGACGTCCTATGTGGGATGTGACCATGTTGTGAGGTAGCCGGGAGTGCCATTATATTGAGTGGTGTTCCGTGCTGCTTTAGAGTCATTATTGGTGTCTGGTCAACCCGGTGTGACCCAGTGGTTGACATGTGACTTTGTGGTTGTCTCAGTGGTCCTGTATGGATCGAGACATGGCTTTAGACGCCTTGAGGTATCGTCTTACCTTGGTTTACGTGTCTAGATGTTTAAGGGTCTCGGTGATCCCTCAGGTCACCATGATTCGTGTTATGCGGAGGCATGGATCAGGTGATCCTTTGTCGTTTCCTTTATTAGTGTTTTACCGTGATTGGCTTGGGGATTAGGCTGATTGGCGACGTGTTACCGCTCTTGTGCGACGATCTTGACCCTGAGTCTCCTGACTCAAGGATCGTTGTGTCAACAGGTCTACTTGTCTGTCCTGAGTCTGGTGGCAGTCTGGTATGCTACCTTGTGTCTCGTGCTTGGTGCTTCGTAGTACGTGCGATAGTGCATGTTTAGTCTGTCTGTACTTTGGCACTGATGTTTTGGAGTCTCTGTGTCTAGTGAGCCTCCGCTAGTCGTAGCCTGATGACACTTTCCTATGTGTCGGCCCACCTGGGAGTGGTGGCGGGGCGTGTTTTCGATATACAGTTTTAATGCTAGTTTCCGTGGACTCCCTTGCCTTGCATTAGGGTCCTACTGGGGGCGAAAGCTAGCTAGAGGCCTGGCTCAAGGCAGTGAGCTTGTGTGTGCACATGTGGTCAGGGGCGTTTGGACAAGCGCCGACGGGCGTGACCCTGACTAGTCACTCGTTACTGTAGTTCTGTTGCTCCTAGTACTTGGTACTGTTGTTCCTTGTACTTGATTTTGTGAGTGTCTTAGTTACCGTCGTTCCAGACGTGTGGGAGATACTTGAGGCATAGTGTAAGACGTAAGTGGACTCATCTGGCTGTTCTTCTAGTGAGGAGGTGCTTCTGTCACTTCACGCATAACTCTTGTGACGCGTGTTTTCGTCATTGGTTTTCGAGTAGCCTGTGCGCGGCTTCACTCGACGTCCAGTCTTGTGTAACGTACACAATGATCTAGTTGTGTATGCGCATGCCTTTGACTGTGTAGGTCTTTTCTAGGGCTTTTGCCTATTCTTATAGGCTTTCCCTTTGGGGTTTCGTGCTTTATCGATGGATCGATAATGCCCGACTTTGTAAGATTGGGGTTAGCCTTTCTGTTGCCGTTTGGAGTGGCTTATAGAGCCGTGGTTTGATCAGCAGCCGTGATTCTGGTTGGTACGGCTTTACCTTTACTCTTTCCTTTAGTTGTCTTTTACTCCTACTTTTTAAAGCTTTACTGTGTAGTTTAGTACTGGTGTTACTTCTGCTCTTCCTGCTTTACTGTTTAGCGTGTTACTGCGTTGTTTCCAGTGGGGATCTGCGTGACCCCTACTGAGCCACTGACACGAGGCTCACCCCTACTTTTCAGGTGTGATCATTCTTCTTCCTCGTGGTTTGAGGCATCGTTCGGTAGTTCGTTGCTGCCAGCATTCTCTGCGTCGAGCTTCCCCCGACTTTAGTGTACGTTTTCCTTTCTGTTGGGTTGTACTTGTCTTTATTTAGACTGGACTCTGTTAATTTAAATTGTTAATTGAAAATGTAATTTTATTTTTGCTACTTTAGCAAACCTTATCAATGAAATATTAATTGCTTACTGCTTTATCTGGGACTTCAATGTACCATACACACTCCTTTTATCCCTTTGGGGCTTTACCGCTCTTGGGAGGCCTCGCAGGATCCAAGTGTTATCGGGTTTACTCGGTATCCAGATCATGGGTCGTCACATGCTAGGTGTGTCAGAGGCGTAAACAAAAGAAGTTTTTAATTTATTTTCAAATAATTTTTTATTCATTGGGGAATATCTAATGTCTTCATTTTAAAAATTCATTTTGACACCAAGCATTTTGTCCAAAGTTTCCTTGCGCTTAACAGACCTCGATAAATCAATCTTCAAATTGTTTATCTCATTTTCACATGCAAGGATTTTTTCACTAAGCAAACAGTTCTTTGATTTGAGTTTCTCATTTTCTTTCATGAGATTTATGTTTTCTGTATTTGTGCAGTGGAGTTTTTCAGTTATCTTTTCAAGAACTTTTTTAGTTTCATCAAGCTTTGAAATCTTTGTAAGTAACTGTTCATTTTCATAGTTTAATAACGAATTCTCTTTTTCAATCCTATCAAAACTTTACAATCTACTCTCAAGCGAGGAATTCTGAATTATCATTGCACCATTTTTCTTTTTAAGATCTTTATTTTCAATCATGATGCTCTTGCTATCAATTTCAGTATCAAGAAGCTTTTCAAATATTTTCTCATCATCAGATAAAGAAGTTAGCTTGTTCTTAAGGCATTCTTCATTTTTCTCAAGCAAAGAAATTTTAGACAATAAGAATTTTTTATGTTCACGTAATTCATGACATTCATTTTCAGAATCTAAAGATCTATCATATTTTTCAAGCAAGGCATAGTTTTCACGCATGTCAGAAATCTCTTCCTCAAACAGTTTTGATTTAGATTCTAGAAGTTCATTTTTGTACTCAAAATCTTCAATTTGTGACTAAAACAATTTGCAATTTTCACAAGGAAGATTATCATGCATATTCTCATTAATTTTCTTTTACAATGCTTTATTTTCAGACTTGAGTTTCTTGCATTTGTCATACATTTTAGCATATGACAATTGCCATTCATCAATTGTGAGTTCTTCAGAGTCAAAATTTATCTCATCATTGCTTTCTCCATGAGCCATCATCTATGCATCCTTTGCATCTCCTTCATACTTGCATACGAACTCGTTCCAGAACTCTCTTGTTGAGCTGCATATTGGAAATTATGAAAGTACATCAGATCCTATGCTATTCTTCCGAAAATTTAATGCACTAACATTTATCATATTTTTCTTGATGTGTTTTTCATTCCATTTGGTTTCTTTTGGAGGGAGTTTATATGGACCTTCACAAATAACTTTCCACATTTCAAGTTCATAAACTCCAAGATAAGCACACATTTTATTTATCCAAGAAATGAAATTGTGACCATCAAAATGAGGAGGAAGGGAAGATAAGCAAGTGTTTGCCATGAATCTCAAATTATTTTTGACAACGATCACTCTATAGGTCGCGAGACCTCAAGACAAATAGAGCTGAGGCTCTGATACCAATTGTTAGGTCCGGGGCAACGGCAATCAAGAGGGGGGTGAATTGATTGTCCCACTAAAAATTAATTTTCAAATAATTAAGACCAAATTAGATGAACGATGGATAGATAAGTAATTAATTCCTATCCGCCTAGATGAACAAGGAACAAGATATAGAAATTTGGATTATGTTCTCGAAGCTCAGTCGAGTGTGATTAGTAATGATGTGAATATGTGTGTGTATGCAATGATGTGTCGAGACTTTGAATGGCGAATAACTAAAATAGGTGAAATGCAAACCATAGTCAAGCCACAATCAAACCACAAGACACAGTGATTTTTAAGGTGGTTCAGGATCACGACGGGCTCCCTACGTCCACCCCTCACTCAACTAAGTGAGGCTTCACTGCTGTTTAAAACATCCTAGGGATAAATCCCAACCCACACACGGAGCCAAGCTCCAACACACATACACACAGGGCGACGCCTGCACAACCACACGGGAGAAAACCCCAAACCACACACGGGGTACAAACCCCCAAACCACACGGGGAACAACCCCTAAGCTACACGCGGAGTTCTTCCGCATAAAACGACGCACACGCGTCAACACAGACACTCGAAGATCAAATCTCCGAACACCCACACAGAATATTCATTTAGAAATGGGTAAAACATTCACAAATAAATACTATATGCCCCAAATGAATTCTTAAGACTGAAACAAAGAAAATATATCAAGTGTAAAGCTCCCCCTTCACTAGATAATCCTGCTCTTCTTGGTTCGTAGTCGGATGGCTACGATTTCAGCGTCCTTTCGCTCCTCTCTTCAATCTGCTCCACTTTTCCTTCTTCCACGAGCTCCAGAAATCACTTAAAGTAGATGAAATCCACCTTGGCTTCTTCTCCTTCTCTTCTTTCTCCCTTTCTTCTCCTACAAGATAGAAAATGTTAGCTCTTAGGGTTATCTTTCACAACTTCGGAGCTCACATATATATATATAAGCAAGAGTGGCCAAAAGACCCATAAAACCCTCCTAAAGTGTGTTAAAAACACCCTCATATGTCTAGGAACCTTTTGGGGGTAATTTGGTAAAGTTTCAAAGTGTTTTCAATGGGTTTAGAACATTTTCGCGAAACCCGACCAGAAACGGTCGACCCATGGGGTCGACCCCTGCAACTCCTCTGCAGAAAACATCCCAAACAATAAGCAGTCTGCTATGGGTCGACCCTTGCAGTGGGTCGACCCTATGGGTCGACCCCTGCACCCTGTCTCCTTTTTTTAGCTTTAGACTAACCCAGAAATGATGAGGGTCGACCCTATGGGTCGAGCCATGCCAGAGTGGGTTAAAAACCTATCTAAACCTCCATCGATCAAGCATAAATAAATGGTTAGAAGTTACCATCATCTACTAGATATGTGAGGTATAAAAACCATCCTTGGACCTGCAAAATCACAAAGATATCAAGTTACCATAGGTATAAAAGTTAAGATCTCCTAAACATGATTCTTCTTAAAAGAAACTACATAACTTGACAACCATCCAAATGCACATTGCATAAATAAATGTTTCCATAAAGACATAAGTCACAAGCTTTGGCATTTGATGAACTTTGAATCTTCCATTGCATCCAAGGCATATATAATGATATGGGAGCTCAATCATTCAATTAGCATGAAGAATCCTATGAGTAAGATCCATTCTAACATGGGAAGATTTTAAGCTTTGAACACACTTTCAGCACACGAGGGGCATTCACTCCAAGAGGAGTATTAGTATGAATAAGGGATCTTCTTGTATTCCTGTATGAACACTGAAACATACACATTTAACAAGGTAAAATGAACATGAATTTTTGACCTTCAAGACAAATTAGACTTGCCATGCAATCATGTTTCCACATATATTTTCATTTAAGAACAAGGCATTCACACACATGCACGTATGCATTCTTGCAAGCATGTTTCCCAATTTCAGTGTCATTCAATTAGAAGGCTTTCACAAACATTAAGCAAGACTTTCTTTCAACATTCTTTCTCAACCATACATAAAGTTTTGGTGTCATCAAAATCACAAACATAGCACAACAGGGTGAACACGGAACTAGGAAGAACCGACCCATAGATGGCTATATTGGACCCTAATTTGAGCTCTAATGGGCTCAAATCAGACCCCAAATCCTTGGCCCACATAGGAGGATCCATTTCCCTCATTTTCCCCTCGAAAACCCTAGCCCTAGACTTCAAATTTTGGGCTGACGGCGCTAGACTCGGTCAACCTCGATTCCCTCACAAATTTTTCTCTACGACATTCATAGATCAAAACCATGATTCTAGGGGCTCCAGGAGCTCTATAAATTGAAGGCCCCTGCCCCCAGCAAACTCTATTTTGCTCGGTGGCAGGCGGCATGAGGGATCTAGGGCGGATTCATCGAGTCAAGCAAGGTTTGTCTAAGGTTTTCGGCGTCATCATCAACCTCTTCTTAAACCCATTAAGGTTGGTTTTCTCTCAGGCCGAATCCTTAATAAGTTATATCATGTTATGCACCTTCAAATGCTCTTTCCATTGGTACTATTTTGCCCAAATTTTGTTCAATATATGGATCAAACCGTGGGTTTTAGTCGAGGTGTGTCGGAGTTCATCGGAAGGCGAGTCTCGGTTCCAGATCGTGGAACTCGAGTGACCACGACCTGGAAACCACGGCCCCACGATAGACTGCTATCTTTCAGTTGTATTTTTTTGAAATAATTCAAAAGTGGCCAGATCGCGGTTTATGACAGATCGCTACTTCCTAGTAGCGGCCCTACATAGACCGCGCTCTTCGCTCGGGTTCCAGCAACCCCGTCTTTTCTAGTGTTCTGAATTCTACAAGTTTTTGTTGGATAGAGGACGTGTATAGGATAGTGAACAATACAGAACGCATTATATAACTAGGATTTCATGAAGGATGGATAACCTTGAATAAAGTTCCATGATCATGGTTTCTTGATGCTCACTTCCTTCCATGAGCTATCATGAAGAGAGTAGAATATTGGCGGTAAAATTGTTAACATGTGTAATTTATGCATTTCCATTACTCACTAGCCAATGTTATTTATTGCATTGTAGGGATTGTTTGAGGGTCGTGCCACTCCGGTGGTATTGACTCACTGTTACTCCTATTTTTCATTGTTTTGAAACCCTGTTTCTTGGGATAGTTGGGACCCTCCGCCGGATATTCCTTCTGTCGGACTGGAACCGCTATCACAAGGCCTCCGTAAAACTCCATGAGCCTGGGATTCCCATTAGGATGTCGAGCAGGTTGTACCCTAAAATACTGAACCCTGGAATCCACGTTTTGCTGGATGGGATGGGAGTCAACCAATTTTGAATGGGCGGTACAAGGTTGAGACCTACTTCTGCCAAACTATCTTGAACGCGGCCCTTCGAGAACAACAACCTCTAGGTTGTGGATGGCCGACTGACCGCGTTCTTCTTCCCTTGGGCCAGCTTGGCAGTCCTATTCAGTTGATGGATTTCTCTATTTTCAGTCGACTGAACCTTGTTTTCAATCGTCTGATATTATCGGTCGACCGATTTCCTATCGACTGAGCTCTATTTGTAGTCGACTGATAATGCCCAGGTCCACTGACTTCTATGTTTTCAGTAGGTTGAACCTTGTTTCAGTCGACTGATGTTGGCCAGGTAGACTGATTTTCCCTATTTCAGTCGATTGAACCGTGTTTTAATTGATTAAAATGGCCTATGTCGACTGTTTTCCCTGACCCTGAACGCGACCATGTTCAGACCGCTTCCTTGAGACCGCGGTTGTCTCTAGACCGCGTTATCATTCCCACATTGTGAGTCGACCCACCTTCCGAGTGAGTCGACGCAGACCCCTTTGGGACCTCTTTTGATCGCGGCTATGCATTGACCGCTACTTCTTGACCGCAGTTCTCTATGACCGCTACCTTACCCGATTTCTCGAACTTCGAGTTTTGTGTGGCATCACGAGACCTGAGCCTTGTTTATGTTTTTAGCCTATCCAGGCTACTACCTTGATGTATTCATGACCCCTTGAATGTTATATTATTGAACTTGCTCAAATCTTGGTTCTTAAGTCATCTCTTTGTGACTTATATGATGAATTCCTCTTAAGGAATTGCCTTCACTCTTAGTGCTTGGTTACTTGAACTTATCCTTGGAATTCTTGGCCGGTAAATAATGAATGTCTAGATTTTACTTGAGATCTTTGATCCACCACCCCAATGCCAATGCATCATTAAGGGCCCCGTCTAGTCCTGGGAGGAGCGCCCGAAAGTACTTGTGCCCATGGGAGTTTATAATGACAAGGTGTGGCATTGCACCGAAGTACTTGCTAGCGTGTTAATCTATGACATTCACTTCTACATGAAATTCCATTACATGATTGCACTTGCATGCTTGTTACGGCCAATTACATGAAAGTTCTCGTTACTCACATGTTCTATTCCAAGTTATCCTCTTGATAAATTCATCTCATCATTTTGATTGATTAGAGTTAAATGCCTCTTTATGTTAATTATTTGCTCATTTTTCTCGTTAGCATGAAAGACCTTAATAATTGATTAATCAATTTAAGATTGCCTGGCATAGAGATATAATTCATATTGAGCTCTCGCTCACCCAGTTTTTCCCGATCTTTTTCAGGTAGCTCGGATAAAGATGCTCAATCTGATGGGGAAGGGCGAGAGTAAAGCATTGGAGCGACCCAGTTTAGGCGTCCTATCATGTCCTGTTCTGTTGATGTAGTTATGTTAATGTTGAGTTGAGTCATCATTGTCAGAATGTTGGAGTTGTCAGAACTTTATGTTTGTCATTTTGGTCAAGGATTTGTGGGAGTTAATGTAATAGATGTTCATGTTATTTATGAATGGAAGTTGGAATTTTTATGATTTATGTGTTCTAGCGTCAATGTCTTTTATGGCTATTATTTGCTCTGATTGGCATGATCGTTATAACTGTTCAGTTTTGATTTTCGCATCGGGGTTCTGATTTCTTCATCAAGGCATGACACAAGGTATGTTGGACTTATTGAATTGAAATGCATGCTAATTCGTGTTCATTTTGTGTTTTTCAGGTGAACCGGTCGACCTAAGCAAAGGGTAGGTTGACCTATTCTTCCAACAGCCTGCAGGGCATGGGCCGGTCGATCGAAACAGGTCAACCGGTCGACCAGATTTCCAGAACTCAACAGAAGAAATCTTTACATGAACCAGTCGACCAAAGTCAAAAACTAGTCGACCGATGTGACCAGTCGATCGATGCAGACAGGGCATTCGCGCGCTCGAAGATGAATCTGACGCGGCTCACACATGGGGCCTCCTTAAGGCTAGGTAAAATGTCCAAAATGTCCCCAACTCATTCCCTAACGTGTGAGAGAGTTAAAGGATGGTTCTAGAAGGGGTATAGAGGTCTTGTGGCCCCTAAATCTTCTACAAAACCTCGTATTACGAATTTGGGGAGAAGTATCCAAGAGAAGAGAGAAAAACCTTGGAGAGGAAGAAGGAGAAGAGGAAGAAGAGGAAGAGGACCCCCCATTGCTACCAAGAGGAGAATCCTACCAGTTTGAAGTGATTTCTTCCATTCTGGATCATGATCACGACTTGTTTGTGCTACGTGGATCGTCAATTCGGCCATCGTCAAAGCAATCTTCATCATGGAGGAAACCATCTATGGGGGGAGATTATCTTTGTTGAAATTCTTTCTATCTTAGTTAATTTTCTATGTCATTGAGTCCCTATTTGATAGAATTTGTGTGTGTGATTGTGATACATTCGAAGAATGTGTGGTTGGACTATGCATTGTGCACATATGTGTGTGTTTGGGTTGTGCATTTTGCCACGATTCGGGGCCAACCCACGGCTCGGGGACACTTGCCACACTATGCGGTGACACTACAAAGAAGGGGGACCACCCTCGACTCCCAGACACACGGCGATGGGCCACCTTCTTTATAGCCATCGGGTCAACTCGAGGCTACATACCTGCTTGTTGTATAGCATGGCACACCCTCATTAAGGCTGGTCTCTCGCACCCACAATGCCTTCTCTCTAGCTGTCCAAGCACCGCCAAGCAAAGATATCAAGTTTAGTGGGCCACCTGGGCCACTAGCCATGCCATATGACAGGTCAACAAGGCTAGGGAATTACCCTGAACACCTTGAAGGAGACCACACTACAACCTCGCCTTGAAGCTCGTGTCAAGGCACAAACTACAAGGCATGTGATCAAGTCATCTACCAGCAAACAAAAAAGGGGGAAAAGACAAGGGGACAAACCCTGGGGCCACCCCACAATGGCCCTTGGCCAGGGCACGCCTAACACTAGGATTGCCTCGGGCCCTAGGAAGCACTCTCAAAACCCCGTCCAGCATGCGACCCAGTTTAATCCCAATCCAAGAAGATCCAACTCACCATGAGAAAGCTCTAGTCCGAGAGAACGAGGAGCATCCATTGATCGTCCGAGACGAAGCACATAGCGCGAGGACCACTCCAAGCAACCTCGAGCAACCTAGCCAACCTATGCCTTCTAGGTGTCAAAACCAGTCCAAATCAATCCACGTGGGCGTCAAAAGAGGGCCCCAGAGGGATTTAAAGTGGTTCCTCTCCCTCTCTCTCTCTCTCTATCAGCCCCGCCTAAACCCCCTTGGGGGTGTTTACGCAGGCCAGGGTGACCTTGTCGCCCTGCCCACGTAAACCCCCTTGGGGGGGGTTAGGCGTACTGGGTGGCCAGCCCACCTAAACCCTGGCCCACTCAAAAAAAAAGGAAGAAAAAAGAAAAAGAAAATGAAAAACAGGAACATGGCAGCCCTGCCTAAACCCCAGACGGGATCCACGGGCACCCCCACCTCAACCTGACCCTTCTAAACCCAACCCGCCTAGACCTTCCCCTCTTAAACCCGGGCCCACCTCAACCTAACCCTCCTAAACCTCCCCAACATAAACCAAAAAAAAAGTAAAGAATAACCCAACCTGGGTTTAGGCAGACGAGCCCCCATGTCCGCCAAACCCTTCCAGCCCCTCTCTAGCCCTTTACGTGGGTCACCCCAGTCCTTCTCAAGCCCCTTTACGCGGGTCATCCAACCTTCTATCCCTTCCAGCCCTTCACGAGGGCCAGCTTCACACCCCCTAACCTAAAGCCTATAAAACCCCTAGAAGGCCAAGGGTCAAGGGACCATGCATACAAACACACCAAATAACACCACACAGGCATACAAAGCAACGACATACAGCATGGAGTGTAATAGGTTTTTGTTGTTCTTGCGTTCTTTGGCTAAGTACACATCGAGGGTATGTTATATCAGCTCCTCTCAAATGGTGTCTTGGCAAACCACGGAACTATCTTATGATGAGTCTTATATGTAAGGGTACATATACCCGCATGGACGCCGCCTATTCCATGTCAAGGCATAACGTCCACAAGACTTCGGCATGACCCAGGGATCGTCGTTCATCACAGAAATGTCTTGCGGCTGGCCTAGATTGTATTTGAGCCTCTAGTGCTCCTTTGTAAGGCCCTTAGCAGCCCCCCATTTTAATGAACTTTAAACAAAAGCTTAGTCTCCTATTTCGACCTGCATTGTCTGCCCTCCGCTACCCACCCGATCCTACTTTTGGGCTAGTACATGCCTGCTCCTTGTTGGGTCCCTTTGGTGCAACCGGATCTAGAGGGGGGTGAATAGATATCTTAAAAATATGTCCAGTTAAAAATTAAAGCTCAGATGAACTACGGTTTCAACACAGCAGATTCAACAGACGTGATTAGAAACAATAGACAAGAACTTGTTTTACATAGTGTCAAGGTGATAGCAGTTATAAAGCTTTCTGGCAGATAGAAAAAACTGCTGCACCATTGAGCAGGAAACCGTCAAGCACTTAGTGTGTGTATGTGTGTGTTAGAGAACAACCAGAAGTGCATATGTTGGAGTTAACACAGGAACTTGTGAATGGGGATAGAAGACATGGAGCAATTACACAATCATTCACAGAGGCACAGGGTTTTAAGGTGGTTCGGTTGCAAACCCGCAACCTACGTCCACCCCTCACTAAACCCGATGAGGCTTCACTACACGAGGACAAAGTCCACACGAGGACGGAGTCCTCAACA
The DNA here is from genome assembly GCA_022559845.1 of Amorphophallus konjac. Classification (NCBI taxonomy): domain Eukaryota; kingdom Viridiplantae; phylum Streptophyta; class Magnoliopsida; order Alismatales; family Araceae; genus Amorphophallus; species Amorphophallus konjac. Next base: position 327,887,443 of record CM040122.1, on the reverse strand, counting down.
CACCCGGGGACGTATCCCTACACACACACACACACACACTACAACACGCAGCACACCTGGGGACAAGCCCCACATGCGCTACAGGATGCAGCAAGAACACACGGGGACGAACCCCACAAGGACCCGCACGAGGAGATAGTCTTCAGAACGTTGCAAGGATGCTGATGCGGGACGGACTGAGGAGACGACACTATATGGGATGGACACGACTCAACCAGCAACGACACGGCTACTAGAGCGACCTCGGCTCGACACTAAGAGCTCCTACAGGCTACACGTCGCTAACAGAAGTGCAAACTCACTCGTCGTCCCCATGCGAGGGAAAGCGTGGATCGTGCGCGGTTAAGGAACCGGCAAAGTTCAAGGTAGTCCGACTCAACTTCCGGACTCGGATCGAGTCGCGGGACGGGTCACTCTCACACTCACAGCGGTGACATGGACACACGGGCTAGTATCCTACGCTCTCGACAGCGGCATAAAACCATATACTAAACTAGCAAATGAACGCCGAGAAGTTAGGACCATTACCTCCACGCACCCGGCGTGGCGAAGACAACCCCGGCCGAATCACGGACTCCCGGTTAACAATTATTAAAGCAATACACTAAGTCGACCCACTCCACGCATGGAGGTAAAAGGAAACATGTGGGGTCTAGGAATCACGCAACTCGAGTTGACGGGCAGCATCTTGATGTCGCCCGGCGGTGCCGAACTCCGCGTTCTCGTGCTTTCCGAACGGCGGCTTCTACGGGCCCGTGGGGCCCACGGATGGCGCTGTCCTCCGGATCTGCGGGGGTGGGACCCACTGTGATGGATACCCCTGGTGGCGCGCCTCCACGGACGGTGGTCGGCCGGGAACACCGATCGGTGGCCGATCGGCTCCGATTCCCACGTTTTGAAGTTGCTGCCCACGGATTTTTGGTTCCTATTTTCAGGCGTGCGCTCCGGCGAAAACGGCCGCTGCGATCAATCCCGACGTCGGATCGGGGCGCATGAGCTATTGTTGGAAAGCTCTCTTCAAATCCTTCAATTTAGGCTCAGAGAGAACTGCTGAATCTGGTCGGATATGGACTTTAATGAATTTAAAACTCCCTGTTGTACAGTAACCGAGATCTCAGATCTACAGGTGAGTTGTCTGAAGACTGCCTTTGACCGCGAAGAAGTTGGCCGATTCCGTTCTTTAGTTCTACATCAAAGATGTAGGAGTTTGAACAAGGAAAACAAGGATATTTTTTATGTCCTGATTGGAGGTAGCTGGGATTTGTTATGATTTTTTTACTAGAGGGTGGTCGGATCTGGGAACAGGTGGACAGCACTGTAGCTATCTCTGAGATCGATTTTTGAAAAAATTGCGATGACGTCAAAAAAATTCAAGAAAATTCGGCGACAGTGGGGTTGATGGATAGAACTTCGAGTAAAATGGGGAGCTCTAAAAAAAATCAGAAAGAGGTCCGAACACTAGAAACACAGGGCGGGTGGAAATCTAAACAGCAATCAGACAGATCTGGGAAAAGAGGTTAGACGAAAATGGAAAATTATCAAATGGAAGATTCATGACCAACCAATTTTTGTGGATCGTGCGTAGCACCGTTGGAACATCCTCTCAAAATCCCAGCTCAAAACCATGACGGGGTGGAGAGCAAGAATTCAGAGAAGACACCACTATCCTAGATGGACAGAACACCGGCGGTGATGGTGGAGGCGCGATGGCGGCACGTGGCGGCGGCGGCGGCGGCGACCGGAACTGATAGGGGTGGAGTCACACCACCAGAATACAGCCTTCCCAGCTGCAAGGAGGAGAGAGGGGCGGCCTAGGCCTTGCTCAAGGGGATTTTCTTCCAATTCAAATGCATTCATCCTCCTAAATGAGAAAATACAAGGTACTTATAGGTTACATATCAAATCCAATAGCCACCCTTGGATCTAGGGATGGGGGAATGGATGGCCTAGATTGAATGTGACATTGTACTCTGAAGGGGGGGCAGCCTATTGATCAAGGGGGGGACATGGTAGAATGGTAGGTAGCCTACCTTGGACTCTGAAGTCCAATTGTCTACCCATGTGGCATTTACCATTCAAGCTTCTAGATGTCTCCATTTGAAATGTTGACTGACCCCACATGGGGCCCTAGGCTGAGGTGGATCAATGGGAAGAGGTCTGGGGGGCCCGTGGGGCCCGGGGGTCCCATTTTACAAATAAACCCCTCTTAGAATCAAAATTACAAACCGAATAAAATGAAACACACACACATTACACATAAATAACGTGTAAACAAATATGATAAATGTCGAGACTCAGGGGGGAGTCTCCAGGCTGTCTCCGAGCCAGATGGACGCTGAAGTGGCTCGAGTCGTGCTCCGCGTGCGGTACTGGTGGCTCGCCGACCCGTGCCGCTCGTGTGCTCCGGTGTCCGCACCAATTCTCACCGGGTGGGAGAAACTCGACCCTGTTGAGTAAGGGTATGCATCGCTCTGGTATCGCTCCAGAAGTTCTAGATCAATCTACTGCAACTCTCCATGCGTGATCTACGTGTCCTCGGTAGCGGGCCGTCCTCTCCATCGCACTAGGTAGCGTGGGTAGGATCCACTCCTGGTAATTTGTCACCTGCTCATCTAGTATATGATCGATATGCTCACGCTGCCGTGACAAAGGGGCTGGAGGTGGACACTCAGGTGTGGGATCACTCTCAATTGGAGGAGATGGCTCGAAAGGCTCACTAGGGATCACCGATGGGTCCCTATATGCAACTAGATCTGAAATATTAAAAGTAGAGCTTATACCGTATTCCTCGGGCAGGTCCACAACATACGCATTGGATCCAACGCGTTTCAACACTCTAAATGGACCGGCTCCGCGAGCTTGCAACTTCTTAACGGATCCCGAGGGAAACCGTTCAGGTCTTACCCTGATCATGACATATTTGCCCTCTTGGAACTCTCGGTGGTGTCGGTGAGCATCGGCTAGCTCTTTGTAACGTGCATTGCTGGACTCAATGTGACGACGGATGTCGTCATGCAAACTCCTAACATGCCTAACAAAAAGAAAAACACACAGATGCACACACAACCCTACACAAACCTAATGCTAGTCCGACCCAATCATATGCAAGGTGGTCCAAGACATCCGAATGTATGCCATGCATGCATTTGACATAACCGGAGGTTAATGGCATGGTGGATTCCTAGACATCCTATGATGCACCAATCATGGACATTGGGTTTGGATGTGGGAAGTCCGGGAGGTTTGGGTGGTTTAGGTGGCCCGGGGAAACCAAAGTCTTCATTACCCCCAAATGACGGTTCGGACCTGTTGCCATGTGAAGGTTGCCAGGCCCGAGTAGGAGGGGTGTGATAGTGGACTTCCTTAAAGAGGTGGAGTGGAGGTTGTTGGCCAAAGGGCCCATGAAGAAAGGGATCGAAGGGATCAAAGAATGTGTGACCCCTCGATATGGATACCCTCATCTCAAGGTCCCATGTGTGGAATTCTAGAAGGTGTTGATGGTCACCTTCATCCATCGACGTAGATGGGACTGTGTATAGCAGATAGGGCTCCTCCCTCGGGATAAAAGGAGTGAAGTCAGGCTTGGTCGGTAAGGGGAGGAGTAAAAGAACCTCCATGGTGATATGGCCCACGGTGTACACGGAGGTGATAGACCCTAAGGATGGATGTGTCAAGCTACGACCTATAGGTTGGTCAAAGCTTGGGGCCAACAAGTGTGTAAAAGTCAATTACCGGTCTAACCCTTTAAGAAGGTCATCTAATGTATCCACATAGTGACTAGACCGGAAAGTGGTGTGAAATGAATTGATTGGCACCAAAGGTAGGATAGGGTCCATAGATGGGAGGGGAGATGGGGCCAAGCCATCCTTGAGCCAGCTAAGGAGTGGCTCGGCTATGAGTAGCTTTCCCGTTAGAAACACAGGTAGCTGTGGATGAGATGGCTCCGAACAAAGATCAGAGAGTGAGACTTCTCCAACTCTTTTGTCCCCTAGGGCTAGAGATGTCTGAGTGGGACACTGTCCGAAAAAGTGGCCGAACCCCTGGCAGCGATAACACTGCTGTCGTGACCCACTACGCTCCTTGATAAGTCGATCTTGACCCCTATCCTCCTAACGGACAGGGGGTGCAGGCAATGGGGCTCTCGTGGGTGGGGGAAGAGGATCCACTATGATGAGGAGAGGACCTTGGGATTGCACCTTAGATGGCAATGGGTTGGGGCTACCGATTTCTACCTCCTTAGGCTCGTGTAGGAGTACATCAGTAGGAGTACGTGTCCTATCCACCCCATCCAACCGGTCCAAAATCATTTGCATAAGTTCAGCAACGGAGTGGGTTGGAATAGAGATATCATGGTGGACTCGCCCGTAGTCAACCATCCTAGGATTGGGTCTTGGCTCATCTACGTGTGGGGCTCTTTACCTCCGACTAGGACCCACTTGGTTGGAAGTGATTGGGTGGGGCCGGTTGGGGCACGTAGACCTTCCTAAGCTCTCTCTTCATGTCCCACCATGATTCGATGGGCCATTGCCTCCTAACCTCTCTCAAGCGCTCAATGTTGTCCCACTTTTTGGCGGCCTCATGTAGAAGCCTCTCCTTGGCAAAATAGAATTGCCCGGCTTTGGACATGGTATAACAATCAAAGTATGTGTCCATGGCGGCCTCCCACTTGAGGTAGTCGCCCGGGCCATTGGAGCCATAAAAATCCGAGGCTTCGGGCCTACAGAAGTGGAGTGGGTGGTTGCCAAGCCCATGGGTGGACCAACGGCCATATTGCTCGGGTGATGGGGATTCCATGTGAATTTGGCGGAACTACATGCTAGACATGCCGACACTTGGACAAGACCGACAGACTCTTATTGGACTACACACGAACTAGGAGACACAAACTGATGCAAACACTGACTAATGCACCTAGACCTAAACCAATATCTGGTACGTGGCGGAGTTAATCGATCCGAAGATCACTCCCGCAAGTGTGCGACCTCCCGATAGGCGTAGCCTAACGTTCGGACAACACCTTTTAAGATACCGAATTATCGGGATGAAATACAATTTTAAAACACCTTTTTTTTTGTTTTGAAAACTAATGAGATCCTAGACTCGACTTAGACTATGCAAGACTGATGCAACGACTACCCTAGACTCAACTCGCTCTGATACCAAACTGATGCGGGACGGACTGAGGAGACGACACTATATGGGATGGACACGACTCAACCAGCAACGACACGACTACTAGAGCGACCTCGGCTCGACACTAAGAGCTCCTACAGGCTACATGTCGCTAACAGAAGTGCAAACTCATTCGTCGTCCCCATGCGAGGGAAAGCGTAGATCGTGCGCGGTTAAGGAACCGGCAGAGTTCAAGGTAGTCCGACTCAACTTCCGGACTCGGATCGAGTTGCGGGATGGGTCACTCTCACGCTCACAGCGGTGACATGGACACACGGGCTAGTATCCTACGCTCTCGACAGCGGCATAAGACCATATACTAAACTAGCAAATGAACGCCGAGAAGTTAGGACCATTACCTCCACGCACCCGGCGTGGCGAAGACATACCCGGCCGAATCACGGACTCCCGGTTAAGAATTATTACAGCAATACACTAAGTCGACCCACTCCACGCAGGGAGGTAAAAGGTTACATGTGGGGTCCGGGAATCATGCAACTTGGGTTGACGGGCAGCATCTTGATGTCGCCCGGCGGTGCCGAACTCTGCGTTCTCGTGCTTTCCGAACGGCGGCTTCTACGGGCCCGTGGGGCCCACGGACGGCGCTGTCCTCCGGATCTGCGGGGGTGGGACCCACTGTGATGGGGACCCTTGGTGGCGCGCCTCCACGGACGGTGGTCTGCCGGGAACACCGATCGGTGGCCGATCGGCTCCGATTCCCACGTTTTGAAGTTGCTGCCCACGGATTTTTGGTTGCTGTTTTTAGGCGTGCGCTCCGGCGAAAACGGCCGCTGCGATCAAGCTCGACGTCGGATCGGGGCGCATGAGCTATCTTTGGAAAGCTCTCTTCAAATCCTTCAATCTAGGATCAGAGGGAACTGCTGAATCTGGTCGGATATTGACTTTAATGAATTTACAACGCCCTGTTATACAGTAACCGAGATCTCAGATCTACAGGTGAGTTGTCTGAAGACTACCTTTGACCGCGAGGAAGTTGGCCGATTCCATTCTTCAGTTATTCATCAAAGATGTAGGATTTTGAACAAGGAAAACGAGAATATTTTTTATGTCCTGATTGGAGGTGGCTGGGATTTGTTATGATTTGTTTACTAGAGGGTGGTTGGATCTGGGAACATGTGGACAGCACTGTAGCTATCTCTGAGATCTATTTTTGAAAAAATTGGGATGGCCTCAAACAAATTCAATAAAATTTGGGGACGGTGGGGTTGATGGACAGAACTCCCAGTAAAATTGGGAGCTCTAAAAAAAATCGGAAAGGGGTCTGAACACAAGAAACACAGGGCGGGTGGAAATCTAAACAGCAAGCAGACAGATCTGGATAAAGAGATTAGACGAAAATGGAAAATTAACAATGGAAGACTCATGACCAACCAATTGTTTTGGATCGTGAGTAACACCTCTGGAACATCCCCTCAAAATCCCAGCTCAAAAACACAACGGGGTGGAGAGCAAGAATTCGGAGAAGACACCACTGTCCTGGATGGACAGAACACCGGCGGTGATGGTGGAGGCGCGATGGCGGCACGTGGCGGCGGCGGCGGCGACCGGAACTGATAGGGGTGGAGTCACACCACCAGAATATAGCCTTCCCAGCTGCAAGGAGGAGAGAGCGGCGGCCTAGGCCTTGCTCAAGGGGATTTTCTTCCAATTCAAATGCATTCATCCTCCTAAATGAGAAAATACAAGGTACTTATAGGTTACATATCAAATCCAATAGCCACCCTTGGATCTAGGGATGGGGGAATGGATGGCCTAGATTGAATGTGACACACACACAAATTAAATAAAATATAAGGGGGGGGCAGCCTATTGATCAAGGGGGGGACATGGTAGAATGGTAGGTAGCCTACCTTGGACTTTGAAGTCCAATTGTCTACCCATGTGGCATTTACCATTCAAGCTTCTAGATGTCTTCATTTGAAATGTTGACTGACCCCACATGGGGCCCTAGGCTGAGGTGGATCAATGGGAAGAGGTCTGGGGGGCCCGTGGGGCCCGGGGGTCCCATTTTACAAATAAACCCCTCTTAGAATCAAAATTACAAACCGAATAAAATGAAACACACACACATTACACACAAATAACGTCTAAACAAATATGATAAATGTCAAGACTCAGGGGGGAGTCTCCAGGCTGTCTCCGAGCCAGATGGACGCTGAAGTGGCTCGAGTCGTGCTCCGCGTGTGGTACCGGTGACTCGCCGACCCGTGCTGCTCGTGTGCTCTGGTGTCCGCACCAGACGCAGCACCGCGGGGACAAACCCCAAAAGAAAAATAGAACGAAAACAAAAAACGCTGCACAAATGCAACAAAGCACGGGGACAACTCCCCACAGACGCACACGGCTGCACAGCAGCCAGACCCACTCTGGTCCTCAAAACAGGTGACGGGACAATGCTGTAAGCACAGCACTACACACGAAGATTCAAGGATGGAAACCGAAGAAATGAAACGAACTAAAAGCAAAAGCAATGTAGCTTACAAGGAAGTGCTTTGAGTGATCTTCTAATGCTCTGCTTCAGTGTCTTCCTCACTCTCACTCTCTTCACTCAGCCATACTCTTTCTCTCAGACTTGCTCCTGCTGTTGTTGTCTTTCTTACTTCAGCTCTCTTCTCTCTTCTCTAGTTTCTACTCTCAGACTTGCTCCTTTTCTCTCTTCTTGCTGGGACGTGCTCAGCGATGTTCTTCTGAGTATGCTTTCCCACGCTTCCCAAATGGTAGAGGCAACATATTTATAGAGTGAAGTTGATATCTAGACCTTGATCTTGAAGGATGCAATCTGGGCCATTCAGATCCTTGGAGCACTACAGATCTCTAAGTGCAAGCTTCTGAGTTGTTGAATCTTGAGTCTTGAACTTGGGGAATATAGCTTCTTTTCTCAGGCGTAGGTTGAAAGAGAAGTATTTCTCCCAACCTTTTTCTGATTGGTCTAGGACACCAGTGGACAGTAGCCTTTTTTTAGATCCGTTCTCTGATTGGTTCATTATAAAAAGTTTCTTTACCTAGGATCATCTAGGTCCTTTTCTGTAGCCTGATACATGTCCTTGCTTGGATGCTTGTACCATTGACCTGAGGCTTCCACACCGTTTTCCCATTGGTCCATGTTTATAGGAGGCAGACTAGCCTTTTCCAGATTTGGTTACTGACAGGTCCTTTTCATAAAAGTGAACTGACTGGATTATGATGAAAAGGATAGATCTCTGTCCTAGGACCTTTTGAAAGATGTAATCTGATTGGTCCATTATAAATATGAAGGTTCTTTTCTTCTCAGACCTTGAGGGTTGTGTCTGGAGACTTGGGCCATTGATGCAAGGGAGGTGATCACGTGAGCCTGACTTCACTTTTGGTCCACCCCGGAAAGGGTAGACACCTGAGCTTTGTACTTTTGGTCCACCCTAGGGGTCGACTCCTCTGCCTGGCAGGGCCTTAAGACTGCTTGTTGCAGGCTTGCTGCTACTGCTATTTGTTCATGCTACTGCTACTGTTGCTACAGGCTGCTAGTATCCTTTGTTGGCTTGTGAGCTTGGTTGCGTCAACGCAGTAGCTACATTACGTCGACTCAGTCTGCTATTGTTGCTGGCCTTGCTGCAGCTACTTGTGGCTTCATGCTTTATTTGTCGGCGCAGCTAGTGGAGTGCATCGATGCACTCTTGTGAAATGCTTCTGAAGCCACTCGTGGAGTCAGTTCTGTGTCGACGCATCATAAAGGATGGAGTCGACGCACCTGAAGAGTGTTGCCCATAAATGGCACTGGACTTGAGGATGTGTCGACGCATAGAAGAATTTGCGTCGACGTATCCTGAAGAAATTGCTTGTTTGTCTTGGCTGAATATGAAGATGTGTCAACGTAGAGAAGAACTTATGTCGACGCAGCTTGGTTTTCGCTAGGGCGTTCTGCTTCTAGTGAGCTGGTGGTTTTGCTGTCAGCTAGATGCTATAAACTACTGCTTTTGTTGCTGCATGAGTCGACTTGCATTCTTCCCGAGTCAACTTGCTGCATTGCCTGAATAGAGTGGGCAGTTCTATCACTGGGACCAATTCGACTTGGTAAACCCTTGTTCAGCAGGCTGCATTCTGCAAGCTCATTCAAGTCGACTTGTTCCCTGGACAAGTCGACTTACTCTTCTTCTTCTCAGTCAACTACTTTTCTCATCTGTCATCTTTCACAAGGCTTATTTACTCACATCATAAGAAGAATAAGAATCATTCAAAATGCTAAGAATATCAAAGTTTAAAAGCGAGTGAAGATTTTATCATGAAGAAATTAAGCATGAGACTCTATGACATGAAATATTTACACTTATGAAAATCTCATGAAGAACATGGCAGCATGATAAAAATAAATCATGACAATTATCACATTGCATCATCGTTGGATCAAAGTCAATATTACAATAATGAGTTATAGTTGGACATCATCAAAACCATCAACATCATGCATGAGCCACACATGCACAACACTCCTTGCTGTGTTAGTGTCCGTACCCCTCCTCCCTGTCCAGTGCCCTAGCTGGTTAAGCCTTAAGATTCACAACTATGCCCTCCCCACATCACAACTTTCAGGGTACACGTTCCTCTTTTAGCGGTAGAAACTAAGGTGTTCGGACTCCGCGCGATGTAAAACAAACACTGATCGCTTACGGTTGATGGGGAAAGACGTCATGTACACGATCTCCTACATCGTCTATTTCACTCGTACCTATGGAACCCCCATTCTATCCATGTGTAGCCCATCATCTCGTGCCCATGTGTTGTGCCCTGGAGGCACTTCCCTTGTTGAAAAAAATCAATTTTGTAGGTGATTGTGGAGCTTTTGAATGGCACGCCCGCATTATATCCTACCACCCTCGCACATGACCATCTTTGCTCGATTTGTCTCATGTGTGTCATGTGTCCCCGAAGCAATTATCTATGTGCATTTCATTCGTGTGCATTTCTTTTACATTTTCCCCCGGTCCCGCGTGCCACAATCGACTCGCCACAATCACGCGAGTGCGCCCAATCTATATTAGATGTGATTTTTATGATTTGAGTCACCCTGTTTAGATGCAATTTTCATTGATTTCGCAATACTATGCATATCTTGTTTTTTTTCTTTTGCATTTTCATTGTTCATATTGTTGATTTTTCTTTCCTTTTGCATCTAGTCTTGCATCTCTAGTGCATCCTTGGCTTAAGAGACCTCCTCTCTCCATAATTTTAGGAGATTACCACCCCCTTGTGGTGAAGGAAGGATCTTCCAATTGAGTATTCCTCTAGTTTGACTAGAATCTCCTCCACCAAGACCTCCGGAAGTCCCTGACATCGAAGGATTCTATCTTCGATCACTAGGCTGGTTGTACCACTAAAGTTCCCCGGGTTAGTTGGCCTAAACGTGGTGAGGAAAGTGAAATCTTAGTTGACACTGGAGTCCAAATCATATTAAAAGTAGGATCCTACCCTTGAGTGAATTTGGAAAAATTGTTAAAAATCATTTAATTCACAGAACGAAATTAAGAAAAACAAGCGTAAGCATATAACTTGTTCAAAATCTTTGCAAAATTTGTTTTGATTGAATATCATTTGATTCTTGCATAATGTTGCACTTTGGTAATACAATTGATATGTCTAACTACACCTGTGACTATGAGTATGATAAATTTTATTTATCTTATAACCCTCAAGTCTATCACTCTCACCATAATTCTTTTAAGGGATATCATTCCACTCCTATCTCTCATGGAGATTCTCATGTCTACGCTATGGGCAATTCTCAACTCCATGATCTCTCACGTCCAATGCAAGCCACTACTCAGGAACTATCTCCCCAACATGATCTCTCCTCTATCTTGGGTGCCCTAGCTACCCATGTCACCCCTCAACAACTCCAAGCCATCCAAGCTATCATTAAGAGAGAATCTACCTCTCCTTCCCCCAAGATCTTTCTCATACCATTGGTGGTCCCCATACTTCTTCTGCTAAGAACCCGGAGGGTCAACAACCACTGCCATGTTGTCCTCCCTCAAGGCCCAAGTTCCAACCATTCCTCATACCCCTGTCCAACTAGGTCATTCTATGGGCAATTCCTACTATCCCTCTCATTCAAGGCCTCCCTCCCAAGCCTCTCAATGGTCTCAAGGCCAACCTTCCACTTCTCACGTTAATCCCCTCCATCAAGCCCTCCTTGACAACATGAATAAGATGGAAGGACAATTGAAAAAGGTAGCAAGTGCAAAAGGGCACCCCGGAAGTCTCCATGTCGGCTCTCCTAGCATTTCATTTACATCCTTCAAAGATACCCAAGTACCATGAAGAGGGGCGATCTCGCATTACTCCTGAGCGGGATGGAAGATGACCACGTATCCTTGAAGTATGAACTGTAAGAAGGGAAACGAGTCAGAGGTGCCCAGGGATGAATCCCCGGGGAAGACCCTCCAATGCTTAAGTCAGCGACTGGAATAGAGCACTGGTGAGAAGGGAGAAGTTAGGAGGAAGATAGGAGCGCTAGATCCCTCTCCACCGAAAGTCGAAGTGGTTCCTGCTCAGGGTTTTTGGCTTACCTTCTCACAGGAGGGTTCTTCCAGTTTAAATAAAGGCTCGTTGAATGATCCCTGTAAGTTGAGTAGTTTCGGGGGGGTTATGTTTATAGCATACGGACTCCTGATCTCCCCTATCCCCTTGAGCTCCCAGCTTTTAAGGGACGCATAACGGCCGTACAGATAAGCTTCCATCAGTCGGCCCGAGTGTGAGGCACTGGCTCAGGAGATGTCTTCCTGAGCGATGAGTGTGTGGTCTGGGCGGAGAATACGGGGCTCCGATGGAGCTCTCCCGATCGAACTGATGCTCGGACTTCCCAGCCCGAAGGCCGCCTAGGAAGTGCTTGCTCCGAGTGAGTTATTAGGCTTATCTTTAGTGGGTCCGGGGGCTACCACTTCAAGGAGTTGGGCCTCGTTCGGTCTGATTGGACCTCATTTGGCCACTCCATTTGGGCGGCTAGATTTCCCCTCTCCACTTGTCCCCCTCCTACTCCCGAGCCAAACTAGGCTCGACTGAGTAGCATTTAGGCTGGACTTTTCGTGGCTCAAATAGGGTGGAGATCTCTCTCTGGCAGGGGCCACGTGATGCGGCTTGTCCTAAAAATATGCCCGTCGTGATGAGTAAAAGAAGGCCGCTCCTCGAGAGATCGGAACGCCGCACCGCCTCCAGCTAGGGGTTATAAGCATTGCACATTATTTGCGTCCCTTTATCTCCGAGGGTTTAGGGTTTTGCCATCCCTTTCATCTATATAGGGGGGCTCGTGCGCCGTGAGAGTAGCTCGTAAGAGCAGAGAATCACAGCGGCTTTCGCGAAACTAGAAGAGGTTACCGCGGCGGTGATCCGTCAGCTTCCTTCTCCTCCATAGTTCTATGGCTCAGAGCTTTCCCCTTCTTCTTATAGTTCCTCCACATGTTCGATGGCGGACCAAAGTCTTGAGGCCGAGGGGCGGCCGAAAGAACAGACCCCAAGGGTTTTCTTGGTACAGTCGGAGCCTCTCCGGAACGAGTTGGGGGAGGTTGAGGTGAAGCGACTGGAGAACCAGTATGGGCTGCCTTAGGAATTCCAGTTCCTCGCGCCTGAGCCTCATGAGTCTAGTTTGTCTACTCGTTTTGGCCTCTTTTGTTCCTTCCTCTTGGCCTAGAAGTGTGGCTTCCGCCTGCCCCTCCATTCCTTTGTCACCGAGTTACTTCGGTTCTACCGACTGGCTCCTGTCCAGCTCGTCTCCAATTCTTATACCCTCATCTTCTCTTTCATTTTCCTTTGTGGCCAGTGTTGGGTGAGCACCTCGCTGGACCTCTTCCATTGTTTTTTCGAACTAAAGGAGAATCTTCATGCGGGGAAGGGCTTCTTCTTTGTCCAGGCGGAACGGAATAGGAGTTGTGTGTCCTTTTCAGTGAAGGACTCCTCTCACAAGGGGTGGAAGACCCAATATTTCTGGGTTGGTCTTCGGCGGTCGGTGTGGTCTGGAATTTCCCGACTGTGCCCAATTTTCACACGAACATTCCTCTGAAGCAAACGGAGGTCCCCCCAGAGGTGGAGAGGGATGCTGCTATCCTTCTACAGAATCACCAGCCGACTGCTGAGCTGGTGACCTCGTCCAACATTGAGGAGTATCTTTCTCGAGCACTGTTGCCGTCAGGTGAGGATCTCAGGGACTTGTCCTATTTCTTGTAGGGTAAATGCCTCCCTTCTTTTAATTTGCTCTTCTTCGTTCAGACTAGAGGCGAGCGGTTAAGGATGAGGCACCACCAGTCGAGTTGGAGATCATCGACGTGGATGATACGCTGGCTCCGAGCGATCTTCCGGCTCCGAAGGGTTCTTCCTGTGCCCGAGACAAGGGCAAGTAGGTCGCCCGGGATGACGCTTCCGAACACCGGGGGGTCAAGCGTAAGGATCCCATGGCGAAGCTGTTGGGGGCTTCATTGCTGGCTCGGTCTACCCAGAAGAAGCGGGTGAGGAAGGTGGAGGTCACCCGCACGGCCGAAGAGGCTTCTCTGCCGGCTCTCCCTTCTGCAGAGCAGGAAGGGGCCGATAATGAAGGGGTCACGGTCGATATCGAGACATGGAGTGAAGCAGAGGGGGCGCCAGACGGAGGAGCCCGGTCCGAGCCGGTCGAGGCCGGAGGGTCACAGGCTGAATTGACTTAATCACAGCCGACCGAGGCCGGGGAGGTACGTGGCGGGGCCGCTCATCCCGAGTCAACCGATGGTGCCCCCGAGACCGGGTTGCTCGGGATAGGTGCCCCAATCTCAGCTGCTCCGGAGAGGGTTTCTCCTCCCTTAGCCAGTGCTTTCAACATTTGGGCCTCTCGGTACCGGACATACCACACCTTGCTAGAAAAACTCCGGAAATGCCCTTCCATGGTTTTTGAGCAACTCATGGCTGGTGGCCTGATCTTGGCTCAACTAGGAGCTGAGGCAGTGGATGCGTACGCTCGGGCGGAGTCGGAGCGGGAGACTCTTTCATGAGCCCGTCGTGTGCTAGATCGGAAGGTCAAGCATTTGACCCTCGATCTTAGGGACCTTCGTCGGGAGGTGGTCCAGCTCTGGGCACAGGTGCAGTCGAGCCAAGGGGAGGCTCGGTCGTTAACGGAGCAGCTGGCCCAGGCCCATCGCATGATCGACCGGAAGAATGAGCTCCTGGAGACGGAGTGCAACATTCAGGTCGAGCGCGGCGAGCAATGGAAGGCCGAGCGAGAGGGGCTTGGGGATCGAGTCCGGGGGGCTGAGGGTGCACGGGCCGAGGTCGAGAGGAAGCTGTCCGAGTCGGAACAGATGATAGCCGAGCTTGAGAGGAAGGTGTAGCTGGCAGGGTTAGAAGCTCTTGAGCAACATAGACACTCGGAGGCTTACCACACTACTCCTCTTCAGGCTGCCTTCCCTTACTATGAGTCGGGCTATCATCGGGGCCTTCGGAAGGGCTTCTCCCAAGGCTTCGATCGGGCCGTCATAGAGGCGGAGGCCCAAGCAACTAGGCTCATTTTTCCTTCCGGGCAATGCTATCACTTGGACTGGGGTTCCCCCGACTCTTCCCATTACACATCGAGCGAAGAAGAGGGTAGGGAGTCCTTGAGCTTGTCCGATCGACCGCCAACTCCAATAGCCTCGGGAGAGCACGCGACCGAGATAGTTTCCACACAGGTGGGGTTAGTGCCTGGGTAGGCCATCACTAGGAATATTGGGGGCAGATCGTCTAGTGCTGAGGGGGCCTTGTCTTCCGAGCTTGGAGATGGGCCCGAGGCCTGATGTACAAGCTTTTCTCTTCGTTCCCTTTTGTAGCTGTGTAAGACCTTTTTGTTTTTTTGGGAAATATAATAGCGGCAATGTTAAGTGCTAAATTTATTGTTTCTTACTGCTTTTGGTGTGATTTGACTACTGTATCCACAGTCGTTTGAAAAGGCGCTGATTTTCTTTGCAAATATCACGCGCGCCGATCTGTCAGATAACTGACATGGCGTTGGCAGCGTGGCACCTTTCCGTTTTTCCATGCCGCCCTTAATGACTTGCCACTTCACGGGTCTCGCTGGGGGGATGTTGGGAAATACGGTAACCATCTCAGGGAGGGCTCTTTTAGCGTGTTTGTAAGGGGAGAGTCATTTAAGGCGAATAGCTCCCCCTTCGGCCTATAAAAAGGTCCATGGGGCGTCTCCTTTTCGGTTCATCGCTTGAGGCCATCCCTGGCGGTTTCTCCTTCTTCCCCTTCCGCGAAGTGTTGTGCTGTCGTTCTTGGCGAGGCATGGAGGGCGCTTCATAAGACGACAAGGTGGACGTCCGTAGGAGGGAAGCTCCTACTATTTCAGTCTGGAAGAGTGTTTGACAGTCGGGGGTCAGTTTGGGAGAGGGTTCGACATGCGGGAACATGTCACCTTCCTATCCCTGACCCACCGACGCTATCCCTCCTCATCCTTTCTGGACCTCCCCCTCCCTCCTCATCCATCTCTGCCGTTTTATTTTTCTTCCTCCTCTTTCACTATTCGGAGGGTGCCTGCACTATTTGCCTTCCAAAGAGTTGGCAGAGAGGAGGCCTTCACTTGTATTCCTTCCTCTTCTCCTCTTTCCTCTGAGCTCCTCGGGCCAACGGGGCCGGCTCTCCCTTATCCGAGCCAGTTTCTGCACTAGGCAGAGTCAGTGGCTAGACGTAGGAGTGCTTGCCGAGTTGGTCGAGTGATCTGCTCGTGCCATAGTACTCGTGGATGTATTTTTTGTGTTGAAGTGTGTATTGTTTTGGCTGCGGCCTACTTGATGTACATCAGAGTTTAATGAAAAGAGAAGAATATTGCTTATTCTACTTTGCTTACATGTGTGTGCTTGCCAGATGATCAAAAGTAGAACTTGCAAGGATTTTTCGCATTCCATGTCCGAGGGATGAGTGTTCCTTCCATGGTGGACAGTCGGTATGCTCCTTTCCCGAGCGTCTCAACCACTCGGTAGGGACGTTCCCAAGTAGGGGATAACTTCGCCGCCGCCTCCAGTGGTCGAGAGGCTTCGGCCTTTCTCAAGATGAAGTCCCCTGGCTAGAAATGTCTGTCTCAGACTCTGGAGTTGTAGTATCGAGTGATGCGACATTGGTACTCTGTTGCTCGAATCTTTGTAATCTCTCGGATCTTGTCTGCCAAGTCGAGGTTTTCTCGCAGTTTCTGTGAGTTTACCTCAGGTTTGAAGTGGACGACTCGGAGAGAGGGATTGCCGACCTCTAACAGAATCACAGCTTCAGTGCCATATACAAGCTGAAAAGGTGTTTCACAGGTGGCCGTTCTTGGAGTAGTTCGGTGTGACCATAGTACGCTCGGTAGTTCTTCGAGCCAGCTGCCCTTGCCCTTACCGAGCCTGGTTTTGATGCCTTTCAAGATAGTTTTGTTGGCATTCTTGACCAGTCCGTTGGCCTGAGGGTGGGCTACCGTAGTAAAGTGGTTGCGAATGTTTAGGTCGACACATCTGTCTCTAAAGTAATGAGAATCAAACTGCCGACCGTTATCGCTCATGATCACTCAGGGGACACCGTAGGGATAGATGATCAACTTCCAAATAAAGCTCCATACGACTGACTCAGTGATCCTGGTGGTGGCTTCGGCCTCGATCCACTTGGTGAAGTAGTCGATGGCGATGATGACGAACTTCTTTTGAGCTTGAGCCGTAGGGAGCAGACCCAAGATGTCGATACCCCACCGCGCGAAGGGGTACGGCTCGGCAAGGGTGACAAGCTCCGCGGCGGGCTGATGGATCAGATGGTCGAAGTGCTGACATCAGTCGCACTTCTGTACATAGGTCGTACAGTCGCGCTGGAGAGTGGGCCACCAGTAACCCTGCCGAAGCAAGATCCTGGCGAGCGATCTTGCTCCCTAGTGCACGCCGTAGATGCCTTCGTGTACTTCTTGAATAGCTCGGCTAGCTTCGTTGGTTCTGATGCATTTGAGGAGGGGACCGGAGAAAGATCTGCGGTACAAGGCCTCATCTAGCATGAGGAAACGCCGAGCTTGGTACTTGAGCTTCCGAGCCTCCCAAGGGTCGGTGGGCTCTCGAGAATCCCGGAGCCAGGATATGTAGGGAGTCTGCCAGTCGCTTAGGGGTGCCAGGTCAACATTCATAAGCTTGGACTCGATGCTCAGTCGCTCGAGCTCTTCGAGGAAGACCGATCGTGTACCTTCGGGGTCGAGCGAGGAGGCCAGGCGAGAGAGGGCGTCCGCTCGAGAGTTTTTCTCCCGGGCGATCCGGACTACCTTGAAGCTCTCGAAGAGTTAGGCCATCCTCTTGACCACCTGGAGGTACTTGACCATTTATCCTTCCCGAGCTTCGTAATCACCGTTAACCTGGCTAGTGACCAGTTGGGAGTGGGTGTGGATCCTAACTCACTCGACTCCCAGTCGTCAAGCCATCCTGGCCCCTGCGATAAGGGCTACGTACTCGGAGGCGTTGTTGGATGCCTGGAAGTTGAATTTCAAGGCGTACCACAGCTCCGCTCCTTCGGGGGACTTGAGGAGGACACCGACGCCGCATCCGGTTGAGTTGGAGGACCCATCGATGAATAGGTCCCAAGTGGGCCTGGGCGCAGGTGAAAGTGTTTCTTCAATCATGACCGTGCTTTCGGCGATGAAGTCTGCGAGAGCCTATCCTTTGATGGCCGAACGGGGGCGGTACGAAATGTCGTAGGCCCCAAGCATGATGGCCCATTTGACGAGGCGTCCTGAGGCTTCAGGGTGAAAGAGAATCTTCTTCAGAGGTTCGCCGGTTAATACGACGATGGAGTGCCCTTGAAAGTAGGGTCAGAGGTGCTTGGCTGAGGTAACCAATGCTAGCAGGAGTTTCTCGATTGCGGGGTACCTTCTTTCAGCCTCATTAAGCACCTTGCTGGTATAGTAAACCAGTCTCTCGACCCCTGCGTCGTTCTTGACTAGGACCGAGCTTACTGTAGAAGGGGTTGCCGAGAGGTACAGATGTAGAGCTTCACCCGGTGTCGGCTTGGACAGTACTGGAGGTGAGGCTAAGAATTCCTTGAGTTCGGTGAATGCCTTCTGACATTCCTCATCCTAGGCAAACGTAGCAGATGCATTTTTGGGTCCCCTCAACAATTTGAAGAAGGGTAGGCATCGTTCGGCCGCCTGGGATAGGAAGCGGTTGAGCGCAATAATGCACCCCATAAGGCATTGGACGTCCTTGATGCAGGTGGGTGGCCGCATGTTTAGGATGGCCTGAACCTTGTCGGGGTTGGCCTCGATTCCACGCTCAGTTACCAGGAAGCCTAGGAACCTCCCGGATCTGACTCCGAAGGCACACTTAGCAGGGTTTAGCTTCATGTTGTACCTCAGGAGGCTGTCAAAGGTCTCGGCTAAGTCGACAAGGTGGTCTTCGGCCTTCGAGGTTTTGACGAGCATATCATCAATGTAGGCCTCGACGTTCCGATCAAGCTATCCCTCGAAGATGTGGTTGATCAGTCTCTGATATGTTGCTCCAGTGTTCTTCAACCCGAACGGCATTCGGGTGTAGCAGCGTACGCCGAAGTCAGTGATGAAGGCGGTCATCTCGATGTCCTCCGGGTCCATCCTGATCTGATTGTAATCGGAGTAGGCGTCCAAAAAGTTGAGCAACTCGTTGCCAGAGGTTGAATCGACCAGTTGATCGATGCTCGGCAGCGGGTAGCAATCTTTCAGGGTAGCCTAGTTGAGGTCGGTGAAGTCCACGCACATTCGCCATTTCCCCAAAGCCTTCGGTACAAGGATGACGTTGGCGAGCCATGTAGGATATAGGACCGGACGAAAGAGGCCAGTCTGCTGTCCCTTGGTGACTTGCTCTCTAATGACCACTTGCTTCTCCAGGGCGTGCTTCCTCCTGCGTTGCTGGACAGGCTTCACCGTTGGGTCGAGGTTGAGCTTGTGTGTTACCACGTCTCTCGGGATCCCGGGAAGGTGCTCGTCAGACCATGCAAAGACTTGGATATACTGGGCAAGGAAATCTTTATATTTTTTCTGTTCCTCAAGTGGTAGATCAGCTCCGATCTTGACTCCTAGAGTCAGGTCACCGTTAAGGAAGACCGTTAGCAACTCGCCACCAGGCTCAGATGTTGTAGGTCCCTCCTCGACTCCCTTTACTCCTTTGCTCTTCCCTTCTGGCCTCGTGGCTTCAACCGAGATTATATAGCACCGTCTCGCCAGTGCCTGGTTACCCCGGACTTCCCCCACGCCATACTTGGTAGGGAACTTCATTTTTTGGTGAAAGGTAGAGGGTACCGCTCTCATTAGGCTAAGGATACATCGACCGAAGATGGCGTTATATGCCGTCATCCCCTTAATCACAATGAAGTCCACCTTAACCATGATGATTTTGGGCGGGGTGCCGATAGTAACTGGCAGGCTCAGGGCTCCCTCGGGATAAGTTGCCTGGCCGTTGAACCCACAAAGGGGGGTTCGGATTGGGCGGAGTTTAGATGGATTCTCTCCCATCTTGAGGAAACATTCATAGGATAATACATCAGGGGCACTACCATTATCAACTAAGATCCTATCGCCGTTACAATGGTTTATTGTAGCCGATACAACGAGAGCGTCATCATGTGGGGTGGTTAGCCCTTCCAGATCCTGGTCGGAGAATACCAGGGCCTGCGGTTCGCTTGCCTGCGGGGCCTTAGGGTGCTCAACAGAGGCTCGGCTCGCTCGCTCGGCATGACGCTTTCTTCCTCAGCTGCTATCTCCGCCTGATGTCACGCCTCCCGTGATGACATTGATGTGGACTCCACGGGGGGCATTGTCGATGTCTTCGGGGGCGCCACGATCTTCTTTCTGCCCGGCCACGTTTCGGGACAAGTGTCCCTGGCGGACAAGAGGCTCGATTTCATCTTGAAGTTGATGGCAATCGCTGGTGTGATGTCTGTGATCGCTGTGGAATAGACAATGCTTGCGGCGATTGCGATGCTTGGCCTTCATAGGCTCGAGTTGGTAGAGGAGACCTGACCCTTTGATATCTTCGTAGATTTCGCAGACATGAGCGGTAAGGGGGTGTACGGATCATACTTTCGGGACGGCTCTTTGTGGTCTCCGTCCTGGTTCCACCTCTTTTTTTGGCCCGTCCTTTGCTCGGACAGTCGCTTCTTGTCCCCCTGACTGGTTGCGGATGAGCCGCTGCCCCCGGAGGGTAAAACGGCCTCCAACGGTTTACTAGGAGGCATCTCCGAGGGGAGGGCTCATCCGGGGGAGATGCGACTTCTCCTCCTTGGCCACCTGGGCCCTCATGAGATCCACGAGGACATCCACTTTTGCGTTGAGGGTTTGGAGGGCGTCGGTACTCACGCCGGGAAGCTGTTCCACCACCACCGACGGAGGTATTTCATTAGAGCAGTTGCTTGACGGGGAATTCTCTGTGGGGAAGGAAGGTGCGCCTTCTTCCGTCGCCAGGGCTTTTCCCTTGTCGCTGGCTGTCCTCCTGCCAGAACTCCTTCGCACCATGACGGCTCTTTGTTCGTTTCCCACAGACGACGCCAGATGAAGAGGGGCGATCTCTCACTACTCCTGAGCGGGGTGGAAGATGACCACATATCCTTGAAGTATGGACTGCAAGAAGGGAAACGAGTCAGAGGTGCCTAGGGATGAATCCCCGGGGAAGACCTTCCGATGATTAAGTCAGCGACTGGAATAGAGCACTGGTGCGAAGGGAGAAGTTAGGAGGAAGATGGGAGCGCGAGATCCCTCTCCACTGAAAGGTGAAGTGGTTCCAGCTCAGGGTTTTTGGCTTACCTTCTCACAGGAGGGTTCTTCCAGTTTAAATAATGGCTCATTGAATGATCCATGTAAGCTGAGTAGTTTCGGGGGGGTTATGTCCTCCTTGCGGGCTCTTTATAGCATACGGACTCTTGATCTCCCATATCCCCTTGAGCTCCCAGCTTTTAAGGGATGCGTAACGGCTGTACAGATAAGCTTCCATCACTCGGCCTGAGTGTGAGGCACTCGCTCAGGAGATGTCTTCTCGAGCGATGAGTGCATGGTCTAGGTGGAGAATACAGGGCTCCGATGGAGCTCTCCCGATCGAACTGATGCTCGGACTTCCCAGCCGAAGGCCGCCTAGTAAGTGCTTGCTCCGAGTGAGTTATTAGGCTTATCTTTAGTGGGCCCGAGGGTTACCACTTCAAGGAGTTGGGCCTCGTTCGGTCCTGTTGGACCTCTTTTGGCCTCTCCGTATGGGCTGCTAGAATTCCCCTCTCCATACCACATGTATAATGGCACGGGTAACCCCTTCATTCATCTTAAAGACTTCATGTATGAATCCTCTTGTTGGAAAAATGACAAGAGGACCTTAGCATATCTATTTAGAAGATCTTTGGATGGTCCTGCATTATAATGTTTTTATTCATTGGAGCCACATGTGTTGACACCCGTTTTTAGCCCGTAAGTTACGTCATTTCTCTTATTCATCATTTTTTATGTCCCGAATTACCCATTATTTTGGAGCCTTCCTTGGACGGATTTCAGGCCCATTTTCATTATTCGATAGCCTCTGGACTTCGGAGATCATGATTTCTTAGAGCCCTGGAGCTTATCTTATCAACTTTCGATCTTCCAAGTTGACTTGCGGCCCATTTAGGCCCATTTCCATCAAGCATTCGGCCCCTTTCACTGCGCACTCCTGAATACGGCCCCTTTTCATCCCCTTTTGTTCCTCTATTCATTAAGTCTCCTTCACTAAAGTTCTTCACTTTTTAAAGCACTATAATTTCTTCTTCGTCGTCATTAGCCAGTTCTCCACCGTTTTCTACGTCCCTACATTTTTCTCTTTTTGCCCCTATTTTCTCCATCTTCTGATCGTTTCCTCATTTTGCTCTCTTCACAAAAGTTGTTCATTTTTTTGTTATCTACAATTTTGTCTTATGCCTTTCCCTAATTCTGCACCATTTCAAGATATACTATCGCATTCAGCCTTGACTTCCTGAGAGTCCTACAGCCGTAGGACTCTTTCTAGTCGATTTTGCCCAACGTGGCCTCCTTCTTAGGTCTCCATCTTCTAGAATCCTCATCCGAATTGAGTCTCATTTGTGTCTACCTCTTGTCCTTTATATTATCTCGAGTTTGATCCATAGAACTCAAATTTTAGTGGACTATATCCTGGAAACGGGGAGAAAACTTCTAGATTTATACAGTTTTTGCACAGATCAAACTCTATTTTCTGCTCGATGGGCCTATCTTGCGGCAGCCATATCTTCTAGAATATAGCTCTGAATTGACCCCCGTTTGTTTCTATCTCTTGCCCTTTGGATTATCTCGAGTTTTATTTTTCTCAAAAAACCCTGCCTAGGCACAGATGGGAGAGTGCACCCTGTACCAGAGGTAAAGAGCGGAGCCACTCCACCATCAGACCACTAGGAGGTAAATTTTATTGCTAATGAAGTGGAACAGAGATTACATCAATCTAATACTGGGCAATCCCAGCTTATCCAACCGAGCCACTCCCTTTATAATTGAGGGTAGCTCATTGAAAGAGAAAAAAGCATTACATTTGGATGAGCAAGCTATGGAGGCCAAGGAATCCGTAACTTTATTTCCTTCTCTATAAATATGATCAATCTTATCATACTGTGTAATAGATCTCCAGATCTCTCTGACATACAGAAGAATAGACCATGGGCATTGATATTCCTTTTTAATTACCCGAACAAGAACTTGTGAGTCACATTCAATATGTGTTGGGTGATCAAAAACTGTATGAAGGTATTTGATGCCGTCAATCAATGCCCTTGCTTCTGCTACAAGGCTATTAGTCTGGCCATAATAGTGGGAATAAGCAAGAATAACATTTCCTCTATAATCTCTGATAACACCTCCTCCTCCAGATGTTCTGTTAGGTTTGCAAGCACCATCAGAATTTAATTTAAGAAAGGGCCAAGGGGGGCATATCCATTTGATGATTTTCAGCTGAGCACCATTCGAAAACTATGTTTTAATACCAAAAGTATCCAGTATCTTCTTTTTACTATTGTCGGGTTCCTTTAAGTTAGCAACAACACAAACATGTTTCACTTGATTGATGATTTGGTGGAGGACGCTATTTTTGGAAATGGTTCTGCCTTCATATCTCACTGCATTTCGAGCCCTCCATATATCCCAAAATCCATAGCTTATGACTGCTAGAATTAGATGACCATAAGCAGATTTTAGATGAATGCTACTTGCAGCATGCGAAATAAATGATCTAACAGAGTTTCCTTCCAGTTGCAGCCCCACTGATTTGAAATAAGACCAGATGTGAGAAGCCAGCTCACTATGCAAGAATAGATGATTCATATTTTCCTCATGATGGACCTGACAGTAGGAACAAATTGAGCACAATTGCACACCCAGACGCTGAACATTAGAGTCAACAGGGAGGCAGTTTTGATGAATTTTCCACACATGTACAAACATTTTAGTTGGGAGCCATTGTGACCAAAGCCTAGGCCAATGTATAGTTGTCTGGTTGGATATGCTTTCGGACAAAACCTGATAAGTAGATGCCACCGAACAGCTTCCTGAGGAGGATAAACTCCACGCCTGGAAATCAGCATCATGGGTGAGAGTAGTATTAATGATAGCTATTTTGATTGGTGCTGGCAAGAACCTGTCCATTAAATCCATTTCCTCACTTGATGCATGCAGTAGGAACTCATTTACAGTGATGTTGGAGTTTGGTATGCTATTGGCAGGAACAAAATCTGCCAAACACTGGTTTCCAATCCAGTTATCATACTAGAAATTTGTGAGATTGCCATCCCCGACAATAACCTTTTTAAATTGGACAACAAGATTTTTAGCCTTAATCCAGCTTCTTCTAGCAAGGCCACTCATATTATTGAAATGAACATCTCGTAAATGTCTCTAACCAATATACTTTGCTCTGAAATAGGTGGCCCACAAGGAATTGGAGTGCATTGCCTGCCATAACATCTTAACTCTTAAGGCTATGTCCATTTGCCTAAGTGACATAATGCCTAGACCGCCCTGAGAAATAGGTCTGTAAATCAAATCCCACGATCTCCAGTGCCTTTTATTTCCATTAGGGGAAGAACCCCAAAAGAAATTCGCAAAGGACTTCTCAAGCATTAAATGTGTTCCTCAGTATAAGGGTGAAGTGGAAAAGGAATATATTGGAATTAAAGATAGCACATGCTTTATCAAAATCAACTTTGCACCCTGAGAAAGCAAGTTGGATTTCCAACGGATTATCTCAATTTTGATCTATACAACTCAAGTTTTCATTGGCTATATCTCTCAAAATTGTTGACGAAAGTTCTGGGTTTATGCGTCCTAGTACAAGTCAAACTCTGTTTTCTATGCGATGGGCCTATCTTGTGGCGAGCATATCTTCTAGAATCCTCTTTCAAATTGAGTCCCACTTGTTTCTATCTCTTGTCCTTAGTATTATCTCGAGTTTGATCCATAGAACTCGATTTATCCTGCACTATATCTCCGGGAATCGTGAGAGGAAGTTGGAGCTTTTTCTGCAAACTCTATATAAACTGCCCAGTTCGCAGTGGCGACGGAGGGCTTTTTCCGGACATGGGGTGAAGCCATGCTGCATCTCCAACTCACATCTTTGACCCCATCTTGAAGAGGGAAGTATTAGCTTTCCATTCCATCTTTTTGGGCTTGATTTCATAGCCTATACTCTTTGTTCTCCTCTCCTCAAAATCACAAATCATCACAGTTTTCTGCACTTTCTGCTACACTTGCACTTTTGCACGTTTTAGATCATCATTTTCTCTCTATTCTTTGCATCAAATTTCGTGATTTCAAATCCTATGCATGCACAACACACACACCTATTATTTTCACCCTTCCACAGGGGTTAAAAGCCTCCCCCGATGAGTTTACCCTCAATTTTTACCCCCATTTTATCATTGCGGGATTGATGCTACACTTCATGTTCTACTGGGTTTTTGCCTTTGTGTTTTGACTTTGTTTTGAAGGAGAGCATGATATGAACGTGAGGCCCTCTTCTTCTAGCCGGTTGGAGGACGAGGAGGTTTGAATCTACATCGCTCCCACACCCCGTTGTTAAGCGCGATCAACTCTTCAAGTTCCAAGGTACACGGCACCATCCTTTCATCTCTTCATCCTTTCGGCGTTGTTGGAACCTTGGTGGCGATCACAGTATGTCTTTCTCATCTTTTCATTCCCCTTTTTCTTTGATTCACATGTTTATGCATGTTTTAGTTTAAGGGGGCGGGGTGGAACCATTAAACAAGCTATAATTTTTTGGCGATCACGGTGGGACGCCAATGCCCATCACATTTGTTTTCATGCTCTTTTGAAAGTTGGGTGTGTGCATGATCATATTTAGGTAGTATATTCTTCATTCTCCCACCGTTTTGGGCGTTTTAAGGGCTCTGGTTGCCTGGCAGTCTTCTGTTAGACCGTAAGGGGGCAAGAAACAGTCATTTAGCAGATCACTTGTGGATTCTGGCAGTTCTGCACGCGTGCTGATAGGGCCCTGTTCGTCGAGGCATTACTTTTGATCTCGGGGTCCGATTGCGCTGATTTTTATTCTGTTGGATAGCCCTTTGTATTGTCTTTCCATCCATATCTTATTTGTCTTATTTGGGTCACATTTGCATAGTCTAATATTGTCATACTTTTTGAGTTTTCTGCATAAAGTCTACAGGCAAGTTGAGGGACAGGTTCACAGGTACGACTTTGATTGATGATTTGATTGCCTTCCTGATGTCAGATTTTTCTGATTTTTGTTCTATTGGATAGTCCTTTGTATTATCTTTCCGTCCATATCTTATTTGTATCATTTGGGTCTCATTTGCTTAGTTAAATATTATCATCATTTTAGCATTTTGTACATAAAATCTGCATGCAGTCTGCGCACAGGCTCACGAGGGAAACTTTGCTCAGTGATTTGATTGACCTCCTGGGGTCATATTGCTCTGTTCGTGGGCCCATTGTGTAGACCTTTGTATTATCTTTCCATCCATATACTATTTGTCTTATTTGGATAATGTTTGCATAGTCAAATCTTGTCTCCATTTTATCATTTTGTGCATAAAATCTGTATGCAGGTTCAGGGGCAGCCTCACAGGTACGCTTTGCATTGGTGATTTCTTTACCTCCCGGGTTCTGTTTGGGCTTGTTTCTGATCCTACATTGTTGTCATTTGTATTAGCTTCATTTTCGTATATGATTTGCATGCATTTGATCATGTTTGCATAGTTTAATCTTGTCTTGATTTTCTAGTTTTAGGCTAGAAATTGCATACACTCCGGGGCACATAGGGCCATGCATTGCATATCATAGTTGCATTCCTACCTTGGTAAGTGATTTTAATATCTTGAGTCTTTCGGATCTTTATCGGGAAGTTTCGGATCGCTTTTGTGGGTCCTGAGTTGTGTTTTATGATCCGCGTGGGTTTTTCTCTCGTACAAGTTACGGAACCCCGTGGTGAGTTTATTATTCAATTCATCGACTTGAGGATGCTACAGTTACGTTGCATTCATTCCGAGAATCGTTTAGATGATTTTTCTGTATTTTTCTAAATTAGTACATTTCAGACCTAAAATTGGATTTTACAAAAATTAGGAAAGTTCTACTTTCCTTTTCTTTTTATTCTTTCTTTCTCCTTCCTCTCTCCTCACCATCGTTACTTCTCTCTCTCTCTCTCGTTCTCTCTTCTCTCTTCTCCTCTCTCCGCGGGGCGCGCGACTGTGGCGAAATGGGCGAGGCAGGAACGTCGTGGAGTTGATCTGAAGCTTGATGGGGTGATGAATGGAGTGTGGCGTCGGCGCGATCCCTCGGTGGATTCAAAGCTGACGTGACGGGCTCGTGAGATGGTTTTCAGCGCGGTTTAGTCGCTTCAGCACGCTAGAACTTCGGTGGAGGTAGGGAGATGGATGCCCTGCTCTGTACTACGTTCCCCCTTGATTTTAAGCTAAACGGTGCAAGAACGAGCGGGTTCTGCCTTGTTTTGGGTGAAGCATGCTTTGGGGGGTGTGAGACGAGTTCGCCTTTCTTGGCGATGGTTTCTAGCCTAATTAGTTTGATTTCAATCCCTGGCATGTCTGCATTCCGTTCCCGCTGGTTTCATTGTGATTGGTTGTCATTTGGGACCGGTGTGAGCCCGGGAACCCATGTGACTCAATTTGGGTCAATTCGGAGGAATTGTCCGTTTCTTATATTTTATGCGCTGTTTGGATCCCTTCCAGTTTGTGGAAGGCTTATATGGTCCTTAGGGTTGTTTCCCCTTCGTTTAGAAGCGAACGGCGCGTGGAACGGCCGGGATCAGCCATTCCTCTGTTTTACCCGCCGTAGCGATTTAGCGGTCTTACCAGAGACCATTTTTAGGCATTTAGCGGTCCTTGGGTGACTGTTTATGCTTTTCGAACAGTAGGTCGGTTCAGGTCTTCGCGGTCGTGCGATAGACTGTTTCTTCTGGCTCGTGGTCAAATGGATGACTGCTACTCTCTGTCAGTGGTTTTACGATAGACCGCTAAGAGAGGTTGTTTATGTCGGTTCTGCTTCGCGGTCGTACAATAGACTGCTAAGCTGGGATTGGTAGTCTGAGAGACGACCGCTAACCGCTGTTTATATCGGTTTAATAGTTTCATAGTTTTAAGTCGGTTGGGCTAGCGGTCCTAGCCTCGACCGCTTAGTGGCTTTTGGCGATTTAGTGTATGACCGCTACGGTCTGTTTGACTGGTTTAAGTCGATTTCACTGTAGGGGGTTTGACTGGTTCTAGCGGCCAAGTCCATGACCGCTACAGTCTTCTGGCGGTCCTACGATAGACCGCATGCCTTGTGTTTTGTAGATGGTTGACTAGTGGCCCTTGGGCTGACTACTTGGTCTTCCTGGCGATTAGACATGTGACCGTTTAGTCCCATTGTCCTGTTTTCCTTATGTTTTGGCCCCTATTTGTCTTGGCCTCACCTTGTGATTTTCCCGCAATCCCGTGGATATCTTGGATGTCTTATGAGGATGATTACCATGTTGTGACGTGGCCGAGGAGTGCCATTATATCGAGCTGTGTTCCGTACTGCTTCAGAGTCATGATTGGTTTCTGGTCAACCCGGTATGATCCAGTGGTTAATATGTGACCTTGTGGTTGTCTCAATGGTCTTGTATGAATCGAGACATGGTTTTGGGCACTTCGAGGTATTGTCTTACCTCAGTGTGCGTGTCCATGTGTTCTGAGGATCTTGGTAATTCCCCAGGTCTCCGTGGTTTGTGTTATGCAGAGGCGTGGATCAGGTGATCCTATGTCGTTTCTTTTATTAGTATTTTACCGTGATTGGCTTAGGGATTAGGCTGTTGGTGGCTTGTTACCGCTGTGTACGATGATCTTGACCCTGAGTCTTGTGACTCAAGGATCGTTGTGTTTGTAGGTCTAGTTGATGTCCTGAGTCCGGTGGCAGTCTGGTATGCTACCTTGTATTTCATGCTTGGTGCTTCGTAGTACGTGCGATAGTGCAAGCGTAGCATGTCTGTACTTCAGCACTAGTGTTTTGGAGTCTCTGTGTCTAGTGAGCCTTCACTAGTCATAGCCCGACGGCACGTTCCAGTGTGTCGGCCCACCTAGGAGTGGTGGCGGGGCAGTTCCCGATAGACGGTTTGTAAGCTAGTTTCTGTGGGCTCCCTTGCTTTGTTGTAGCATCCTACTGGGGGAGAAAGCTAGCTAGAGGCTTGGCTCAAGGCATTGAGCTTGTGTGTGCACACGTGGTCAGGGGAGTTTGGACTAGCGCCGACAGGCGTGACCCTAACTAGTCACTCGTTACTGTTGTTCCTTGTACTCGGTTCTGTGAGTGTCTCAGTTACCGCCGTTCCAGGTGTGTGAGAGATACTTGTGGCGCTGTGTAAGCCGTCGGTGGATGCATCTGGCTGTTCTTCTTGTGAGGAGGTGCTCCTGTCACTTGACGCATGACTCTAGTGATTCTCGTGTCTTGTGACACATCTTTTCATCATTGGTTCTCGAGTAGCCTATGTATGGCTTTACTCGAGGTCCAATCTTGTGTAGCGTACATGGCAATCTAGTTGTGTATGCTTGTGTCTTTGCCTGTGTAAATCTTTTATAGGGCTTTTGCCTATTTTGGTAGGCTTCTGCTTTGGTGCTTGTGCTTGGTCGATGGATCGGTAACGCCTAACTTTGTGAGATCAGGGTTCACCTTTCTGTTGCTGTTGGAGTAGCTTAGGGAGCCGTGGTTTGATCGGCTGCCGTGATGGCTTTATTCTTTCCTTTAGCTATCTTTTACTCCTTCTTTTACAACTTTATTATGTAGTTTAGTACTGATGTTGCTTCTGTTCTTCCTGCTTTACTATTTAGCGATGTTTAGCGTGTTATTGTGTTATTTCCAGTGGGGATCTGCGTGACCCTACTGAGCCAGTGACACGAGACTCACCCCTGCTTTTCAGGTGTGGTCTTCTTCTTCCTTGTGGTTCGTGATGTGGTGCGTCAGTTTGTGGTTGCCAACGTTGCCAGTGTTCTCTACGTCGGGCTTCCCCCGACTTCAGTGTACGTTTTCCTTTCTGTTGGGCTGTACTTATCTTTATTTGGACTGGACTCTGATAATTTAAATTGTTAATGAAAATATTAATTGCTTACTGCTTTATCTGGGACTTCAATGTACCACACACACTCCTTTTATCCCTTCGGAGCTTTACCACTCTTGGGAGACCTCGCAGGATCCAAGTGTTATCGGGTTTACCCGGTATCCGGACCCTGGGTCGTCGTAGTGGGTATATTGGCTTTACTCGAGGCCCAATCTTGTGTAGCGTACACGATGATCTAGTTGCGTATGCTTGTGCCTTTGCCTGTGTAGGTCTTTTATAGGGCTTTTGCCTATTTTGGTAGGCTTTAGGTTTAGAGCTAGTGCTTTGTCGACGGATCGGTAACGCCTGACTTTGTGTGATCAGGGTTTACATTTCTGTTGCTGTTGGAGTAGCTTAGGGCACCGTGGTTCGATCGGCTACCATGATTCTGGTTAGTACGGCTTTATTCTTTCCTTTAGCTATCTTTTACTCCTACTTTTATAGCTTTACTGTGTAGTTTACTACTGTTGTTGCTTCTGTTCTTCTTGCTTTACTATTTAGCGTTGTTTAGCGTGTTACTGCGTTGTTTTCAGTGGGGATCTGCGTGACCCTACTGAGCCAGTGACACGGGGCTCATCCCTGCTTTTCAGGTGTGGTCTTCTTATTCTTCGTGGTTCGTGACGCGGTGCGTCAGTTCGTGGTTGCCAGCGTTGCCAGCGTTCTCTGCATCGGGCTTCCCCTGACTTCAGTGTACGTTTTCCTTTCTATTGGGCTATACTTGTCTTTATTTGGATTGGACTCTGTTAATTTAAATTGTTAATGAAAATATTAATTGCTTACTGCTTTATCTGGGACTTCAATGTACCACACACACTCCTTTTATCCCTTCGGAGCTTTACCGCTCTTGGGAGGCCTCACAGATCCAAGTGTTATCGGGTTTACCAGGTATCCGGACCCTAGGTCGTCGCAGTTGGTATCAGAGCCGTGTTGTGTGTAAGTACATGGAAATTCTAGATATTGTAGTATTCAGAGTCCTTAAAGGTCCTGTACAGCCAACTGTCGGCATTAGCAATGGCATCGGTTTTGCGATTGTTTGTCGCTTTATTTTTACGTGTGGTCTTGTGTGTGCTGTGTTGGCACTGTGCAAGATGGTTTTGCTCTCGTTGGGATGTGACAGAGTGCTTTTCTGTTGCTGTGCTGTTTGTCTCGGTTATGTTATACTTGGCAGAGTTCGCCGGCAGGCGTGAATCTGCAGTGCACTGTTCAAGATGTTCTATAATTTGTTCAGGTGGCTGGTGACTTTCTCATTGGTGTGATGGTCGTGCACATTCCTATGTTGCTTTGGTCGTCCTAGTTTGAGATTTGTGCATCCCCTGAGGTGTTAACCTTGTGTCGTGGTGGTCGAATTGATGCCTTGTTTGGAAGAATGCCCGAGCAAACTCAGGAGCGAACCTAGGATTTTCCTTCCTGGTGAGCTACTATTAGTCGAGCTTGCTTCTTCTCATCTTGTCTGGTGGTGTCTTTTCGAGGTAAGCCTTGGAAGTGCTATCTTGGTAAAGCCTTTGTCATGTGTCTGCTTATGTGTGGACAATATTAATTCTGAACCTGATTTGCCTTTGTTCAACAGTTGCTAGGCTTTGGACCCAGATTTTGTGTTTGAGAGCCGTTGGGCACCGTGTTCAATGCGTCATGTTTGGTGACTGTTGTGCTTTAAAGGTTTAGTAATCGTTCCAGGATGTGAGGATAAGCTGAGATTAGCATTCCTTTGTGCTTTGTGCAGAAGCTGGTGCTCTTCATGGTTTGCACTTTGGCGACTTATGATCAGTTGTTAGCAGGATCAGTACTCGAGACTTGGTACGTTGCAATTTCGTATGTTGCGATGGCGCCGAGTGTGTGCTGAGATGCGGATGTCGAGTTATCCTTGATGCCTATGTGCGTGTGTTGAGCGTGCAGTGGAAGCGTGTGGGCTGATAACCCATGGTTTAGGATCGTCAAGTTTGAAGATTCTGGCCGGTCGAGAGATTTGTTTCCCTCGATGTGACTTCATCTTGGCTATGTGTGCCTTGATGTTGTTGGTTGCTGTGCCATTGTTTGGAGATATTCTGGTTGTTTGCACTGGCACGTGTGAGGATTAGGGGAATTTGTCGACATGTTTGCTGGCTAAGTACCCTCTGTTTTTTTATATAAATGAGACCAAAAGGCAGCTAATGTTGAGCCACACAAGGAGTGATAGCATCAACAAGAGTGCCCGGCCCTATTTTTTTTCCTCATTAATTGAATTACAAAAAAACCACGGGGCATTCCCCTGAAAGGAAAATGAAGATTGAAGTGGATACACAGCAAAAAACCACGGGGAAACTGCTCTAAAATTACATCCTCCAGTTAGGGAGACCGGCCGCGTCAACGGTAAGAAGCCCTCGAACCTTAAGTGGGAGCTCCTTCCAACACCTGAAATCTTTATTGGATTGATTGTAGCAAGCAAGGCTGGCTAAGGCATCCGCCACCGAATTTCCTTCCCTGTAAATGTGTTGAATGTTCCACTTATTTTTAGCAATCAAATCTTTCATTTCTTCCCACCATTTATAGGCTGTCCATGGGGGTGGGTTGTTTGAGAGGAGCATGTTTGTGAGTGTCCTGGAGTCAGAGTAGATGACCTCCGTTTGAATACCACTATTTGCCAAGAATCTCATACCATCAAGCATTGCTCTGGCCTCTGCTGTCATGTTTGATCCTATCCCATAGTAGTATGAGAAACCAAAAACAAACTCACCTCTGGTCCCCCTTATGCACCCTCCTCCACCCGAGTGTCCAGGGTTTCCCTTAGCTGCACCGTCGACATTGAGAGCTACACCATTTGTGGGAGATTTCCATTTGACCAGGATGGGAATCCTTTCCTTAAGTCTGAATACAATGCCTTGGTCATTGAGGAACTTCATTTCTGTATGTGGTGAGGCTTTTTGGAAGGAGGCCTTCTGTAGAAGCAAAATAGCTTGATTTTTAACTCTCTGTTGTACAATGGCAGGAGAGGGGCCTGCACCCTCATACTTCCACTTGCATCTTGCCTTCCATATTTCCCAAAGAGTAAGTAACATTGTGAGAATAGCAGCACAACCCATCGGGGACTGTTGATCAGCTCTGTGTAAAACATCCCAGCAGAGGGTATGAAGGTTCCTGCTGTTTCTGCCAAAAGAGGGGAAAAGGAATCTAAAATAACTCCAAGCCTGGTTGCCAAGGTGACTTTCCATGAACAAGTGATTGAAACACTCTTCTTGGTGGTTGGCCTTACAGCAAACACACTTGGATGGCATACAGCAGCCCAAATTCCTGATAACATGGTCTACAGGAACTGCATTATGTAGCAACCGCCAGCCAAACAGTGAGGCTCATGGGGGAATAAGATTGCCCCAAAGTTTCCTCAAGACGGGTGTGCTCTGCCCCTTGCTGCGCATAGCGTTGTAAGCTGACTTGCAGGTAAAATTTCCATCCATAGATTCCGCCCATATACACTTATCCTACTTTGGCACCAGCTGGATACCTTTAACTGTCTGAGTTAGATGTTGTGGGATATAAGACCAAGCTTGGTGACTCTGATCTTCAATAACATCCTTCAAGGTGGTCCTGGGTATATCACAGTGAGGGGCTAAGGGGGTACCACTCCAATTATCTCTCAATACATCTATTTCCTCCCCATTCATAGGGATCCATCTGACATTAGAGAGGATCAGCTCTTTAGCATGTCTGAAAATGTCATTTCGGACACCAGCAGGAAATGGTTTGTGAGTCTCAACTAAGTGGTTTTTAATGTACCTGGACTGAGCATACGAAGACCATATAGAGTTGCCATGAATAGCATTCCATATCTGCTTGGCTACCAGCGCAATCTGAGTATAATGAAGGTCCTTGATTTCTAGCCCACCTTCTTCAAAAGGTTTAACTATACGTGACCAAGACACCCAGTGATGACGAGGAGTGTCATTGCCAGCCCCAAGGAAATTAGCACACACCTTATTTATAAACCTGATGACAGTGACTGGGAGACAAAGTGCACTAGCAGTGTATAATGGAATGGACTGCAAAACTGAATTTATTAAGCATCTCCGACCAGCCGTAGACAAATACTTTGATTGCCAACTACTTACCCTTCTGCATATCTTGTCCATAAGTTCTTTGAACTGGGATATACGTTTCCTGCCCTCATAGAGTGGGACGCCCAGGTAAGACTGCAACCCAGTCTTATGCTGAAATCCAGTTAAGTTGGAGACCCTGGTAATAGCAGCAGCTGAGGCCTTGCGAGTGATGATGAAACTGCTCTTGTTATTGTTCACTTTCTGACCCGACGAGGCTTCATAATCTTTGATGAACTGCAGCAGACATTTAATGTGTTTGGACATACCAGTCAAAAAAATTAATGTATCATCTGCATATAGGAGGTGGGTGACTGGCGGACACCCCCTTGGAACCTGGAAATGCTGAACCTTACCACAGTTGAAAAGACTAGTGATACCCCTACTCAATGCCTCCTCAGTAATTATAAAAAGGGCTGGGGCAATAGGATCCCCTTGCCTCACACCCCTTGAGGACTTAAAAAAACCAGTAGGCGATCCGTTAAATAATACTGAGAACCAACAATTTGACAACATCATAGATATGAATGAGCAGAATCTGTTGCAAAAACCAAACGACTTCATCACACTAAGAATAAAATCCCATTCCATTTTGTCATATGCCTTTTCCATGTCAAGCTTCAAGATAATATTGTTACCCCTCACCTTCCTGCCAATTTCTTTCATCATTTCAGAGGCCATCGAAATAGTCTCCACTATGTTCCTGCCTTTAACAAAAGCTCCTTGGTTTGGTGATATTATTCTTGGAAGGATGCATTCCAATTTGCTGCTAAGAACTCTAGATATAATCTTATAAATGAAATTGCAAAGGCTGATTGGTCTCATATCTGCAAAAGTAGCGGGTGAACTAACCTTGGGAATCATAGCTATTAAGGAGGAGGTGAAGCCAGTAGGTAGCGACATGCCCTTGAAAAAAGCTTGGACTGCAGCTGTGACATCCTTAGATATCACATCCCAAAAACAAATGAAAAACTTGCCTGTATACCCATCCGGGCCAGGGGCACTGTCAGGAGCCATAGAGTGGATAACATCTTTAATCTCCTCCTCCACTGGAATAGCAATCAGAGCCTCATTGTCTTCAAAGGTGAGCAGTGAAGGAATGTGAGCTAGAATATTTGGGTTGATAACATGACTGGCCGAGGTGAACTGCTCTATGTAGTACTCCACAGCTTGGTTTTTTAGAGTAGCTTCATCTTCACACCACTGCCCATCTTCCATTTTCATTCGATGAATGGCCATCCTGGCTCTTCTCTGTTGAACATAGAGATGAAAAAACTTAGTATTCCGGTCTCCCGTTTGGAGCCAATTAATCTTGTCTTTCTGTCCCCAATAAATCTCCTCGAAGTGAAGAGACTTTCTGAATTTGGCCTGAGCTAATTGCAAAGAAGCTCTATTATTATCACTGGGGTCATTATCAAAGTTGCTTTCAGCTAGTCTGACTTCCTCCTCTGCCTCTCTCTTTCCATCAAAAATATTGCCAAAATGCTCCCGGTTCCATTGCTTTATGAAAGGTTTGATAGCTTTGAGTTTATATTACAAATTAACCATATCATTTCTGTGAGACACCTTGATGGATTGCCAGGCAGAAAGCACCAAATCCCTAAAGCTGTCATCTTCAAGCCACATATTTTGTATAACAAACCTCCCAATGCCAGCTGATGCATTGTTTTGCTTAATAAGTAGAGGACAGTGATCTGACGGTTCTCTTAGTAGATGCTGCACAGAGAAATTGGGAAATTCCTCTACCCATTTGTCATTGTGCAAAATTCTATCTAGCCTTGCTTTAACATTTTTACTACCCTTCTGATTATTAGACTAGGTGAAAGGATTTCCAGTGAAACCAGCATCGAACAGACCTAGCTTAGCAACAAACTCCTGGAAATCAATCATAGAATTAAGAAATCCCATCGTGCCACCCTTCTTCTCCTCTGGAGACAGAATAGCATTGAAGTCCCCACCAATCAACCATGGTTTATTAATGTTACCCCCAAACTGCTGCAATTCCTGGTAGAGATTCCTTCTATTATTCCTGTCACAGGACGCATAAACAAAGGACATGATGAAATCTCCTCCACCACCGCTCTGTATAAGAACATTAAGGAATTGTTCATTCCTTTGCAGAATATTAACAGTGAGGCAGTTATTCCATAGTAGCCATATTTTAGAGTTGCTATCATCATTAGCCACCGCACAATCAAAACTCAATTTCTGTCTAGTCAGTTCCAATTTATCCATGGAGACCTTGGGCTCAATAATGCAAACTAACTGAGTTTTATGCATTCTTATATGATTCTTCATGCACCTGATGGATTTTGTATTACCAATACCACGGATGTTCCAAATTAACAAGGACTGATTCATTGAGATAGGGATGAAGTCAACTGTCCACCCGCAAACTGCTTTGTCATTGCTCTGGTCATTGGTTGCTGAAATGTTTTAACCATCTGACTTTTTCCATCTCCTTTACTTTTCTCCTTTTCCACGTTAAGTACTGGCATGAAAACATTTTCTGCCTCCGATTGGAGGGCCATCGAGAAATCTCCTATATCATATGTATGGGCCGATATAGCTTTTTGGACCTCTACCAGACTAGCAGAACCAGAAGAGATGTCATGAGCTACAGAAATTCTCTCATCTAAGAATTGGCTATGAGTCTCACTAGCTTGTTCCTCTGCAATGTCAACTGTCCGTTTATTACCTTCCTTCGACCGACTGGCCTTACCATCCAAACTCCGATGTGAGATATTGTCCTTCGCAGAATCAATATAACTTGGATCTGCATTAGAACTGATCTGCACACTATGCACAGTTTCCTTACTAATCAAATGGACTGAAGGGAACTCTGAGCTCTGCTTTTCAAGGGGAATTGAGTTGGCATCCACCTCCACAGCTTCTCTAGGATATTTTCCTTTCTGTTGAGGCAGGACTTCTTCTACCTGTATTTTACCATTCCCATTCTCAGCATCACTTTGAGCAGTATCCTTCCTTTGTCTTACCTTACCATCATTCCCTTCTGGAACTTCACCAACCAGATACATCGGTTCATTGCTCGTTGGGGATAGTTGTCGAACAGAGCCAGAGCAGGGTTGTCTGGGAACAAAAACCTGCATCTTTGGCCTTGACTCACCATGTGGCCGGGCTGTTATAGACTTTGACCTTATCACGTTGCTTTTGCAGTCATCAGCCGAGTGGCCAATTTTATGGCAAAGCCTACACAGATCAGGAACTTTATAATACTTGACCGATTGCCAGAAGCCAACACCATTCATATCGATCCACAGCCTCTCCCTCCTCATTGCTGGCAAATTCAGCTCCACGCAGGCTAATGCTTCAGCCGTGTCCGTCATTGCCAGGGTTCTATCATGTATCCTTAGAACCGGGCCAAAATTTCCAGCAATGGATTTCATGCAGTCCTCATGGTAAAGGTTGACAGGAAGACCTGGGAGACCTATCCAAACAGGGGCAGTGGCCGGATCCGCTGTGAAATCGAAATCCAATGTCCATCTGAAAAATCGGAATAGAAAGCCTTTGACATAGAGATTTTTTTGCAACAAAAGCTTTAAGAAATCTTCCTCACAGCCTAAGCGGATTAGCACATGTCTCTGATTCAAACGGCTGATCACAAAGTCTTTTGCAAGAACTAGCCTCTGCGTAAGGACGGCTTTGATCTCCGGTAGCACTGGTCTTCCGTAGGAACACTTTGCAACAATGGCATTGGACATGGACTCCATCGAGGTTTCAATGTCTGTGCTGGAGAAGAAGACTGCCGGTTCCCCTTTGTCAGTGAAGCTTGGCTCCTTCACCGGAATTGCGCGCTTGTGAACTGGTTTGGTCGCTAAGATGACCTGCGCATACGATCTTGTTGGACCCCTAATCACCGGAAGCTTACCTCCACCAGAGCCTCCTCCATTGTGGATGCCAGGCGGGAGAGGGGGATGGAGGGGAGGGGGTTCTCCCCCCTCACCGGACATTACCACCGAGCTTCACCGGAATCGCCCTGGATCCGCCGTCGCCCTCAGTGGAGTGGAATGGCCGAACTCAAGCAAGTACCCTCTGTTTCTCTATAACTTTTCTTGGATGTTGTGCTCTCAGGACATGATCATGGTCCTCGAGATGCATTCTCTGATATTATTGTTATTGTTATGGGTCCTTGTTGGTGAGCTGTTCATGGCATGGCTTGTCATGTTAGCCGTGTGTTCAGCTGTAATTGTGCCTTGAGGTGACCCAGCTTGTAGTTGTGTCCCGTGGTTCCGTGTTCAGTACGAAGCCGAGATTCTGTGAGTGCTGTTGTTGTTGTTGTTGTTGTTGTTGTTGTTGTTGTTTGTTGGTAGTTGTGTTCAGCTTGGGAGGATTTCCCTGTGAGTCTGATTTGGCATTGTATGGACCAAGGTCTTGTCGGTTGGTTTATTGTACTCTTCCGTCATGATAGATTTGCGACTCGAATCAGATGTAATGTTTGAGTGAGGACTGACTTGATTATGCTCGTGGTCCAGTGCTGTCGTTGGCATTCTATGTGCCAGGTTTCATTGTTGTCCTTGGCATGGAATCCGATGATGTTGTTGAGTTGTTAGCGGAGGACTATGTCTCCTTGTTTAAGCCGATGCTTGTTATGTTTACCGTTTATTTTGTCGGTAGTTGTTGTCGTGGCATAAGTCGTGTCTCCTTTCCCTGCGAAACGGAAGCGACATTGCCTTGTTTCGGAGGTGTCAGACTTGTGTTCACTTGGGTGCCGTGCTTGTTCTTTGGATCGATTTGCCTTGAGATCCAGAGCGTGTGCCTGTGATTGTGGTCTAGCAGTGTTCCTCTGAGTTGCATTTTTCGTGATTTGTGTTGCCGTGTTCTAGGTGTTGGTGTTGGCTGATGCTTGGAGAGCGTAGCCAATGTTTGAGTTTGTTCTTCCCTTGTTCACTTGTTAGCTCCTTGAATTTTGAGGATGAAATTCCTGTAAGGGGGGAGGACTGTAATATCTTGAGTCTTTTGGATCTTTATCAGGAAGTTAAGGATCGCTTTTGTGGGTCCTGAGTTGTGCTTTACAATCCGCGTAGGTTTTTCTCTCGTACAAGTTATGGAACCCCGTGGTGAGTTTATTATTCAATTCATCGACTCAAGGACGCTACGTTGCATTGCATTCTTTCCGAGGATCGTTTAGACTATTTTTCCGTATTTTTTTGATTAGTGCATTTTCGAAACAAAAATCAAATTTTACAAAAATTAGGAAAATTCTATTTTCATGTTCTTTTTATTCTTTCTTTCTCCTTCCTCTCTCCTGACCGCCGTTACTTCTCTCCCTCTCGTTCTCTCTCCTCTCTTCTCCTCTCTCCGCGGGGCGCACGACTGTGGCGAGATGGGCGAGGCAGGAATGTCATGGAGTTGATCTGACACGTGATGGGGCGATGAATGGAGCGTGGCGTTGGCACGATCCCTTGGTGGATTCAAAGTTGACGTGACAGGCTCGTGAGATGGTTTTCGGCGTGATTTAGTCACTTCGGCGCGCTAGAACTTCGGTGGAGGTAGGGAGATGGATGCCCTACTCTTGTAACACGTTCACTCGTGATTTCAAGCTAAACGGTGCGAGAACGAGCGGGTTCTGCCTTGTTTTGGGTGAAACATGCTTTGGGGGGACTGAGATGAGTTCGCCTTTCTCGGTGACGGTTTCTAGCCTAATTAGTTTAATTTCAATCCCTAGCATGTCTGCATTCCGTTCCCGCTGGTTTCATTGTGATTGGTTGTCATTTGGGACTGGTGTGAGCCCGGGAACCCAAGTGACTCAATTAGGTCAATCCGGAGGAATTGCCCGTTTCTTATGATTTATGCGTTGTTTGGATCCCTTCCAGTTTGTGAAGGCTTATATGGTCCTTAGGGTTGTTTCCCCTTCGTTTAGAAGCGAACGGGGCGTGGAACGGTCGGGATCGGCCATTCCTCTATTTTACCTGCTGTAGCAATTTAGCGGTCTTAC
The DNA here is from genome assembly GCA_022559845.1 of Amorphophallus konjac. Lineage (NCBI taxonomy): Eukaryota > Viridiplantae > Streptophyta > Magnoliopsida > Alismatales > Araceae > Amorphophallus > Amorphophallus konjac. The sequence continues at coordinate 327,847,679 of CM040122.1, read as the reverse complement.
CAGAGACCGTTTTTAGGCATTTAGCGGTCCTTGGGTGACCGTTTATGCTTTTCGAACAGTAGGTCGGTTCAGGTCTTCGCGGTGGTGCGATAGACCGTTTCTTTTGGCTCGCGGTCAAATGGATGACAGCTACTCTCTGTCAGCGGTCGTACGATAGACCGCTAAGAGAGGTTGTTTATGTCGGTTCTGCTTCGCGGTCGTACGATAGACCGCAAAGCTAGGATTGGCGGTCTGAGAGACGGCCGCTAATTACTTTTTATATCGGTTTAATAGTTTAATATTTTTAAGTCGGTTGGGCTAGCGGTCCTAGCCCCGACCGCTTAGTGGCTTTTGCGGTTTAGTGTATGACCGCTAGGATTTGTTTGACTGGTTTAAGTCGGTTTCACTGTAGGGGGTTTGACTGGTTCTAGCGCCAAGTCTATGACCGCTACAGTCTTCTGGCGGTCCTGCGATAGACCGCATGCCCTGTGTTTTGTAGAAGGTTGACTAGTGGCCCTTGGGCTGTTAGCTTGGTCTTCCTGGCGATCAGACGTGTGACCGTTTAGTCCCATTGTCATGTTTTCCATATGTTTTGGCCTCTATTTATCTTGGCCTCACATTGTGGTTTGCCCGCAATCCCGTGGATATCTTGGATGTCCTATGAGGGTGATGACCATGTTGTGAGGTGGCCAAGGAGTGCCATTATATCGAGCTATGTTATGTACTACTTCATAGTCATGATTGGTTTCTGGTCAACCCGGTATGATCCAGTGGTTGATATGTGATCTTGTGGTTGTCTCGATGGTCCTGTAAGAATCGAGACATGGTTTTAGGTGCTTCGAGGTATTGTCTTACCTCGGTGTACGTGTCCATGTGTTCTGAGGATCTTGGTAATTCCTCAGGTCTCCGTGGTTTGTGTTATGCAGAGGCATGGATCAGGTGATCCTATGTCATTTCCTTTATTAGTGTTTTACCGTGATTGGCTTAGGGATTAGGCTGATTGGCGGCTTGTTACCACTATAAACGACGATCTTGACCCTGAGTCTTGTGACTCAAGGATCATTGTGTCTATAGGTCTAGTTGTTGTCTTGAGTCCGGTGGCAGTCTGGTATGCTACCTTATGTTTCGTGCTTGGTGCTTCTTAGTACGTGCGATAGTGTATGCGTAGCCTATCTGTACTTCAGCACTAGTGTTTTGGAGTCTCTATGTCTAGTGAGCCTCCACTAGTCGTAGCCCGATGGCACGTTCCAGTGTGTCGGCCGACCTAGGAGTGGTGGCGGGGCAGTTCCCGATAGACGGTTTGTAAGCTAGTTTCCGTGGGCTCCCTTACTTTGCTGTAGCATCCTACTAGGGGAGAAAGCTAGCTAGAGGCTTGGCTCAAGACATTGAGCTTGTGTGTGCACACATGGTCAGGGGCGTTTGGATGAGCGCCGATGGGCGTGACCCTAACTAGTCACTCGTTACTGTTGTTCCTGGTACTCGGTTCTGTGAGTGTCTCAATTACCACCGTTTCAGGTGTGTGGGAGATACTTGTGGTGCAGTGTAAGCCGTCAGTGGACGCATCTGGCTATTCTTCTAGTGAGGAGGTGCTCCTGTCACTTGGCGCGTGACTCTAGTGATTCTCGTGTCTTGTGACGTGTCTTTTCGTCATTGGTTCCCGAGTAGCCTGTGTATGGCTTTACTCGAGGTCCAATCTTGTGTAGTGTACACGACGATCTAGTTGCGTATGCTTGTGTCTTTGCCTATGTAGGTCTTTTATAGGGCTTTTGCATGTTTTGGTAGGCTTCAGCTTTGGAGCTTGTGCTTGGTTGACGGATCGGTAACGCTTGACTTTGTGAGATCAGGGTTCACCTTTCTGTTGCTGTTGGAGTAGCTTAGGGAGTTGTGGTTCGATTGGCTGCCGTGATTCTGGTTAGTACGGCTTTATTCTTTCCTTTAGCTATCTTTTACTCCTACTTTTACAGCTTTATTGTGTAGTTTACTACTGTTGTTGCTTCTATTCTTCCTACTTTACTGTTTACTGCTGTTTAGCGTGTTACTGTGTTGTTTCTAGTGGGGATCTGTGTGACCCTACTGAGCCAGTGACACGAGGCTCACCCCTGCTTTTCAGGTGTGGTCTTCTTTTTCCTCGTGGTTTATGACGATGTGCATCAGTTCGTGGTTGCCAGCGTTGCCAGCGTTCTCTACGTCGGGCTTCCCCCGACTTTAGTGTACATTTTCCTTTCTGTTGAGCTATGCTTGTCTTTATTTGGACTAGACTCTGTTAATTTAAATTGTTAATGAAAATATTAATTGCTTACTGCTTTATCTGGGACTTCAATGTACCACACAAACTCTTTTTATCCCTTCAGAGCTTTACCGCTCTGGGGAGGCCTCACAGGATCCAAGTGTTATCAGGTTTACCTGGTATCCGGACCCTGGGTCATCGTAGTGATCCTCTTGCCTCCATATGCCTTGGTGTCGACTAGGTGTTCTTATCCGGGACCTCCATAAGTCCTCGTGAGCCGTGGATTCCCACACGGACGCCGGGCCGGTTGTACCTTTTCATCCCTTTGGCTTGCATTTGCATACGTGTGAAAGAATTAACCTTAGTCAACCCAAAGTTTAGACCTTATTCTCATAGGATTCCTATATTGAGAAAACTATTCTTAACTCAAATCATTAAAAGGTCTATTAAAACTCCTAAAATATTTCCCATCATATCAACTTGTTTGAGATGGGTGAAAACTCTCACATTACATTGATTGTGTTGTTTGGAGTTGTCCAGGCCTATTAGTAGTGTTTTGTGTTGCATTCACATATTCTTTATTGTTGGCCCATTTTGTGTGTCCATTGTCCAGTCCCATTCTCCCTTGGTCTTTGCATTAATGGGTCAGTCCCCTCTTGTCCTCAAGCCCATTAAGCCATTGCTTCCCCACTTGTATTATTCTTGATATCCTTGTATTAAGTATCCATTTTCCCTCATGGAGCATCGGTCCAACCCCTTGTATCATTCTTCTTCTCAATCTTCTTCCTATTCCCGCGTGGAATCCTCTTTCCACGCGGGCCCATCTTCCCGTGGTACTTCTGATCCATCCGAGGAACATGCCAATCTCATGCCCCACTTATCAAGCCTTGTTTGCCAAATGGACCCGACCCAGGCCCAACATCTTATTGCATCTCATCTTCATAGGCCTCCTTCTCTTAATGGGCCTTCTTCTCTCATTAATGGGCCTCATCATTTTAACGGGCCCCATTCTTGTAATGGGCCTTATTTTTCTAATGGGCCTCATTCTTCTTCTCCTTATGCTATCGTCCCAATAGGTCCTTATGCTCATGCTTCTTCCAGGCCTGCATATCCTTCCACTCCTGGAATGGGCCCTTCTTCTTCTCAGCCTGGATCCTCTTATCCGGCCCAATATCATCAATCTGGTCCATATTCACATCATCTTGCTCAAGTTGGCCCATATTCTTCTCGATCTCTCCCTACCCAAGAGATGATTGCCCAAACCTAGCATCAACTTGATGAACTCCAACGCCGAATTGATCCCAAAACCACCTTGAGTGTCCCGCTTCTATTTCAAAATCTTCGGCTTCCGTCTCCTTCTCAAATTCCCGCATATCACCGTTATAGTGGAGTCGGTGACCCATATGTGCACTTGAAGGAGTTCGGTTATAAGTCAGCCCAATTTTGACATGACCAACGCTTAATGACCTATCTATTCGATCTGTCTTTGGAAGGCCCGGCTCGGGATTGGTTCTTCTCTCTTCCGCAAGAGCAAGTTGTGAATTTCTAAACCGTGCAAGAGAAGTTCATTCAACAGTTTCAAGACTAGGTTGGGCCCAAGTATTCCATGGTGGATCTGGCCCACGAGAAGATGGAGATCGAAGAGGAGTTCTGCACCTTTGCCGACTGCTGGCGCTGCCTCGCCGCGTAGGTTCCGGGGCACATTCCGGAGGGAGAAAAAATCAAGATGCTAATTTCTAATGCAACGCCCGAATATCGCTTCATCTTAGCCCTTAACGACATTACCTCCTGGCAGTAACTCTATAGTAGAGCCCACTTCATTCATCAACAAATCCAAGATTCCCTTGACCCCGAGTCTTCTCCACCTTCTACGCCCACTTACACCCCGTCATCTACATCTGCCTCCACCTCCATATATCAACCTTCACCCTCCACAAGCCAACCTTACGCTCTCATGAGTCATCCTTCCGTGAGTCAACCTTTCACTTCTACATACCCGTACACTTCTACAAGTCAGCCCTCCATGAGTCAGCCTCCCATCTCCTCATACCCATATCTGCCGCCACCTCTGGTCAAGGGAACACCACACCCCGAGCAAGTGGATGCCGTCTATATACCCCCTCATCCCGCTCCACATATGCCTTCACCAAATCCCTCCACCGCCGGCCAAGCACTATTACCTACGCAACCTTCACTTCCGTCTCCACAACCTTCTCCACCACCTCATACCCCTCGGCATCCGCCTTGCCCGAAGCGGGCTCCTTGTCCTCCGCTACCATAGTGCTTTACTGACATTTTTGGCACTTTGATTGCCACTCACGCGTTGCAGCTCCCTCCGATTCTACCTTGCCGACCCATGGTTGGGAATATGCTTCGGTTCGGTGAATTTCACCGCCCAGCAGGGGCATTTGGTTGAGGATTGTCCCGAGTTCTGGGATTATGTTTATGATCTAGAAGCTGAGAAAAGGATTGATTGGGCCGCTATTCATAAAGTCATTTTACATCTTCACATCCAACAGCAGTAGCAAGAAGTGCCGCCCGGGCAGCCGTTTCTGTTACTTCGAGACCAGGGGCACCCCTGTGATTCTTTGTCTAGCGTTGCACCCGCTCTATCACCTATTCCATTACCCACACCATTTCCTACCCTGTCTCCACAACCTCCACAAACCCAAGCCTCCGCTCAGGCTAGTGATACCTCCACTTCCGCCGCCACTTCCACTACTTCCACTCCCAACGTCGCGCAACGTATTGTATCAATACGCCGACGATGGGCACCACGATCTTCCCCTTTACCTTCCCCTTTGCCTCTGTCACCGCCTCCATCTCTTCCCTCGCCTCCATCTCTACCTCCTTGAGCAAGCTACCCCTACACCTACACCTTTACCATCTCCTACACCTCCACCTTTGCCTTTGCCTTTGCCTCCACCTAAGCCTATCATTGCCGCTATCCCTCCACCACTCGCATTGCATTTACCCCCACTTATGCCTTCTAAACCTTCACCTCCTTCTTCTAAACATATTACCTCCACTTCTCCATCCATTTCCACCCCTCGGAGCCGGTGTGTGCTACCTACGGTGCCTCTTGGGTCTAGTCCCCAGGGAGACAATGAGTCGAGTCAGGATGAGTCAACGCCGGTTATGCGTTTCTAGATTCAAGATTATATTTGCCTCATGCCGGTCCGCGTCCCAATTTCTAGCTATTTTGGGGATGTTGAGCCTACACTTTTGAAGATGGTTACCAAGAAAAGCTCTCATGCACTAGTGCAAGTTTCTTCACAAGTGAGGCCGGTGGCAATCTCATTGCTTGCTGGAGGTTCGATTATTGACACTGTTATTTCTCCTCGCTCCGCCGCCATTCAGATTACTGGTCAGGAAGGGTCCTCTACCCAGATTGTGCTAACTCATACAGCCGCCAAGCAGATTGTGCACTCTATGTTCAAGGGGCAATTGGTCGTATCTTCTATATTCTCCGAGGACATTCTGCACATCTTATGCAATCTCCCTTGGTTCATTAGCAAGCCGGCCATGTCAACATCGCGCATTGATCTCCCTCAGTTCCGTCCTTTGCTTCTATCAAGAGAGTTGTGCTTCATGCCTGATTACCGAGTGGAAATGCTGAATCTCATGCTGCTAGTGCCAAGTGATAAAACTCCATGGTTTTCTGATATTCATTCATTTGAGGGGTCAGCTGTTCAAGAATGTCCGCATATGGTTAGTACCGGGTGTCTAGGGGCAACCGCCCTAATGAGGATGCATGTTCATAATCGCGCCAGGCCGTCTGCTAGATGGGCCCGTACTTTGAGAAGATATTTCAAGTCGAGAGGTCCAAAGGTCCAAGTCCACACCAGGCAGGTCCATTACAAGCCAGTTTCAGATAAGAAGAGACGGCGGCGCCGATTCAAGGGCCGTCGATTGTGCACTCAGGGGTCCACTCCCACTTTCACGTCTGTTCATTCATCTTTCCTTCTGCTCAGCTCCCACCCTTGGGTGGTGTACCTTCCTTATTCTAATCCAACGTCCATGATCTTCTTTTCTCTTCCTGGGGCCGCAAACCCCCAGCCTTCTCATCCGGTTTCTCCGAAATCTCCTTATTCTTACTATCTTAGGCCTCGGCCCATGTCATCCTTTCATCCTGATCTAGGGATTTCTTCTTCTGATCCTTCTCCTCCGGTATCTCCGGGTTCCGTCTATAATTATCCTTCCCCGACTCTGCCAGGTGATTTTCATTCTTTTTCCCCGACTCCGTCGGGTGATTTTCATTCTCCTTCCCCGACTCTGTCGGGTGATTCTCTTTTTTATTCCCCGACCTTGTCGGGTGTTCATGATTCTCTTTCCTCGACTCTATCGGGTGATTCTCATTCTTCTTCCCCAGCCCTATCAGGTGTCTGTGATTCCCATTCCCCTTCTCTGATCCCGTCGGATGATTTTCCTTCTCATCTTTCTACTCGCTCCTCTTCACCCTTTCGGGGGCGTTACCCTTTTTCTTGCTGTTTTCGAGGCTTTAGCCCTCCTTGAACCCAGCGGATCTCTACTTATTATGTATCTGGTTCCTTGTTATCAGGGTCTCTGCACCTTAACAAGGGAGTTCAAGCCCTCGTCTCTCTTCCTTTTATCTTTCTTCGTCCAGTGTCGTGTCTGCCTCTCCTCCGTGTAAGGGAATCTTTGATCCTTTGCTATCCTCTCCCTTTCATCCTGTCAAGCAAGGAATATAAAGCTCGTGCTGTACGAAGCTCGATGATCAAGATCACGTCAGGATGCTATTACCACACTGTGGATATGCAAGGTATCATTATTTTGCACAAGAAAATGTTATCATCGCTATTATCTCTCTTACTCATGCACACGCTTATAATAATGCTATTCCTCAACATGGTTAAGTGGCTTTTAGAAATTTGCTTAGTTAAGCTTAGTCAAAAAGAGTTCACTTCTGCAGCATCCTTAGGCTAGTGATAGCTCCACGCTGGGAGTTTAGTTTCTTTCCCCGATCGTCGAGGGTGATCTTTTGCAAGGGTTTTCACACACCACACGGCAGGCCATAGCCGATCTCTCTGAGACACACCGTTGCTGCTTTGGCCATACTTTGGGTATGCACAAAGATCTTTTCTTTTCTCTGCTCGGCCGAGTGCAGGGGCAAGAGATTGATGGATGAGATGACCAACCTAAGTGCTCCGCAATACGGAAGAGATTTCAAATAGGGGCAGTCTTGACCCTCGAAAGTGAGCTTTCATGCTAAATCTGACCGATAAGGGCTCTCAAAATCAATAAGAATGAATATGCAAAATTATGAAATCAAAGGCATGGCAAAGAGTGGCAGTACAGTTCCCCGCGGGACATCATGAGCCCGGTTGCACGCATGCCTGATAAATATAGGTATCAAAATCAAAGACAGAAAGTCCCGACGCAACAGACTGTATCTTTGAGGGCTAGTGCCCTGGAAGGAATTAAAGTCATGATGTTTCTCATCCTGCATAATGATTCTCTCCAATTTTCTTATGTTTCTCCCTCTTAGGTTGGGTTGAATCCCAAGTATGGCCTTAGTAGGGGCACCATTTTTTGGAGGCGGTTAGTTGTGGTAAGGCACCCTCAAATGCATGCCTTGCTCAAGGGAAGTCTTCAATAAAAGGGTGGGATGACGATCCATGGCCAGTAGTTTGAGCCCGTCTTTGGGTGCTGCGGATTGCTATGTCAAAATCTAAAAAAATCAAATATTATCAAAAGTCTAAAAAAATTAAATATTTTAAAATCCAAAAAAAATCAAATACTTCAAAAATAAAAAAATCAAATATTGTTGAAAATCCAAAAAAATCAAAAAATTGTCAAAAATCCAAAAATATTTGTCTATTTGTTCCTTTCTATCTATTTGTTTTGAGGATAGGTATGATCTGTTTGCTAAGTGTACAGGTTGCAAGTTGCAGGTATTCAAGCTTCCTGGCTCCTTATCATTTGCTCTATCTTCTGTTCACGTGCTTCTGATCAGTTCTCTCTTCTTCAATCTTGTCTCTCGATCTATTCTGAAGCTCATGTCCTTCTCATGCTTTACTTAACTTTAGCTCACTTTGATCATATCTTTATGAGAGGGCTCTTTGCCTCACGATTATGAACCCGGCGGTTCTGCTTCGTCTGATCTTGGGCTTGATTGAAGAGCATATCTGTCATGTATCGTATTGTCATCCCGCATGTGTTGTCTCATCTCATGTTGTCATCCCACATGTGTTGTTGTCCCACGTGTTGTTGTCCCAACCGTGTGTTGTCCCACTGCATTGTTGTCTTGTCCCACCATGTTCATCATACATACATGTTGTTAGTTTGTGTCTTGCATGTGTTGTTGGTTCGTCCGTTGATATGTTATGTTGAGCTGTCTTTTTCGTTCATTTGTTCGTTACGTTATGTTCATCTTTATGTTATGTTCATGTTGTTGGTTGTCTTATTTAAAAATTCATAAAAATCAGAAAAATTAAAAAAAAGAAAAATACTGTTTCCCTTGGCAGGTAAGTCAGGTATGGCTCTCTATCCCTTCTCATTATTGCATTACTATATGGTATCTACATTATTATAGCCTCTCAAGGAATGGTTGGTTACCCGTGTGTTCTAAGATCTGATGTTCCCCTTTAACAAAAATGACGATGATCTAGGAGCATACGGTTAATCGTTAGATAAGCTGCTCGTTTGAGTCGGGTGGGGGACGATGGACTCTGTCCCACACGCCGTGGTTGCAAGAAGACTCTTGACCCCGTCCCGCTCAGTCTAGCAATAATATCTTTGAGTACTTTCTATTTTATCTTTCTTTACATTGGTTTTGATGATTTCTTTATTTTAGCCCAGCATGCATCATGTCATTGTGAGCATTCACGCCTCGTGATTCGTTCAAAGTTTCTCCTCAACAATGGTTAATTGCACTTCAGCTCTCTTGGATAAGAGATTCCTCATTCCACTCCGAATTTGAATGATTTCTCTGATCTGCCCGCAAGGTCTAGTTGGCCAGCGTGATTCCTATCTGGATTTTATCTCAGTCTTATTCTCATTTTCAACTCTTATGCTGTGTTTCCTTCCGATCTCCACATTGTCCATGGATTGTGTCCCCAATGAGGTTGGTCGTGTTTCCTTTCCCTTAATTTAGTTCTCTAGGCATGTCTCATCTGCGTCAATCATTCCTTGTAGTTAGTTCGGCGTTTTCGGGAGAATTCATGTCACTTGTTGGTTATGATAGGTGTCTTTTGCCTTGATGCCCGCTTTTCAGTTCTCTCTGCTTCATCTTCATTTCATGTCGCAGTCGCTTTCACTCGATCTCCTTTCCATTTCGCCTCCCCATCGCTTTCACTCATTCCCTTGTAAAGCAGACATCAAGGAGGGGCATCTATTGACACCCGTTTTTAGCCCGCAAGTTACGTCATTTCTCTTATTCATCATTTTTGATGTCCCGAATTATCCATTATTTTGGAACCTTCCTTGGATGGATTTCGAGCCCATTTTTATTATTCCATAGCCTCTGGATTTCGGAGATCATGATTTCTTAGAGCCCTCGAACTTATCTTATCAACTTACGATCTTCCAAGTTGACTTGCGGCCCATTTAGGCCTATTTCCATCAAATATTCGGCTCCTTTCACTACGTAGTCCTTAATGCAGCCCCTTTTCACCCCTTTCTGTTGCTCTATTCATTAAGTGTCCTTCACTAAAGTTGTTCGCTTTTTAAAGCTCTACAATTTTTTCTTCTTTGCCATTAGCCAGTTCTCTACCATTTTCTGCGTCACTGCACTTTTCTATTTTATCCCCTATTTTCTCCCTCTTATTATCACTTTATCATTTTGCTCTCTTCACGAACGTTGTTCATGTTTGTGTTATCTACAATTTTGTCTTCTATATCTTTTGCTAATTCTACACCGTTTTTGAGATATATTACTACGTTCAGCCTTGACTTCCCGAGAGTCCTACAGTCGCAGGACTTTCTGGTCGATTTTGCTCGACGTGGCCTCCTTCTTGGGTCTCTATCTTCTAGAATCCTCATCCGAATTGAGTCCTATTTATGTCTACCTCTTGTCCTTTATATTATCTCAAGTTTGATCCATAGAACTCGAATTTTAGTGGACTATACCCTTGGGAAACGGAGAGGAAACTTCTGGATTTATGTAATTTCTGCACATATCAAACTCTATTTTTTGCTCGATGGGCTTATCTTGCGGCAGCCATATCTTCCAGAATATAGCTCCAAATTGACCCATGTTTCTTTCTATCTCTTGCCCTTTGGATTATCTCGAGTTTGATTTATAGAACTTGAATTTGCGTTGGTTATATCTCTCGAAATAGTTGACAAAAGTTTTGGGTTTATGCGTCCTAGTACAGGTCAAACTCTATTTTCTGTGCGATGGGCCTACCTTGCAGCGAGCATATCTTCTAGAATCCTCTTCCAGATTGAGTCCCACTTGTTTCTATCTCATGTCCTTAGTATTATTTCATGTTTGATCCATAGAGCTTGATTTATCTTGGACTATATCTTCGGGAATCGTGAGAGGAAGTTGGGGCTTTTTCTGTAAACTCTATAAAAACTGCCTAGTTCGCAGTGGCGACGGGGGGCTCTTTTCAGACGTGGGGCGAAGCCATGCTGTATCTCCAACTCAAATCTTTGACCCCATCTTGAAGAGGAAAGTATTAGCTTTCCATTTCATCTTTTTGAGCTTGATTTCATGGTCTATACTCTTAGTTCTTCTCTCCTCAAAATCACAAATCATCACAGTTTTCTGCACTTTCTGCTACACCTGCACTTTTACACATTTTACATCATCATTTTCTCTCCATTCTTTACATCAAATTTCATGATTTCAAATCCTATGCATACACAACACACACACCTATTATTTTCACCCTTCCACAGGGGTTAAAAACCTCCCCCTAGTGAGTTTGCCCTCAATTTCTACCCCCATTTTATCATTGTGGGGTTGATGCTACACTTCATGTTCTAATGGGTTTTTGCCGTTGTGTTTTGGCTTTGTTTTGCAGGAGAGCATGATATGAACGCAAGGCCCTCTTCTTCTAGCTGGCTGGAGGATGAGGAGGTTTGAATCTACATCGCTCCCACACCCCGTTGTCAAGCGCGATCAACTCTTCAAGTTCCAAGGTACACGGCACCATCCCTTCATCTCTTCATCCTTTCGGCATTGTTGGAACCTTGGTGGTGATCACGGTATGTCTTTCTCATCCTTCCATTCCCCTTTTTCTTTGATTCACATGTTTATGCATGTTTTAGTTTAAGGGGGCGGGGTGGAACAATTAAACAATCGACATCATGAGGCTAGAGACTTTAGTGTTTTGAAAAGAAAATTCATTCAAAAATGTAGGGATCGGGTTGGCCCTTCTTTCTCTATAATGGATTTGGTGGCTAAAAAAATGAAGCCCAATGAGAAATTTGTTCAATTTGCCGATAGTTGGAGGTCCATGGCTAATATGTCAAAAGATACTATCTTAGAATCTAAACAGGTCAAATTGATAATTGGTAATGCAACCCCTAAGATCAAACATATCAATAGGTTAAAAGATACTATCTCAGAATCTAAACAGGTCAAATTGATAATTGGTAATGTAACCCCTAAGTTCAGACATATCTTGGCCATGAATAAGATCGATACAATGAATGAACTCTATGAGAGTCCCTGCTATATTCAGGAAAATTTAATAGACTCTCCCATTATGGATGTGTTCGAGCAAGGCAACCCATGGATGAATGGAACAAATGAGCAAGTGGATGTCGTCCGCCACCCACCTATCCATTCCACTAATCATTACGCATCTCCTTCACATTCACAACTTCCACTTCCACATAACCAACCCTTCCTCCATATTACCAACATCCAAAACTCACCCACTTCGGTGTCCACTTGTCCCACAGTGGACTTATTATCATCCAACTGGGCACACTAATGCTTTTATGCCATATATTGGACCTGCTCCATTGCCTCCACACCCATTATCACCATAACAACCACCACAACCTCAACCTCTTGCTCAGGCCAGTGCCATCAACATCACACTAATTTTCCAAATCATATGCTGCTACAATGATTAGCCGTTACCGCAACGTCTCATGTCGGCGCACCATCAATCTTCACCCCAACCTTCTCCTCCACAACCATCGCACAACATCACTACTACCCCTATTTTCTTTCAAACACCACCATCACAACCCCCTACTTCACCATCCACCCCTTCTAACCCTCTTCCAAATAAACCCTCTATTTCACCTTCCACAACCAGTAAAGTCTCCAACAAATGCCAAACCCCTCGTCATCCACCATCCATTCACCACACCATCCACCTCCACTAAAACTCTATCAAATAAACCCATCATTTAAACCCCCTACCCATTGCTACTTCTATCCCTTCAACTTTCAAACCATTGCCATCTAAGTCTTCAACTACTAAACCATCCATTGTCACCATTGTTAGCCCAATGCCAACCATACCTAGTCTACCATCTCCTAACCTTCTAACCCATCACCTTTACCTCCACTGGGGACCATGCCTTAGCAAGCTCCTTCCATGCCTACTCCCAAACAAAGTTCATCCACTCTCGAGCGGGAAGAAGAACCTGAACCAGCCATTGCCATTACCTCTGTACCATCCCCTATCATACCCATTAAACACTCCATATCCATTAAACCCTCAATCACTTCCACTCTTTAAACCCTTATCCCAATGGAGCGGGTGCGTACTTCTAAAGATGCATCTCAGGTCTATTTCTCAAGGGCGAAGTAAATTAAATAAGGAAGACCCAGTGCCGGGCATGCATTTCAAGCTCAATGATTATATCTACTGAATGTCGGTCCGTATTCTCATTCCAAGCATGTCTAAGAAGACTAAATCCCTACCTCCACCAATGGCCATTAAGAAGGATTTTCATAGATGGTGCTGATAAGATCTAAAATCAGGATGTTTAAAGTTACATTGTTGATTGGGAAAGCCACTCTCAAAGCTCTCGTCACCTCTTGTTCAGTTATGGTCCAAATGGCTAATCAAGAGAAGGGGTTCTCCACAAACATTATGATGACATATTCCACTACCAAAGAGATGATGGATTCCATACTCAAGGGCAGGTCAAGGCAACCTTTGTTGGAAGCTCTCATGACTACCTCCTCCCAACTTCCATGCAAGGTGTAAGTGCCTCTACTACCCAACATATTCAATAAAGATATTTGAAGAGCCCTAGGCAATGTGCCGTATACCAAGCTTCTTATGCCAAAAGATAATCTTCTGTGGATTGATATCGATCACTCATCAAGGAGGCTATTCCCCAAGTCAAGAAAGAAGTCACTTCATGTCAAGGTTCTCACATTGCAAGCGGAATTCCCAAGCATTTGCTCTACTTACATTCCACAAGTGTCACCGTTAATTCTCGAATATCCAAGGGATCATATTAAAAGTTCATCAAATTAGGGTCTATGGGCACCAACTACTCCAATTGAGCTTGTTGACAAAAGAAGATTAGAGCCATCTGCTTGGGCACATTATGAGAAGTGGCATGCAAAGTCAAGAAAATATGATGCCATGATGAAAGTTAAGAGGCCACATTACAAGAGAACATATGCCAAGCAGAGGAAGAGGCACAAATCAAGACTAAAGGGCAAAGGGTCTCCTGTTGAGAGATCTTCCATTTCCCCACCTTCATCTAATTCTACTCGAGCATCTCTTATTCCTAATCAATTTCTTTATTTGGACCATCCACTAGGTAAGAAGGCATTTTTCATCTCCTAAGACTAGGCAATCAAATTCATCTTCTGCTCTAAGGTCTCATGACCCACATCTATTTTTCCCTGTAGAGCCTCTAGACCCTTTTCAATCTCAATTGTCATTTCATCCTTCCATCCTCCCAGGGCATTGCGACTCTCATTCCCTTCTTCCTCCAAAGCCTCTGGACCCTCATCTCCCTTTTTATCCAACTCCCCATGGTTCCCCAAATCAGGGGCCTTCTCCATCTTTTCTTCCGGAAACTCTGATCCTCTCCAATCTAAATCATCATACCATCTCTTTATCTTCCCAGGGCATCATGACCCTCATCTTTCTCTTCCTTCGGAACCTCTAGATCCTCCTTGATTCAAATTATCTTTTCTTCCTTCGAAACCTCTTAACCCACATCTCTCCATTTATCAATTCATCTCTTTAACTCCTCCTAATCATGGGCCTGACCCAATTCCTTCTTAGCCATCTGCTCAAGGTATTTGTCCCTTGTCTCATTATTTTGGAGGGTTTAGTCCTTACCTCTCCCTTTGATGTCTTTTTTCTTCTGTAGACCCTTTTGATGTACTCAGAGTTTCATACCTTCCCAAGAGAGTTCAAACCCTCACCTCTTTTTCTTTTTCTATCTTCGTCTAGCTATGGTCTTCTCACCACTCCTTCATGTTGTGTCACTTCAAATCTTTGCCTCCCTATCCCTCTACTTGGTCTTGTCAAGTGAGGAATATGAGTCCCATGTTGATTAAAGTCACTTCAGGCAGCTGCCACTAAAGGGTTGCTAGGTACTTCTATTCGAGTAAGCATTTATTTCATCTACATACATCTCTGCACATTGTTTCAAACGAGGAGCTTCTTAACATGATTTAAGAGTGGTAGTCTATGAGTTTTGTCCTAGGTCTTTATTTAAGTCAAAATCAAATTAGTCTTAGTTTGCTTTTGTAGCATTCATGATTATGATAACTCCACGCTGGGAGTCCAAAATTTCCTTCCCGGTCATTATGGGCGACCCTAAGTATGGGCACCACACACACTTCATGGCAACCTTAGCTATCTACTTTAAAAGACATTGTTCCCACTTAATTAGGCCATGCTCGAGGAGACGAGAGTCTTTTCTCTTCTCTACTCAGTTGAAATATGAGGGCAGAGATAGTCCGGGTAAGATAACTAACCTAAGCACTCCCCAACAAGAGGAAGTCTCAAATAAGGGTAGTCTAATAAGACCTTCAGAAATGTCACTCAATATCAATCTAAATCAATCAAAAGGAAAAAAAGTGTATAAAAGAATGTAAAAAAAAGAAAGAAATGACATGGCAAGAGTGGCAGTATAGTTCTCTGCGGGACGTTATGAGCTCGGTCGTATACTTGCCTAGATCAATAAAATAAAGGTCTAAAAAGAATGACAAAAATCTCTGGTGTAACAGACCAAATCTCTAGGGGTTGTGTCATAGAAGGAAGTTGAACCCGACACCTGAAAACCCATATCAAGCTTATCCTTAAATCTTTTTCTCTTTCTCCCTCAAAGACTGAGTCGTTTCTCGGGTATGTCCTTAGTAGGGGCACCGTTAACTAAGGGCAGCTGGTTATAGGGCACCACTCTTAATGCACGCCCTTGCTTTGGGCAGTTTTAGCCAAAGAGGAAGGAACAAAGACCCCCTAACCCATAGTTTGAACTAGCCTTAGTGATGTAGTTAGCATGGTCTAGTCAAATTATTCAAAACTCATAAAAATTCAAATAATTGAATACCCATAAAAATTCTATTATTTTCAAAAACTCCATAAAAATTTGAATATTTTAAAAATCCATAAAAAAACTAAATCTCTCTAAAATTCCCATAAAATTTTGAATATTCTCAAAATCCAATAAAAATTTACATATCTCTAAAAATTTATGTTGAGTCTCCCATTGTGATTTTGGCATAATGGTTTTGATGATGTTTACAAAACATGTGTGTGTGTGTGTGGTTTCTTGTTTATGCAAAATATGATTGGCTGGTCACTTCTTGAGTTATACTGCATATGGTCAATGCAGATTTCCTTCTTGAAGTGGCCTTAAGTGTGTGCAGATATTTAGCTATATCTTCTCTAGAACAAGGAAGTTTCGGTCGACCAAACTTAACTTCGGTTGACAGACTTTAGTTTAAGTCGATTTTCTCTTAAGTTGCGTCGACTTGATCCTATGTTGAGTCGACGCCACAGTAGGATTCTTCAAAGGTAGCTTAACGATATGAGAGCTATGAGTCGACGCAGTGGGGCAAGTGCGTCGATGCCACTGTAGAATTCTTCAATAGCAGCAAACCCAAATGAAGGATGCATTGACACAAGGGTGTTGTGAGTCGACGCAATAGACTATCTTTCAAACAGAAATGGAAGCATGAGTCAACTCAATAGCAAAGCTGCAGCAACAGCTTAATTGCGAAGCAAGGCCTCATGAGGGCTGCGTCAACTCAATCAACCTATGGACTTGATGCAACTGAAGAATAATTTTCTAACTTTAGGGCAATGCTTATTAAAGCATCCGTATTGAGCCGACTCAATGGGGTAATGATGTCGACACATTTCAGAATTATTCAAGGACAAGTCGACTTGGTCTCTTCACCAAGTCAACTCACAACAAGCCAGAAGATTAATTCCTTCAGTATTCAAAGGACAAGTTGACTTGATATGAAGACCAAGTCGACTCATCATGACAGCGGACCTGCGAACATCAAAAGTAGGCAGCGTCTCCCACACTGGGGTAACAATCTGAAGTCCAAACATTGGCGTGCGATCCCAAACACATGACTTGAGTTCTAGAAGGCCCCAAGCAGAAGACATTCTCTCTTTTCACGTGGATAAATCACTAGGTGCTTTGGTATTAAAGGATTTTTTCTTTTGCTCTACTAATAGACTCTAGAAAGTCCCTCAAAAAGAATGTTCCATTTTTATCATTGAGCCAATCAGAAAACGCCTCGAGTACATAAGCTTATCCATTCTGCTCTGCTATATATAGCACCTGCTCGCCTTGGAAAAGAAGTTGTTGGAGCGAAAAGAAGAAGTGTGTCGCCCTGTGGATTTTTTCTGAGCATCCTTGAGAAAACCTTCGAGCATCCTTAGAGACCTTCATACAGAAAAGCGCTTGAGAGAAACCAGAAGATAATGTGAGAAGCCTTGAAGAAGATCTGAGCTAGAGAGAGAAGAAAGAAAGAGAGTGACCAACCAAGAAGAGATCTGTCCGAAGAGGATAAGAGGAAGGCTTCTGGATCAGATCCAAAGCCTCTATACTCATCTAAGCTACATTGTTTCACTACTATCCATCCGTTGTTTTTTACACCTTATTTTGGTTTTCTTGTGTGTTTTCTAATACCCTGTTTACGGATCAGGTGAAACCGTGAATAGTGTATGTGTTCAAGGTTTCATCCATCGAGTTTCAAGTGTGTGTGTGTGTGTGTGGCTGCTCTTTGCAGCGTATGTAAGCTATGAGGTCCATAGCGTGTGTGTGTTTTTCACTTGTTAGTGAAGGTAAGCCTCACTCTGTGAGGCGTGGACGTAGGGTGCACAGTGGTGAACCCGAACCACCTAAAAATCGTTGAGCTCTTTGTGGTTAGTTTTTTTTTGCTACGAATCTCATGCGGGCTCTCTGCTGAGTGGAGTGATCTGTATCCCTCTTTATCCGTTTTTATCCATCACATTCATACTGTTCTGTTATTATCCATTGCATTCTCGCTACGTGTGTGACCATTCGTGGGTGAGTTAGTGTGTCTGCTTATCTTGTTCAATCGCACTCTTTAAAAAATTTCAAGAGGGTAAAATTTTAAAGGCAATCAATTCACCCCTCCCCTCTTGATTGCCATCTATCGGGAACAACAATTTAGAATAAATTGCTTGTTTTTCAAACTCATTGTTTGTTCAAATGGTGTCATACAGGGACAGGTACACTACATGCAAGAGTCAAGAACATGGGATGAATCCTCCCTTTTCATCATGATCTTCACTCGCATTAATCTTTCTAACTCTTCCCTTTGTTCTCAGCAACATCATTCACCATCACATCTCTATGATGATTCCTGTCATTTTTTGGATCATCACTTTGATCTTCTAATTCTGGATCTATACCAATGGCCAAATTTATCATCCTCATAATCTGAAAATAAAAAATAATATTTTAATGTTTGAATTTTGAATACTTGAATATTTTGATCCATGTGATGCTTAAAAACTCCTTGAATATTCACCACTTGTTATATTCCATGATATTGTGGCTAATAAGTTTTGAGCGTAGAAAAGAAGACATTTGGTCCCACTGTCTAAACATTGTGCATCAGGTTGCATCATTCTGGTCTTGTGCTGATTACATTGCATCATGACTCATTTCTTAGTCCTAACATGATTATTGACCCACCATCTTCCTATAATGGATTCCTACTATATGATACATAACATATCAAGGACCTTGTGGCTCAGATAAATCTAAAATTTGAGTTTCCAATCATCAAAAATAATGATGATTTCAGATGAGTCTTAATCACATGGATAGGCCATTGAGTTGTTATAGATTGGGGATGATGGTTCCATTTTGTGAGTTGGTGTGTGGATAAACGGGTTTCAGCTTAGTATTAGCTCGTAGAATTGGTATATTGACTCAGTCTAAACAGCTTAACAATATTATCATTGATTATTTTCTATTTTAATTTTTTAAAATTCTTCTTTTAAACCCAGCATGCATTCATGTAGGACTTTGATTTAACCATGGATGATCATTCACTTAATTCAATTTTGAGAATCACTTGATCTTAATTTCTAATGATATGAGATATTCCACTCGGAATTGAGTACTTAATTTTTCTTGTTGCTATTTTGGGCTGATTCCTTGAAAATACCCTTATTTGGACTTTATCATCCTTATACAATTCAATCCTTTACTCCCTTAGATACACCTTGGCTGCAGCACGTTCACATGGCTGGTAACCACTCCCTAATGGTGAAACCTATAGGTTTACGGCCAGAGATGCTTCCTCAACATCGGAAGCTGGTCTATTTTCCTCTCTTTCGTGTACCGCGTACATACTTATTCCTTTGCTTATTTCATTTCTCCATCTAAACAATTGTTGATTTTATAGAACTTTCTCAAGATTATTTCATTTGAAACTTTAGAAAATTTTCAATCATGTGGTGTTGAGAGCATATCTCATTACACCTTGACATCTACTTTTCAATTCATACCCACTTTATTTTATTATATTTCATTTCATTCCACTTCATTTAATTCCCCTATAAAGCAGACATTAAGGCGGGACAGCTGTAGGCACGCTAAATTTGACACAATATTGAGTAAATCTCATATCACATCATAATGTCTCGAAGTGATCCTCAAAATTTGCTTATTTAAGTGATTTTTCTCATTTCTCTTGATTATTATCTTTTTTCCCATTTTTCCTAATTTTTCTTCCATTTTCTAGGATTTTTCATTGAACACGTCCCTCACAATGGACGTCATTTAGTTGCGGTCGCTTCCACGACAGCATTCTTCAAAATCATGTCACAACAATATGATGCGATTCTCCTAATTTGTGTCATCTCAATAAGGTACAATTTTCAATTTACATCACATTGTCATGATGTGATTCAACTTCTAATTCATGTCATTCTACCATGATGCGATTCAACCTTCCGTCTTTTGGCTTTCTGTCTTCAATACAAAAGCGTCTTCATTCTAAATCACGTCATTCTGCCACGACGCCGTTCAATTCCAACCTTCCATTATTAGAATTTTAAATTTCATTAAAACATGGATTTATTTGAATTGCGCCGACGCGGGAAGGCGCAGATTTCTTATTCGTGTCACCATATTGTGATATAAAGGTTAAAATATAAGTAATTATCTATATTTTTGGTAGAGAAAAGATAATTGTAAATATTATAAGCTTTTATGAGGAATATAACAAAATCTTCTTGTTAAAGATAAAATAAATTAAGGCCATCAAAATATAAAATGGAGACAATCGGATATTAAATTTATATCATTTACATTTTTTAAATAGGAATCTAAATAATCATTAATTTAATATTTAAGATTTGAAATAAAAACTCGAGTATTCGCCTTTAAAATAAAATGTGGCTGGCTAGTAAATGTTCCCTTAAAAGATAAAATAAAAACTTTCACCAAATCGAAACTCGTCTCTTGTACCCAAGCCGACGATAAAAATTAAGGTAGATAATTAAATAAGTTTAAATAATAATAATATATATATATATACATTTAATAGTCTGACTTAAATTTGAATCTAGTAAATTAATAATGGGCTAGAAGACTAGAATGGATTTAACCTAGAACAAATAAGGGTTAATGGGCTTGGCCATAATAACAAATGATAATAACAAAGGCTATTATCTTCTAACGTGGAACCCTAAAATCATAAGGAACCCGAGATTGTCAAAACAAGGAGCGCGGCCGCGATCCTGGAAAAGATAGGTTCTAACGTGGAGGGTTTGGGTCTATCTTAGAAAGTTTAAAAACAAATTGGACACCATGCACGTACTAGGATTCGTAAAGGCTAAAACCCCTATAAATAGAACCCCTGCACACACAGCAAGGGTTATTGCTGTTGCTGCATTCGAAGAGGCCTGCTATTGCTGCCATGGGTTAAAGAAGACCCGTGGAGCGTGAAGCCTTCTTCGTCTTCTTCCCGGTTCAAGTTTGTAGTCATCTTCCTCCGCATGTGCATCGGGTTGCTGCTGTCGTGATTGCGAGGGGGTGAGAAATCGGCTTCTTCCTCTGGGCATGCATGCGTGTGTCTACATAATCGTTTCCTTCTTCCTGCACGTCCATCGACCCGTTCTTCTTCCTCTTCCTCCTACTCCTTCGTGTGTCTACTTCCTTTTCCCTCTTCCTCTGCGTCGTCCATCTCGATCAAGTAGGTTATCTCAATAACTTAAGCATAAGACGATAGATAAAGGTGTTGCATGCATGTAATTCGTATTACCATCCAAATTATGTCTCCATGATCCCTGCTTCCTTACGTTTTACCTAGATTTTAAAGCTTTCTGTTTCACTTGAAATTGGCGACCAGAACAATGGACGCTATTTAATTGACGCTCGTCCAGAAGGTCGCTAATTCAAGAATTAGGGACAGCCTGGTAGACGCTAATTAATGAGCGCCCACTACCCCTGACGCGAATTGTTGTAGTTGATTAAATAATTAACATATGTTTAAAATTAAATAAGTATGGAACCTGATCGGTAAAAGTTCGCATGAGCATGTTTTTAGGATCCCCATATTTTCTTTTAATTGTCATGTATTCTGATCCTTAAAAATCCCCATAGAAAATAAAAGGCTACTGTTTATGCAATCCTAAAGAAATGAACAGTAATATGTGTCTAAGAACGTACATGCCTGATGCATGACAACCTATAGACCGAAAAGAATTAGCATCTGCTTGAGCAGACGTGAATTATGGAAATAGCGCCTCTTCACAGAGACTCTAAATCATGTTTAATTTGTTAAAATTGAAATAACCTGTAAATTGTGAATTAACGTCCGTTCACATGGATGCTATTTAAAAAACTGGCGCCTCCGTACACGGACGCCAATCATAAATAATTTTAATTGATTATTGAAAATTCTAGAACTGACGCCTCTTCACAGAGACGCGAATTTGTAAATTAATTATTTAAAATTCTGTTAATAAAGAATTGACGTCGCTTCATAATGACGCGTATTCTTTGATTGACGCCTTCTTGGATTGACGCGAATTCCATATCTCACAGTTTCTATCGAGTTTTGACCCATATCACGGGTCTTTTGGCACTGCTGTCTCAGGGCGGAGATGGAGTCCCTATTTCATGAGTTCTTACGATGACACCTAAATTCTTAGAGATTGAATGACCCTCCGTCGGAATGGAATTTATCTCTCTAAGGCCTCCGTAGGTCTCTGCTAGCCTTGGAATCCCTCAAAGCGGCCAAGCAGGTTGTGCCCTAAAAACCCATGAACTATGTCTTGTCATGTCACTCTGAAGAAACATGACGGCCTAGCCATCATAGAGCGTTGTTCAGGTGTTCTGTGAGAGTCCTGTCACTATCTGGAATTAGTGTCTAGTACAGTTGACGCTATATAGGAATTAGCATCCATCACAGCTGACGCGATTTCCTTCGTGCCATTACTGTTCATAGAATTAGTGGCCACTATAGTGCACGCAAATTCTGAAATTGACAACATCCTAAGTGGACGCCGATTTTCCTAGATTCCATGAATTTCCTGATTTTTATGTGATTTATTGCAAAGTCATCTCTA
The DNA here is from genome assembly GCA_022559845.1 of Amorphophallus konjac. Taxonomy (NCBI): domain Eukaryota; kingdom Viridiplantae; phylum Streptophyta; class Magnoliopsida; order Alismatales; family Araceae; genus Amorphophallus; species Amorphophallus konjac. The sequence goes on along the minus strand of CM040122.1, from coordinate 327,825,485 downwards.
CATATGTTCTGTCCTTGGATTCCTTAAATCCGTGAATCTACCCTAATATTCCTACAATGGCTTACTCCTTTGAAACTCTATTGGCTATAAACTATAGTGGATGTCTAGATATTTACATGACCCAATGCCTGCCGTTAACAGGGCCCGGTCTGGCCCTGGGAGGAGCACCTGAAAGTACTTGTGCCCATGGGAGCTATATTGACCATGGTGTGGTATTGCACCGAAGTGCATGACTTTCTAGATTTATGGCATTCCACTTTCTCTCGTGACATGAAAATACATGATACTACTTGACGTGCTTGACTCGACATGGTACTTGCTAGAAGTCAAAATATCCAAATATCTCATGACGTTATACGCTTGATATTCCTTGAAACTTTGCTTATACTTTCTTGCTAGTGGCTCTATACCTGCTCAATTGTTATATTCTTTCTTTATCTCACGATCATTCATGCATAGCTATACTTGCATTTCATGTAACACGTAATCTACTTAAAGTAAACTTGTTATTGAGATGTAATTCCTACTAGGCTTTTTGCTCATCTAGTGTTTTCCCTTAATTTTTCAGGTAATCAGGTGGCTAGCGAGGCCGTTGATATCACGGGAAGGGAAAGTGTGCATGAGAGCTCCGGAAACTAGATGACCCGTGTCTTTTACTTTTTCTTGAGTCTAGATTTGAGAATCTAAGTCTAGTTAGTGCATTTTTTTCTTCTTAAAATTTTAATTCAAGTCCTAATTTGTAATAGCAATGTTTTTATTAATAAATATTAGTTTTGTTAATTCTGGTCTTCTTGTGTCTTCAAGTTAATGCTCTGATTGACACGACCATATCGCTGCCACGTTCCGAGCAATTCGTTTCGCTGCCATCGGTTCTGGGTGTGACAGAAGTGGTATCAGAGCCTAGGTCTTCTTAAACCCTAGGTTTGGCCCTGAGTAGGTCCTTTTCCTTATTGTCACCCGGTGAGAATGGGTAGAGCTTGGGGCTAATTGATTAAAAGATGTATTCCTAAGAAAAATAAGATAATAGTTGTTCTTCAATTTAACTTTCAAAAGTTATTCTTGCAGGAACCTAGATTCAATGGAGGCAAGTAGGTCTGGCTTTGTTCCCCAGGTAGCGCTCGTAGATATCCAAGCTTATGCGGACCTAGTTAGGAGAGCTCAATTATTAGAAAGGGCTGCGGAAGAGAAGCGAGAGAGAGTTGACAAGAAGAACCAAGCCACAAATTCTAGAAAGTTTACCTCGGCCAAGAAAAGACCTAGTAAGGGTTGTATCTCGCAAAAGGGTAAGAATCTTAAGAGAGGGAATGGTTGGGTAGTTCCTAAAGATTTATCTTGAGAAAGGTGTACGTTTTGTGATAAGTTTAACCATCAATCGGAGGTTTGTTGGCGAAAGTCGGGAGCGTGTCTTTGTTGCGGGAGTTTAGAACACAAGATAACTAAATGCCTTATTTCAACCAAGAAGCGCCAAGGAGAGACTCAAGCTTTAGTGGAAGCCAAGCCTGCCAAAGAAGGAGTTGTGGAAGGTACCCCTTATCCCTATCCTTGAGCTAGTTCTTTTCCCATTTCATACATCTTGGATTCTTTTACTTGCATAGTTATCTTAGGAATTTGTAGTTTTCCCCATTCTAGTGTAGAAGGTGGTGTGAATTTGGAGACTAAATTCTCTTTAGTGGGGGAGGGTGTAACGCTCGTCAAATTATAAAGGTTAAAATAGAAGTAATTATCTATATTTTTGGAAGAGAAAAGATAATTGTAAATCTTATAAGCTTTTATGAGGAATATAACAAAATCTTCTTGCTAAAGATAAAATAAATTAGGGTCATCAAAATATAAAATGGAGACAATCGGATATTAAATTTATATCATTTACATTTTTTAAATAGGAATCTAAAGAATCATTAATTAAAGATTTAAGATTTGAAATAAAAACTCGGGTATTCACCTTTAAAATAAAATGCGGCTAGCTAGTAAATGTTCCCTTAAAAGATAAAAGAAAAACTTTCACCAAATCGAAACCCATCTCTGATACCCAAGCCGATGATAAAAATTAAGGTAGATAAATAAATAAATTTAAATAATATATATATATATATATATATATATACATTTAAAAGTCTGACTTAAATCTGAATCTAGTAAATTAATAATGGGCTAAAAGACTAGAATGGATTTAACCTAGAACAAATAAGGGTTGATGGGCTTGGGCCCTAATAACAAATGATAATAACAAATGCTATTATCTTCTAACGTGGAACCCTAAAATCATAAGGAACCCAAGATTGTCAAAACAAGGAGAGCGGCCGCGATACTGGAAAATATAGGTTCTAACGTGGAGGGTTTGGGTCTATCTTAGAAAGTTTAAAAACAATTTGGACACCATGCACGTACTAGGATTCGTAAAGGCTAAAACCCCTATAAATAGAACCCCTATGCACTTATAGCTTTTGCTGCGTTCGAAGAGGCCTGCTATTACTGTCGTGGGTTGAAGGAGATGTTGTGCCCCTTAGACACAAGCATGTGCTATGTTGATTTGATGATAGCAATGCTATTTTTTTTTGATGATAGCAACACAATGAGTGCTTTATGACATTGTGTTTTGATGATAGCAACATGACTGTGACTGGTATATCATCTGGAGAATGCATGTGTATGACTGATATATTGTTTGTGTTAGACTTCTGTTATGTGCATAGTCTATACATTGTGCATCTCGTTGACAAGTTTGCACATTCATGAAGTCTGCACACTGGTCTTGTTCATGCATCTAAAGTCATCTAAAGTCTGTACAGTCCATTGTCTCAGCCACCATCTCATTTAGCGTACGCTCTCAAAGTCTATACATCGCTGTTGGGCATCAAAGTCTGCAAAGCATGCAGGCGTCAAAGTCCATACATCCACAGTGCATTGGCTAAGTCTATACACTATCCGTCTCACTTAGAGTCTAAGGCGAAGTCTGTACAATGAGCGTCTCATGTAAGTCCACACATTGGACTGTAGCATGCATTTGTCAATGGCATCTAAGTCTGTACAATGACCGTCTCATTCAGCGTCTCATTGCATGGGCTAAGTCAGTACATCATTCAGTGTCTAGAGTTTCATGAAGTCTGTACATCAGACTGTTACATCATAAGTCTGGACATTGGACCGTCTCTACTTGCGTCTTATGCCAAGTCCGTACAGTGTCCATCAGCATTTAGAAGTCTATACAGTCCACCGTCTTCATCAGCGTCTCATGCATATAGCAAGTCTAGACATTGCACTGTAGCATGCATTTCTTTAAAGTCTATACATTGGGTTTTTACCTACGGTGCTTGAAACGAAGTCTACACACTGGTTGTACTTCATAGTTTGTACAGTGTCTCTAGTTGGCTAAGTCTATACACCGAGGACGTTGAAAGTCTTCAAGTGTATACATTGTCCATATTGCATTACATGCTTTATATCAAAGTCTGTACAGCATGCCTTGTTGTTCACAGCCTTCAAAGTCACATTGTATTGCATCAACGCAGTGCATTGGCATGTAGTGAAGCGTCAACGCATTGCATTGTGCATGCCCTGGCAAAGTCTATACATCGTCTGTCTGCATTAGAGTCTCATGGAGTCCATACATTGCATAGCGTTCATAAGTCTATACATCGTGCTGTTTTACACTAAGTACATACATTGCTTCAACTCTGCTTTCACAACGCCAAGTCTGTACATTGCTTTGTTATGCATATGAACGTGAAGTCTATACATTGCTTCATTAACATGAAGTCTATACATTGCACCCACGTTTCACAAGTATATACATTATCTGTCTGTCGATTGAAAAGTCTATACAAAGTTCTTCACTTAACCTGACAATCCGATACTCTGTCTGACAGGGATTCTTGCCAAGATTGATGACCTGGCTCGTGATCCTAGGAGGACGAGATGTGCAGATGCTGACACGTGGATGGAATTGCCTCGGATCTGGCGAATTCACTTGGGCGGGAAAACGTGGAAGCCACGCGCCCTTATCCACCTGCTGCTGCCAGTATATATAGTAGTCTTCATCTTCTGTTGAAGGCTGATCGAGTGTGGCAAGTCTATACAGTGAGACTAAGTCTGAAGCCGCAGCCACCGAGATCCAGAGGAGAAAAGGAGAGAAGAAGATACAGAGAGAAAAGAGAGATGTGTTGAGAAAGTTCGAGAAGAGAGAGATGAGTTGAGAGGAGTCTATTGAGAGGTTGTAAGTCAGTCTCTTGGTTCAGAAACCAGAGCTGACTCTGCTCATACTTGAGCTACACTTGTCTGGTTTTCTTTATTTCTTTTGTTTCTGATTTTATTGCTTTCGATATCTTTGTTCAGCAAGCTGTGTATCAGCGGATGCCGTGGAGGTTTCCACTGGACAAGTAAAGCTGTAATCCTCAGCTGGCGAGACTTGGTCTCGGACGGGTTAAGCTGTATTTCCCCAGCGGTTTGCAGAGGTGTATCCTCTGGACAGCAAGCTGTGTTGCTCAGCGGGCAGTGGAGGATTCCACTGGACAGCAAGCTATGTTGCTCAGCGGTTTGTAGGCCAAGCTGTATTGCCCAGCGGACGTAAGCTGTGTTGCGTAGCAGTAAGCCATACTCGGTTGAGTGTGGGGTGGACATAGGTCATTGACCGAACCACCTAAAATCTTGTGTGCAGTGTGTTTGTGAGTTTGCTCTTACTGAATCTCTTGATTATCTTCACAGATCACTTGTGTTCTTGCTAAGTTTAGACACTCGAGTTAGTGTTTTAGTAGATCTGCCTTTATTCTACATTTGAACCTACAACTGGTTTTAAATTAGGCTGTAGATCTATTCAACCCTCCTCTAGATCCACACTTCGTGGAGATAGACTGCGTCCATCTAACTTCAACACTTGGTATCAGAGCCTAACTCTTCTATAGGGACTCATCGCCCGAAGAGGAAAGGCAAGATGGATGTTCGAGGGATGATTGCTGAAGGTCACTCAACTACAAAGCCCCCGTACTTCGATGGATCAAACTACGCATACTAGAAGAACCGTATGCAGGTCTTTTTGAGGGCTAAGGATTACGAGCTTTGGAAGGTAGTCAGCAAGGGACCTTATGAGCTGTCCCCAAATGAGGAAGTCTGGACCAAGGAGGAAATCAGAAGGTCCACGCTCAACTGGAGTGCAATCAACGCAGTCCAATGTTCTCTGCATCCCACTGAATTTTCTCGAGTATCAGCCTACAATTCAGCTAAGGAGATGTGGGAGGCACTGGAAGCAATTCATGAAGGGACTTCTCAGGTTAGAGAGACGAAGGCCAATTTGCTTGTGTCTGAATATGAAGCCTTCAAGATGAAACCCAACGAGACCATCAAGGAGATGTATGCTAGATTGACAACTATTACTAATGGCCTCAGAGGATTCGGGAAGAAGTATTCTGAGTATGATATAGTCAGGAAGATCTTGCGATCCTTGACTTCAATTTGGCACACCAAGGCCACCGTCATGGAAGAGTCAAGAGATCTGCATAATACAAGGGCAGATGAGCTAATTGGATCTCTAATGGCATATGAGATGAATCTGCCGAAGGTAGATGAAGCTGAAGAAAAGAGGAAACCGATCGCACTGAAGGCTGGTGCTAGCAAATCCAGCAAATCAAACCGATCCAGCTCTAGCAGATCATCATCCGAGGAGAGTTTGAATGAACAAGACATAACTCATACTGAGATGGCTATGATGACTAGAGAATTTAGGCGGTTTCTCAGGAGAGAATGAGGACAATTCAACCGAAGGAACCATAGTGGCGGCCGACAGGACACAAGGTATAAATCTAAACCTGCAAATCAATATGGAACTTACGTGTGTTACCAATGCAGGAACTCTGGCCATCTGAAAGCTGACTGTCCGGAGAACCAGAAGCACAAGGACAAATCAAATAGAAAGAACACGAAAGGAAGAGCCATGATCAGCACATGGAGCGATGAGGATGAAGGTTGTCTCAACAATACTTCGGACAGTGAAGTTGAAGCTGAAAAACCCATCTGTCTCATGGCAACTAGCTCTGAAGACAGAGAGGAAGATTCAGATGAGGTAACTTCTCCATTTAATAATTTTACTATTGTTGAGTGGGTAGATGCCTATCATAAACTAGCTGATCAAGCAGATGATATTAGAAGGGAAAATAGGCATCTAAAAAGAAAAATCAATTCCATGCAAAATGATATCTCATTGTCTGATAAAATTACATGTCTTGAAGCTGAGAATAATAAACTCAAACTCACATGTTCTGAATCAGAGGAAATCAAGAATGAGTTAAAAACTTCTAGGGAAGAGAATGTGAGGTTAGAAAAGGAAATTGATGAATGGAAACTGAAAATTCAAAAATATGAGAGTGAGATGAAGCTGGTGAATGAGAAATATGAAGCTGTCCAAATTGTCAATACTTAACTTAAGAAATCTGTTGAAAATATTCAAAAGGACAATGACGACAAGCTTAAGACCATTGAGAAAATGACCCAAGGTACAGAAAATCTAAATACTTTGTTAGGGTCAAAGGTTAATTTCAGAAAAGAGGGCCTAGGATTTAATTCTAGTGCAACAAAAACATTTGGGATTAAAACAATTTCATTTGTTGCTCAAAAAGAAAAGGGACCTCTAATTAGCATGAACTCAACCATTTCAATGAACAAAACTGTTAATCTGAAAAAGCCCAGTGCTGAGGAGAAGGGCAAACAAAAGGTTAATGAGCCAAGTAGAGCCAGCACATCCAAGCAAAATCCCAAGGCTCAATCACAGGTTAGGGGTCAACCTAAACAGTCATATAAACCCCATGTCAAGGCCACAAAGTCTCCACCATCACTATCACCTCTGAAGAAGACCCAATACACACCCATGAATAGGTCAGCAGGGTCCAAAGTACAGGGGAGATAGAATGCTGCTAGGAGTCAACCCAATTATTTCTATCAACCCAGAGCTCAGACTTACTACAATGCATAGCCAACCTATTTCAATAGGTCAGGTTGGACTAGAACTCCGAGAAGGTTTGCAGGTCTTGCATATCAGGCTGCACAATATCATAGACCTTACACTAGAAATTGGGTTAGTGGGTATGGCAACTGGTCACCTAGAAATATGCATTATTTCAGTCAGCCTAGGAACTACTATGGCCAAAACTTCGTGAACACACCCTGGCCAAGGCACTGGCAAAGAAACAACACTGTCAATAATTATGTTGGTGTAAATAAGAAGAAAAATAACAAAAAGAAAAGGAACAACAATAGAAAGAAATATGTAGGATCCACTGAACAGAATTCTTTCAAACAAATGTGGATACCAAAAAGTCTGCTGTCTTGCTTTACTTCTATTCCATCTTCTCTGGAGCCCAATCAGACTTGGGTTCCAAACTCATCTACTTGATTGTGTGTGCAAGTATGTCTGGCAGCCAAGGACAAATCTGTGGTACTTGGATAATGGCTGCTTCAGGCATATGACAGGAGATAAGGCCATAAATTCAAAAGCTAAAAGAGATTGGAGGCCTTGTCAACAATCTGATGGAACACTAACGGTAAGAATAAATCAGTCAGGTAAAGCAGGTAAGTGACTTATCTTCAGAATTGAATTGAGAAAGTAATGTCGATTTGATTGGTTAATTCCTGACTTTCTCTTCTTGTCTAGCTGATCAGTCTGCATTCCAGACTCAGCTACTGAATTTAAATTCTGCACAAAAGCTGATGATTCTCTTCTCTTTGCATACTATTGCACTGTGTACACTGAATGCTAGAAACTGAATTATCTTGAAGAATTGATTGCTCTCGAATGATGCTCTCTAATGAATAAACTCTCTACTGGTTTTGTGAATGCTGGATGTTGCAACAGACTCATGATCATGCATGACATTCATATCTTCGTCATCATCATTACATATCATTTAGTCATGAATGTGTCTAAAATCACATGCATATAAAACTGCTTTGAACTGCATTTTTCTGCATAACCGTGGTATACTAAATAGTAAGCTACTAAAATGCAGGAAATATGTCTGGAGGTTATTACCATGTGTGAGATGGTCCTTGAGACCAGGTTCTCGGCCTAGTACCATGGGTTATATTGATTGATAGGGCAGTCTGAATGAGCATGAATTTTAAAATCCTTTGTTCAGTTTTTAGAGAAAACATTGCATGTATTCAGGGGGAGTTTGTTGAGTCTTTGCATGCCTTTGCATATCATTCATTCATGACCTATGCATAAGCTCTCTCTCATTTAATTTTTACCATTCATTAGCAAAAGTGCATGCATATAGACAGGGGGAGTATTGTTAGAAATTCAGAGTGGTCATCAATTCTATTGAATTATTTCATCCTTGACTCTAAATGATTGAGTCTGACATATGGCAATCTGTTAGTCAGTTCTGATTTCTAAGCAATAGAAAATAGACTTCTTCTCTTATAAGAATTTTAAATTGCTTAAAGACTGACTTAATGGTTTAAACTTTATAATCATTGAAGTTTAAAGATTGCAATCAGTAAATAAGAAAGCTGAAAATTGATAAAACTCTCAACCCCTTTCTTATTTCATGTCAGACAAAGCTAATCATATCTGAAATCTGAAAACTCATCTGAAATCATGTTAGAGAAGCTAAGTATGTGTATTGTCCTTAAACAAGTCATTCTGAAACAAATAAAGGGCAGCTAAGAAAGATATTGAAAAATTTTGAAAATCATTGAAAATTAACATTGGCAGAGCAATGACTGGTAAATCACTGAGAAACTGAGTGATCCATCAAAGAAGTGGACAACACTCATGTTCAGCTATCTCTGTACAAAATGATCAAAACAGTAGGCTGGTTTCACTGAGTACCTGAGGGTAACTGGCGTTTGATAAACGTGTACCCTCACACAAAAAGGTGTAAATCAGGTCTGTTGAATTTGATCATAGGCAGAATTGTCCATCTTGTTGAGTATCTAGGGGTATTGGTGTCTGATAAACGTATACCCTTACGCAGAAAGACTTATGGTACCTGAATGCCCTAAATGAACTAATATTGATAATGCTGTTCCTTCAAAAGAAAATTCATGGATGTCAATTTGTTTATTTTCAATTCATGACCTGGCATCTCTTAACAACTTCTAATGAGTATACGAAAGTAGGATATTTTGAAACTGAATCTTTCATGCAAATGTGATTCTGGTTTATTGTTTTATCATGCACAGCCAACTTATCCATTGATTGTAGTGCATGAACTCAAAATTTATAACCTTTAAACCAGACTTCTATTTGAAAGTAGTTTCTAAATTCATATGACTGAAGACTCTGTGCTTTAGAATGCTTATTCCTGAACTTCTTGTTCAGAATGCCAGTCAGATGATTTCTTGATCTTTCCCTTTGTATATCTGATTTCTTGAACACAATATCCCATTTCATAGGGGGAGAATTCATTCAGGGGGAGTCCTATCTTCAGGGAGAGTTTCTTGTTCTAAGGGTATTTGCATTCATATTGCCATGTTGCACTCTTGTTTATACTATTTTTCTCTTTTTGATTATGTCAAAGGGGGAGAAAATTTTGTGTGACTCACTGTCACAGTGTGTTGCCATCATCAAAAAGGGGGAGAATGTTATGCCCCTTAGGCACAAGCATGTGCTATGTTGATTTGATGATAGCAATGTTGTTTTGTTTTGATGATAGCAACACAATGAGTGCTTTATGACATTGTGTTTTGATGATAGCAACATGACTGTGACTGGTATATCATCTGGAGAATGCATGTGTATGACTGATATATTGTTTGTGTTAGACTTCTGTTATGTGCATAGTCTATACATTGTGCATCTCGTTGATAAGTTTACACATTCATGAAGTCTACACGCTGGTCTTGTTCATGAATCTAAAGTCATCTAAAGTCTGTACAGTCCATTGTCTCAGCCACCGTCTCATTCAGCGTACGCTCTCAAAGTCTATACATCGCTATTGGGCATCAAAGTTTGCAAAGCATGCAGGCATCAAAGTCCATACATCCACAGTGCATTGGCTAAGTCTATACACTGTCCATCTCACTTAGAGTCTAAGGCGAAGTCTGTACAATGAGCGTCTCATGTAAGTCCACACATTGGACTGTAGCATGCATTTGTCAATGGCATCTAAGTCTGTACAATGACCGTCTCATTCAGCGTCTCATTCAGCGTCTCATTGCATGGGCTAAGTCTGTACAGCATTCAGTGTCTAGAGTTTCATGAAATCTGTACATCAGACTGTTACAGCATAAGTCTGGACATTGGACTATCTCTACTTGCGTCTTATGCCAAGTCCGTATAGTGTCCATCAGCATTTAGAAGTCTATACAGTCCACCGTCTTCATCAGCATCTCATGCATATAGCAAGTCTAGACATTGCACTGTAGCATGCATTTCTTTAAAGTCTATACATTGGGTTTTTACCTACGGTGCTTGAAACGAAGTCTACACACTGGTTGTACTTCATAGTTTGTACAATGTCTCTAGTTGGCTAAGTCTATACACCGAGGACGTTGAAAGTCTTCAAGTGTATACATTGTCCATATTGCATTACATGCTTTATATCAAAGTCTGTACAGCATGCCTTGTTGTTCACAGCCTTCAAAGTCACATTGTATTGCGTCAACGCAGTGCATTGGCATGTAGTGAAGCGTCAACGCATTGCATTGTGCATGCCCTGGCAAAGTCTATACATCGTCTGTCTGCATTAGAGTCTCATTGAGTCCATACATTACACAACGTTCATAAGTCTATACATCGTGCTGTTTTACACTAAGTACATACATTGCTTCAACTCTACTTTCACAACGCCAAGTCTGTACATTGCTTTGTTATGCATATGAACGTGAAGTCTATACACTGCTTCATTAACATGAAGTCTATACATTGCACCCACGTTTCACAAGTATATACATTGTCTGTCTGTCGATTGAAAAGTCCATACAGAGTTCTTCACTTAACCTGACAATCCGATACTCTATCTGACAGGGATTCTTACCAAGATTGATGACCTGGCTCGTGATCCCAGGAGGACGAGATGTGCAGATGCTGACACGTGGATGGAATTGCCTCGAATCTGGCGAATTCACTTGGGCGGGAAAACGTGGAAGCCACGCGCCCTTATCCACCTGCTGCTGCCAGTATATATAGTAGTCTTCATCTTCTGTTGAAGGCTGATCGAGTGTGGCAAGTCTATACAGTGAGACTAAGTCTGAAGCCGCAGCCACCGAGATCCAGAGAAGAAAAGGAGAGAAGAAGATACAGAGAGAAAAGAGAGATGTGTTGAGAGAGTTCGAGAAGAGAGAGATGAGTTGAGAGGAGTCTATTGAGAGGTTGTAAGTCAGTCTCTTGGTTCAGAAACCAGAGCTGACTCTGCTCATACTTGAGCTACATTTGTCTGGTTTTCTTTATTTCTTTTATTTCTGATTTTATTGCTTTCGATATCTTTGTTCAGCAAGCTGTGTATCAGCGGATGCAGTGGAGGTTTCCACTGGACAGGTAAAGCTGTAATCCTCAGCTGGCGAGACTTGGTCTTGGACGGGTTAAGCTGTATTTCCCCAGCGGTTTGCAGAGGTGTATCCTCTGGACAGCAAGCTTTGTTGCTCAGCGGGCAGTGGAGGATTCCACTGGACAACAAGATGTGTTGCTCAGCGGTTTGTAGGCCAAGCTGTATTACCCAGTAGATGCAAGCTGTGTTACGCAGCAGTAAGCCATACTCGGTTGAGTGTGGGGTGGACGTAGGTCATTGACCGAACCACCTAAAATCTTGTGTGCATTGTGTTTGTGAGTTTGCTCTTACTGAATCTCTTGATTATCTTCACAGATCACTTGTGTTCTTGCTAAGTTTAGACACTTGAGTTAGTGTTTTAGTAGATCTGCCTTTATTCCTCATTTGAACCTACAACTGGTTTTAAATTAGGCTGTAGATCTTTTCACCCCCCCTCTAGATCCACACTTCGTGGGGATAGACTACGTCCATCTAACTTCAACAGGAGACCCGTGGAGCGTAAAGCCTTCTTCCTCTTCTTCCCGGTTAAAGTTTGTAGTCATCTTCCTCCGCCTGTGCATCGGGTTGTTGCTGCCATTGTCGGGTTGCTACTGTCGTGATCGCGAGGGGGAGAGACATCGACTTCTTCCTCTGGGCGTGCGTGCGCGTGTCTGCATCACCGTCTCCTTCTTCTTCCTGCACGTGCATCGACTCGTTCTACTTCCTCTTCCTCTTCCTCTTACTCCTTCGTGTGTCTACTTCCTTTTCCCTCTTCCTCTGCGTCGTCCATCTCGATCAGGTAGGTTATCTCAATAACTTTTGCATAAGATGATAGATAAAGGTGTTGCATGCATGTAATTCATATTACCATCCAAATTATGTCTCCATGATCCCTGCTTCCTTATGTTTTACCTAGATTTTGAAGCTTTCTGTTTCACTTGAAATTGGTGACCAGAATAGTGGACGCTATTTAATTGACGCCCATCTAGAAGGTTGCTAATTCATGTATTAGCGACAGCCTGGTAGACGCTAATTAATGAACGCCCACTACCCCTGACGTGAATTTCTGTAGTTGATTAAATAATCAACGCATGTTTAAAATTAAATAAGTATGGAACCTGATTTGTAAAAGTTCGCATGAGCATGTTTTTAGGATCCCCATATTTTTCTCTTAATTGTCATGTATTCTGATCCTTAAAAATTCCCACATAAAACAAAAGGCTATTGTCCATGCAATCATAAAGAAATGAACAGTAATATGTGTCTAAGAATGTACCTGCCTGATGCATGACAACCTGTAGACCGAAAAGAATTAGCGTCTGCTTGAGCAGACGTGAATTGTGGAAATAGCGCCTCTTTGCAGAGACGCTAATTCCTGTTTCATTTGTTAAAATTGAAATAACCTGTAAATTGTGAATTAACGTCCGTTCACATGGACGCTATTTAAAGAACCGGTGCCTCTGTACACGGATGCCAATCATAAATAATTTTAATTGATTATTGGAAATTCTAGAATTGGCGCCTCTTCATGGAGACATGAATTTGTAAATTAATTATTTAAAATTTTGTTAATAAAGAATTGACGTTGCTTCACAGTGATGTGTATTCTTTGATTGATGCCTTCTTGGATTGATGTGAATTCCTTATCTCGTAGTTTTTATCGTGTTTTGACCCATACCGTGGGTCTTTTGGCACTGCTGTCTCATGGCTGAGATGGAGTCCATGTTTCACGAGTTTTTATGATGACACATAAATTCGTGGAGATTGAATGACCCTCTGCCGGATATTCCTTTTGCTAGATTGGAATTTCTCTCTCTAAGGCCTCCGTAAGTCTCTGCTAGCCTTGGAATCCCTAAAGGCGACCGAGTGGGTTGTACCCTAAAAACCCATGAACCGTTTCTTGTCATGTCGCTCTAAAGAAACATGATGCATGTGAGAGTCCTGTCACTATCTGGAATTAGCGTCCAGTACAGTTGACGCTATATAGGAATTAGCGTCTATCACAGCTAATGCGATTTCCATCGTGCCTTTACTTTTTACAGAATTAGCGGCCACAACAGTGGATGCGAATTCTTTAATTGGCGGTGGCCTGAGTGGACGACAATTTTCCCAGATTTCATGAATGTCCTGATTTTTATGTGATTTATCGCAAAGTCATCTCTACATATGTTCTGTCCTTGAATTCCTTAAATCCGTGAATCTACCCTATTGTTCTTACAATGGCTTACTCCTTTGGAACTCTATTGGCAATAAACTATAGTGGATGTCTAGATATTTACATGACCCAATGCTTGGCATTAATGGGGCATGGTCTGGTCCTGGGAGGAGCACCCGAAAGTACTTGTGTTTGAAGTCCCGCGATTAAATGGCACCCAAGAGGGGCGGGTGAATTGGGTATCAAAAATTTTCAGAACTTATACAAAATATAAAACATGTCTTAAGCGCAGGCAACCAACAGGTAGAGATCTAATGGAATACAAAATGAAACTGGATAAAACAACCCCTACAGAGGTTCTTTGGTACTAGGCGGAGTTCAGGAATCCGAAGATTCTCTCACACAAGGTATTTTCTTCTCGACAGGACTGACCTTGTCGATCAGAATTTATCTTTAGGTATACCAGAGATCTCCCGTAAAAAGGTTAATGAATCTAGATCTAAAAACTGAAACTAGATGATAATACAATATGCAAAATAACTAGAGCAGAATAGAGGTAGAAGATATGAATCAAACCACTTAAGAGACAACGATTTTTAGGTGGTTCGGATGCAACAACGGCAACCTACGTCCACCCCTCACACACCGTGAGGATTCACACACTATCTTGTAGGAAATTACAAGATTAACATCACATACACACACACGTGAAGAGTATAGAACTTCCACGAAAGTGCAAGAGCATGGACGCACTAGAACCTTGAAGAACAACGAAGAAACACACGCACACACACGGATCTGTCTAGATCCACACACACACAAGTGCTTGAATATTACAAGAGAGACATGAATCAACCCAAACAAGAATGGAATGAGAAAAACAAGAATTGAAGACACAAATCAGGCTCCCCCTTAGTGGATGAAGATGGTATGGAATGAAGCTTGCTCTTGGCTTGATCTCCACTTGATTTGGATGCTGATTTCCACTTGAAAACTTCAGCTCCTGGATGAAGAATTTCCCACCAATCAATGTTCACGTGAACAGTACAAGCACCCTCTTCCTTGATAGCCTCCCCTTGTTCTTCCTTGAAAAGCCTTAGGGTTTATGACCCCAAAGAGATCTTTTATAGATCTTGGAAGGTCAGGAGACAAGTCCCCAGACCAGATCCACAAATCACTCTTTGACTGGGAGGAATGGGCTTAAACAAATGGGAGAAAAACCCTCTTCTCGAGCTTGAACCACAAAGTCAAAAAGGGCTACCTCGGGGCTATCGGTCGACCAGAATTATGGGGGCAGTCGATCGGAAATTCTCAGGGGTTGAATATTTCATTGCTGGAAGAACCGGTCAACCGGCCTATGGGTGGTGGTCAACCGAAACCTGCAAAGTTGGGCTTTTTTCAGCTCTGGCGATTCTGGTCGACCGCTCCTGGTATGCTGGTCGACCGAAATGGCCTAGTCCTACAAAATTGATTTGTTAGCCCAATGAAATGCATCCAAATGATGATGGCTCTAAGTAGATGCTTGAATCATGCATTTTGGGGTTTTTTTTGACTTAAAAATCTTAGTTTGAAAACATTGAATCAAATAGAACCTTTGAGCTTTCCACATGATATATAAACTCAAACTAAAACTCCCTTACTTCGTGTTTTAATTCCATTGTCATGCACCGAGATAAAACCTTAAATTTGAGTTTTGTTATCATCAAAATCATTCAAGGAGACTCAACAATCTCCCCCTTTTTGATGATGACAAAACTCAAAATAAAAGGTACAAAAGCAGATTAACCACGAATCAATTTTTTTAAGCAAACCCATCTTGCCATAATTCGTTCAGCAATATTTTAATAAAACATGTACGCCTGACGTTTGATATGAAATAGAACAAGTGAAACCAATGAGTTGCCAAAACCAAGTGCATTACAATCCATTCCATTGGTTTAGTAAAAGGAGGGACACAATGCATGACACATAAAATGCAAGCTAACAAAATGCTAAAGACTCCCAACTGACAATGATTCAAGCATTAATCAACACATGCATAACATATATAAGGCCTGACATAACTACTTATAACTACTTCTCTCCCTTTGGCATCATCAAAATGGGGAGTGGGTTACAGGACTTGTGGACACAAATGACACATCGGAAACACAAGGACAGTTGAGGAGCGGGGTGATCCAACGTCCCCTCTCGAGCATCATCATCCGAAGCACCATGATCTGCACCGGAGCCGGTATCAGGAGAAGCAGGAGTAGGAGGTGGAGGAGGAGGAAGACAGTCCTCAATACGATGTAGAAGTTCATCGTGATGATAAAGCTATCTACGGATACTAAGAAGGGCACGATTGTTGACCCGGAAGGCTTCGCGGGTATCCTTGTGGCTAGCATAGAGAGTGGCCATGTCGGTAGAAAGGTCATCTAGAGCATGGGAGAAAGAATCCATTTGTCCAGTCATAGTGTCCATGAAGGTGTCCAGGCGATCAAGGGATGAGTAAAGCCGGGTTTCCATGCCTAAAACACGTCTGTCAAGAGTCTCATAATCCCCCCAAGCGGGATGACCAGCACCCTGAGTCGAAGATTCCCCCTGAAAAAACTATGGAAGAGGTGGCATCTCTGCATCCATATGATGAGGGGAAGGTGGCATCTTCTGATCCATATGAATAGGTGAAGGTGGGGGTGGATGATCCTCCGCCTGAACTGGAGGGGTTGCATCCCCATGAGCCTGCTATTGCTGTGGTTCTTCGTCATTTGCAAACTGTTCGGCATAAGTGAGAATGTCCCTGGTAAGCTCACCATCTTCACCCCAGTAATATCTAAGATTGAAGAAAATCTTGTGTTCATTGTAGATATCATCTTGGCGAACTTGAAGTGACCTTTCTTCTGCCAAATCTACCCCAACAAAGATAAAGACTCCTGTCAACTGTGACGCATACGGTAGAGATTGCCCCAAGTTGGTTTGGCATGAATTAATCAAATCAGTCATGAGCCGACCCATATTCACGAGGTTCCCATTCATGACATCGTAAAAGAGGAACTTATGAACTATTGTCACTTCATTTTGACTTCCACCTTTTGGATAAATCAAGGTAGTGAACATGTGGTGTAGAACACGCTGCAGTGGTGGAAAGTCATTGGCATTAAACTGGATGAGGTCACTCACACCTTGAACATAGTCACAACCTGTCATAGCAAGGAATGTATCCTCCACTGCACCATGGCCAAATGCCATATCAGCACCCAAGACTGTGACACCTAAAGCACGGTGAAAGAGGTCGGGTGCAATATGTATCTCAATATCTTGAACCACAGTATATAATTCTCCATTCCTCTCAACTAGATTCCCACAAATATGTTGAACTAGGTTTGGATGATACCTAATATATCTGGAGACAAAATCAGTCCACCCATCTTGAACCGCAAAAAGTGCAAACAAATCTGGTAAAATCTCATTCACCTCCTGAAAATCAACCAAGCGAGAGTTGATGATGGGCCGTAAAGGTAGACAGGGTGCACGATGAGGTTCCGGTGCCCGCTGTGGATGAGCCGGGGCCTCCCGTCTCGGACTGCTGGCTTCCCCTTGAGTGGGACGCCGAGAGCTCCTTCTAGGTGGCATCTTAGACTACGAAACAGGCTGTGCAATCCTTCGAAGAGAAGGGACTCTACCCTTGATATTGAGATGAACTGACGAGCACTCCTGGAACCCTGGAAGATCTTTTCCCACGCTGTAGAATCGAGGAGGTGGCTTGGTGGCAACACAAACATCAGCGGAGATCGCGTCCCGGAGTGGTGATGACTCCGACGGAGATTGTGCGGATGGAGAAATGGTGAGGTTTGAAGGCTTGAGAGGTGGAGGGTTTGTGTTCTAGGGTTTGGGGAATGTATGGGAGAGAGAAGGAGTGGGATAGAATGAGAGATAAAGAGGAGAGAACCTCTTGAGTAAGGGGGTCGGTCGGGACCTGGTTGGACCGCTCGCCGATTTCGGTCGACCGGATCGGGTGGGCCGGTCGACCGAAATGGTCGATTGGCACAAAAAAAAATTTGTTGTGTTAACTGAAAGCCTCCATATCTCCTGCTTTGGTTGAGCTCCCTTCACTTGGTGGTATTCATCTCCCTTTTGTTTCTTTTTCCCTTTTTTGTGTATACTTTCTTTTTCCTTTTTTTTCTTTTTCCTTCCTTTTTTTTTTTGCTTCTTTGGGGAGAATTTCAGTAAATGACTTCTAAGGAATCAACCAGCGAGGTTTTTCTGAAAGCTCCCCCTCAGTGACTGCCTAGTGTCCCTAGGTCAATTGTCCACATTTATTTGTCAAGGAGTATTGGGTTTTAGAATTTTTTAAGGAGGGGTATATAGATAAAAATATACAATCACGCATGCAGGATGGTATCATATAGAAAAGAGTAAAAAAAACACACAACATGGTGATGCATGTCACACTATCTACCCTTTATGCTTCTGATATGCATCACTCATCCTAATGCAGACCTAAGTGTGTATGCCCTCACCCTTGCACATGCCAAGTTCCCTTCTAATCTTGTTGAATTGCTCCTGGTTTAAGGGCTTTGTGAAGATATCGGCCAATTGGTTATGAGAATCAATAAAGTTCAGCTCAAAAACCCCTTTGCCTACATGATCTCTCAAGAAATGGTGCTGAATGTCTATATGCTTTGTCCTAGAGTGTTGAATAGGATTTTTTGACAAACTAATTGCACTAGCATTGTCACACAAAATTGGAACACATTTTATTTCAACATCCAAATCTAGTAACTGATTTTTGATCCAAAGTACTTGGGCTCCACAACTTCTGGCGGATACATACTCAGCCTCGGCCGTTGAGAGAGCTACTGAATGTTATTTCTTGGAAGGCCATGAAACTAGGCAACCACCAAGGAACTGATAGTACCCGCTAGTACTTTTTCGATCAACAATGCAACCAGCATAATCGGCATCGGTATATGCAATCAAATCAAATGAACTGCCGATTGGAAATCACAAGCCAAAGTCTAGTGTGCCAATCAAATATCGAAAGATCCGATGAACAGCCATTAGATGAGATTCTTTTGGACATGATTGAAAGCGAGCACAAAGACATACACTGAACTGAATATCAGGGCGACATGCTGTTAAATACAGTAGTGATCCGATCTACCCTCGAAACAGTGTAGGATCTACTGCTTTACCATTTTTATTTTTGTCCAATTTCGTGGTTGTGGCCATCGGAGTTGATATGGGTTTTGCTTCTACCATCCCGTATTTCTTCAACAGCTCCATTGTATACTTGGATTGGTTTATGAAGATGCCTTCGAGCATTTGTTTTACCTGTAATCCAAGAAAGAAGGTTAGTTCACCCATTAGACTCATTTCAAACTCTCCTTGCATTATTCATGCAAATTCATCACATAAAGCATTGTTAGTAGCTCCAAAAAATATGTCATCAACATACACTTGAACTACCAATATATATTTACCTGATTTCCTTATGAAGAGTGTTTGATCAACATTACCTCTTTTGAACCCATTTTCGGTCAGAAATGAAGTAAGTCTTTCATACCATGCCCTTGCCGCCTGCTTGAGCCCATACAGCGCCTTCTGGAGCTTGTACACATGTCGTGGGTGCTTAGAATCTTCAAAGCCTGGAGGTTGCTCTACAAAAATATCCTCTTTGATATACCCGTTAAAAAAGGCAGATTTAACATCCATTTGAAACAGTTTGAAGTTCAATGAGCAAGCAAATGACAAAAAAATTTGGACTACTTCTAGCCTAGCAACCGGGGCAAAAGACTCATCAAAATCAATCCCCATCTCCTGGCTATATCCCTTGACTACAAGCCGGGCCTTATTCCTGACAACCACACCCGTATCATTCAGCTTGTTTCTAAAAACCCATCGGGTTCCAATTACGGGTTGATTTCTAGGACGTGACATAAGAGTCCACACTTCATTTCTTTCAAACTGGTGCAACTCTTCATGCATATCCTGAATCCAAGATTCATTTTGTAAGGCATCATGAATGTCCTTAGGCTCCTCTTGTGAAATTAAAGTAATCAAATCTTCCTCTTCAACCTGTCTTAGAGAGGATCTAGTTATTACCCCATCTTCATGATTACCTATGATATTTTCAACGGGGTGATCTTTCAGAAGAGTGGATGATCTTGGCAAATCCGGGTGTTGTACTTGCTATTCTTGAAGTGTTTCAATTGAGGGATCCTCATCTTCTTCACTTTTGCTGGCTCCACCTTTAGTTGGCTCATTCTTGGCCTTGACATCATTCGGACTTTTGGAATCCTCATCTGCATCCATAATTTGAACAGATTGGTTTGTTAGTTTTATCTCATATTCATCAAAAATCACATGAGGACTTTCTTCAACGACTAAAGTCCTCTTATTGAACAATCGGTAGGCTCTAGAGTTAAGTGCATAACCTAGAAAAATTCCTTTGTCACTTTTCTTATCAAACTTTCCTAGATTGGTCTTACCATTGTTCAAGATGAAACATGAGCATCCAAAGGGTTTAAGGTGAGAAATATTTGATTTCTTACCCTTGTATAGCTCATAAGGAGTTTTCTTTAAGATGGGCCTTACCATTGCCCTGTTGATGATGTAGCATGATGTACTTACCGCCTCAGCCCAAAAGTATTTGGGTAGGGAGTTCTCACTTAACATGATCCGCGCCATGTCTATCAGTGTTATGTTTTTCCTTTCTACCACTCCATTCTGTTGAGGCGTCCTTGGTGATGAAAAATTGTGCGTGTATCCTTGCTCTTCACAGAACTTGCTGAAATCATGATTCTAAAACTCTCCACCGTGATCACTTTGAATGGTAGTGATAAGATAACCTCTATCTTTCTGAACTTTCCTGCAAAAGACTTGAAATTCCGTCACGACATCATTTTTATTGGCTAAAAAGAGCACCCATGTAAATCTAGAAAAGTCGTCGACAATCACAAAACCATAAGATTTCCCTCCTAGGCTGGAGGTCTTAGTTGGACCAAAAAGATCAAGGTGCAGCAATTCCAAAGGCCTAGCGGTAGAAATAATGTCTTTATTTTTGAAGGAGATTCGTGTGTGCTTGCCCTTTGTGCAAGCTTCACAGATTTTATCACTTTCAAACTTTAATTTTGGTAATCCATTCACTAAGTCATGTCTAGACAACTTGGAGATTACTCCAAAACTAGCATGACCTAATCTTCGGTGCCATAACCATGCATTTTCATGATTGTTTGCTATCAGGCAAAAATCATCACACGAGACATTATCAAGATCAACAGTATAGACATTGTTTTTCCTTTTTCTAATAAATTTGATCTCATTTGAGTTCCCTGTTCATGACAATGCATTGGGTTTCATCAAAAATAATTTTAAAACCCTTATCGCACAGTTGACTTATACTTAACAAATTATGATTTAGACCTTTCACCAAAGGCACATCTTCAATGAGAATTTCAGAATTCTTACCTATGTTGCCTATCCCAATGATTTTACCTTTGTCCTTGCCTCCGAAGACAACTGAGCCTCCATCCTTGTCTTGCAGTGTAGAGAACACCTTCTTGTCCCCTGTTATATGCCTTGAACAGCCGCTATCCAAGTACCATTTGCTCCCCCTGGCTTCAAGACATATCTGCAAGAAAGAAAAATTCTCATTCAATTGTTTTTGGTACCGAAACTAGTTTGGGTCCATGAGAGTTAGTCCAATTCTGTGCATATCTTTTCTTGATCCAAAAAGCATGATTTCTTGGTGAGTTTTGTCTAAACCAACAATGAGCAATAACATGTCCAAAACGACCACAATGAAAGCAATTTACATTTGAAGACCTTATTAGAAATTGACATGGTTTTGATTGAACATGTATTGGCTTAGAGTATGAATATGACGCACAATCATTTCCTTTTTCTTGCACATGGGATGTGGTGATCTTACGCTCAAAGATTTTTTGTTTTGAGGACTATACCCCCAAACCTTCCTTTTGGAAGTTAACCTTAACCCCCAACAGGTTATACAGGTTTTGTTTCCCTTTAACAAACCTAGACAAGGTGGACTGAAGTTCAGCCACTTCCTCACCCAAAATCTCATTTCTCCTTTCAAGTTCTGAATTTGTGGATTTCAAAACTTCTCCTTCCTTTTTCAGTCCTTCACACACCTTTTCACTTTCAGACATTTTACAAGAAATCTCTTCTTTGGTTCTTTCAATATCTGAAATTGTTTACAGCAAACTTTCTGAAGAGGCGAGATCTCGCGCTGAGTCCTGAGCGGGCTATGGATCACCAGAAGATGAATCTGCAAGAGAGGGAAACGTATCAGAGGGCCCAGGGGATCTCCCTGGGGGAAAACCCTCCGATGGCTAAATCAGTAGAGCTATGGTGGAAGCGATAATGGGGGGAGGAGAGAGCTGATGCACGAGAATCCTCTCCACCAGAGGGTGAAGCAAATCGTGCTCAGGAGCTTAGGGTGTGTAAATGCCTTGTTTCTCTTACCTTCTTCCGGAGGGTATCCCTTGCTTAAATAGTACGCCACCTTCAGGAGTCCTGTAAGCTGAGGGGTTCCCGGCGGGAGTTACGTCTTTAATGGGGGCTTTCATGGTCTGATCGTGGGAACGTTATCCCCTCGGAGTCTGGCGGCTCCCCTGACTCTCCCGCTGGCGGGGGACTCTGAACGGCTGCACATGCGGATAATCAACCGGCCTTACCGAGCCTCGGGGATGCTAGCTCTTGTCCGAGCGATAGGCATGGCCCGACGAAGGTGGGGTCGGATAGGTCAGCTAGAGCCTATCTCTCTCGGATGGGGAGAGGGCGTTAGGCCGGACCTTCCTTAGGACCTGACCGTTGTCTCGGGCCCTCCGAGCCTAGAAGGCCGCCGGGGAGAGTTAGTTCCTCGAGTCTTATTTATTGGGCTTTTCTTCCCTAAGTGGGCCCTATGGGCTATCACTCGGGCGGGCTCGCCTGGTTGGACCTTGCGGGTCTTGTTGGGCTACCTTTGTGGTGGGCTGCGGAAATCCCCCTCTCCACTTGTCCCCCTCCTACTCCCGAGCCATGGAGGCTCGGATGAGTAGTTTTTCGAGGCTTTGGATTGGCGTGGCTCAGGTGGGTGGAATTCCGTTGGCGTTATGGAGCCGCTTATAGCGGTCACCGAGGCCCGTAATGATGATCCTGACGGATTCGAAATGAAGGGCCCCCCCTTTTTCTCGGAGCACGGAACGGCGCGCCGCCACCCTCAGGGGTTTTTAGGGGGCGCTGTTCATCGTTCTAGGCTTCCAGGGTTTTAGGCTTTCCTTGCTTCTTGATGCGCCGTGAGAGCACAGCGGAGAAGCGGAGCCTTGCGGCGGCGTTCGTGGAGTTGGCGAGGATAACCGCAGAGGCGGTCCGGCAACTTCCTTCTCCCCCAGAGTCTTCGAGCTCGTACGAGGGATCTTCCCCCGACTCGATGGCGGATCAGAGTCCGGAGCTTGTGCCGGAGAGGCGGGAACCCGTCCCCAACTACAGTGAGTTGGGGGAAGCGGAGGTGCGGAGGTTGGAGCATCATTTTCGTCTGCCTCTCAGATACAGCTTTGCTGCCGCCGCTCCGTACGAGACGAGTCTGGATGATCGCGGGGAGCACATTTGCACCTTTCTTCTAGCTTGGAAGAGCGGATTTCATCTCCCTTTCGATCCTTTCGTGCTGTAGCTTCTTAATTTTTTCCGGTTGGCGCCTATTCAGTTGGTGGCCAACTCATATCTTCTGCTCTCGGCCTTCCGGATTCTTTGTCGTCAGCACGACATTTTTCCTTCCTTGGACCTCTTCCATTTCTTCTTTGAGTTGAAAGCGCACCCGTTGGCGGGGAAAGGCTTCTACTTTATCCAGGCGCGGAGGAATAGGAGCTGCATCTCGCTTGCGGCGAAGGACTCCTGGCACAAGGGGTGGAAGACCCACTTCTTCTGGGTGAAGGCGGTGGCGACGGATGAGATCTGGAGATGTCGGACCTCGCCCAACTTTCATCCGAATCTGCCCCCTCGCCAGGAGGAATTCCCTCCCCACGTGGAGCAGCAGGCTGCCCGTCTACTAGAGGACCGTCGATCGACCGAGGAGCTGGTGACGCCGGAGAACATCGAACGGTGCTTCTCTCGCGGTTGACGTCGACAGGTACAGCTCTTGAGGCTCTTTTTCTGGGGTGGTAGCTCCTTTCCTCCTCCTGACTGGGGCTTCTCCTTGTTGCAGACGTGAGGTGGGAGCCTCTGGAGGAGGCGGCCGAGGTCATCGATCTGGGAGATGACTCAGCAGCCGATGAACCTGATGCCTCGGCGGGTCGCGCCTAGGCCCGAGACAAGGGCAAGGGGGTGGCCCCCGAGGGGTCTTCTCGATCGACCGGCCTGAAGCGCAAGGATCCCCTGGCGGGGAAACTGCGGGAGGCCGTGAAGGCCAGGAAAAGGGCCAAGAAGGCCGGCCTTTCTACCGCCGTTGGGGGCGATTCTGGCTCGGCGGCGCTCCCCCCTCGGGGGCAGGATGGGGCCTACCCCTCCGGGCTGGCTCTCCCATCCGCCGGGCGAGAGGGGGCCGAGGAGACCAGGGGCCCCTCTGAGGGAGGTGATGGGTCGGCTCTCCCCTCTGCGGGGGTAGAGGGGGCCGATGCCGGTGTGGCCGGCGCTGGGACCGAGGGATCGGTCGGCGCGGATGGGGGTTCGCCCATGGGGGCGTTGCAGCCCCACGTGCCGGAAGTTTCTGGTGCGGCCGATCCCGCGGCGTCGGTCGAGGGTGGGGGTTCGCCCGGGGAGGCGTCGCAACCCCAACCGACCGCGGCACGCGGGGCGGTCAGCTTCGCTACCCGAACAGGGTCTTCTGGCGGGGTACCCAGGGTGGAGCGGTCCCCTTTGCCGGAGCCTCTGGACATGCTTGGTATCTCGGGCGACTTGTACCGGCTCTGCTGGTCGATCGCCGAGAGGACGAGGGGGGGAGAAAGGCGCAACACTCCTGTCGGGGTCCTTGATGTCCTGATGGAGGGCGGCCTGGTTATAGCTCGGACAGCGGCCGTGATGGCGGAGGCGCACGCCCGGACGGAGGTGGAACGGTCGAGGCTTGCCTGGACCCTTGGTGGATGCGAGGGAAAACTAGCCCGGCTCGAGGGGGAGCATGAGGGGCTCCGGCGGGAGTTCCTCGCATTCAGGGAGTTGGCGCGGTCGAGCCGACGGGAAGCCGAGGCACTGGCCGAGCAGCTAGCAAGGGCCCAAGAATCGCTCGAGAGGAAGAGCAAACGTCTAGAAGATGAGCGTCAGCGTCACATCGAGCTGGATGGCCTCTGGGAGCTTGAGCGCGGTGAGCTGCAGGATCAGGCGGAGGGCGCGGAGCGCCTTCATGCTGAGGCCGAGGCGGATCGAGCCCTGGCGGAGGGCCGGACGATCGAAGCCGAGCGGAGGATGACCGAGCTAGAGGAGCGTCTGGCGAGGGCGGAAGAGCGTGTGGCTGAGGCGGAGCGGGCTCGGGTTGAGCTTGTTGGAAGGGTAGGGCAGGTCGAGGCGGAGGCGATCGAGCGTTACAAAGGCTCGGAAGCTTACTCGGCCGACCTGGTTAAAGCTGCCCTCCCCTACTATGAGGTAGCGCTCCGCCGGGGTGCTCGAAAGGGATTCAGGCAGGGCTATCGCCGGGCGATGAGCTATGCCAATGAGCACCTTGACGGGGGCGATTTTCCTTACGGCCAGAGTTATGACTCGGATGAGTCAGTTTCCAGCTCCTCATCCTCGGCCGGGGAAGAACCGGAGGAGTCACCTCCAGCGGGGTCACCTACTCCGGAGGCTCCGGGAGGGCTCACGACCGGGACAGTTCTCGCACAGGCGAGGTCAGTGTCCGGGCCGGCCATCACCGAAGGTACCGGGGGTGACGCGTCCCCTACTGCTGTTCCTGAGCTTCGAAGTGGGCCCGAGGCCTGATGTATTTTGCTGTATTTTGCCCCTTCCCCTTTTTGTCTGTCTTTCCTTTTGTAAGAGGACTTCTTTATGGGAGGTAATAAAGAACTTACTTTGTTTGATCGCTATCTTTGCCGTGAATTGGCTGGCGTATCGGGGGCAGTTGGAAAGTGCCGATATTCTTTGCACCGTTTTTACATGCCAATTCGGGAGACTTCTGGCGGGGTGTCCTTTCATTCCACCATGCTTTGAAAGTCGAGGTGCTTCGCGAATCCCGCTAGGGCGGGGACCGAGGAATTGGAGGTGACCTTCCAGGGGAGGTCCTGTAGCGTGTTTTCGAGGGGGGAGTCATTTAAGGCGCGTGGCCTCCCTTGGCCTATAAAAAGGACCGAAGGGTGTTCCTTCCCTCTTAACACTTAGGACTCTCGCCGGCGGTCTGCTCTTATTCCCTCGTTTTCGCTCTGCATTGCGCCGCCGCGATCGGAGCATGGAGGACCCTTCAGAAGGTGACGCCGCAGACGACGGGGAGCGGCCGGTTCCCGCTATCCTGGAATATCGGTCGGATCCCACGGTCGCCGCGTGTGCATGAGACGGGTCCGACGGTCGCCGCGCGGATCTGGAGAGGGCTTCGACGTGTGGGGGCATGCCGTTTGCCTCTTCTTGGCTCCAGCGAGGCTTCCGGGCGGACGCCGAGATGGAGGGCAGATGGGGGAGTTAGGGATGCCGGCCGCCATTCCCCTCCGTGGGAGGGGGGAGGCGGCTCACCTTTGTCCGCAGCCTCTTTCTCTCTCTTTTGTTCTTCATTTCTTTCACTCTTCGGGGGCTGCTTGCTTTCTGTTCGCCTCCAAGGAGTTGGTGGATTGGCAGAGAGGAGACCTTCACGGCGCTCCTTTTTTCAGGTTGTTGCCAACTTGGAAGGTAGCCTTCCTCGCGTGAAAGGTGGCCTTCTCCTTGTCATCCCTCTGTCACCCTTGTCACGGTCCACCCGAGCCAACTGGGTCGACCATCTCTTGTCCGAGCCAGTTTCTACGCGAGACAGAGTCAGTGGCTGGATGTGAGAAGGTCAAGACCGGGTCAGCCGGGCGATGGCCGTCTGCCGTGGTGCTAGATGGATTTTTGCTTTTCACTATGTAATGTATTGGCAGTTGCCTTTCTGATGTACCAACAATTATCTTGAATGAATGAAAAAAAAAGGGTTTTATTTTACCCGATTTGTTGATACAGTTTTCAGAAATAAAATCTGCATAGTGTGGTTGCATTCCATGTCCGGGGAATGGGTTCCCCTTCCATTGTGGCCAACCTGTACGCACCTTTCCCGAGCGTCTCGATCACTCGGTAGGGGCCTTCCCAGTTGGGGGATAGCTTGCCCGCCCGCCTCCAGTGGTCGAGAGGCTTCGGTCTTCCTGAGGACGAAGTGCCCTGGTCGGAATTGTCTGCCCCGGACCTTGGCGTTGTAGTACCGAGTGAGGCGGCGCTGGTATTCCGTAGCTCGGACGTTCGCGATCTCTCGGAGTTCGTCTGCCAGGTCGAGGTTCTCGAGCAACTTCTGCTCGTTTGCCTCGGGCGAAAAGCTTATCACTCGGAGAGACGGATTGGCGATCTCTAACGGAACGACGGCTTCGGTGCCATATACCAGCTGAAAAGGGGTCTCACCGGTTGCCGTCCTGGGGGTCGTTCGGTGCGACCATAGTACGCTAGGCAGTTCCTCGAGCCACCTACCCTTAGGCCTTGCCGAGTTTGGTTTTTATGCCCTTCAAGATGGTTTTGTTGGCATTTTCAACCAGCCCATTGGCCTGAGGGTGGGCGACCGAAGTGAAGTGGTTACGGATATTTAGGTCGGCGCATCTGTCTCGGAAGTACCGAGAGTCGAATTGCCGCCCGTTATCGCTCACTATCACTCGGGGATGCCAAAGCGACAGATGATCGATTTCCAAACGAAGCCCCAGGCGACTGTCTCGGTGATCCTTGCTGTAGCTTCAGCCTCGATCCACTTGGTGAAGTAGTCGATGGCGATGATGATGAACTTCTTCTGGGATTGAGCCGTTGGGAATGGCCCAAGGATGTCGATCCCCCACCCAGCGAAAGGGTAGGGCTCGGTAAGGGTGATAAGTTCCGTGGCCGGCTGATGGACCAAATGGTCGAACCGCTGGCAACGGTCGCACTGTTGTACGTAAGCCGTGCAGTCGCACTGTAGGGTAGGCCACCAGTACCCCTGCCTTAGCAGGATTCTGGCCAGCGATCGACCTCCAGAATGTGCTCTGTACAGGCCTTGATGAATCTCTTCAACAGCTTGGCTTGCTTCGTCGGGACCGAGACACTTCAGAAGGGGCCCGGAGAACGATCTTCGGTAGAGAACGTTGTCGAGGATAACGAAGCGCTGAGCTTGGTACTTCATTTGGCGGGCTTCCCGAGGGTCGGAGGGCTCCTGGGAGTCCCGTAGCCAGGACAGGTAGGGGGAGCGCCAGTCACCGGGAGTGGCCGAGTCAATGGCGAGGAGCTCCGAGTCTATGCTCGGGCGCTCTAGCTCTTCTAGGAGGACCGATCGTGTACCTTCCGGGTCTAGGGAGGAGGCCAGTCGGGAGAGGGCGTCCACCCGAGAGTTTTGCTCCCGAGCTATTCGGACTACCTCGAACTCCTCGAACTGTTGGGCCAGGCTCCGGACCAACTGGAGGTATTTGATCATAGGTGCCTCCCGAGCTTCGTACTCGCCATTGACCTGGCTTGCAACTAGCTGGGAGTCGGTGTGGATCCTGACTCGCTCGGCCCCCAACCGTCGGGCCATGCGGGCTCCCGAGATAAGGGCCTCGTACTCAGAAGCATTATTGGACGCCAGAAAGTTGAACTTCAGGGCGTATTGCAATTCTATTCCTTCGGGGGACTTTAAGAGGATCCCTACGCCGCTGCCGACCGAGTTGGACGATCCATCGACAAACAGCTCCCAGGTTGGCCCGGTTGCTGTCGGAGGCCTGTCCTCGACCGGAACGGTGCTCTCGGCGATGAAGTCGGTGAGCGCTTGTCCTTTGATAGCTGATCGTGGCTGATACGAGATGTCGTAGGCCCCGAGCATGATGGCCCATTTGACGAGTCACCCCGAGGCTTCGGGATGGGCCAGAATCTTCTTCAGTGGCTCGCCGGTTAGCACGGTGATGGGATGCCCCTGGAAGTAGGGTCGGAGCCGCTTTGCTGAGGTAACCAATGCTAGCACGAGTTTCTCAGTTGCGGGGTACCTCTGCTCGGCCTCGTTGAGCACCTTGCTGGTGTAGTAGACCGGCCTCTCGATTCCTGAGTCATTTCTGACTAGGACCGAGCTGACCGTTGATGGCGTCGCCGAGAGATAGAGCAACAAGACCTCGCCCGGGACGGGCTTGGAAAGCACCGGGGGCGAAGCCAGGAACTCTTTGAGCTCGGTGAACGCTGTCTGGCATTCCCCATCCCATGCGAACGTAGCAGATGCTACCTTGGGCCCCCTCATCAGCTTGAAGAAGGGCAAGCATCGTTCGGCCACACGGGACAGGAAACGACTGAGAGCAGCGACACGCCCCGTCAGACGCTGGACGTCTTTAATACACGTGGGCGGGCGCATGTCCAGGATGGCCTGGACCTTGTCGGGGTTGGCTTCGATCCCTCGCTGAGTGACCAGGAAAATGAGAAACTTCCCGGATCTTACTCCAAAGGTGCACTTGGCGGGATTGAGCTTCATGCTGTACTTCAGGAGGGTGCCAAAAGTCTCGGCGAGGTCGGTGAAGTGGTCTTGGGCCCTCGGGGTCTTGACGAGCATGTCGTCGATGTAGGCCTCGACGTTCCGACCTAACTGTCCCTCGAACATATGGTTGACCAGTCGCTGGTATGTGGCTCTAGCATTCTTCAATCCGAAGGGCATCCGGGTGTAGCAGTACACGCCGTAGTCGGTGATGAAGGCGGCCCTCTCGACATCTTCAGGGTTCATTCGGATCTGATGATTAACACGAATAGGCATCCAGGAAACTGAGTATCTCGTTGCCCGAGGTTGAGTCAACCAGTTGGTCGATGCTCGGTAGCGGATAGCAGTCCTTGGGGGTGGCCTTGTTCAGATCGGTGAAGTCTACGCACATTCGCCACTTGCCTGTGGTTTTCGGTACTAGGACAACGTTGGCTAGCCACGTCGGGTACAGGACTGGTCTAAAAAGACCAGTCTCTTGTCCCTTGGCGACCTGCGCCTTGATGATCGCCTGTTTCTCGGGCGCATGCTTCCTCCTCCGCTGCTGTACGGGTCTCACGGTGGTATCGAGGTTGAGCTTGTGCATCACAGTTTCCTCTGGTATACCAGGGAGTTGATCATCGGACCAAGCGAAGACCCGAACGTACTCAGAAAGAAACTCCTTGTATTGTTGCTGTTCCTCTGGTGGTAGGTCGGCGCCGATCCTTACTCCTAGGGCCGGGTCATCGTTCAGGAATACCGTTAATAACTCGCCACCAGGTTCGGTGGTCACGGCTTTTCCTTCGACTCCCCTGGGGCCCTTATCCTTCTCGTCCGGCCTTGAGGCTTCCACCGAGATATTGTAGCACCTTCTAGCCGTGGCCTGGTTACCTCGGACTTCCCCCAACCCGTTTTTGGTGGGAAACTTCATTTTTTGGTGATAGGTAGATGGTACGGCCTTTATTCGGCTGAGAATTTTCCGGCCGAAAATGGCATTGTACGCTATCATACCTTTAATCACTATGAAGTCCACTATGACCGTAACGGTTTTGGGTGGGGTGCCGATAGTGACCGGCAGGCTTAGGGCTCCCTCGGGGTAGGTGGCCAGGCCATTAAACTCGCAAAGGGGCGTTCGGATCGGGCGGAGCTTGGATGGGTCTTCCCCCATCTTGAGAAAACAGTCATAAGATAATACATCGGGGGCGCTCCCATTATCAACCAAAATCCTGTCTACATTACAGTGATTTATCGTGCCTGAGATAATGAGGGCATCGTCATGCGGGGTGCTCAGCCCTTCCAGGTCTTGGTCGGAGAAGACTATGACCTGGGGCTCCATCGGCGGGCCTCTGGGGGGCTCTAAGGCTCGGCTGGCCCGCTCGGCATGACGTTTCCTTCCTCGGCTGGTGTCGCCGCTCGATGCCGCTCCTCCGGAGATGACGTTGATGTGGACCCCTCGGGGGGCGTTGTCGATCTCCTCTACGGCGTCTCGGTCTTCTTTGTGCCCGGTCGTGAACCGGGCTAGATGCCCCAGACGGATGAGGCGCTCGATCTCATCCTGGAGCTGATGGCAATCTCCGGTGTGGTGCCCGTGGTCGCCGTGGAACAGGCAATGCCTGTCCCGCTTGCGGTTCTTCGACCTCATTGGCTCGGGCTGGCGGAGAAGTCCTGAGTCTTTGATGTCTTCATAGATCTCGTAGACTAGCGCGATCAAGGGGGTGTACCGCTCGTACTTTCTCTTGCGCTCTCCTTCTCGATCGCGCTTCTTACCCGAGCCAGGGTTTGGCTCGGAGGTCCGCTTCTTGTCCCCCTCCTGACCCGAGCTGGTTGCGTCTCGGCAGGCGCTGAGTACTTCTTCGCACTCGGCGTGGCGCAGTGCCAGAGTCACTAGCTCGGCAAGGGTCGAGGGAGGGTGGAGGACAAGCTCGAGGCGGAGATTCTCATCCTGGGTGCCCCTGATCAGTGCGGTTGTCGCTGAGGCCACATCCAGGCGGGGGATCCTGAGGGCTTCCGATTTAAATCGGTGGACGTAAGTCCGGAACCTCTCCCCTTGCGCCTGTTTGAGAGCCAGGAGCCCCGCTACTGACCTTGGGGGGGCGCTACCGGCGAAACTCTCCTTGAAGATTCGCCCAAATTGCCTGAAGTCTCGGATGGACCCAGGGGCGAGGGCCCGAAACCATGCCTGAGCACCTTGGACCAGGGTGGCCGCGAAGGCTCGGCATTTGATGGGATTCGGCGTTCCATGCAGGGTCACCAGGGCGTCGAAGCTATCGTAGTGGTCGGCTGGGTCACCCTGGCCGTCGTAGAGCTTGAAGGTTGGGATGGAGGCTCTGGGAGAGACCTTTGCCTTCAAGATGTACTCGGAGAAAGGGGATTTCTCCTCGTCCTCCGGGAAAGAGGTCTTCTGCAGGCGTGGAGGATGCGCTCTTGCTCTGCGAACCGTCTTTCAAAATCTCGTAGCCGGAGAGACAGCTCTGGCTGCGGTCGCGCCGTGGGGCTGAGGGGGGAGTCGTGGCGATCTCCCGGAGTACTGGTGCCCGGGCGCAGCGGCCTCGCCCCCTGCTTCCCTCTCCTCGGCATGGAGGAAGCCTCTTGCTCCGTAGGCGGAGCATGCGAGGGTCCTCCGACGTCGTTGCGGAGGAGCTGTCGGCCGCGGAGGGTGAAGCGGCCTCCGGCGGTGTGCTGCGTCGCACTCCTTCAAGGGGGACTTCCTGACGGGGCGCGGGACCTTGAGTCCCTAGCCGCCTGGGCCCTCATGAGCTCCACGAGGACGTCCATCTTTTCGTTGAGGGCCTGGAAGGCGTTGGCGCCACCGTCGAGGGATGCCCCTGTCTCCGCCGGGGGGGGGGGGGTGGCCTGTTGGTGGGGATGCTGGCGTTGGAGGGGGGCCTCTGCGAGACCCTAGAGGGGGCGCCTCCCGCCGCTGCCATAGCCTTACCCTTCCCATCGGTGGATCTCCTCCCTGAGCTTCTTCTCACCATCTTGGCTCTTCGTGCGTTTCCCACAGACGGCGCCAGATCAAGAGGCGAGATCTCGCGCTGAGTCCTGAGCGGGCTATGGATCACCAGAAGATGAATCTGCAAGAGAGGGAAATGTATCAGAGGGCCCAGGGGATCTCCCTGGGGGAAAACCCTCCGATGGCTAAGTCAGTAGAGCTATGGTAGAAGCGATAATGGGGGGAGGAGAGAGCTGATGCGCGAGAATCCTCTCCACCAGAGGGTGAAGCGAATCGTGCTCAGGAGCTTAGGGTATGTGAATGCCTTGTTTCTCTTACCTTCTTTCGGAGGGTATCCCTTGCTTAAATAGTGCACCGCCTTCAGGAGTCCTGTAAGTTGAGGGGTTCCCGGCGGGAGTTACGTCTTTAACGGGGGCTTTCATGGCCTGATCATGGGAACGTTATCCCCTCGGAGTCCGGCGGCTCCCCTGACTCTCCCGCTGGCGGTGGACTCTGAACGGCTGCACATGCGGATAATCAACCTGCCTTACCGAGCCTCGGGGATGCTAGATCTTGTCCGAGCGATAGGCATGGCCCAGCGAAGGTGGGGTCGGATAGGTCGGCTAGAGCCTATCTCTCTCGGATGGGGAGAGGGCGTTAGGCCGGACCTTCCTTGGGACCTGACCGTTGTCTCGGGCCCTCCGAGCCTAGAAGGCCGCCGGGGAGAGTTAGTTCCTCGAGTCTTATTTATTGGGCTTTTCTTCCCTAAGTGGGCCCTATGGGCTATCACTCGGGCGGGCTCGCCTGGTTGGACCTTGTGGGTCTTGTTGGGCTGCCTTTGTGGTGGGCTGCGGAAATCCCCCTCTCCACTTTCTTTTTCTTCAATTAATTCAAACTACTCTTGTTCCAGTTTCTCAAATTTAACAAATATATCCTCATCAATCTTTTTCTTGAGATCTTTGTTTTCAGACCTGATTTTCTTATATTTCAAGTACAGTTTCTCATATTCAGATTCTCATTGTTCATTTGAAATGAAATTAGGGTCAGAGTTTACCTCCGGAGTCTCATCTTCATGTGCCATGAGATACAAGCTCTCCACCAATTCTTGAATCTCCTCGTCGGACGGTTCATCCTCTTCGTCGCTCCATGTGGCGACCATGGCTTTGGGCTTCTTGTCCTTCTTGAATTTTCTCTTTAAATCTGGGCACTCTCCTCTCATGTGCCCGGGCTTCTTGCATTTGTAGCATATGATGCTACTCGGCTTGCTCAACTCACCCTTGGTTTGAGTGGACTTTCTTTGCCCTTTTCTGAAGTTGCCTTGGAAGTTTCTCTTCTTCCTCAGAAATCTTTTCACTTGGCGAGTGATCATAGCCAATTATTCTTCTTCGTTGCTTCCATCACTGGATTCTTCATCTTGGGAGTAGTCATTGGATTGATGAGCTCTCAATCCAATCACCTTCTTCTTCTTGATATCTTCCTCAGCTGTCCTCTTCATATTTATCTCATAGGTCATGAGTGACCCTATGAGTTCGTCGAGAGTAAGTGTGGACAGATTCTTGGAGTCTTCAATGACGACGGCCTTGGTGTGCCACGCAGGAGGGAGTGATCTTAGCACTTTTCTCACGAGCTCAGAATTAGTATAATCTTTCCCAAGACTTTTGAGACCATTCGTGGTCTCAGTTAGCCTTGCTATCATTTCTGAAATTGTCTCTTTAGGCTTCATCTTGAAGAGCTCATAATCACGGACCAGAAGGTTGGTCTTAGTCTCCTTGACCTCGGACGTCCCCTATATATGAGCCACAGTTTGTCCCACATTTCTTTAGCCAAGCTGAACATGGAAACACGAGAAAACTTGTTAGGGTGTATCGCACATTGCATAATATTCATAGCATTAAAATTAACAGTGCATTTTTTAATTTCTTCGGGTGTCCATTTTTCTTCATCATCCCCAAGTTTGTAAGGACCCTTGTCCACAACTCTCCAAACTTCGTACTCTTGAGCCCTCAGGAAAACATGCATTCTATTTTTCCAGTACGAGTAGTTTGAATCGTCAAAGAAGGGAGGACGGTTGATGGAGTGACCTTCGGGCATCATACCCGTGTTTGCCATTTAACCGGATCTTACTCTAGATCGTTAGATCTTGTGAAGGATAGAGCCTTAGCTCTGATACCAATTGAAGTTCCCAGATTAAATGGCACCCAAGAGGGGGGGTGAATTGGGTATCAAAAATTTTCAGAACTTATACAAAATATAAAACACGTCTTAAGCGTAGCCAACCAACAGGTAGAGATCTAATGGAATACAAAATGAAATTGGATAAAATTACCCCTACAGAGGCTCTTTGGTACTAGGCGGAGTTCGGGAATCCGAAGATTCTCTCACACAAGGTATTTTCTTCTCGACATGACTAACCTTGTCGATCAGGATTTACCTTTAGATATACCACAGATCTCTCCTAAAAAGGTTAATGAATCTAGATCTAAAAATTGAAACTAGATGATAATACAATATGCAAAAGAACTAGAGTATAATGGAGGTAGAAGATATGGATCAAACCACTTAAGAGACAACGATTTTTAGGTGATTCGGATGCAACAACGGCAACCTACGTCCACCCCTCACACACTGTGAGGATTCACACACTATCTCTTAGGAAATTACAAGATCAACACCACATACACACACACGTGAAGAGTATAGAACTCCCACGAAAGTGCAAGAGCACGGACACTCTAGAACCTTGAAGAACAACGAAGAAACACATACACACACACACGGATCTGTCTAGATCCACACACACACAAGTGCTTGAATATTACAAGAGAGACGTGAATCAACCCAAACAAGAATGGAATGAGAAAAACAAGAAGTGAAGACACAAATCAGGCTCCCCCTTAGTGGATGAAGATGGTATAGAATGAAGCTTGCTCTTGACTTGATGTCCACTTGATTTGGATGCTGATTTCCACTTGAAAACATCAGCTCTTGGATGAAGAATTTCCCACGAATCACTGTTCACGTGAACAGTACCAACACCCTCTTCCTTGATAGCCTCCCCTTGTTCTTCCTTGAAAAGCCTTTGGGTTTATGACCCCAAAGAGATCTTTTATAGATCTTGGAAGGTCAAGAGACAAGTCCCCAGACCAGATCCACAAATCCTTCTTTGATTGGGAGGAATGGGCTTAAACAAATGAGAGAAAAACCCTCTTCTCGAGCTTGAACCACAAAGTCAAAAAGGGCTATCTCGGGGCTATCGATCGACCAGAATTATGGGGGCGGTCGACCAGAAATTCTCAAGGGTTGAAGATTTCGTTGCTGGAAGAACAGGTCAACCGGCCTATGGGTGGCGGTC
Organism: Amorphophallus konjac; assembly: GCA_022559845.1. Classification (NCBI taxonomy): domain Eukaryota; kingdom Viridiplantae; phylum Streptophyta; class Magnoliopsida; order Alismatales; family Araceae; genus Amorphophallus; species Amorphophallus konjac. The sequence continues at coordinate 327,790,052 of CM040122.1, read as the reverse complement.
GACCAAAACCTGCAAAGTTGGGCTTTTTTCAGGTCTGGCGATTCTGGTCGACCGCTCCTGGTATGCTGGTCGATAGAAATGGCCTAGTCCTGCAAAATTGATTTGTTAGCCCAATGAAATGCATCCTAATGACGATGGCTCTAAGTAGATGCTTGAATCATGCATTTTGGGGTTTGTTTTGACTTAAAAATCTTAGTTTGAAAACATTGAATCAAATAGAACCTTTGAGCTTTCCACATGATATATAAACTCAAACTAAAACTCCCTTACTTCGTGTTTTAATTCCATTGTCATGGACCGAGATAAAACCTTAACTCTGAGTTTTGTTATCATCAAAATCATTCAAGGAGACTCAACAGTGTCCATGGGAGCTATATTGACCACGGTGTGGCATTACACCGAAGTGTATGACTTTCTAAATTTATGGCATTCCACTTTCTCTCGTGACATGAAAATACTTGATACTACTTGACGTGCTTGACTTGACATGGTACTTGTTAGAACTCGAAATATCCAAATATCTCATGATGTTAGATATTCCTTGAAACTTTGCTTATACTTTCTTGCTAGTGGCCCTATATCTGCACAATTGTTATATTCTTTCTTTATCTCACGATCATTCACGCATAGCTATACTTGCATTTCATGTAACACGTAGTCTACTTAACGCAAGCTTGTTATTGAGATGTAATTCCTACTGGGCTTTTTGATCATCTAGTATTTTCCCTTAATTTTTCAGGTAATCAGGTGACTAGCGAGGCCGTTGATATCACGGGAAGGGAAAGTGTGGATGTGAGCTTCGAAAACTAGATGACCTGTGTCTTTTACTTTTTCTTGAGTCTAGATTTGAGTATCTAAGTCCAATTAGTGCATTTTTTTTCTTTTCTTAAAATTGTAATTCGAGTCCAAGTTTGTAATAGCAAGCTTTTTATTGATAAATATTAGTTTTGTTAATTTTGGTCTTCTTGTGTCTTTAAGTTAATGCTCTGATTGACAAGACCGTATCGCTGTCACGTTCCGAGCAATGCGTTCCGCTGCCATCGGTTTGTGGCGTGACAGTGACGTCTTTCAAACTTCTCAATTTTGATAGATTTTCCTTCAAAAAATAATCTTTTTAAATCACGTCAGCCTTCATGACGCCTTTCAAAATGTGGTCTACCTCTTGGATGTGTCCATCTTTAAATCACAACATCACATCACGATGCGTTTCAAGATGCAGTCCATTGCTTGGCTATGTTCAAGCCTCCGCCTTCTAGGAAGCACATTTCGAGCCCAATTGTGAAATTTCCTTATTTTGGTTTCTATATGCATTTGGGAATGGTTTCTATGGCTTTCTAAGGTAATAAGGAGTCATCTTGGAAGTATTTCCTCATCCTAATGGATATTAAATCATAATTTCCAATTTTCTCATGAATATTGAACTTGAATTTTACAACCCTATAAATAGCCACCCCCTTAGCGGCTTGAAATCTCTTAAGAACTTAGTGGAAATTGAAGAAGGAGAAGAAGGAAGGAGGTGCTCCCCTTAGTATGAATTTCTCATCCCTTGGGAGCCCTCTAGGAGTCTTGGAAGCCCATCTCTTTACTATAAGCCTATTCTCTCCTTATGTCTTTTATTTATTTAATTTTTCTTAGTTCATGCATCATCTTCATTATATTTTTTTCACCAATTGATTCTTGAACCATATCTCACTCTTATATTGAGATCTCCCCTTGTACACTCTAGCACACTCCCTTAGTGCAACTCTTGCACATCTAATTTCATCATCACATCATATTTTATCTTCCCTTTTGCATAAGGGGTTTAAACCAACACCAACAAAGTGTGTATTAGTTCATGTTTTCATTATATTCAATCTCTCTAAAGTTGATACTACACCTCATGTTTTTATAATCCATATTCTTTGTTGTTCGTTGTCTTTTTGATAAGGGTAATCAAGTGAAGAAGGCTCCTTTCATCGGCTGGCCGATTGGAAGAGAAGGCTGGAACCCTGACATCTCCCCAGTTCATCCAAAAGGTATTTATCTCTTACGATCACATCTTTTATTATTTCTTTGAGATCTACATATCTTTGGCAATCACATTCTTTCCTCATAGCGTTCTTTCTTTCATAGCGCTATCTTATTATTTTTTATTCTTTATATTTTTTTGTGAACATTCACAGTGAGGAGATGTCACGCCCCGGGCCGATAGCAGCGGAACGTGTCGTTTGCTCGGAACGTGGCAGTTAAACAGTCGTGAATGATCAAGAGCAATCGCATAAGACCAAGATACTTTTAAACAACAATAGAAATTTTATTTCTAATATGAATCTCTTACAAGAACTTGTTGTCCATCTTGGAGACTTCAACATAATGGAAAAGAAGATAACGACATACTAACAGACTTAGACAAGATAACTGAATAACAGACGCCAAGCTGACTTAGCTAGACAACACTATCTAGACTCAAGAAAGATAAAAGACTCGGTTCACTAGTTTCCGAAGCTCGCTTGCACACTTGTCCCGCCCGTGTGGGTCTCGGTCTTGCTAGCTACCTGCTTACCTGAAAATGTTGGAATAAAACGGAGTGAGCGAACGCTCAGTAGGAAATTATATCTCAAGCACTAGCAATGGGTTTAAGTAATTACAATTTCTCACAAGTAAATGCAATAAGGCTATGCATGTAGAAATAACTGAACAAGTAACTAATCAAGAGAATAACACATCGTGCAAAACATTCAAGCGAATATTAAACAAGAAACTTTCATGAGAGACTTTATAGACTATTGGCTATTTCACGCAAGTACATTGCCCATGTCGGGCCACACTAGTAAAGTCACGCAAGTCAAGTCACGCACGCAAGAAAAGAGAGATCGTGGAATGCCAAAGATCAAGATAAAGAGTACTCCGGTGCAATGCTAGACACCGTTATCATTAAAACTCCCATGGGCACTAGTACTTTCGGGCGCTCCTCCCAGGACCAGATCGGGCCCTATATGCACAGCATTCACGATAGATCTAGACATCCACGATAGTTTATAGCCAATAAGGAGTTCCAAGAACAAGCTTTAATTAGGATGATAAGATAAGATTTTCATGGAATTCAAGGGCAAGACCCTTGAGTAAGGACATACTGGCGATAAAATCCACGCAAAGCATATAAATCATGACATGTCGATAAACTGGGTGGAATTGATTCCCTAACCGGGTACCATGACAAATAAGTGCCCATATGTAGATGGTCACTCCTTTATATAGAATTGCGATCTACAAGAACAGCATGTTAATAACATGAGGTCCACAAGAATCATCATAACAAAATTGATATAGAATTGGGGTCTACAATAACATCTCATCGATGGCATGTTTTCCCCCATTCCTTAAGATAGTTCTCATATAATACATATAGTATAACATGAGGGCCGGTATACCATGTTTCATTAGAGTGACATGGTAAAGATTGTGTAATGAGTTTTTAGGGTACAACCAGCTCAGTCGACCTTGAGGGAATCCAAGGTTCGAGGAGTCTTACGGAGGTCTCTATGACTAACTCGCTAGTCCAAAGGAACGGAATGTCCAATGGAGAGCTTGTATGTCAATGAGAATTGAGTGTGATCGATGAAACAATCGTGAAACGTGGGACTATACTCACGGAGTGGAGAATAGTGCCGATATATTATATAACATATAAAACCATCGGTTAACAGTAGCAATAAAAATATCAATTTTCAGGAAAATAACGACTTAAGATAAGTCTTCTCTTAAGTAAATAACGCCTCAGATAAGGGCGTTATATAGGTATTTTCTATTTCCAGAATTTCATATTTCAGTATTTTATGTAAAACACGCCTCCTTCAGGGGCGTTTTATTTACATTTGACGACATACACTATGGTCGTCCATTCTTTTAATTCCATCTTTGCAGGAAACCTATTTTCTGTATTTTTCCAAAATGCGCCCTGTCAAGGGGCGTTATTTATATACTCACGCCCTAGTTCAGGGCGTTAGTTCACAAGTCACGACCCAACTCAGGTCGTTAATTCTTCAAGGGTCATGAACATTAGCGAAAATATATGTGTCAAGCAATTTTCAGGGATGAAATTTCATGGACAGGACAGGAACAATTATCAAATTTTCATGGATGGACAGGCAAACTAACAGGTAGAGACATGCTTTATTATAGAATCAGGATTTCATATAAACCATATTTTAATGTGGGTATTTAATAATTTCATGAAATTAACGCCTAAGTACAGGGCGTCTATTATGAAATTGACGACCTCTGCGGTGGTCGTTTCTTTTTAAAGTAGCGCCCTAGTCCCGGGCGTTTCTTTTAAAATTTACAGAAAAATCATTTTAGAATCACAAGAAAACTTATCTAACATGCATGTCATGTTGGTATATTTATTAACTATTGCTTTGGGCTACGTTGCTTGAGAAAACCTACCTTTTAGTGATTTTGATGAAGAAATGTGAAAGACTTTGATAGAACTGATGCTTGGTTTGGAACAGAGTCTTCCGGAAACAGAGGAAGATGATGAAGATGAAGAATCCCTCGTTCTTCAGGAATATAAAGAGCTCCCCACGTTACAGGCAACCCTGTAATTGAAGAAGATGAAGAAGCATTAGAATTTTCCTACTTCGGTTTGAAGGAAATAGTAAGAAGAACGAACCTCTTCTTTCAGCAGCACGGCAGATCAAATCGTCAAATAGCGATCTGGGCCGATCAGGAGGGTATTTATAGGATTTTGGGGGTCCTATTAGGGTTAGAGTTTGATTGGAAGTAATGCTTCCAATATAGAGTCCTTACCCTAGAAGACACTTACTAGATTAGCATAATCCTTCCCTGGATAAGTTCCTGGGTCGAACGGAACCGGAATGTAATTAACGACCTAGGTCAGGGCGTCGCATTTTAAATTGACGCCTTGTCATAGGGCGTTTCTTAAAAGGCGCCTTGTATAAGGGCGTTTCGTGTTTAAAAACACGCCCATGAAATGGGCGTTTCTTTTACTTGCCCAATTTGGTCGCGTGAGAATTGACGACCGCTCGTGTGGGCGTCCTTTCTTTAGGCACGCCTTCCCTGAGGGCGTGTATTCTTTAAGTAGCGCATGTACTAGAGGCGTTATTTCCATTTCACTCTTTTATTTGTTCATTCGTATATAATATATACTTTCCTTCTATTTCTAGGTATATATATATATACATATATACAGGTTTATGTTATGTACTTATGTATATATATATATATATATATATATATATATATATATATATATATATATATATATATATTGCCTATATGGGAGAAGATAATAAAACGTGTTAAAAAGCCCATTAAGCGTAAAATGCTTGGGTTGAGTTTGGGCCAATGGAGCTTAGCATTAAAAATGTTAATCCTTTATCAAGGCCTAATAATTATATTGGTAACTAGTTATTTCTATTTGTTCCTTTACACAAGTTTACTTTGTTTGGAAGTCTTACTTGTTTATTTGTCAAGACCTTACACATACGACTTATATCTTTTAATAACTTGCATGTATTTCCGTCTATGCATAAATAAGGCTCTTAAGACTATCTCTAAGGTTCTATACCTCATTGATTTGGTGTGGCTAGTTCTCACATACATTGAGATCTTAGTAATCTTCTATTTAGAGATTTTATTGCTCATAAGTTCTTTAACTTTTATTAGTCCTTGTCCTAGGTATCAGAGGCAGGTTCGATCTGAGCAACCCTTTAGGAATATCACTTGACCAAGTATTTATTTGAATAAACTTTAATCATTAAACATTATATACTTATGTATATATTTTATTCCTATTCCAAAATTACCGGGCGTTACACCCTCCCCCACTTAAGAGAATTTGGTCCCCAAATTCACATCAACTTCCATTCCTAATAGAGAACTAGCTATAACTTATTACGAGCAGAAGAAATCTTCAGAATGAAAAAGGGCCAGTTTAGGATTACGGTTGAGGGATACCTTCCGCATCTTTCCCTTTGGCAGGTTTGGTTAAATCTTGAACTCCTTTTGGAGGCTTCTTGGGGCATTCCGCTATCTTGTGATCTAACTTCCCGCAGCGCAGACATGCTCCCGAACTCCACCAACACTCCTTCGATTTGTGACCATATCTTCCACAAGATTTACACTTATCTTGCGATTGATCCGCCATTGTTTCCCTCTTATTACACTTATTACACTTCTTACATTTCTGGCATTTCTTACACCTTTGTGAAATATCTTCCTCATTTATTCTTTTCTTGGTAACGGCGAAACTTTCGGAGTTATTTGTTTGATCTTTCCCTTCAACTCTTTCTTTTTCTTCCACTACTTTCTCTAGTTCTTGAACTCTCCTGACAAGGCTCGCGTAAACTTGGACATCCACCAAGATCATTTCATGATCAAAGCTTGGCTGAGAGGCTTCCATTTTATCTAAGTTCCTGCAAGGATGAGTGGAGGGATAATTTATTGACTCAAGATTTAGTGTTAATGAAATGTAAATACTTTATCTTTCTTTTATAACTTTAACCCCAAGTTCTACCCATCTCTCACGGAATTCCTATAGGACGACTGACAAGGATACTCAACCTATAACCTGGTTTCAACAACCTAAGGATTTTAGAAAGTTGAATCCAAATATGACCGACAAGGATACCGGACCTATCACGGAAACTTAACGATTGCGACAACCAAAGCTATGATATGACTAACAAGGATATCTGACCTATCACTGAAACCTAATAACTTGAGGATGTAAAAGCTGAAGCTCTAATATGGTTGATAAGGATGACCTATCCTTGGGACTTAATAACCAGAGGATATAACAACTGGAGGATAGGAAAGCCAAAGCTCTAATATGGCTTAATAACTGGAGGATATGACAACTGGAGGATAGGAAAGCCGAAGCTCTGATAGGATCCATAACAACCTAAGAACTGGAGGATATGAAAGCCGAAGCTCTGATATGACAGACAAGATACTTAACCTGGAGGATATGAAAGCCGAAGCTCTGATATGACAGACAAGGATACTTAACCTGGAGGATATGAAAGCCGAAGCTCTGATACCACCTCTGTCACGCCCCGGGCCGATAGCAGCGGAACGTGTCGTTTGCTCGGAACGTGGCAGTTAAACAGTCGTGAATGATCAAGAGCAATCGCATAAGACCAAGATAATTTTGAACAACAATAGAAATTTTATTTCTAATATGAATCTCTTACAAGAACTTGTTGTCCATCTTGGAGACTTCAACATAATGGAAAAGAAGATAACGACATACTAACAGACTTAGACAAGATAACTGAATAACAGACGCCAAGCTGACTTAGCTAGACAACACTATCTAGACTCAAGAAAGATAAAAGACTCGGTTCACTAGTTTCCGAAGTTCGCTTGCACACTTGTCCCGCCCGTGTGGGTCTCGGTCTTGCTAGCTACCTGCTTACCTGAAAATGTTGGAATAAAACAGAGTGAGCGAACGCTCAGTAGGAAATTATATCTCAAGCACTAGCAATGGGTTTAAGTAATTACAATTTCTCACATGTAAATGCAATAAGGCTATGCATGAAGAAATAACTGAACAAGTAACTAATCAAGAGAATAACACATCGTGCAAAACATTCAAGCGAATATTAAACAAGAAACTTTCATGAGAGACTTTATAGATTATTGGCTATTTCACGCAAGTACATTGCCCGTGTCGGGCCACACTAGTAAAGTCACGCAAGTCAAGTCACGCACGCAAGAAAAGAGAGATCGTGGAATGCCAAAGATCAAGATAAAGAGTACTCCGGTGCAATGCTAGACACCGTTATCATTAAAACTCCCATGGGCACTAGTACTTTCGGGCGCTCCTCCCAGGACCAGATCGGGCCCTATATGCACAGCATTCACGATAGATCTAGACATCCACGATAGTTTATAGCCAATAAGGAGTTCCAAGAACAAGCTTTAATTAGGATGATAAGATAAGATTTTCATGGAATTCAAGGGCAAGACCCTTGAGTAAGGACATATTGGCGATAAAATCCACGCAAAGCATATAAATCATGACATGTCGATAAACTGGGTGGAATTGGTTCCCTAACCGGGTACCATGACAAATAAGTGCCCATATGTAGATGGTCACTCCTTTATATAGAATTGCGATCTACAAGAACAGCATGTTAATAACATGAGGTCCACAAGAATCATCATAACAAAATTGATATAGAATTGGGGTCTACAATAACATCTCATCGATGGCATGTTTTCCCCCATTCCTTAAGATAGTTCTCATATAATACATATAGTATAACATGAGGGCCGGTATACCATGTTTCATTAGAGTGACATGGTAAAGATTGTGTAATGGGTTTTTAGGGTACAACCAGCTCAGTCGACCTTGAGGGAATCCAAGGTTCGAGGAGTCTTACGGAGGTCTCTATGACTAACTCGCTAGTCCAAAGGAACGGAATGTCCAATGGAGAGCTTGTATGTCAATGAGAATTGAGTGTGATCGATGAAACAATCGTGAAACGTGGGACTATACTCACGGAGTGGAGAATAGTGCCGATATATTATATAACATATAAAACCATCGGTTAACAGTAGCAATAAAAATATCAGTTTTCAGGAAAATAATGACTTAAGATAAGTCTTCTCTTAAGTAAATAACGCCTCAGATAAGGGCGTTATATAGGTATTTTCTATTTCCAGAAATTTCATATTTCAGTATTTTATGTAAAACACGCCTCCTTCAGGGGCGTTTTATTTACATTTGACGACATACACTATGGTCATCCATTCTTTTAATTCCATCTTTGCAGGAAACCTATTTTCTGTATTTTTCCAAAACGCGCCCTGTCAAGGGGCGTTATTTATATACTCACGCCCTAGTTCAGGGCGTTAGTTCACAAGTCACGACCCAACTCAGGTCGTTAATTCTTCAAGGGTCATGAACATTAGCGAAAATATATGTGTCAAGCAATTTTCAGGGATGAAATTTCATGGACAGGACAGGAACAATTATCAAATTTTCATGGATGGACAGGCAAACTAACAGGTAGAGACATGCTTTATTATAGAATCAGGATTTCATATAAACCATATTTTAATGTGGGTATTTAATAATTTCACGAAATTAACGCCTAAGTACAGGGCGTCTATTATGAAATTGACGACCTCTGCGGTGGTCGTTTCTTTTTAAAGTAGCGCCCTAGTCCCGGGCGTTTCTTTTAAAATTTACAGAAAAATCATTTTAGAATCACAAGAAAACTTATCTAACATGCATGTCATGTTGGTATATTTATTAACTATTACTTTGGGCTACGTTGCTTGAGAAAACCTACCTTTTAGTGATTTTGATGAAGAAACGTGAAAGACTTTGATAGAACTGATGCTTGGTTTGGAACAGAGTCTTCCGGAAACAGAGGAAGATGATGAAGATGAAGAATCCCTCGTTCTTCAGGAATATAAAGAGCTCCCCACGTTACAGGCAACCCTGTAATTGAAGAAGATGAAGAAGCATTGGAATTTTCCTGCTTCGGTTTGAAGGAAATAGTAAGAAGAACGAACCTCTTCTTTCAGCAGCACGGCAGATCAAATCGTCAAATAGCGATCTGGGCCGATCAGGAGGGTATTTATAGGATTTTGGGGGTCCTATTAGGGTTAGAGTTTGATTGGAAGTAATGCTTCCAATATAGAGTCCTTACCCTAGAAGACACTTACTAGATTAGCATAATCCTTCCCTGGATAAGTTCCTGGGTCGAACGGGACCGGAATGTAATTAACGACCTAGGTCAGGGCGTCGCATTTTAAATTGACGCCTTGTCATAGGGCGTTTCTTAAAAGGCGCCTTGTATAAGGGCGTTTCGTGTTTAAAAACACGCCCATGAAAGGGGCGTTTCTTTTACTTGCCCAATTTGGTCGCGTGAGAATTGACGACCGCTCGTGTGGGCGCCCTTTCTTTAGGCACGCCTTCCCTGAGGGCGTGTATTCTTTAAGTAGCGCCTGTACTAGAGGCGTTATTTCCATTTCACTCTTTTATTTGTTCATTCGTATATAATATATACTTTCCTTCTATTTCTAGGTATATATATATATACATATATACAGGTTTATGTTATGTACTTATGTATATATATATATATATATATATATTGCCTATATGGGAGAAGATAATAAAACGTGTTAAAAAGCCCATTAAGCGTAAAATGCTTGGGTTGAGTTTGGGCCAATGGAGCTTAGCATTAAAAATGTTAATCCTTTATCAAGGCCTAATAATTATATTGGTAACTAGTTATTTCTATTTGTTCCTTTACACAAGTTTACTTTGTTTGGAAGTCTTACTTGTTTATTTGTCAAGACCTTACACATACGACTTATATCTTTTAATAACTTGCATGTATTTCCATCTATGCATAAATAAGGCTCTTAAGACTATCTCTAAGGTTCTATACCTCATTGATTTGGTGTGGCTAGTTCTCACATACATTGAGATCTTAGTAATCTTCTATTTAGAGATTTTATTGCTTATAAGTTCTTTAACTTTTATTAGTCCTTGTCCTAGGTATCAGAGGCAGGTTCGATCTGAGCAACCCTTTAGGAATATCACTTGACCAAGTATTTATTTGAATAAACTTTAGTCATTAAACATTATATACTTATGTATATATTTTATTCCTATTCCAAAATTACCGGGCGTTACAGGAGAGGTACCTTTTGAGTTCTCCAAATGCTTGCTTACACTCCTGGTTCCACTCGACTTATCCTTTCTTCTCTAACGATCTATGAGCTTGCTTGATCAGCTTGAAGAACAGGAGATATCGCTCAGCTACTCTAGATAGGAACTGATTGATACGACCGATGAGGCACTACACGTCGCGCACACGCTTGGGTGCTTCGTCTCCAACACGGCCTTGATCTTTTCTGGGTTGGCCTCGATTCCTTGGTGAGTGACCAAGAATCCCAGGAATTTGTCTGACCGTACCCAGAATGCAAACTTGCTCGGGTTGAGCTTAATGTTGTATTGACCCAGGATGGCAAACACCTTTGGTAGGTCTTCCAGGTGCTCGGTCGCATGTAGACTTTTGACGAGCATGTCTTCAATATAAACCTTCACATTGCAGCCAATCTGAGACTCAAACATGTGGTTGACCAAGCGCTAATACGTTGCCCCCGCATTGTTCCGCCTAGACAGCATTCTGGTGTAGCAGTAAAGACTATGGTCGGTGATGAAAGTGGTTTTGTCCTGGTTGGGCTCGTGCATGTTGATCTGGTGGTACTCAGAGTACATGTCCAAAAAGTTGAGCATCTCAATCCTGGATGTCACGTCAAGGAGTTGGTCAATGGATGGCATGGGGAAGCTATCTTTTGGTGTGACTTTGTTGAGGTCGGTGTAGTCGACGCACATCCATCACTTCTCATTGCTCTTGGGAACTAAGACTACATTAGAGACCCAATCCGAGTACTGATAGGGTCTCAGTAGCCCTGAGCTTAACTTCTCATTGACCTATTCTTGAATGATCGCATGTTTCTCGGGGTTGCAGCGACACCTCCATTGTTGAACCGTGTGACAGTATGGTTCGAGTTTAACCTGATGGGTGATTACCTCAGGAGGGATGTCGGGAGTTCATCATCAAACTAGGTGAACACGTCTTGGTTAGCCTCCAAGAAGTGCTGATAGACCTTCTTCTCTTCCTCGGACAAGAGCGAGCCAATTCGCAGAGTGCGGTTGGGCTCCTCACAGATTTGAATGAAGAAGAGCTCTTCGGTTGGAGTACTTCCGCTGGTCCTAGGCTCATCCATCCTGCTCTTCTCTTCAGGTGGAGCTTCCTCGGCCACCCTCTCCTTGGTGGAGATTAAGTAACACAGTCGGGACTCCCTCTAGCCACCATGGACTTCCCCTACTCTGTGGGGAGTGGGGAACTTCAACTTTTAGTGACATGAAGAGGGGACTCCCTTCAATATTCCTAGGATTCCTTTGCCAATAATGACATTGTAGCCGGGCATCCCCCTCACAATAGTGAAGTCGGCCACAAAGGTCACCTGTCGTGGGGTGGTCCCTAACGTGATTGGTAGGGAGATCCGTCCTTTAGGCTAGATGGTGGATCTAGAGAAATCGAAGAGAGAAGTGTGAAGAGGTGAGATGAGAAGAGTCCACACCCATCAGATTGAGACAATCGTACGAAATCACATCAGGACCACTTCCATTATCCACTAGAATTCAACGCACAGTACATTGATTGATAGTAGCAGAAACGACTAAAGCGTCGGAGTGAGGAGTGGTCACACTCGCTAAGTCCTCACCTGAGAAGATGATGGGCTTTTTCAGATGATCTCAAGAAAGGATCCTTGTAGGGGAGTCACGGCGACTGGAGTTGTCGTGCTTGACCTGTCTAACGCGGCACGCGTAGGAGCAGCCCTTATTGGAGCTATACTTGCAGATTTCGCCCCACCAGAGATCATCATGATCTCTCATCTGTTGGGTTGGTTGTTTATGGGGGGACGAGTGTTGGCCCTCTGGTGCTGTCACTCTGCGGCTTTGGCTATGAACATGTCGAGGAGACCTCGGTGGACCAAGTCCTCGAGTGTGTCCTTAAGTTTGATGCACTCCTCAATGTTGGCCGTAGTGGCCATGGAAGCGGAAGTGGCAGTATTTTCTCTGGTTCCTCCTCCGAGAATCATACTTCATCTTCTGGGCCAGCACAGGAATGGTACCTTACGAATCTTCATGAGGATCTATTCGAGTACGGCGATTAGGGGTGTGTACCTCTTGAAGGGAGTTCTCCCTCTTGGCACATCTTGGTCGTGGTGCTCCTACTTGCCCTGATCTTGATGGGGGAACTCAGTCGAGCACTTTCGGTCAAAATGGTTAGCTCTAGCTACTCGGCCTAACACTGTTGTGCTCTCCTCATAGTTGGCATGCTTTTGAGCTAGGGTGAAGAGCTCCATTAGTGTGGTGGGGGACTCAAACCCAGAGTTCATTAGAGGATGGTATCCTGGGTGCTTTGCGTCAATGCGATGGTGGTGATGCTAATGTCAAGGCAAGGGATGCAGAGAGCCTCCTTGCGGAAGTGGGCAACGAAGTCTTACAAGGGTTCTTCGTGGCCTTGCTTAATGGCAAGGAGATTAACGACAGATATGACCTTCTTCTTGCAGTTGAGAAAGCTCTCTTTGAACATCCTCTTCATCTAGTAAAAGGAGGTGGACCTAGTAGGGAGAGACTCAAACTATGTCTGAGCATTCTCTCCCAGCATGGTTGTGAAAGCCAGACACTTGACAACATCTGAGGCCCGATGAAAAATCTGGTTGGACTCGAAGTTCTGCAAGTGGTCGGCCTGATGGGTAGTGCCGTCATACTAGGTAACTGCCGATAGCTACAACATTGGAGGGATGGCTTCCTCTAAATTTTCTCAGGAGAAGGGGGTGTGGAAGTCGGTGTGATCATCGAGCAACCTCTTCATCCATGCTGCTTAGAGGATGTCATCTAGGTAGCAGACCTTCCCCTCTAGTTCACACCTGACTTTCTCATAGCACTGCAACAGCTCCGAGTTAGAATGGAGTGGGCTGACGGGGAGTTAAGAGGTCTCACCACATGGGCGAGGGGTACGGGTAGCAGTTTCCACAGATAACTCACGCTCACAGTGTGAGTCAGCTACCGTCTGGGCCCTACCATTCTGGTGCGGAGCTATTGGAGCATGATCCTGCTCTGCCTGGTGATTCAGGAGGCCTTGGCAAGCCTCTATTAACATTTGGAGTTGTCGACACATCTCGGCCAACTCCTCCATAGCAGGATTCGCCTGAGGTTGAGTGGACAATGACTAAGGCAAATGTGAATTGACCGAGCCCTCGCGTGACACTTGACAAGAACCTGAAGCCCCCCGACGATTGTTCACGTTGTGGTAGTTTCCACGAGGAGCCATGACTTTTTGCTCTCTTCCACGGGATACCAAAAACTGTAGAGATAGAAATTCCATATCTCGATTCTTGTACCACACTTTTATGATTTGTTTGATGGGACAAAGATCAATTGTCTTGAGAAAACCTTCAACTAATGAACGACACGTCAGAAGGAACCCTAGTGTAATCGTAGGGGACAACCCTCCGATGCCTAAGTCAATAATGTACTCAGAACAAAGGAGAAAGCACTTAGAAGAAGATAGAGAGAAGTTGGAGCATAAGATAGAGTGTTCGGTAGTGGAGAAGAATGCTCGGACGAGGGGAGTGGTGATTTAGGAGAGTTATAGGTATCTGGGGTGGTCTCTGTGAGCAGATTGCATACCATCGGAATTACTAAAAAGTGGAGACGATGAGATGAATGAATAAGCAAACGCGATGGCGTGAGAAAGAGAATGTGATCGTGATCGCCTCCAAGATGAAATAATGTAGTTAAGAGTACTGAAAATAACACTACTTACCTTGGTAAGAAAAAGGGCTCGACCAGAAGGCTGCTGGCTGAGAACGTGGTCGCTTCAGGGTGCGTGTTTTGGATAGAACGTGATCTTCTTGAGGGACGCAACTTGAATGCGACTATTGTATCTGGCGTGTTCTTTAACAGTGTGGAAAATTATGGTTCTCTTCCTCCTCTCTCTTCAACTAGCCAAAGAGGGAGCGCCTCGTATTAAATCCTTCTGCTATGCCTGCAAAACACAAAGAAAACAAGAGAAAACCCGATTAGAACTTGATTAATGAAGTATCAATCCCTTAAGAAGAGTATGCATGCAAAAGGAAGGGACTTTACTTGGGGGAGGGTTTTAACCCCTATGTGGGGAAAAATATAGGTGGGTGTATGCCTGAGTGATGCAAAAACGTAGTATAAAATGTGGTGCAATGTGCTAGGATGCTATGAGAAGAAAGAGGGGAAACTAGGGAAGAACAAGAGGAATAAACGAGGAAGAAGCAAAGGGCACGTCCATGGTTGAAGTTGGCAACTCAAGGATGCGGCAGCACTTCATGGTTGCTCTAGAATTCTACCCCCTAATCCTAGGCCAAAGGGGTCTATTTATAAGAGTGCAAAAACCCTAATTCGTATGAAGAAGATAATGCCAAAAAAAAAGTCCTAGGGGTGAAATTTCATCGACAAGAGGTAGGGGAAACATTTTAGTATAGGTGGAAGCTAATTTGGATCGAAAACGTGTAAATAGATGGGTAAACATGGACTCGAGGGTGATCACGATTGGAAGAGATGCGTTCTGGCCAAGCTATATGCAATACCTGAGAATGTAGTCTATCACACGACCGTGACTCAATCTGAACGCGGTCGCGCGATATACCGCGTTCAACTTAAGGGTGCCAAAATATGGAATTTTTATTAAAAAGTAGAAATTAGGACCTAATGGGCCGAAAATTGAGTTTAGTGGGCTCACAATGGATCAAAGAGTGACTCATAAGCGATGGCCAATTCAGGACATCATAAAATATGAGTAAGAGACAGGCTCAACTTGTGGGTCAAAAACGGGTGTCTACAGATGCCCCTCATTGATATTTGCTTTGCAAGGGAGTGAGCGGAGATGAAACGAAGGTGACATAGAAGGGACATGAAGTGGAGGTGAAATAGAGCTAAATGAAAAATAGGCATCAAGGTAAAAGACACCCGTCACAACCAACAAGCGATAGGAATTATCAAAAAATCACCGAACTAACCACAAGGAACAACTAACACGGATGATACTTGTCTAGAAGAAAACTAACTAACTAACAATAAGATAAAGAGACATGATCAATCTCTTGAGGTCAAAGAGGCACACAAGCCCTAATTGGCGTGCAGGTTCACTCATTAGTGGACTTCTCACGAGCCCGGCGAAAAGTGATGTCATCGTGTGATTCACAGCTAATGAGTGGATCGAAAGGGAGAAGCTAATTGAGTTGAACTAAAATAAGGTTGAATCGAGAGGAAAATCCAAACAAGGTCAAGCTGACCAACTAGACCAAACGATTAACTGAGAGAAGACGTTCAAATTCAGAGTGGAATAGTGATATCTAATTCAAGACTTGAAGTGTAATTAGCCACTACCAAGGAGAAGTCTTAGAAGTATTATGAGTCATGAATGCTCAAAAGATGACATGATACATACTGTGCTAAAAAAAAGAAATCATCAAAGCAAATGTAATGAAAGATAAAATAAAAAATACTCAAAGATAATATTGCTAGACCGAATAAACTAGGGTCAAGAATCTTCCTGCAACCACGACATGCGAGATAGAGTCCATCGTTCCCCAATCGATCCAACATAACAGCCTATCCGGTGATTAACTGCATGCCCCTAGATCATTATCATTTTTGGTGAAGGAGAACATCAGATCCCATAGCATACGGAGAACCAGTTAATCCATGAGATGATATAATAAGATAAAATAACATATAGTAAGATGCAGAGAGAAGTGGTAGAGACATATACTTGACTTACTTGTGGCGTGGCAGGACAGATTTTTTAGATCTTTGATTTTTATTTTTTAAATTTTTTATAAAACATAAAATGCATCAAAGCACGAACTAGATAGCAAGAAACAAACAAAGCCACATGAAAACACCAACCAAGCCATGAAACATCAAAAAAAATGAGATGTAAGCATAAAGACAAGGTAAACCAGAATGCGATCACTAACAGCACCGTGAATAGAATGCGGTCCACATGGCTTTATCCTTTTCTAAGGGTAATTGGATCCAGAATAGGGACTTCCTGAGAGGTCACTCATCCCAGTACATACTACTCCCCATTAAACACGTTTAACCACGGAGTTTCTTACAAGAACTGAGTTGATACTTCAAAAGATGTTAGTATAACTTTACTATATTTAAGGGTGTTACAACCCCTCTTATATAGGCGACACCCTCGTCGCTGGGCACATATAGGACACAATCAAACACCCAAGCAGGTAGGACTCTAGAGGTGGCCCCTATAGGCTCAAGAAGTGACTCTCACTATCTAGCACTTTGTCCCATTGAGGGTTCAAGAGGTGGCTCCCACAGCGTAGCACTTTACTTTGCATGGCATTTAGTTCCGACACTTCTGACACTTTCGACTAGGGTATGGCTCTGATACCATTTTGTTGCATCCCGTACTCTATACCATCGAAGTACTATCCACTTTGGCCTGCCGGCCTTATGGTTTTGTCCCTTTCTAAGGCTAATCGGCTCCAGAACATGGACTTCCCAAGAGGTCACCTATCCTAATACGACTCTCTATTAAGCACGCTTAACCACAGAGTTCTTTACAAGAACTGAGTCGATACTTCAAAAGGTGTTCAAATGAGATAGAGTACAACTTAGCTATATTTGAGAATGCTACAATCCACCCCTCTTATGTAGGCGACGTCCTCGTCGCTGGGCACATATAGTACACAATCAAATCTCTAGGCCAGTAGTATTCTAGAGGTGACCCCTACAGGCTCAAGAAGTGACTCCCACTATGTAGCACTTTGTCTCATTATGGATTCAGGAGGTGGCTCCCATAGCGTAGCACTTTGCCCTACATGGCACTTAGTTCCCACACTTTCAGCTAGGGTATGGCTTTGATACTATCATCTGTGGCACCCCCATCTTGAGATCCAGTCTAGAGACGTCACATCATACATAAATATTGTGAGTCAAGAAATCTGTAATGCACTAAAAATCAGACCATCTGATATTCCAAAAGCTCAACCCAACCATTTTCATAAATATATAATTTATAAATCATAAACAATGTTCCACATTTATCAATTCAATGTTATATTTACATTCATCATATAAAAGGAAACTAAATCTATTTGTTCTATGCAACAGAATCCAAAATATCCCCCAGATCACTCTCTGACCTACTCCACGTCGGAGTCAAATCTATAAACTTATTAATTTCCTAAAAATAGTTATGCAATGCACGTGAGTTCAAAGACTCGGTAGGCATTAAAACTAATTGGATATCTACTATATAATAACTTTTGTAAACACGTCATAATACTTAACATATCACAATTTTTAGTAATGAATGACATAAATTCAAGGGATGCAGTAATGAATCAGAATAGATATCACTACAGGAAAAGGCGATGTTAGCGACGGGAATTTCAGACGGAATTATTTGAGTCTCAATATCCGTCTAAATTTCAGACGAATATATTCCGTCTGCAATTCCATCTCTATTTCAGACAGATGATTATCTGTCGCACTATCCGTCTCAATTTGAGACTTATATTCAGACGGAAACTACTCCATCTGAAATTTATTAAAATTTCATATGAAAATATTATTCGTCTGAAATGCCGTCTGAAAAGTCACGAAATCCCCCACCCAAATCGGTCCCTCCCCGCCACTCCCTGTCACTCACTTCCCCCCACTCTCCCTTTCATATTCTCTTTCATCCATCTCTCTACCGCCATCACCGTCGGAGCCATCGCCGGCGCTACCGCCGTCGTCATCCTCCCTGTCGCCGCCGGCCGTGGTCATCCTCGCCGTCGCCGTCTTCGTCCTCGATCGCCGGCCGAAACTCACCGTCGCCGTCCTTACTTCGGTAGGTAAACCCTCTCGATTCCTCTCCCTCTCTCTCTCTGTGTAACAATCTCCCTCTCCCCCTCTTTATCTCCCTCACTCCCTCTCCCTCTCTCTCTCCCGCTCCATCACTCCCTCTCACGCACACACTCGGCAGAGGAGGAGCTCACCTGGCAGAGGAGGCACCGGCCGGGGGTGGTCAACCCCTTCCCTCCCCCTCTCCCATTCTCCCTCCCCCTCTCACGGTCTTATCCCTCTCCCTCTCTGTGTTGGAAGCCCCCCGCCCCCTCCCTCGCCCTCTCTCCCTCTCCAGTTGGTCCCCCTCCCCCTCACAGACAAATGCACACACGCACACACAGACACAAACACACGCTCCGTTGGCCCCCCTCCCCCTTTCTGCTCCCGCCCTCTCTCCCTCTCCCGCTGGCCTCCCTCCCCCTCCCTACTCCCGCCCTCTCTCACCCTCACTGTGTGAATTAGATAAATTAATTTTATTTTATTTAATATATTTTTTATTCATGGTAGGATAATCAGTCGAGTGGATAGGAACGAAAGAATCAGAGTTTTTTTGCGAATAAATAGTAAGTAAAAATTTGATTTTATTTTTATATGTTGTTTAAATTTATTTTAATTTATGTAATCATAAATATATTTATTGTTAGGGTGATGGGAGGGGCAAATAAAGCATGTAAATTAGTTTATTAATTAGATTTTCTGGTAGTGTTACATCAATGTTAATCAAATGTAGGTATTCTTTGGATTCGGGAAACGGAAGGTTTTTTTTATGACGAGAAATCTAGCGGAGTAGTTGGGCGATGAATAACGGTGGCTCTAGGGAGGATAGCTAGTGGGCGGACCGATTCAATGAACTTTCATATTCGAGTACTAATACTTTCTGCAATGCTCAATAATTTCAAATCTCAATATAGGTGTGATATTTTAACTCCACTTAATACATAACACATACATCTAATTGTACGAACCTAGATTAATTATAGTACATACTACATTTATCGAATTCGCACAACCGTAAATTAATAAAAGTGGAGTATGAAAGAGGGCACGGTACAAGTACACACGATGATATATGCAGCGAGTATTTCTTAAATGTAGTTAAGATCCAATGTTTGTGGAGTATATATCTGCCTTCAAATCTAGTTAATTTTATTATATTTCTCCCTTTCCGCCCGTCACTGACGTCCCATCCTCTATCTCACTTACTCAGTCTCTTTTTTTATAAATACCTTACTTACACACACTCAAGTCTCTCTCTCTCTATATATATATATATACTCGCCTGAATTATACTATCTCTCTCTCTAGTTCATTGCTGTGATGAGAGAAAGTTCCCCACCCTTCTATAGGTAGGGAAATGAGAGTGTTACTTGATGTATGACTTCTCTAGTTCATTGCTCTACTCAGGATACTTTCATCTCATGGCATCTCATGATGAGTCTCATGGCATCTCATGATGGTATATCTTGGGAGCTACACATTGGCAAGTAGAAGAACTTCCTCTGTATGACTTATACTCTGTTAAGGCTAACAATAGATCTCAGCAGCTTGATGTTCTCAAAAATAGGAGGGGAACATGAGTATTCATTTCTTGGTCTATAAGTAGTTTTCTAGAATTGTGTGCGATGTAGGAGACGAGATAGGGGCTGCATGTCAGGAGAGGTTAGGAAAGGTTACTAGCCTTCTCATTTTAGATGAAGGCCATACTCCTAGAAATGAAGACACAAATAGTCTTTCTACGCTAGAAAAGGTGCAAACTCCCCGCAAGGTGGTCCTTTCATAGATACTATTTCAGAATCATGTCAAAGAAGTTTTTAATATATTGAATCTAGTGTGTCGTAAGTTTTCCTGAATATGGACTCATCATTACAAGATCGTGCTGAGTCCATATTCACAAACTTACGACGCACTAGATTTAATATATTAAAAACTTCTTTGACATGATTCTGAAATAGTGTCCTTAAAAGGACCATCTTACAGGGAGTTTGCACCTTTTCTAGCGTAGGAAGAATATTTGTGTCTTCATTTCTGAAAGTATGGCCTTCATCTAAAATGAGAAGGCTAGGGACCTTTACTAACCTCTCCTGACATGCAGCCCCTATCTCGTCTCTTACATCGCACACAATTCTAGAAAACTGCTTATAGCCCAAGAAAAGAATACTCCTGTTCTCCTCCCATTTTTGAAGAACATCAAGCTGCTGAGATCTATTGTCCGCCTTAACATAGTAGAAGTCATACAGAGGAAGTTCTTTTACTTGCCAATGTGTAGCTCCCAAGCACGTTGGCAGAATTCCTTTAGGAATAATAATATTTAGCCAAAAAACTTTGAAGAAAGCTAATGAGAATGAAAGTATTTCCTGACCCTGGTGCATGTGCCAAAATGCAGCATCCAGGATTATCACCCACTAGGTATCTCACCAAGAAATTGAAGCCCTCTATCTGATGTGGCTTCATTTATTTATTTTATCTTATTTATCTTTGATGTTGATCTGACTAAAAAATGTGGATTGTTTCGCTTTGATCTTCTTCATTTCGAAATTTTTAACAATTGGATGTTATTTAACTTGCTATATGCATAATGATAATTGCCTTATTATTTAATTTTATGTTAGATAAATACATGGGGTATTCACTGTGAGCTGAGGTGCGTGGGTGCGACCTAACATTACACGCACCTCAGGAGAGTGTGTTAAAATTGTGTTAATGAATATTCCCGTTCAAGACTTTGGGATTGATGTGTATGTTCTCTTTTTTTTACGAGAATGTATATATCTACCTCAAAGTCTTGAATTGTCCCGTTAGGACAGTCTGTGAATGTTTGATCACACTTAGGCAGTCATTTACTATATGTGTTTGTATGGTTTGTTGAGAATTTCGGTTGTGCCGAATCAGACAGCCGGAAGATTTTATCAACTACTTAGGGATGCTGATGAGCCGCAGTGGGATGGTTGTGAAAAGCATACTCGGTTGTCTGCAGTGTCACAATTGTTGAATTTGAAATCTGAATTTCACCTCAGTAAGACTTGTTTTGACTGTCTCTTCCTCTTGATCAAGAGTATGTTACCTAGAGACGAGAAGTTGCCAGAAACTTATTACCGTGCTAAAAAGATGGTCAATGAACTAGGGCTTGGATATGTGAAAATAGATGCATGCCCGAATCACTGTATGTTATATTACAAAGACGATGCAGATAAGATATCATGTTCTATTTGTCACCATGACAGATTCAAACCTAAGAGAGAGGGCAATTCAAAGCAAAAAGATGTACCTTACAAAGCATTGCAATAATTCCCTCTTGTGCCTAGGTTGCAGCGGTTGCATATGTCCTCAAAGACGGCTCGACATATGACATGGCACACTGAAAGAGTACGTCGTGCCGATGATATAATCAGTCATCCTACCGATGGTGAAACTTGGAGACACTTTAGTCGTACTCATGTTGCTTTCTCAAAGGAGCCACATAATATTCGATTGGGTTTATCCACAGATGGTTTTAATCCATTCGGTGGTTCAGTGACATATTATTCTTGTTGGCCAGTGTTCATGACGCCGTACAACCTTCCGCCGGATATGTGCATGAACCGAGAAAATCTATTTTTGTCCATAGTAATTCCTAGTCCAAAAAGTCCTGAAAAAAATTTAGACATATATCTCAGGCCGTTGATTGATGAGCTCAATTTATAATGGACTGATGGAGTTGTTACTTATGATGCCTGTAGGAAGCAAAATTTTGTAATGAAGGCTACAGTGATGTGGATAACAAGTGACTTCCCTGCATATGGAATGCTATCTAGTTGGAGCACACATGGGAGGTAAGCATGTCCTTACTGCATGGAAGATACCAAATCATTTGTATTCAAACATGGTGGGAAAGCATGCTAGTTTGATTGCGATTGGCGGTTGCTACCAACTGACCATCCTTTTCGAAGACAAAAGACTCCTTTAAAAAAATTACAGTTGAAATGGATGAAGCAGACTTACAAAGGGTGTCGGGTCGACATATGGCGACACGGGTGCAAAATTTACCAGATGTAGTATAATTGTCTGGTAGCACACGTCAACTCTATGGCTTTGGAAAGGATCACAACTGGAACAAGAAAAGTATTTTTTAAGAATTTTCTTATTGGTCAACTCTTCTTGTATGACACAATCTGGATGTTATGCATACGGAGAAGAATTTTTTTGATAATGTGTTCAATACGATCATGAATGTTAAAGGCAAAACAAAGGACAACGCCAAAGTGCGTATCGACTTAAAGATGCTTTATAAACGTCCAGAAATGGAAATACATCACGTAAATGGAAAAAGTGTGCAGCCTAAAGTAACTTACGTGCTTAATGATACACAGATCAAGGAAGTGTGCCAGTGGTTGAAACAGTTGAGATTCCCAGATGGATATGCATCCAACATAGCCCGTTGTGTGAATGTTAATGAGGGAAAAATATTTGATCTGAAAAGTCACGACTGTCATGTGTTCATGGAGAGACTTCTGCCCATTGCATTCCATGACATATTGCCAAAGCCTATATGGGGAGCACTGACCGAGCTGAGTAAGTTTTTCAAGATTTTATGTGCATCAGAACTCAGACTGAGGGATGTACAAACTATCAAAGAAAATGTGGTCACAACCATTTGCAAGCTCGAGAAGATATTTCCTCTGACATTCTTTGATACGATGGAGCACCTGGTCGTCCATTTGCCATATGAGGCTATTATCAGAGGACCAGTACAATTTCGATGGATGTATCCATTTGAGAGGTATGTCATAATTTTTTTAAAGTTAAATGTCATCCATGGTTGGTACATTTCATTGCCATGTAACTTGTTCTTGTAGGTACATGCATGAATTAAAAATGAAAGTTCACAACAAGGCGAAGGTGGAGGGTTCGATTGCTGAGGCATATATTCTTTAAGAAATATCAAACTTCTGTTCCATGTACTTTGAGCCAGAGATTCTAACGCGTCGTACTGGACCTCCACGTAATGATGATAGGGGAGTTGATGATTCATCCGATCGGCTCTCTACATTTAAGCATTCTGGACGTGTGTTCGGACGTTCTTCGATGCGCACACTCAAAGATAGAGAGTTGTATGCCGTTGAGATATATATTCTTCTGAATTGCATCGAGATTGAACCTTATGTTGAGTAAGTTCTTAGACTCACATTTCCAGCGATGTCCATAAGTTGTTCATTCTTGTTCTGCAGTTCATTTAAAGTACTAGTGTATTTATGTTGCAGACAATTTGATTCAGAATTAGCACAAAAATGTCTGAATATCTAGGACGTGGAGATTGAAAAAGAACGCGAGAAGTTTTTTGCCAAATGACTGAGACATCGGGTTAGTGTCGATCGTTGAATATATATGTTTGAGGTTATGTATGTTGAGGAGATTGAACCTTATTATAACTAATCAGAATTTACATATAGGTCGAACAAGGTCTCATTACTGATCAAAGAGTACAATAGATAGCTTATGGCCCCTCGACGGTTGCACGTGCCTATCCAGGATATATTGTGCATGGATACAGATTTCATACGAGGGATTATGGATGAACTAAGTCTATGATGAACAATGACATATCTGTTAAGGGAAGTTTATACAACGAAGTGGAATTGGACTACTACGGTCCACTTGACGAAGTCTTAGAACTACAGTATTTGGGACGAGACAATCACGTATACATATTTAAGTGTCATTGGTTTGATCCTAATTCTGTCCAACATGACACAACTTATGGGATTGTCGATGTCAAACATAGGTCTAAACTTAATACCTAAGGACTGTTCATTTTAGCCGCACAAGCCCAACAAGTGTATTATTCAAGCTACCCATCATCGAAGAATAAAGATTGGTAGGCAGTTTGCAGGGTTAAATCAAAACTCTTTCCCACTTATGAGTTAAATATGAGTGAAAACCCCTCAGAAGTTGTCAATGCTGAATATTTTCAATCAGACGAAGTCGGTGTTGTCGGTCGCACGCATATTAATCTGGACAAATCGGATGAGCCGCTGTCATTACGTAACTGAGATGAAGTGGATGAAGTCGATCCATTGGAGCTAAATGTTGATGTTAGAGGGGAGGAGGAATCGGATGAAGAGGAAGAGTTCGAATCTGATGAGGCAAGTATGGATGACGAAGATGATGATGAGTTAGATATATCATCAGCATGATCGAGGGAGGCACATTTTTGTAATTCTGTAAGATAACTGTTCATTTTTTCATACTTTTTAATAACATTGGTCTAGCCTTATCTAATTGAGTGTTAATATGTATTAATTGTTTTGTTAGTAATAAAGAAATGGTCCGAGGAGGCCGTACTGTGAGTGGGAAGAGACAGGGCAGTGACAGGGGCTCTACTCCCTCCTCTTTCGCGTCTTCTTCGGCTACAGGTATAACTATTAAAATAGTTAGCTATATAAATGTTATAATCATTTACTAGCTTAAAAGAATGTTCTTATAGGTCCAAGTGTCGACTCACGACCACCTGTTATATAGATGCCACCCCCACCACCTCCCGCTACAGGTATGTATGTTTTAATTTTTAGCAAAAAATTCGTTTTACTTATGTTTATTAATTCTGACAGGTCCCAATACCCTCCCAGTTGTTTTACAGACGCCATCCCCACCAGCTCCCGCTATAGGTATGTATGTTTTAATTTTCAGCAAACAATTTGTCTTACTTATGTTTATTAATTCTGACAGGTCCCAATACCCTCCCAGTTGTTTTACAGACGCCATCCCCACCACCTCCCGCTACAGGTATGTATGTTTTAATTTTCAGTAAAATATTTATTTTCCTTATGTTTATTAATTATTATAGGTCCCAATACCCTCCCACCTGTTGCACAGACGCCATCCCCACTAGCTCCCGCTATAGGTATGTATGTTTTAATTTTGAGTAGAATATTTTATTTTATTTTAGAAAGCCCTACTTAATACTTGATGGACATCATACATTTGTTATCTTGATTTCAGAGGTATATCAAATGATATGAGATGGAAAGACAAATTCTGTTTGTCTGAAAGTCCATATCATGTGTTGAGGATTAACCTCCACCTAGTACCCTGAATCAAGAGGTTGTCTCAGTACTACATTTCAAAGTCTTTCAAACGGCATTATTGTTTCTCGAGTCTCATTTCTTATTAGACTTCACTACATGTCATGCATAATCGCATCTGAATCTGCTAATCTAATGAAATCTGTTAATCTAATGAAATCTTGGTCTCCAAAACTGAGTCTTTAAACAAATCTTTTAACCAACATCAAAAATGTCACAATCGGACACACATTCCTTAAAATCTGACATGGACACCATTTTTGGAGGATTACCCCCTAGCTTTTCATTTACATCCAAAATGCATAATTGAGTTTGTTTGAATAAGAGAAATATGTTGCTCATCCTGACATAGCACAGAGAAATTCAATGATCCTTTCCAAAAAACCCAAATATGGGCCATAGAATCATTTATATCACTTTACCTGTGTTTATTAATTCTTACAGGTCCCAGTGCCCTCCAACATGTTGTTTTACAAATGCCATCCCCACAACCTCCCGCTATAGGTATGTATGTTTTAATTTTCAGAGCTTGTATTAATTTTTGGTTGCCTATAGAGGTCAAATCTGAGTAGAATCTGCTTATGTTTATCCACTTGGTATATGGGCACTCAAAGTATAGATGATCTAGAGTATCCCTGTTCTGTTTGCATAAAACACACATACTAGGAATGATAAAGCCCTTCTTTTGTAGATTATCTGCTGTGGGCAGTTTATTAAGAACCGCCTGCCATGTGTAATGTGAAGGCATTTGTGTAGTAGGATTTTTACCAAATCTCTTCCCATATGGTACTTGGTTTCATGATCTGCTCATGGTTCTTCCACTTGATGGCATCTGAATATTCATTATGAATTGGAACTTGCCTAACAAGATTCCACAAATCAGCCATTTTCATAAGTAGTGCAGTGGGAAGCACCCACTGCCCTTCAGAGATAAAGAGGCCCACATTTGCATTTTTTCCTAATTCCAAATCCTATCTAATATGATCTCCATACAATTGGTTGATGCTGTTGGCATTCAGCCACGGGTCAGACCATAGATTTGTGCCTTGGCCATTTGAAATTGAGTAAACAATGTGACTTGATACCTAGATCCAAGAATACCATAAAGATTTTTTTTCTGTAGAATATCCCATAGCAGCATACATAAAGAAGCATGATTCCATTCCTTCAGGTTTTTGGTTCCGAGCCCCCCTTCAGATTTGGGTTTACATATCTACTTTTATGAAACCATGTGAGTTGATGCCTTGGAAGAATGACCATTCCAATAGAAATTGCGCAGAAGTCTTTCAACTTCCTCGATTAACCCTGCAGGTAGCATGAAGGCAACTGCCCAATAGATTGAGTAGGATGAAAGGACAGATCTGATTAGCTCCAGCCTTCCAGTCCTTGATAGTTTACTTATGTTTATTAATTCTTACAGTTCGCAGTATTTTCCCAATTATGTAAATTTTTATTTTCAGTAAAATATTCATTTTACTTATGCTATTTAATTCTTATAGTTC
The DNA here is from genome assembly GCA_022559845.1 of Amorphophallus konjac. Lineage (NCBI taxonomy): Eukaryota > Viridiplantae > Streptophyta > Magnoliopsida > Alismatales > Araceae > Amorphophallus > Amorphophallus konjac. The sequence goes on along the minus strand of CM040122.1, from coordinate 327,763,047 downwards.
ACAGTCCCCTCCCCCTTGTCTTTAAATAGGGCACACCCCCACCACTCAACCACTTGACGATGCCGGCAGTCGTCACGAGGGAGGCATGACCCGCGATGGACGTCGCCCCTACTAGATCTCCGGGCAAATTTATAAGGTTATTACGTTCATTATTTAGCCTTCCACTGTCTAATATGAATATTTTGACATTTGCAATTGCAGTAAGAAATTTGAACCTCACGAGACTGTCCATCATTCCAACTCTCTAGTAATGGCACATGTGCCCGGCGCAGCAACGTCTTTCAAAGAATTTCCAGTGGAAGTCCGCGACAACTTATGGGACATGTTCTCAGTACGTAATTACATCAATTAATTCAAGTATTTTCCAAACTCAATTCCCAATAGTATACTAAGTGTGAAACTTATTTTATTTACAGCGGAGTTATCAATTCACGTGTGGACATGACGCGGTGAGATGTCGGAGGGCCTGGGAGAAGACTATGAAGGACAATTTTCAAAAGAAAGTACATGAGGCCCGAGCACACGCTAAAAATAAGGCTGGTGGGAGTGAAGACCGACAACTGTGGAAGGAGCACCGCCCTCTATGGATGAGGAAGGAGGATTGGGAGATAGCATGTGACAAATTTTTCGATCCCAGCTGGATAGCAAAGTCCGAAAAAGCCAAAGCAAACAGGGCGTCAAAACCGGGCGCAAATTTGCATACGAGTGGGTGCATCTCTTTCGCGACTCATAAACAAAAAATGGTAAGTAATGTTTCAATTTATCTTCTCACATTATGTTAATATATATGACGTTTTTTTGAATCGTTTGTATAACAGGCTGTGTAGCTTAATCGAGCTCCGTCGTTCCTCGAGGTGTTCGATAGAACACACAAAAAGAAGGAGACAGATCAATTTGTGAGTGAGAGAGCTCACTCAGTAGCGGTAAGTTTATCTACATATGCAACTTCTACCATTCATTTAATTCAGATTGATTCATATGAAATTGACTAGTCAAATGTTTCAATTTCTAGGAAACATATAGCAGAGCTGTGACAAAGAAGTACGGGGAGGGAGACACGCAACAGCCAGAGTTCGATCTGACGGAATGGGTGGCAGCAGCTGGCATACCGAAGAAAGGCTGGCTATATGGTTTTGGGGAGAGCCTGGACTCTAGCGCGGTGATATCATCATGTACGAGTTCAAGCTCTACCCAAACCTGTAGTAGTTCATTCAGTGTACCTCCACCTGCCCCCAGTTCCCAAGCCAGCGACGTCATGGACATCGTCCAAAGAAGGATTGATGATTTGCAGAAGCAGATGTCGCGGCACATCCAAGAGAAGATATCTAGCCAGCAGGCAATCAGTGGCCGCCTCTCCCAGGCTGGAATTCTCTATCATGGATCCACCACCACCACGACACAGGCCCATCAGGTTCGTGTTTATTATGTTTTTATTTTGACAGAATTACTCAATTATATTCATAATTAATTTAAAAACTCAGTTAGTTTTCACAAGTAACTTAGTTTAGAAGAATTGGAAAAATTCGGGGTTCGTGGGTCTAAAATCTGAAATACTAGCCTGATCGGCGTGCCGATCGTTCCAACACGACTTGCAAGGTACACATGAGTTGTGAGAGCTGAGTCAGCTGACGGATTACAAATCGGATATCCAGTTTGACCTTGACGCTCAAATAACTCAATTCAAAACTAAGTGTGTTTTCAAAACTAACTTAGTTTAGAAGGATTCATTTAATTCGGGGTCCGGGGGTCTAAAATTTGAAATACCGATCTGATCGGCGTGCCGATCATTCTAACAGGACCTGGGACATAAAAGAGACTTGTGAGAACTGGCGGAATCCAAATCGGATACCCGGTTTGGGGCCGACACTCAAAAGTGCATTTTGTAAATACACTTAGTCTAAAATTAAAGAAGTCAGGATCCGGGGGTCTAAAATCTGAAATACTAGTTTGATCGGCATGCTGATCATTCCAACAGGACCTGGGAGATAAAAGAGACTTGTGAGAACTGGCAGAATCCAAATCGGATACCCGGTTTGGGGTCGACGCTCAAAAATATATTTTGTAAATACACTTAGTCTAAAATTAAAGAAGTCGGGGTTAGAAAGTCTAAAATCTGAAATACCGGTCTGATCGGCGTGCCAATCATTCCAACAGAACCTGGGACATAAAAGAGACTTGTGAGAACTGGCGGAATCCAAATCGGATACCCGGTTTGGGGCCGACGCTTAAAAGTGTATTTTGTAAATACACTTAGTCTAAAATTAAAGAAGTCGGGGTCCGGGGGTCTAAAATCTAAAATACCGGTCTGATCGGCATGCCGATCATTCCAACAGGACCTGGGACATAGAAAAGACTTGTGAGAACTGGCGGAATCAAAATCGGATACCCGATTTGGGGCCGACGCTCAAAAGTGCATTTTGTAAATACACTTAGTCTAAAATTAAAGAAGTCGGGGTCCGGGGGTCTAAAATATGAAATACCAATCTGATCGGCGTGCCGATCATTCCAACAGGACCTGGGACATAAAAGAGACTTGTGAGAACTGGCAGAATCCAAATCGGATACCCGGTTTGGCCCCGACGCTCAAAAGTGCATTTTGTAAATACACTTAGTCTAAAATTAAAGAAGTCGGGGTCCGATGGCCTAAAATCTGAAATACTAGTCTGATCGGCATGCCGATCATTCCAACAGGACCTGGGACATAAAAGAGACTTGTGAGAACTGGCGGAATCCAAATCGGATATCCGGTTTGGGGCCGACGCTCAAAAGTGCATTTTGTAAATACACTTAGTCTAAAATTAAAGAAGTCGGGGTCCGGGGGTCTAAAATCTTAAATACCAGTCTGATCGGCGTGCCGATCATTCCAACAAGACCTGGGACATAAAAGAGACTTGTGAGAACTGGCGGAATCCAAATCAGATACCCGGTTTGGGGCCGACGCTTAAAAGTGCATTTTGTAAATACACTTAGTCTAAAATTAAAGAAGTCGGGGTCCGGGCGTCTAAAATCTGAAATAACGGTCTAATTGGCGTGCCGATCATTCCAACAAGACCTGAGACATAAAAGAGACTTGTGAGAACTGGCGGAATCCGAATCGGATACCCGGTTTGGGGCCGACGCTCAAAAGTGCATTTTGTAAATACACTTAGTCTAAAATTAAAGAAGTCGGGGTCCGGGGGCCTAAATTCTGAAATACCGGTCTGATCGGCTTGCCGATCATTCCAACAGCACCTGGGACATAAAATAGACTTGTGAGAACTGACGGAATCCAAATCGGATACCCGGTGTGGGGCCGACGGTAAAAAGTGCATTTTGTAAATACACTTAGTCTAAAATTAAAGAAATTGGGGTCCGGGGGTCTAAAATCTAAAATACCGGTCTGATCGACGTGTCGATCATTCCAACAGGACCTGGGACATAAAGGAGACTTGTGAGAACTGACGGAATCCAAATCGGATATCCGGTTTGGGGCCGACGCTCAAAAGTGCATTTTGTAAATACACTTAGTCTAAAATTAAAGAAGTCGGGGTCCGGGCGTCTAAAATCTGAAATACCGGTCTGATCGGCGTGTCGATCATTCCAACAGGACCTAGGACATAAAAGAGACTTGTTAAAACTGGCGGAATCCAAATCGGATACCCGGTTTGGGGCCGACGCTCAAAAGTGCGTTTTGTAAATGTAAATAATTTAAATTACTGATGACAATTAGGTTTGTTGGGGTCTATAAAATCTATGCAGTTATCGATTTGATATTATGTTTGATTTCAATTTATCCAATGTAATAAAATATCTAAGTTATCTCCGCACTAATTTTTTTATCTATGAATGAATGTTATTATTTTGTTAATGTAGGAGGATCCTTCTGCGGGCGACGACAGAGGAGATGAGCAGGGCAGGGACGAGCATATGGACGATGTGGAGGAGGATATTTGATCAGCATGTTTTTTTATCTATGAATGTTGAGTTTCTTATTTATGTGTTTTGTTTTTAGTCATTAGTTTGAATTTTAACATGTTTTTTTAAATAATTTTGTATTTTTTAAAAAAATTAATGGAAGTTTTTTCGAACAGATTTTCAGACGGATCCATCTGAATTTTCAGATGGATATAATTTTCTATTTGTGCGTGTACGTCTGAAATTTCAGACGGATTTTAGCGTATGCGTCGGAAATCTACATCTGAAATTCCAGACGGATATTGGAATGGTATTTTAGACGGATAAATTCAGACGGTGTCTCACACAGAATATTTTCCATGTGAAATTTCAGACGGACTCATTTCAGATAGTATTTAAGACGAAAATCATTTCGTGTCAAATTTCAGATGGTATTTGTGACTGATATTAATCTGTCCGAAACTTGTATTTACAGACGGGATTTGACACGGAATTGATTCCGTGTGAAATTTAAGACGTAATTTGAGACAGATACTAATATGTCCGAATTTTGTAACCAAAAATATGAGACGGCATCTTTCCGTCTGAAATTCGTCTAAAATCAGTTACAAAACGGAGTTCATACGGAATTTCAGACGAATTTCAGACGGAAGTTGGCCGTCTAAAATCCCGCCTTTTCTAGTAGTGTATCAATCATATGAACAATTGTTTATGGTCAATTAGTTTAACTATTAATCAATATATTATTATAATCGACTTGGCAATCAATTCAATATTCATCCAGATTCAATCTAGATTCAATCATATCAGTCAATTAGTCAATCAGATATGCAATCCATATAAGCAATTTCATAGTATTATTCATATGTACCCATAGCATATTAAGGCCAATTATAATTCAGTCAATTTTGATTACATGTAAGATTATTATAATAGTCGGACATGTATCCAAATAACAACATGAGAGGTCAGTCATTACACCAGAGCTCCATATGATAGACATATAGATAAATTGCCTACATGCTAGGGGCCGATCGGTCTTGATCAATTGCGCAAGATTGGGACAACTGGTGCCCATCAGTAACATCCCGTTTGTCCTTGAGCATTCGGCTAATCCATAGAGAACGCTTACTACAGATTACCAATAGTTCTCCTTAAGATGGCACTATCCATGTGCTCAATTTCATATCAATTTATTTACCATCTTTTATCTGAATAACCTTTCATTGAATCGAATAAACAAATTAGGGGTACTTCAACTACAGTTGATGACCAATCGAAAAAACAAACATAATTAATCAAATCTCATATATAATGATTTAATATATAATTTATGGGATCCTAACCAGTCATAACTTCTTAAATAGATCCAACCAGTTTTCGGATGACTTTGTCGATCTTTTAAACACATACAATATCAAAATAAGATTAAAGCAATCATATACCTAATAAATAATATGTGTTCGATTTATCATGTGCCTATGTTTAGGGTGAAGTTCTCAAATAAACTCTAAATTATCTCTCGAACTTCTACATCAATTCTGCTCATCTTTTCGATGGTTTCTATGTGTGTAGAGGCAACCTCCCTATCCTAAACAAAATAAAGAACATTTTTCTTTCATTAAATCTTTCCCAAATAATAAAACTTAAATCATCAAAAATTTACGGGTTCTCAATGTCTTTGTACACCGTCGCATAGTTACATGTGTACACTCACACACCTTCACATCCTACACTTCCTCTCTTCTTCTTCTTCTTCTTCTTCTTCTTCTTCTTCTTCTTCTCGCACGTGCGTCGCCGCCATCATCATCTTGGGTCTCCTCCTTTTCTACTTACTCACGAAACTCATGACAAGAGGAAAGGAGGGTATGAGAGAACGACAGTTGAGAGAACAAAGGGGAAATGAGGGAGGGTAAGAGGTTAAATAACCTCATCTCTTTCCACCACCAGTCCTCCACCGCCAAAGGGAGGATAATCCTCCCACATATATGCATTTTTTTTTGTGAAGCCCTCTCTTAAACCGTCGATCCCATGTATGTAAGCCCCTTTCTAGTCCCTCTTGGAACATTCCAAGAAAGAAAGATAGAATTTTTATTGAAATATTTCATAAAAACCCCTATTATTTTTTAAATCACAAGTCAATTTTTTATCATCCATTGGCCCAAGGTTTGCCGGCCCGGTCATACTGGCAGTGCCAATATTTTGCCAGTATAGTACGGTATGGCATCATACCGCACCGTACCGGTGTGTGCCAAGAAGTAAGTGTTATTTTATAAATATTTAATATAGTAAAATATGACAAAAATTATATGTAGCATAGTTAGTTAGAGCACTTGTGATCTGAGCATAAGGTCAATGATTTGAATCTCACTTTTGTCATGACTTTTTACTTCAATTTATGAAGAATAAAGAAAAGAGGAAGAAAACCTATGAAGACATATTTGACATAAAATAAAATATATAATATTCATAATCATATGAGTAGCGTACCAATTACGTACCACGCACCGGTCGTACCGATCACCGACTGTACTGTCCGGTACGTGCGGTACGTGCGGTATTGGCCGTATCGTACCGCATTATCAAACCTTGCATTGGCTCCTCTTATGGAAAATTCCTATACCTCGTGGAGATTGAGTGGTGAAAACAAATGTCATATAACCCCCTCATAAATCTACCAATAGCTAACCCTTGTTTTATTAGTTTCTTTATTTGTTACTTTTGACCCATTAAACTACTAAATCTGAAAACGTACTCAACATGATATTTATAGATCATTAAATTATCTTTTCAATGGATCTAATATTGACCCTATTCTGACATTTCTACGAAAAATTACACACTGATAAAGTGAAATATCTAGTTTATTTACTTAATAATATTTATTTGACCTATGTTAACTAAGTGACTCGACCTATTGTATTTAGGCTCCTATCAAAAAACATCTAATATATTTTTGGGGGGGTTTCGTAAAATTAGGGTGTTACAAGAACGGACCTATTAACCCCCCCCCCCCCCCCCCTTTACTAGATGTATAGATGCTGACTTTATGAGAATAGCTTGGACCCTGAGTGGTATGAGAGAATGGAGATGGAGAATTGAGATAAGTGGATTCTGAACATCGCTCCACTCCAAACTTCTGTCCTGCATACTCAAAAAAATAAGCAAAGAGGTTAGATCTGTTCTTAGGCTTATCCCATTTCTTTAAGAAAGAGAACTACCTTAACCACATCCTTGATATTGATCAAGGGGCTAAGCCTTATTAAATAGGTGAAAAAGTATAGGACAATAGACTAAATGCATGAAAAAGACACATATTTTTGTTTTATTTTGAAAATTTTTATTTTTTTATTTTTGACATACTTGCTTTTTTAGATTTTTGTAAATACTTATTTTTTAGTCTATTTTAGATTTTGTGTTTTTTTACTATTTTTTTCTTGCATCTACTAACTGCAGTACCAAATCTAGTTTATACTACTAACTGAGGGTCCTCATTCCTTCCCATTTCACTAAGGATTTCCTAGGGCATGGTGTGCATTTAAAGGTGGCACCCTATAGCTAGCTACCCTTGATGAATTGTGCCCCTACAAAGGCCATACCTGAGAAGTAGTTAGGTCTAGGAGGGAGAAGTAGAAGAAGACTTGGGGATAAGCCTTGTATAGGTTGGGAGATGTGTTAGGTTTGACTTCCTTCCATGGCACTACCCTTAAAGATTTAGTCTGTTGCGTCGGGACTTTTACTCTTTCTTATTAGACCTCTTTTACTTAAGGCATATATACGATCGGGCTCATGACGTCCCATAGAGAAACTGTACTGTCACTCTTGTTATTGCATTTTCCTTTCACATATTTTGCTTTTGTGCTTGTTTATATTTGAATGATTTTGCATAATATTTTGCTAGGTCTTATTAGATTTCCCATATTTGAGACTTCCTCTCATCGAGGAGTGCCTGGGTTAGTTGTCTCACACATTCTACCCCTTGCCCCTACATTTGGCCAAGCGAAAAAGAGAAAGAACCATCGTTCATCTAGGTATGGCCAAAATAGTAATAGTGTTCTTAAAGTGAGCCAGCTATAGTTTATCGTGATGTGTGTGGGCCATACTCAAAGTCACCCTTAATGAATGGGGAGGGAGTCTTAGACTCCCAGTGCGGATTCATCATTACCCTAAGTGCTACGAAAGAGAATTTAAATTCATCCTAATCTTAAGACTATCACGTGTGATTATGTTTACGACACCTCCATTTTTCTTTTAACCATGCGTAGACATAGCATAAGATATGAAAGTAAATTCATATGAAAAAATAAAAGTACCATGCACCGCTTTGATTGTGAATTCCTTGAAGCATTCGTGATCCTAAAGTAGCTCTTGATCATCATGGCGATTTGTGATCTTTGCTTAACAGGATGATGGTGGTAAAGGCGTTGAGGTGATTAAATACAATCAAGTGATGACACAACTAAAGGGACTATCTAAACTATGACTCAACCCTATTCTATTGACTGACTTGATTTAAGAGAAGACAAAGAATTCAATGAAAGAGAAGAGGGGGCATCCTGCCCCAAGGAGAGCCCAAGACTAACAAGTGAGTTAAAGGTCGGAAATATCTCAGAACAAATTTCAATTTGAAAATTGACCTATTTTTATGTGGAGATGTATTGGAGAACATGAGGGAGGAGGGCCGAGATGTGGACAAGCCGAGAACAGGTTGAGAGGAACCATGTGAAGGGAATTGGAGATCAGACCCAAGGAGCAAGATAATGGGCGGCGACAGGTTGACCAAGATGGGAGGTAAAGGTGATATGAAGTGCACTGATTGGAAAAAGGGGAACAAATAGGGAGGTGAAAGGGATGGATGGGGAATAGGGCTGCACCTTCTCTTATCCTAACTTATAACCAAGCTTCATTCTTCGTCTAGCCCCTTACCATCTGTGATGTCCTGGACCCTTCGGATCCTTCTTCTCGGGTCCTGGATCTGCTTTTCTGGAGAATTTGTTTCCTTTATGCCTGGAATTATTTTATGGACATCTTCCGTGCTCGAATATGTGTGATTCGGGTCAGTTTCGGAGGCCGCGGGACGTGTTCCGTGTGTTTTTCGCGTGTTTTCCGATTCCCATGTGTGTGTTTCAAGAATACCTACGGAACCTCGCAGCGGGTGAACCGGGTCGTTCACCTACCCGCGGGTGGTACCGATGTGATCAACGCGTTCCGAGGATCGAGAAAATGTATTTTTCTATTTTTTGAGATTTTTCTAATTTCCTGTATTTTCTATAAATACCCACTCTTTTCTTCCTTTTTCTTTCCCTTTTCTTTTTCTCTCTTCTCCCTCTTTCTTCCCGTTGGAACACCCCCGCTCCCCCATTTTGGTGACTGTTGGCCCCCTCTCTCCCCTGGGCATCCACGAGCGTGTCTTCCTCCCTCCGGTGGTGGCGTGGTCGTGACGGCGGAGACGAGGCGGGCTTGGCGGTCATGATTCATGGCGTGGGGGCGTGGTTCGTGCGTGGCCGGGGACGGCGATCGGCGGCGATCTGGTGGGATTCGGCCTTCTGTGAGGTAGGGGGACGGATCTCTGCCCTTTCCCCCTTCATTCTTGCAATTTGTAGGCCGTGGAGAGGTCGAGGGGGGGTTAAATTCCATGTCGGGAGGGTTTTTCCATGCTGCATGGCCGGGGACGGCGATCGGCGGCAATCTGGTGGGATTCGGCCATCTTTGAGGTAGGGGGACAGATCTCTGCCCTTTCCCCCTTCATTCCCGCGATTTGTAGGCCGTGGAGAGGTCGAGGGAGAGTTAAATTCCATGTCGAGAGGGTTTTTGCATGCTAGGGTTCGTGAGCCGATTCGCCCGTTTCTTGGAGTTTTGATCGATTCCGGGGGCTTAGATGCATGCTAGGAAGGGTTGGGGATGTTTTCCCCCTGTTTCCTGACCACCTGGGGGTGATCGCGCATGGAATGAGCTCTCCGGACCTCATCCCATTCGCTGTGAACACGCAGGAGGTGGCAACATTCGTGGTCGCCCAGGCCCAGGACTGGGCGGCCAAGAGTCTGGCCGCCCAGCCCACTGGGCGGCAAGCAGTCTGGTCGCCCAGGGGTGTTGGCGGCCAGACCCCTAGTCGCCCTCACCAGAAGCCTAGGTGGGCGGCCAGGGCGATGGCCACCCACCCCTCTGGGCGACCAGAGAGTTGGTCGCCCAGGCAGGGGCAGCCCAGGGCCCTGGGCGACCCATGGTTTGGCCGCCCAGCCCTGTCCTGGCTCCCGAGGTGTCGTACCCCATGTTTTTCATGCCCCCTAGGGGTCTGGTTGGGGTTTCATTTTGCGGGTAAGCCGCACGTGGTTCTAGAGTTCGGGCTTCCCCTGTGGGTCATTTGGGGCCATCATGTCCCTTGTTAGTGTTTTGTCGGAGATTTCTGTTAGTCAGTCAGTCAGTTCTTACCTCCGGTGACACGTCCACTAGTCGTAGCCTTCTTACGGCACGCGGTGCTGACCCACCCGGGAGTGGTGGAGCGGTTGACCCGAGAGAGACGGTGAGTAGGCTGGTTATCGTAGGGCCCCTACGTACAGCCGAGTCTGGGCTTAGGGGGAATTACCAGCTAGAGGATAGGCCTAGGGCGTATTGTCTGAGTGTGCACACGAGGCTGGGGGTTTCGGACTCGCGCTGACGAGTTTCAGCGTGGTTCTTCTACCCAGGGTTAGTTGCCAGTCTGCCAAAGCCAGGGGATGCCCCGTGTAGTTGTACGTCGGGGGATGCCCCATGTAGTTGTACTTTTCTTTCTGTTGACTGTACTTTTATTTGGACATGAGACTCTGTGGACCTTGTAGCAGTTTATTTTATTTATATTATGCTGTGCATTTTATTTTAGATTATTGTGCTATCCCTGCAGTCGTTTCAGCTTCTCTTCTACTCCCACACCATCCCTTTTTACCCTTCCGAGTCTTCGGGCTCGTGGGTTGACGGGCCGAGATTCGAGACGCGGCGGTTCCTTTCCCGTACTCGGATCCCGGGTCGTCACAGTTGGTATCAGAGCGTAGGTTGTGGAAGTACATAAGAACTTGAAATGATTGTAGTGGTCCAGAAGGTCCATGAATGTCCTGTACAGACGGCGACTGGCGTAGGGCTCCGCGTGTTTTTATTAACCCTGTTCTTTGTTTCTGTTAGCAGGCAGGTGTTATGGCTCCTTGGAGAGCGATTCATTTCCAGCAGGGAGAGACAGGTGGGGATTAGGAAGGGCAGAGTAGAGCAGAGCTTCCAGTAGATGCAGCTGAAGGGGCGAGAGTTCCCAGACTAGAGGAGTTCTTCTGGGGCATGTATCAGTATGTTCTTCAGCAGTAGCAGCATCAACAGCCGCCGCAGCAACAGCAGGGCGATGATGCTGGTGAGGGCTCATCCTCTCGGAGTGGTCACTTGCTGAGAGATTTCTTACAGTACCAGCCGTCTACTTTCAGCGGGCAGCCGGATCCAGAGGTGTCCAGTGAGTGTAATGTGACACCACCTTGGGGGTGATACCCACGAGGCCAAAAATCCCTTGGACCTAGCAAGCAAGCAATGCACAGACCGGTGACTTTACTCGAGCGGAATCACCCGCTAAGCGCACTCTCGTGCCCGTAGGCAATCCGGTGATGGTGGTGAGGGTCCAGGATGGGACCTCGCTGCTCCGGGGGTTGGCTAGCCTAAGGTTGAACCCCTAAGGGCCCTGCGATGCCCACCTTTGGGGGCGGCCAGCACGCCAAGGGCATGGGATGTAATGGCTCACTCACAACTTGCCGGCGGTAGTCACTCACACATAAGTAATTTGGGATCGGGCACTCCTTACCATCAGACGGCACTAGCAGCAATACTAAACCAGCAAAGGAATAAAACCAGCAAGGGCTAACTGAAGCTCACCTGATCGGTGTGAAGACACCAATCCTGGTTGGAGACGAGGGCGAGCGAGGAAGCGTGGGCTCACCCGCACGTCGCGTCGATGAAGCTTCAACCTGAAAATTCAAGTTACATGCACTACGCCCCTTGCAAGGGGGTTGGACTAGGGGTGGGGAATTGGATTACAACTAAAGTGTGCCTCCACGCAAAGAGGGGCGCTCAGCCTGCCAAGCGGGGAGGGGGAAAAATGAACTAGGAGCTAAATGATAGAAAGTTGTCAATTCAGCCCGCCCTCTGGAACAGAGGATAGACGGTTAATGTTGCTATCGCAGCGGCCACTCCAGAGCTTCGATGTCAACGAAACCAGCTAGAAAATCTTCGTAGGTGACCTGGAAAAATGTCCAAAGTTTTCTGATTTATCAGGTTGCCGATGCTGGTCGGAGCAGAGGCACGAACAGGGAAGCAGGGTTCTGGCTCTGTCTGCTTCTGGACCACAACAGCAGGAAGACGAAGTCACTCTGGGTGCTCCCGAGCTTTGAATTGGGCTTGGCCGGATAGACTTCGTTGTCGGGTCCTCTTTGAGGAGAGACCCACTGGGACCCCAGACGATGTCAGGGTAGACCTGAGCAGCTCAAACAGTGCTCAGGTGCCGGACCAGTCTAGGAGTGGACAGACCAGCACACCTGAGGGAGAAAAATGAAAAAAGGCTGCTCCGGAGGTCGATCGAGGAGCCGCTTCTTGGATACGGAAGGTGACTTGTTGAGGAGATCTCGGCCAAGTCCCGCCTCCAGATCTTCAGGCTACTGGTCGTGGGAGCCTCTGCTAGCAGTCTCTGGTCTGCAGTCTGAGGTGGATGCGCAGTCTGGGGAGAACTACTCCCTCGGGCAGCAGAAAGCTCCGAATGGGACGGGATAGCTGCCGTTGCGAAGAAGACCGGTAGACGCTTCCAACGGTACCACTTGGACCTTCAGGGACACCGGGATGAAGTCGTGGTCATCTCTGTAAGTCGCTGGTGCTCTGCTTCCTGCGAACTGGGAAGTGCAGGCTGAAGATGGGAGGTGGGAAATGGGGTAAATGGGAGGGGAAAGGGGGTGGACGGGTGTGGAGGTAACCCTTGGCTGTTAGGGGGTCTGGAAGGGGGCAAACCAAGGTAAGGGAGGGGGAAAATGGGGGCAGGAAGGTGGTCTAGCAGGTGGTGAGAGAGTGAGTTACGAATTTGGGACTAGGAGGGAGGGGAAGAGGGATGATGGTTTCCCTATTTGGGGTGGTCCAGGGCTTGTGGGAGGAGAGAGTGGAGGGAATATTTCAAATTTGGCCTAGGGAGTTGTAAGATTGTGTGGGGACTAGGGTGGATTGTGTTGGGGAGTGGGAGATTGTGTTGGGAAGGGAAGAGATTGTGTTGGGGAGTGGGAGATTGTGTTGGAATGGCCAAAGATCTTCTAAGGAGGGGCAAGATTTGGTGGGTGTTGGGGTGGGTGTAATGAATGCACCTAGGGAAGTGAAAAGGTGGGTGAGGTGGCACAAGGGGAGGGGTTGAGGTGGCCAACTAGGGCCGAGGTGGAGGGTGAGGTGGAGGAGCGAGAAGAAATTCAAAATTGGGGGGGAAGGAGAGAGAATGGGGCGCCCCCTAGAGAGAGAGGAGGGTTGGAGCTTCTTACTCCACTCTATTGGATTCTCTCCAAGAAAAAAAGATAATTTCTGGAACTCAAACATTAGATTTTCATTCTTCATTAACTGAAAATGGAGAGAGTGGGGTCCTATTTATAGGGGTCCCACAATTTACAATAAGTCCCAGGATTTTGGGACAATGACAATAAACCAAGGGAAGGGGGGGTGCCCTTGGGCCTAGCGCAATGAATTGGGCCCAATATGTAACTTAATCAACCTAATGACACTTAACCTAGGTAGATGACTCATTAACCTAGGTACATGACTCAAATAAAAGGAAAATTACAATGACATGACTCAAATAAAATATCAAAATTACATGACTCGACTAAGAACATCATGACGGACACAATGGAGCTATGCTGGAGAGCAATCAAAGTTGTGGAAAAATGTGAAGGGCGAGAGATGCCCCCATCATACCCCTAGGGTGCGAAGAACTCGACTCCATCGAGTATGGGTCTGCCAGGGGAGAGGTCCTCCAATGCAGCTTCGGGCGAGCCACAACCTCCAAACTCAACCTCGCATCCTTAGTCGGGCGACGGCTCTTCATCCTCTCAAGGTGGCTCGGGCACACCCTCTTGCTGGCGATGGTACCCTGCTTGCCTAGTATTACCTCCGTTTGCACACGTCGGACTCTCAAGCTGATATGTGTGATAGATTGGTGCGATAGATAAACACAGATCCAGAGGGGGGTGAATGGATCTTCTAATGAATTTTAACCAATTTAAAATCCGTATGAGATGATAATCACAAGTTCAATGGACAAATGCTCAAACATCAAAGACGCATACCCCATCAATCACTAGGACATGGACAACCAATTAGATCACGGTCCTAGCATGCATCTAGTGGGATCGATCAAACACACAAACCACTGCACAAGGGATTTTTAGGTGGTTCGGTCCACAGACCTACGTCCACCCCTCACTACAAACCGGAGTGAGGCTTCCACTAGCAACAGCTAGAACCACAGACTCAGTCTGCAAACAAATGCTGCCTAACAGCTTGACCAGGGGAACAACCTCCCCTCTTCCTCCAGACCGGAGGGAAACCATTAGTGACTACCCGTCACTAGTAACCAGAGACTGAGGTCTCTCTTCCTCCACCCAGGAGGGAACCCACAAGCGACACCAGTCACTTGCAACCGGAGATTAAAATCTCCCTTCTCCTGAACCAACAGGAGGAACCCCGACCTCTCTACAGAGTATCGGAAAAACAAAAACCAAGGAAGTGTAAAGTAAAAAATAAGAAACGAAAAATACAGCAATCAGAAAGCTGTAAAAGATGATAGCACAAATGTGGCTCTCAACGGAGCTGACTGGCCTAGATTTGATCCACGGTCCAGCAGGAGCAGATCTTCAAGCAACTTCCCTTCTTCTCCTCTAACTCTCTATCTCTCTCTCTATCTCTCTTCTTCTCTGCTACACTTCTCTTCTTCTCTCGATCTCTGCTCTCAAAGGATCTCTCTCTCTTTCTTCTTCTTCTTCTCTCTTTCTCCTCTTTCTCTTCTGTTCTCTCTTTTTCTTCTTCTGCTAGCTATTTCTGCTTTTGTCTGCTTCTTCGATCACTCTCTTTCTTCTTCTGGATCGTGCAGACTCTGTCTCTGCTTCTGCTTTGATCAGTCTTCTTCTGAGGAAGAAGCTTAGTATATATAGCAGCAGCAGGTAGGGCATGTGTCCTCCTCAGTTCCCTCCCTAACACCTTGGCTACGTGGCAGCATTTCAGGCTGCAGGATGACATGTGTCACGATCCTAGCTTCTTGGATCACGTGCCCTCATTTAGCTCCTTGACCAACAGTCCTGTTAGAACAGGCGAGGATGCACTGAGTTAATTCAGAAAGCAATGTACAGACTTTGTTTTGAACGATGCAAGACTATGGCATGTACAGACTTTGTGAATGCAAAGCTAAAGCATGTACAGACTTCACGTATGCAAGGCTATGACATGTACAGACTTTGAACGTGTGTAATGCAATGTGCATGCAGTGAAGTATGTACATTGAAAGTGGATGCACAGTCGTGCCGTCAACAAATGTATGGACTTAGTGTGTGTAGTGTAGAGTGCATCTAAGCAAGGTATGAACATTACAATTGGATGCACTAACATGCCAAATGAATGTGCAGACTCAACGTGCACCATTGTAGACTCAACGTGCATGTAACACCCTTAAATATAGTTAAGTTGTACTCTATATCATCGAGGCGCCTTTTCAAGTATCGGCTCAGTTCTTGAAAAGAACTCCGAAGTTAAGCGTGCTTAATGGGGAGTAGTACTGGGATGGGTGACCTCCCCGGGAAGTCCCTCATTCTGGAGCCGATCACCTTTAAAAAGGGATAAAACCGTGAGGCCGGTAGGTCAAAGCGGATAATACCTCGACGGTATAGAGTACGGGGCGTGACAGAATGGTATCAGAGCCATACCCCAGCCGGAAGTGTAGGAGCTAAGTGCCATGCAGGGCAAAGTGCTACGCTATGGGAGCCACCTCTTGAACCCGTAATGGGACAAAGTGCTACATAGTGGGAGCCACCTCTTGACCCTGTAGGGGCCACCTCTAGAGTCCTACCTGCCTGGGGGTTTGATTGTGAGATTTCGTGCTATGTGTGCCCAGCGACGAGGACGTCGCCTATATAAGGGGGGTAGATTGTAACACCCTTAAATATAGTTAAGTTGTACTCTATATCATCGAGGCATCTTTTCAAGTATCGGCTCAGTTCTTGAAAAGAACTCCGAAGTTAAGCGTGCTTAATGGGGAGTAGTACTGGGATGGGTGACCTCCCCGGGAAGTCCCTCATTCTAGAGCCGATCACCTTTAAAAAGGGATAAAACCGTGAGGCCGGTAGGCCAAAGCGGATAATACCTCGACGGTATAGAGTACGGGGCGTGACAGTGCACCATTGTGCAGACTTACTAAAATGATGTATGAGCATAGCAACACACAATGTGCAGACTTCGTGCAATGCATGAAGCAATGTATAGACTTAGAGTGAAGGAGTGCACAAATACAGATAGCAAGGTATATATATTACAAATGGATGCACTGACATGCCAAATGAATGTACAGACTCTGCATGTAACAATGTGTAGACTTAGTGTTTGTGCAGCTAGCCAATGTATAGACTTGGCGTTTGTGTAGCTAGCCGTTGTATAGACTTTGCATATGCAATGTGCATGCGATGTGATGTACAGACTTGCTGTAACGAACGATGCCCAAATGCATTGACTATGGCTAATATATGTATAGACTGTGCAGACATTGTATAGACTTGGAAAGCTTGAACACGAACAGGCTGCAATATATAGACTTTGAGTGAGACGATGGATGTACAGACTTTGAAAGACGGTGCATGCACAAGCCAATGATGTACAGACTTTATCAATGTATAGACTTTGAAAGACGATGCATGCACATGCCAACGATGTACAGACTTTGCCAATGTACATACTTGAATGCTCCATGCACAAAGACGCTAAGTGAGACGCTAGAATGTACAGACTTGCTTGTGCAGTGATGTATGGACTTAGTGTGCAATATGCAAACGATGCACAGCCATAGCTCATGAATGTATAGACTTTGCGAGCAAGAGACAAGGCTGACGGATGTATAGACTTGCTAAATGATGCACAGCCATAGCGGCAATGTATAGACTCAGAAGAGATGCACGAGCATGCGACAATGTATAGACTTTAAGTAATGCATGCAAAGGATGTTGTACAGTCTTGCCACCAGGAGTTGTATAGACTATGCATATGATGTACAGACTTTATATGCATAAGGCACATGATGCAACAATGTATAGACTTGAAATCAAGAGATGCACTGGCTGTACAGACTTTGAATGCGAACGCACAATGCACAGACTATGCGTGTGCATGAATGGACTATGAGTACATGACATTGCCTTACGTCTGTATGCAACAGAGTGTATAGACTTTATATGCATGAATGCACCATGTAAAGACTTTGCGTGCAAGACACTGTATATGCATGAACGATGTACAGACGAGTGCACAGACTATATGCTCAATGCAATCGTGCTATGGCATGCAGCTACTGTTAATGCACCGAGGTCATATGACAGATGAACACTTAAAGCAAATGATGCATAGACCTTAAAGATTTGAGAGTAGATAGAGCATTACCTGATCTGACTGTGCACTGATCTTACCTGTCACTGGTTGACTTTTGACTTGAGTTGACTTTATGACATGTGAGTCATCTTTAAACCTGTTCTGACAGTTTCTCATAATACATGAGGATTATATCATCAAGGATGTACATGTAAACGTAATGAGACATAAAATTGTCATCATCAAAACCCCAGAACCACAGGGGACACAACAATCTCCCCCTTTTCGATGATGGCAATATTATGAGTCATTGCAATAGAATCATCATGATGATTATGAAATACCATATGACAGTTCATGAACATGCACCAATAGCTCAGTCAAAAAATGAGCTTGTTAAACACCATGTGATGCAAGTGATGATTTGATGCAAATGAGTCAAATGATGACTCACAAAAATTCTCCCCCTTTGACAACATCAAAAAGAATGGAATGGTCATTGAACCACAGGGACAAGCAAAAATTCTCCCCCTTAGATGGACAGTGATTGGAATGAAGCACATGACTTAAAGAAGTCAACAGTTAGGTCTGAAATAATGGAGTCCAATGTGAGAAAGTAAGCATGCAGAATGAATGAGAAAGGTTTTCAATGGGATATCAATTTCATAAATCTGATTGAACAGGTATTTCATACTCTTCTATTATAGAGATTTATGAATGATCTTCATTGACAAGTCAGATTAGTATATGATGTATGCAAGGCTTGTTCATAAGCTTTCTGTACTCATATCTGAAATCAGTTTTAATAAAAGTGAACCTTACTTTCATATTGAAAGTCTTGTTTAACCTTCTTCTTTCTTACTCACTCAATTTCAAAGATTCCTTTAAGAGGTGCAATCAATAGTATTGAAGTTAAACACATAAGAATACATTTGTTTCTGTCAAGGGTTCCAATAGAATATTTCTTTTGCGCACCTTTTCAAATGATACACTAGATCAACAATAATTTTCATATCAATCTTCATGAGCACTTGAGTTTAGTACACCCTTGTAACTAGAGGATACACGTTGTTTAGATGCCAGTATCCCTAAGCACTTGGAAGAACTAACTGGCATGCTTCATAAGAACAAAGATAGCATTTACACTTCATGACACACTACAAATCATTTCTTTGATGAGTGAGATGTATTTCTCAGTGTGCATGCCATTGCTCTGCCAGATTATCAATCTTCTGAAGTAGAGTTAACTATGGCACCTCATGACACAGTCTTTTGGACATGGTTTCTCAGTGACCAAAGTCATTGCTCTGACAAGATTTACCCTTAGACATGTTCCTGATTCTCATATGTTTAAAAACAATACTAATTTCATACATGTCAATCAAGGAATATCATGATTTCAGAATTTTCAGAATTCAGAAGAGTTTAAAAGACACAACGTGAAAATGTTGGTTAAAGTTTATTAAGACTAACTCAGATATTTTCAAGATATGTTCATAAACAAACACAAGACATACATGAAACTTCAACCAGCTGAAAGTATCAGACATTCATAGTCATATATAATAGAAGATTCCTCTTTAAGTTATTTTCAGATTTATGATCAGGATATGTGTAGAGAAGTCTTTCTGAATTTTCAGGGAGGGCCGAATCATTTTAAGGAGCAGCCAATTCAACAGATACCTATGGATAGGATGAGTGAAAATGGCTAATAACAGTTGAAGCAGGAAGCTGAAATGTGTTGCATTTCACATTCAACACAGGAATTTAAGCAAGATAGTAGTTCAAACTGAAGATGGGAAGCTCAGTTGATAGAAATGAGCTAGATAAACAGTTATGTGATGCATGGGTCAGATGATTTCAAGAATATGAATAATGCTCCCCCTAAATGTATGCGTGAGCTAGCATTCAAGGTGTCTACACTTCTAACCAATAAATGCAAGTGCAGTGAGCTGACAGCATGTAATATATGCAATGATCACATTGTTTCCTTGGTATACAACTCCCCCTCACACTATGCACTATATGACTGAAGTCTAAGAACAATGGATGCAATGAAATTTATGTATGGAATTTTTATGACCTGTGCTCATGAACATTTAGATTGCTCTTCGTGCAACTCTGACTTATGGTACCAAGCGGAGGACTTGGTCTAAAGACCGCCTCACACATAGCAAGCACTTTCAGAAAGAACTCATCTGCCCTTTAGTAACTCACTATTTATATACCAAGACTCATGCATGACAATCCAATGCAGATGCAGTTCTATATGCATCTTAAGCTGACAATATGCTACTTATATGCAATTGTGAATGCATGTGCATGTCAAATGTGCAGGTGAACATTTTAAAGCATGAGACATCGTCCAAGCAACATATTCATTCAATTTAGCTTTTCAGTATTCAAGCACCAATTTCAGTTGAACTGATGCGCAGATAACACATCATATTCATTGAGAGATTTTAATGCCAAACATAGACGCAGTTGAGAAGCTATATGCATGAAATTTTGATTAACAAATCAAACATGATATGCAACTATTTAAACAACGTTATTAAACGTCTACCAGCAGAGGTGGGGTTTTACCAAACTTTGGATGCCTTGGTTTATTTGACCCCCTTTTATTCCTCATCCGTAAGGCATACCTGCAAAACACAACTCTCATTTTGTGTTTTTAGGTACCCAAGACTCCTTGGGTCCTATAATGTTAGTAGCACCTTCGATTGGTGCTTTCCTCAACCTTTGGACCTGTTTATCATCATTCATCATTAAAGCACATTGATTCATGGAGTGCCCAAATATTCCACAGTAGTAGCATGAAGAATCAGATTTTAGGTTCTTTTTATGCACATCATTATGAACATGGATTTTATGTGCATTGGCTTGGAAATTTCTGTTATTTGCATGACCAAACTGTTTTCCATAATCAAAACATTCACAGTTTTTCTTTTTTAAAACAACTTTGTTGTTTCTGAGAGCATTTGTATTTGCAGGGAATTTAAACCCTTCAAAAATGAAACTTTTCCCTTGAGCATGCCAACAGTCCTTGACTGTGTGGCCATGCTTTCCACAATGAAAACATGTAATCTGACTACCTCTAGATCCCTTCCTGAACCAGCAATTTAAAGCTAGATGGCCCAATTTCCCACAATAAAAACATTGAATCTTTTTGTTCTGAGTAGAAACAGGTTTCCTAGCATGCTTTCTGTTGTCTTGTTTCAGAATAAAATAATTATTCATAATGTGGCCAACCCTACCACAGTAATGACATGAATTCTTGTTTTTATGTGCATGTGTATGTGTATTCGTGTCAAGCACAGATTGTACTTTCTCAACATACTTAAAATCAGTCTTTTTCTTGATGTTTTCAACCCCTTTGGATTTCTTAATTTGTTTATGGGATTTCTGCACAATGGGCTACTTGTTCTGTGATGTGGTAGCTACACTTAAAACTTTTACAAAAGAAGTCATCAACTTGCTCTGAAGCTCTTTCTTGTTAACATTATTGTAGCCCAGCCCTTCCTTCCTAGGGTTGATTTTTACACCTAGTAGCTTGTCTAGGTTTTTCTGCCCACTTACGAATTTTGACAAGGATTCTTTCAGATCCTTGATTTCATTTTCAAGAATAACGATGAGCAATTCAGAGTTAGCATTTTCCTCCTCACTCTTGTTGAGTGTTTCACTTAAAGTGGCATTGACATTTTTAAGCTTTTCTATTTTAGCTTTGAGCTTTTCCACTTCTTTTGAATTATCAGACACCACACATTTACCTTTTTCAAATGTCAGCAATCTCTTTGACATGGTGGTGTTCAACTGTTTTAGTTTGTCAATTTCTTCCTTTAGTCTGTCACTCTGAATTAATTCGTTTATCAAAATCTGATCGTCAGAGTTAATTCCAAGTTTTCTTCCAGCCTCAAATTCCTTTAAATCTTTTTCCTATTTTTCAATATTTTTCTGTAATTCCACATTCTCAGATTTGATGGCTTCAAATTTCTCGGTCAGCAACGTGTTCTCCTTTTTAAGTTTCTCTAAACTTTCTTCATTTTCTTTGGAGAACATTCTGAGAGAGTCATTCTCACTTTTCAGCTTGTTTAAATCAGACTTAACACATTCAAAAAATTTTAGTAAATCCTTACTCTGAACAGAATCATAACAAGTTAAGCTAAGTTTCTTCTCAAGTTCAGAGATTTCTTTTACATGATCTTGATTCTCAATCTTCAGCAACGAAATTTATTTTTTTTTCAACATTTGAATATCAGACATACAAGCATCATGAACATTTTTCAGTTCAGCACAATTTTTACAATCAGAATTCAAACTGTCTGACCTACTACTCTTCTTCAATTTTTTGTATTATTTTCTTAACTGATCATAAGACTCTTGCAATTCATCATAAGCAGCAATCCAATCGTCTAGGGTATAATTATCAAAAATGTTTACCTCACCATCATCCTGTTCTTCTTCCTGATTGTTGCTTTGTTCACTTCCTCGAGCCATCATGTAGCTCGTTTGATTTTCTTTCTCGGCTCTCTTTATCATCTTCAATATATTCCTTGCATATCTGTAATCAAGGAAACATGAATGAAGAGCTCGATTCGTCGTGGCCTTCATTAACTCCAGTGCTTTCTGATTTTCTGCACACATAGATCGATGCTTATTAGTCCATTTGGACTGATCTTTTGGTAGTCTATGAGGACCATGTGAAATCACTTTCCACAGGTCTGGATCAACAGATTTAACATGAGCACGGAAAGCACTGTGCCACTGGTTGAAATCAGAACCACCAAAGACGGGTGGATGAGCCATTGAAATAGATAAAACCAAATTCAAAACCAATGAATGTAAACCGATAACCTACGGACCAAGAACCGCACCACAAATGCAGGATCCTCTGCAGATCGTTGGATCTGATGAGTCAGAGAACCGCTCTGATACCAATTGATAGATTGGTGCGATAGATAAACACAGATCCAGAGGGGGGTGAATGGATCTTCTAATGAGTTTTAACCAATTTAAAATCCGTATGAGATGATAATCACAAGTTCAATGGACAAATGCTCAAACATCAAAGATGCATACCCCATCAATCACTAGGACATGGACAACCAATTAGATCACGGTCCTAGCATGCATCTAGCGGGATCGATCAAACACACAAACCACTGCACAAGGGATTTTTAGGTGGTTCGGTCCACAGACCTACGTCCACCCCTCACTCCAAACCGGAGTGAGGCTTCCACTAGCAACAGCTAGAACTGCAGACTTAGTCTGCAAACAAATGCTGCCTAACAGCTTGACCAGGGGAACAACCTCCCCTCTTCCTCCAGATCGGAGGGAAACCACTAGTGACTACCCATCACTAGCAACCAGAGACCGAGGTCTCTCTTCCTCCACCCAGGAGGGAACCCACAAGCGACACCAGTCACTTGCAACCGGAGATTAAAATCTCCCTTCTCCTGAACCAACAGGAGGAACCCCGACCTCTCTACAGAGTATCGGAAAAACAAAAACCAAGGAAGTGTAAAGTAAAAAATAAGAAACGAAAAATACAGCAATCAGAAAGCTGTAAAAGATGATAGCACAAATGTGGCTCTCAACGGAGCTGACTGGCCTAGATTTGATCCACGGTCCAGCAGGAGCAGATCTTCAAGCAACTTCCCTTCTTCTCCTCTAACTCTCTATCTCTCTCTCTATCTCTCTTCTTCTCTGCTACACTTCTCTTCTTCTCTCGATCTCTGCTCTCAAAGGATCTCTCTCTCTTTCTTCTTCTTCTTCTCTCTTTCTCCTCTTTCTCTTCTGTTCTCTCTTTTTCTTCTTCTGCTAGCTCTTTCTGCTTCTTCGATCACTCTCTTTCTTCTTCTGGATCGTGCAGACTCTGTCTCTGCTTCTGCTTTGATCAGTCTTCTTCTGAGGAAGAAGCTTAG
This sequence comes from Amorphophallus konjac, assembly GCA_022559845.1. NCBI lineage: Eukaryota > Viridiplantae > Streptophyta > Magnoliopsida > Alismatales > Araceae > Amorphophallus > Amorphophallus konjac. Next base: position 327,739,639 of record CM040122.1, on the reverse strand, counting down.
TATATATAGCAGCAGCAGGTAGGGCGTGTGTCCTCCTCAGTTCCCTCCCTAACACCTTGGCTGCGTGGCAGCATTTCAGCCTGCAGGATGACATGTGTCACGATCCTAGCTTCTTGGATCACGTGCCCTCATTTAGCTCCTTGACCAACAGTCCTGTTAGAACAGGCGAGGATGCACTGAGTTAATTCAGAAAGTAATGTACAGACTTTGTTTTAAACGATGCAAGACTATGACATGTACAGACTTTGTGAATGCAAAGCTAAAGCATGTACAGACTTCACGTATGCAAGGCTATGACATGTACAGACTTTGAACGTGTGTAATGCAGTGTGCATGCAGTGAAGTATGTACATTGAAAGTGGATGCACAGTCGTGCCGTCAACAAATGTATGGACTTAGTGTGTGGAGTGTAGAGTGCATCTAAGCAAGGTATGAACATTACAATTGGATGCACTAACATGCCAAATGAATGTGCAGACTCAACGTGCACCATTGTAGACTCAACGTGCACCATTGTGCAGACTTACTAAAATGATGTATGGGCACAGCAACACACAATGTGCAGACTTCGTGCAATGCATGAAGCAATGTATAGACTTAGAGCGAAGGAGTGCACAAATGCAGATAGCAAGGTATATACATTTCAAATGGATGCACTGACATGCCAAATGAATGTACAGACTCTGCATGTAACAATGTGTAGACTTAGTGTTTGTGCAGCTAGCCAATGTATAGACTTGGCGTTTGTGCAGCTAGCCGTTGTATAGACTTTGCATATGCAATGTGCATGCGATGCGATGTACAGACTTGCTGTAACGAACAATGCCCAAATGCATTGACTATGGCTAATATATGTATAGACTGTGCAGACATTGTATAGACTTGGAAAGCTTGAGAACGAACAGGCTGCAATGTATAGACTTTGAGTGAGATGCTGAGTAAGACGATGGATGTACAGACTTTGAAAGATGATGTATGCACAAGCCAACGATGTACAGACTTTGCCAATGTACAGACTTTGAAAGACGATGCATGCACAAGCCAACGATGTACAGACTTTGCCAATGTACAGACTTGAATGCTCCATGCACAAAGACGCTAAGTGAGATGCTAGAATGTACAGACTTGCTTGTGCAGTGATGTATGGACTTAGTGTGTAATATGCAAACGATGCACAGCCATAGCTCATGAATGTATAGACTTTGCGAGCAAGAGATAAGGCTGACGGATGTATAGACCTGCTAAATGATGCACAGCCATAGCGGCAATGTATAGACTCAAAAGAGATGCACGAGCAGGTGACAATGTATAGACTTTAAGTAATGCATGCAAAGGACGTTGTACAGACTTGCCACCAGGAGTTGTATAGACTATGCATATGATGTACAGACTTTATATGCATAAGGCACATGATGCAACAATGTATAGACTTGAAATCAAGAGATGCACTGGCTGTACATACTTTGAATGCGAGCGCACAATGCACAGACTATGCGTGTGTATGAATGGACTATGAGTACATGACATTGCCTTACGTCTGTATGCAACAGAGTGTATAGACTTTATGTGCATGAATGCACCATGTAAAGACTTTGCATGCAAGACACTGTATATGCATGAACGATGTACAGACGAGTGCACAGACTATATGCTCAATGCTATCGTGCTATGGCATGCAGCTACTGTTAATGCACCGAGGTCATATGACAGATGAACACTTAAAGCAAATGATGCATAGACCTTAAAGATTTGAGAGTAGATAGAGCATTACCTGATCTGACTATGCACTGATCTTACCTGTCACTGGTTGACTTTTGACTTGAGTTGACTTCATGACCTGTGAGTCATCTTTAAACATGTTCTGACAGTTTCTCATAATACATCAGGATTATATCATCAAGGATGTACACGTAAACATAATGAGACATAAAATTGTCATCATCAAAACCCCAGAACCACAGGGGACACAACAATGTGGAGGCTCTCCAAGGGTGTCACTCACAAAGGTGGGGGTAGGCTCAAGATGCTCACTGGGTTCCACCGCGGTGCCCTTAGAGGGTGATAGATCCACCATGTGAAATGTGGGGTATATCCCAAAACCCATTAGAAAGCCCAACCCATAAACTGGGTTGCCAAGGCCACTCAGAACTTGGCAAGGTCCAAGTCCACGTGCCCTCAAGTTAGAGGTGACCCTAGGGTAGAGCCACTCCAGAGTCACCATCGCCAAGTTGCCATCATGGAATTCAAAGTGAATTTCGCGAGGTTTTGCCCGCTTCTTGTAATTCTCATCGCTCGTTGTTTGTTGCTTGCTTAAATGCTCATGCCACGTACTATGATGCGGTGTGAGTGGGAGATGCATGATATGCAAAAGGGGGCCAGGACAACCATACTTAGACCAATCATGCAGTGATGCCATGGAGACTTTGAATGGTGTGGGACGGCCGGGGCATCCATAGGTGTCCCTCTCATGCGTGGGTGTGATGAGTGCCAGAGGACCCGGACATCCATGAATGCTCCTAACATGCTTAAGACTCATGATGAATGAAGGCGGACCATTACATCACGTTTCCAACTTAACATGTGGGTGATATGAATGAATGTACCCGACTTATGAATCATGCCAAGTGGTTCGAGGTGCCAAGTCACATGTTTTCCTAACCCGAAAATGACTTTGATGTGTTGGGGTATGGTTTGGCATTGGAGTTTCCATTCAAAAATGTCGAAGGGCTCAAGGAAGGTGGACATCATGGGGAGAGGCACCTCCTTGTTCCTTAGGTGTAGATCTTCCTTGGTCATAGCTACCCTTATGTCGCCCGAGACTTGGGAGAGGTGGGCTTGGCCCAACATGGTGGGTGAGGGTAGGAAGGAGTGTGTGATAAGTGATGTGGGTGGATCACATGGGTCCCGAGTTCCCATTGGGAGGGGTCAAAAGGATCAACATAAGTGTACCCGGGGGAAAGGAGCTCTAAGTTCATCTCAACATCCTCAAGGTCCTCACAATATGGTGTTGGATCATCCTCCTCTAATGAAATGATTGGGCCGAAGTTCTTAGTGGGTGGGTTGGCCATGAGAGGAGGGTTTGGCTTTCTGCCCGATATGAGGGACTCCAATTTGAGGATAAGGTCGGGCTCATCGGGTGTGGGGAGGAATAGAAGGAGATTGCTAGTGTAGCAACCAATGGTGCACATTGAGGTGATAGACCCGACACAAAGTTGTAGGAGGTCAAGGCTCCTAGGTTGTTCGGCCATAGGGGTCAACATGTTAGTGAACTCGATTTGCCATGCTAGGCCCTTAAGAAGATCCCCTAAAGTTTCCACTTGGTAGGATGATTGGATGGTGGTGTGATAGGTGGAGAAGGGTACTATGGGGAGGTTTCGCTCCATGAGAGGGTAGACATAGGACGTGATGGGGTGAATTAGTTTCTCCTTTAGCCATCTAGCTAGGGGCCCATCTATGATTATGGTGCCATTTGTGAAGGTTTATGGCCCTTGAAGACTCGGACAATTTGAAGTGGTAAAGGGTTGAAGCTCTTCCTCACCATTGGTGTGAACTTGGGTTTCCTCATGGGTGGGGAGAGGATCCGGACTAGCAACTACTTCTATGTGAGTGGGCGTGACGTCCTTTCTCAAGGGAATGGGAAGGTCTTTTGGGGATGGGGTGATGATGGTTGGGGCATGGTGCACGCGGGGTGGTGAGCGAGGTCGAACTTGGGTTGGTTTGGGAGTGGAAGTAGCGGAGGCCTAGGTTGGGGTAGGATTGGGGTTGGGAGTGGAAGGTGGGTTGGGTGATGAGACTTGGGTTGATTGGTTTTGGGGGGGGCATCCCTTTTAGAAGATGATGGAGGGGTAGTGGTGGGGACCAAGGGGGCTTGTAGGGTATGGGTTTGGTGAGGGATTGTGGATTGGGGGGTGGTTGCCGTCATTGAAGAAATCGGGTCGGTTAGGGGTCTCTTCCCCTTGGGATCGGCCGATTGTGGAGGGGTGGGAGTGAGGGCCAATTTGGTTGGATTTTGAGGGTTGTGGAGGGGGGTTTTGGTTGGGGTTCGGGGACCCTCATGGGGTTAGGTGGAGAGGTAGAGGCTAGGCTTGTTTGGGTCTTAAGAGAGAGGGCTTGGTCGCGAAGTGTAGTGATGATGGTTGAGAGGTGATTTGTTGGGAGTGGTGGTGGAGACCTAAGGGTGGTCTCAAGTTGGCCGGCTGGGGATGGTGGAGTGGTAGTGCTCCTCGGATAGGAAGGAGAATGTCGGAAAGCGAAGATCTTTCTAAGTTCCTTCTTCATATCATCCCATGAGGAAATAGGCTCTTGCCTCCTAACCCTTCTTAATCTCTCTATGTGTTCCCACTTACTCTTGGCTTGACCCCGAAGTCGTCTATTGACCTTGCGGACTCTCGCGGGTCCATATACCCAAGTCTTTTCAAAGTACCTTTCTATGGTAGCCTCCCACCTAACGTAATCACTAGAACGAGATCCATCAAAGGTAATATCCGTGTCTAGAATGATGTCCATGGGTGGCGAGTAGGCTAAGTAGGAAATGGCCATGATGAACGGGGGGATAAATGCAATGGACCTAGGACAAGACTTAGTAGAGACAACTCTAGAACTTGCTCTGATATCAATTGATGTGACACCACCTTGGGGGTGATAGTCACGAGACCAAAAAATCCCTTAAACCTAGCAAGCAAGCAATGCACGGACCGGTGACTTTACTCGAGCGGACTTGCCCGCTAAGCGCACTCTCGTGCCCGTAGGCAATCCAGTGATGGTGGTGAGGGTCCAGGACAGGACCTCGCTGCTTCGGGGGTTGGCTAGCCTAAGGTTGAACCCCTAAGGGCCCTGCGATGCCCACCTTTGGGGGCGGCCAGCACGCCAAGGGTGTGGGATGTAATGGCTCACTCACAACTTGCAGGCGGTAGTCACTCACACATAAGTAATTCGGGATCGGGCACTCCTTACCATCCGACGGCACTAGCAGCAATACTAAACCAGCAAAGGAATAAAACCAGCAAGACGTAACTGAAGCTCACGTGACCGGTGTGAAGACACCAATCCCGATCGGAGACGAGGGCGAGCGAGGAAGCGAGGGCTCACCCGCACGCCGCGCCGATGAAGCTTCAACCTAAAAATTCAAGTTACATGCACTACGCCCCTTGCAAGGGGGTTGGACTAGGGGTGGGGAATTTTATTACAACCAAAGTGTACCTCCACGCAGGGAGGGACGCTCAGCCAGCCAAGCGGGGAGGGGGAAAAATGAACTAGGAGCTAAATGATAGAAAGTTGTCGATTAAGCCCGCCCTCTGGAATAGAGAATAGACAGTTGATGTTGCTGTCGCAGCGGCCACTCCAGAGCTTCGATGTCAACGAAACTAGCTAGAAAATCTTCGTAGGTGACCCAGGAAAACGTCCAAATTTTTTCGATTTATCAGGTTGTCGGTGCTGGTCGGAGCAGAGGCACGAACAGGGAAGCAGGGTTCTGGCTCTGTCTGCTTCTGGACCACAACAGTAGGAAGATGAAGTCACTCTGGGTGCTCCCGAGCTTTGAATTGGGCTTGGCCGGATTTGACGACTTCGTTGTCGGGTCCTCTTCGAGCAGAGACCCACTGGGACACCAGACGATGTCGGGGTAGACCTGAGCAGCTCAAACAGTGCTCAGGTGTCGTACCAGTCTAGGAGTAGACAGACCAGCTAAGGGAGAAAAATGAGAAAAGGCTGCTCCAGAGGTCGATCGAGGAGCCACTTCTCGGAGATGGAAGGCGACTTGTTGAGAGAGATCTCGGCCAAGCCCCGCCTCCAGATCTTCAGGCTACTGGTCATGGGAGCCTCTGCTAGTAGTCTTTGGTCTGCAGTCTGGAGGTGGACGCGTGGTCTGGGGAGAACTACTCCCCCGGGCAGTAAAATGCTCTTAATGGGACGGGACAACTGCCGTTGCGAAGAAGACCGGTAGACGCTTCCAACGGTACCACTTGGACTTTCAGGGATGCCGGGATGAAGTCGTGGTCGGCTCTGCAAGTCGCTGGTGCTCTGCTGCCTGCGAACTGGGAAGTGCAGGCTGAAGATGGGAGGTGGGAAATGGGGTAAATGGGAGGGGAAAGGGGGTGGACGGGTGTGGAGGTAACGCTTGGATGTTAGGGGGTCTGGAAGGGAGGCAAACCAAGGTGAGGGAGGGGGAGAATGGGGGCAGGAAGGTGGTCTAGCAGGTGGTGAGAGAGTGAGTTACTAATTTGGGACTAGGAGGGAGGGGAAGAGGGATGATGGTTTCCCTATTTGGGGTGGTCTAGGGCTTGTGGGAGGAGAGAGTGGAGGGAATATTTCAAATTTGGCCTAGGGAGATATAAGATTGTGCGGGGACTATGATGGATTGTGTTGGGGAGAGGGATATTGTGTTGGGAAGGGAAGAGATTGTGTTGGGGAGTGGGAGATTGTGTTGGAATGGCCAAAGATCTCCTAGGGAGGGGCAAGATTTGGTGGGTGCTGGGGTGGGTGTAATGAATGCACCTAGGGAAGTGAAAAGGTGGGTGAGGTGGCACAAGGGGAGGGGTTGAGGTGGCCAACTAGGGCTGAGGTGGAGGGTGAGGTGGAGGAGAGAGAAGAAATTCAAAATTGGGGGGGAAGGAGAGAGAAAGGGGCGCCCCCTAGAGAGAGAGGGAAGAGAGAGAGAGAGGGTTGGAGCTTCTCACTCCACTCTATTGGATTCTCTCCAAGAAAAAAAGATAATTTCTGGAACTCAAACATTAGATTTTAATTCTTCATTAACTGAAAATAGAGAGAGTGGGATCCTGTTTATAGGGGTCCCACAATTTACAATAAGTCCCTGGATTTTGGGACAATGACAATAAACCATGGGAAGGGGGGTACCCTTGGGCCTAGCCCAATGAATTGGGCCCAATATGCAACTTAATCAACCTAATGACACTTAACCTAGGTAGATGACTCATTAACCTAGGTACATGACTCAAATAAAAGGAAAATTACAATGACATGACTCAAATAAAATATGAAAATTATATGACTCGACTCAGAAAAATATGACGGACACAATGGAGCTATGCTGGCGAGCAATCGAAGCTGTGAAAAAATGTGAAGGGCGAGAGATGCCCCCATCAGAGTGGTTAGATGACATGGAGCAAGTGTTCAGTTCGATGGAGTGCCCTCAGGAGGAGAGGGTGGTGTTGGCTACGCATCGATTGCAGGGGCCAGCCCGGGTGTGGTGGATGTTAGAGTGGGGAGGGGTGTTCCAGTCCCGTCCACTTCGGCAGATTTTGTGGCAAGAGTTTGTCCCGACTTTCGAGCGTGCGTTCTGTCCGTCTTTCCTCAGATCGTAGAAGCTGCGCGAGTTTCTGGAGCTGGTCTAGGGTGACATGACAGTGATGCAGTACAGGTCCAGGTTCATTGAGTTGGGTCGTTATGCACCGCACATTGTGGCAGATGAGATGGTGTAGACTGAGCAGTTTATTGGGGGTTTGAGGTTGGAGCTGAGGCATCCTTTGCTTGCGTCAGGTTTGACCAACCTGGATGCGGCTTGCAGGTCAGCAGCAGCGTTAGAGAGAGATATGCAGAAGGTTCAAGCTCAGAGCAGTGGGGGTCAGATGCAGATGAGTTTTGGTCAGCCAGTGTCTGTGCAGCAGTAGAGTTCCGTTCAGATTTCAGCAAGTGGTTCAGGGACGTCCCCGTCCGGGGCGTCGGCAGCAGATTCGTCATCTCTGGGATCGAAGCTCAAGAAGTTGCTCAAGGAAGCTGGTTTTGGCAGGAGGCGTCGAGGTCGTAGAGATCAGGAGTAGGTGTCGGTGGGTAGTGTTCAGCAGCCTACCCAGTTGCAGCGTCAAGGTTTTGTGAGTGGTTCTCGGGGTGGGTGTCCTCGGTGCGGCGATTCTCATCCAGGCAGGCAGTGTACGATGCCCATGGTTTGCTTCATGTGTGACCAGCCAGGGCACATGGCGCGTGACTATCTGCAGAGACTGCGCCAGCCACACGAGTTTCAACAGCAGCAGCAGTTTCAGCCCCAGCAGATGTCGTCGCAGCCACAGTAGTACCAGCAGCAGGGTCAGTTTCCTCAGTTGACTCGGTCAGCTACCACAGGGAGGCAGAGATCTCGAGGCAGAGTTACCAACATCACCCGAGCAGAGGCTGAGGTGTCCCAATTGGTGGAAGGTACTATTCCAATTTTGGGTTGCACGGCTCGAGTTTTGTTCGATTCTGGTGCATCTCATTCGTTCATTTCGGAGGATTTTGCTCAGAGTGCCAAGGAGTCGGCGACTGAGATGTCCTGTGATCTGGCAGTGGAGTTACCTACCAGCGATTTCATGCTCACCCCGTACTTCTTCGAGAAGGTGCCTGTGTGGGTGGATGGGCGGAACTTACCGGCCAGGCTTTATGCATTACCGCTTCAAGACTTTGATGTGATTTTGGGCATGGATTGGCTCGAGGCCCATCATGCCTTGGTGGATTGCGGCTCGAAGAGGGTCTACTTCTGACAGCTTCGTGGACCCACCTTTCATTTTTAAGGTATCTGGTCTTCCTCCTCCCGTTTTCTTATTTCGGCTATTAGAGCTCATAGATTGCTTGGCACGGGTTGTCAAGGTTTTCTCGCTTCTGTAGTTTTGGTCGATCGGCAATGTCCAAACGTGGAGGACATTCCGATTGTGTGCGAGATTTCTGATGTTTTTCCCGAGGAGTTGCCAGGGTTGCCACCATAGTGAGAGATTGATTTCATGATTGAGGTGGTACCTAGGACGGCGCCTATGTTGAAGGCTCTGTATCGTAAGGTGCAATTGCAGGAGTTGCTGGCCAAGGGGTACATTCGTCCTAGCTTTTTCCCTTGGGGTGTGCCGGTGTTATTCGTGAAGAAGAAGGATGGTAGTCTGAGGTTGTGCATTAACTACTGGCAGTTGAACCAGGCGACTATTAAGAACAAGTATCTGTTGTCTCGGATTGATGACTTGTTTGATCAGCTTCAGTCGGCCCGGGTGTTTTCGCGGATAGACCTGAGATCGGATTATTACCAGCTGCGGATTTGAGAGTCTCATGTGGAGAAGACTGCGTTCCGCTCGAGGTATGGGCATTATGAGTTCTTGGTGATGCCGTTTGGGCTCACCAATGCCCCCGCGACATTTATGGATTTGATGCATACGGTGTTCCGTCCGTATCTAGACCAGTTCGTGGTCGTGTTTGTGGATGACATCTTTGTGTATTCGCGGTCTGCTGAGGAGCATGTACATCATTTGAGAGTGGTGTTGCAGACCTTGCGGGATCACCAGTTGTATGTCAAGCTCAGCAAGTGTGATTTTTGGCTTCGCAAGGTACACTTTTTGGGGCACGTGATCTCTGGTGATGGCATTTCTGTGGACCCGGCTAAGGTCGAGGATGTGGTGCAGTGGCCGAGGCCGAGTTCTGTCACGGAGATTCGGAGCTTTCTGGGGCTTGCAGGCTATTATAGGAGATTCATCCAGCATTTCTCTCATATTGCAGCCCCGATGACCAGGCTTACGCGGAAGGATGTGCCGTTTGTCTAGACGGAGGAGTGTGAGCAGAGCTTCATGGAGCTGAAGAGATTGCTCACGACTACCCCGGTGTTGGTGTTGCCTTCTGGATCGGGAGGTTTTGTGGTGTGTACAGATGCTTCTAGGGTAGGTTTGGGTGCTGTACTGATGCAGCACGGTGGTGTTGTGGCGTATGCATCTCGACAGTTAAAGCCACACGAGGAGAACTACCCTACGCATGATCTTGAGTTGGCGGCGGTGATTTTCACTCTGAAGATCTGGAGGCACTATCTGTATGGTGAGAAGTTCGAGATGTTCACTGACCATCAGAGTTTGAGGTATGTGTTTATCAAGAAGGATCTTAACCTTAGGTAGAGGAGGTGGATGGAGTACATGAAGGATTATGATTTTACTTTATCGTATCAGCCTAGCAAGATGAATGTCGTGGCTGATGCCTTGAGCAGGAAGGTGGTGGTCAGTCAGATGTTGTTGAGGAAGTGGAGGTTATGGGAGCAGGTGTCGGCCATGACTTTTAGGCTCAAGATCCCTCGGGATCGGGGTTCGGCTGTTCTTGCGAGCTTGACTGTCACGCCAGCTATTCGTCGTTAGGTGACTGAGGCTCAGCGTGCGGACCCCAAGTTACCCCGAATTTCATCGTTGGCCAAGGTGGAGTTTGGTGAGGATGGAGTTGTGAGATTTCGAGGTAGGTTGTACGTCCCAGTCGAGGAGCAGACAAGGTGTGCGGTGTTGCGAGAGGCTCATGGGAGCCGGTATGCCGTGCACCTTGGATCGGCTAAGATGTACCAAAATTTGAAGAGGCAATTTTGGTGGCCTGGTATGAAGAGAGATGTTTCGGAGTTCGTGGCCAGGTGCTTGATTTGTCAGTAGGTGAAGGCTGAGCACCAGCGACCGGGAGGTACACTTCAGCCCTTGGATATTCCCGCGTGGAAGTGGGACCACGTGATCACAGATTTTGTGGTTGGGTCACTGAGGACACCCAGTGGGCAGGATAGTATCTGGTTACTGATCGATAGACTGACGAAGACGGCTCGATTGTTGCCGATCAAGGTCAGTTGGAGCGTGCATCGTTTGGCTCATTTGTATGTGGAGCGGATCATCCTGTTGTATGGATTTCCCATCTCCATTGTGTCTGATCGTGATCCCCGCTTCACTTCTGGATTTTGGAGGAGCTTCTAGAAAGCTTTGGACACCGAGTTGGCTTTTAGCTCGGCGTACCATCCTCAGTCAGACGGTCAGTCGGAGAGGACCATCCAGACTTTGGAGGATATGTTGAGGTCGTGTTGCCTGGAGTGGCAAGGGAGTTGGATCCACCATTTGCCATTAGTGGAGTTTGCCTATAACAATGGCTATCATTCGAGCATTGGTATGGCACCGTACGAGGCGTTGTACGGGTGACCACGTCGAACTCCGCTTGATTGGTTCGAGGTGGGAGAGCGTGTCCTGACAGGATCTGATTTGGTGCAGAAGTGCACTGAGTGGGTGCGTCTGATCCGGCAGAAGATGCTGGCTGCGTAGAGCCGACAGAAGAGCTATGATGATCGGAGGAGGCGGCCCCTCAGTTTTGCTGTAGGTGATCGGGTGTTTTTGCGAGTTTCTCCCATGAAGGGTGTGATGCGCTTCGGTTGGCGTGGGAAGCTGAGTCCCCGCTACATTGGTCCTTTTCTTATTGTCGAGCGTATTGGTGAGGTTGCCTATCGGTTGCAGTTACCCCCGGAGTTGTCTGCTGTACATGATGTGTTTCATGTGTCTATGCTTCGGAGGTATATGCCTGATGATTCCCATGTTCTGGAGGATGCCGTTTGGCCCGAGGTGACCCCAGACTTGTCCCTTCCAGAGTACCATGTGAGCGACGTCACGCGGATGGGGCGGCGAGCGAAACGCGCGGGCTCGTTTTGCTGCGACACTGAAAGAGGGAGAGAAGCAGAGAAACCACCATGGGAGATTGCTCCGGCGAGGTGTGCAGAATAGATACAGCGTAATAAGATATGGGGATTAAACGGCCATAGCGGGAAATGACTCTCTGTGACCTCAGGGGATGGGAATGATGCAGAATTTAAGTGATAGAAATTTAAACGGCCATAGCGGGAAGTGACTCGCCACGGCCTTGAGAATATCAGAAGATATGAGAATAACACAGGATGTAAATGACAGAAATTTAAACGGCCATTGCGGGAAGTGACTCGCCGCGGCCTCGAAGATATAGAAGATATGAGAATAACACAAGATGTAAATGACAGAAATTTAAACAGCCATTGCGGGAAGTGACTCGCCGTGGCCTCGAAGATATGAGAATATCATAGGATATAAATGGCAGAAATTTAAACGGCCATTGCGGGAAGTGACTCGCCGTGGCCTCGAGAATATCAGAGATATGAGAATAATACATGATATAAATGACATAAATTTAAACAGCCATAGCGGGAAGTGACTCGACGCGGCCTCAAGAATATGATGTGATCGCCACGAGCCGGAGACCCCAAAATAAGAAGAGTGATCGCGTTTACCTCAAAAGCGGGAAATGGCGGGTTGCTTCTTCCTCTCCCTTCGGTCGGCCGTTGGAGAGGGCTTTCCTTGGTTACCCTTGCAAAAGAGAAAATAGATAGATAACAAGTGAATCAGGAAAAATGGCAGTGTAGTATTAGTCCCTTATGATGAAAAATGATGAAATCATGGTGAGACACACACATGGTTGGTGTTGTTTTTAAACCCCTCTCGGACATGAGTAGGAGGAAAATACTATGATGGATGGAAGATTATGCCAACGTGCATAAAAATAGATCTCTCTTATGAAGCGAGATGACAGATGACGGGATGATGCATGCAACAGAAATGACAAAAGAGAGTGGGAGAGAAAGGCTTATTGAAGATGCCGAGGGCGGGATCCAGCGAAGCTTTCGCAATGTAGGGATGACGTGGAAGCACGATGGATGGAGTTAGCCTTCCTCTCGCGAGCGCGGGCACCCGGAAATTCAGCAGAACCTCCTCCTGCAAAAGCCCATGGGTTAAGAAAGGGATCCGACAGATTCTCTCTTTCCTCTGTCGGATCTGAAGCTCTAAATCCTCTTGGGTTTGAGGGAGGGGGGTCCTCTATTTATAGGAGAAAGTTTCATTGAGGCGTCTGGGGACATGGACGCCTCCATGTTGAGGCGTCCAGGGACTTGGACGCTTCTATTATTTTGTTTATAATTTCAATTCATTGAGGCGTCTAACCATCTTGACGCCTCAATACTCAGGCGTCCAGATCCCCAGACGCGCCCCTTCTGCCCACCGAAACGATGTCGGAAACCGCCGATGGTTTCGGCGTGCTCGTGACTCCTAAACCGCGTCTAAGAACAAAGACGTCTCCATGTTTGGATTTATTCGAAACGTCAAACTAAACGGCCGGAGCGGCGCCGCGTGCGTGCTGCACGAGGCTCTGAAGAAGGCGTCTAGGCTCCCAGACGCCTTTAAAAGAGGCGTCCTGTTTCCCTGCCACCTTCAGAAGGATAAAAAATGTTCTAAAAAATATTTTAAAAAAATAATAAAAAAATATTTTAAGAAGGCATCTAGGCAGGGTGACGCGTTTTAAAAAATAATAAAAAAAATATTTAAGAAGGCATCTAGGCAGGGTGACACGTTTAAAAAATAATAAAAAAATATTCAAGAAGGTGTCTAGGCAGGGTGACATGTTTGAAAAATAAAAAAAAATATTCAAGAAGGCGTCTAGGCAGGGTGACAAGTTTAAAACTTTTCACAGAAAAATTCAAAAAAATATAAAAAAATCAGAAAAAATAGGAAATCATCAAAGTAATTAAAAATGTGAAGGCCACCATGGGGTATCATAGTGTAATATGATATTCACTCACGTTAATATCATAAACTACGCGTCCACAGCTGCCCTACCTTGGCGTCTGCTTTGCAAGGGAGTGGCACGTAATGGAGTGACATAGAAGTGAAATGAAATGGAGTAGGAGCGGACTGAAAAGTAGATGCCAAGGTGTGATGAGACACGCTTTCAACACTATGGTTTGAAATATTTTCAGAGTTTCAATGAGGCGACCTTGAAGAAGATCTTCCGAATTCAACAATTGCTTAGACGGAAATCAAACAAGGAAGGGAAAGATGTGCGCTCAGGCACAAGTAGAAAAAGGGACCAACTTCTCTGTGTGGAAGTACTTGGGTCGTAAACTTGTAGGTTTCACCTTTGGGGAGTAGTTACCAGCCAATGTGGAAGTGTTGCGGCCAAGGTGGGTTAAATGGAGTAAAAGTATAGGAATATTTGAGGATCAGTCCAAACAAGGGTCTCTTTTGGAAGAATAGCCCAGCACTACAAGAAAAAGTGGCTATAGCGACCGAATTAGCGACCGATTTAATCGGTCGCTAGTCGGTCCCAAATAGAGACCAATTCGGAGACCGAAATAATCGGTCGCATAAACGAGACCGTTTCAGCGACTGAATATATATCGGTCGCTAATCGGTCGCTATTATTGCGACCGAATTAACTTCGGTCTCCAGTCGGTCGCTGATGCCGTTATACTTCCTACTACGACCCTCGCCCGCCCGAGCCCCCCCCTCCCGCCCGAGCCCCCCCCTCCCGAGCCCCCTTCCCCTGCGGCCCCCTCTCCGCCCTAGCCCCCCTCCCCGCTCCCGCCCGAGCCCCCTCCGCCGGAGCCCCCCCTCCGCCCGAGCCCTCCCGCCCGAGCCCCCCTCCTCCGCCGGAGCCCCCCTCCCCGTGCTGCCTCCCGCCCGAGCCCCCCTCCGCCGGAGCCCGTCGCCGCGCCGCTCGCGTCGAGTCGCCGTCGCCGCTCGCCCTGCCGTCGTCGCCCTCCGCAGGTACCTCTCTCTCTCTCTCTCTCTCTCTCTCTCTCTCTCCCTTCCCCCTCCGTCACCGGCCTGCTCCCCTCCCCCGCCGGCCTACTCCCCTCCCCCCTGCGGCCCCGTCGCCGGCTTCGGGCACGGTGTCTTCCGCCACGCTAGAGCATGAGACAGTAGTGTTGGGCACGGCCAGACCTGTAGATTACAGGAGCTCCGAAGTAGGCATCTACAGCGATATCATGGAGACGTTCTTAGATTGACCACGACCTCCACAGGAACCTTATGCGAGCCTTTTGTTTTTATTTTTCTCCCTTCACTGGTCCTGGGAATTTTAATATTTTTTCTTTTTTGGTAGGAGCTCTAACTTCTGTGGTTTTAGCCATGGCTTTTTGGAGTGCCATTACCTTCTGCTCTAGCTAAATTCTGAGGCCTGGTGTGCCAGTCTTTCACTGTGAGAAATAGCTGCTTTGGTTGTTCGATCACTATCATGGTATCTTAACCTCGGAGGTCATGGTATATGTGAAACCTGATAGCGGTAAGCATGCTTTAATTTATTGGAATTTTTATTATTCATGCAAATAATTTTTTCTACGTGGGAGGGAAGAAACATCGAACCCATGTGCTCCAGCATCGATATCACCGGTGCGGTGTCCACAACTGTATACGAAGTGTATTTATGCTTGTTAGCATGATGGAAAGCATATTCATGTTTTAGGTCAGGATAAGCTGAATACCAAGCATAATTTTCAAGCGGTTACAGGGACAGAAACCTAAAAGAAATTATAACCATTTGATAACTTGGCCCTATGCTCTAGTATCAGAGATTCAGGTATAGGATTATTGGTATATTACTTTAGTAGATTAAGGAAGAGAGTAGATCTGCTATATCTGATAGGTAACATCTAACATCCATATCCATGTGTGCGCTCAGCATAACATACTCTTTGCCTTACAATTGACCCATCCTCTCTCTCAAGTAAAGCCCCTTATTTGCATCTCTTTTCTCAATTCATTCTCATAAATCTTCTATGACTATAAGTTGTCAAATATTATTACAATTCCAGTCACCTTGACATCAAGAAGTTTCTAGCTGGCCACAGGCTGTCAGGTACCTATGAGGATTAGTTACAATGTTTTTCTAAAAGTTTTTCTTCCTCCATCTGTTTGTTTAAAGACCTATCATACTATCTTATCCATCCTCAGTAATAAAATGGGGTTTAAGATTGCACCATATTTACTAATGTTCAAAAAGTAACATTGTATGTTTTGATGAGTGAAAAAGTGTCATTTAATGGTTATAAATGTTTCTGTCCTGCATCAGATTTGGTATCAGAGCATAAGGGAATCAACTTATTTTTATAAGTTGAGGTCCTACATTTTGTAATCAGTATGCTTCCTCTTCCGATTATTTTTACTGCATATTTACCTAATGGACAACGAGCAGAAATTGATGTACATGAGTCGGAAGATAAGAATTGGATTTCACCTGACATTGTTAAGTCACTTGCTAAGACCGGAGAAATTGTTATTGAGGGTGACCGTGTATTTGTGGAGTTCTCTAAGAAGTTCAAAACAGTCACGTATGATGATGGAGCTTGGTGTGACATTGGGTCAATGGCTGCCCCATTCATTATTTTAGGAAGAAAGTGGTTAGAAGAAAGAAGTGCGGTTATTGATTCAGAAAGAAAAACATGCACTTTGAGTTTAGTGTTATTTTCTTGTATTTTCGTAATTAAATTAAGGTTTATTTTTAGTTTAGTGTTATTTAGTCGGTTATGTGTTTTGTTAATTTTAATAGTTAGGGTATTGTTGGATGAAAAGTAAAGTGTGTTTTATTATTGTCTTATTCAGTAATGATACCATCAATTTCTTTACTTGATTTCTGCATAGCTAGTGACAGTGTTGTCTTTAAGCTAAAAAGTATCATGCTATATTTTATTTCTGCTAAATAGCTAGTGAAAGTGTTGTCTTTATGTTGGATGTTAAAATAAAATTCCTGTTTTCATTGTGTACATGTATTGCCAATTTCACATGTTACTGCTATGTTTTTAGATTGTGTTATTATCTTGTCAATATTTAATTAGTTGGGTGTTGTATGTGAGCTGAGATGCGTGGGTGCAACCTAACATTGCACGCATCTTAGGAGAGCGTGTTAAGCCCGTGTCAATCAACCTACCCGTTCAAGACTTTGGGATTGATATGCACGTTCTCATTTTGAATGATGAGAATGTGTATATCTAACTCAAAGTCTTGAATTGTCCCGTTTGGACAGTCTGTGAATGTTTGATCGCACTTAGGTGGTTAATTACTATATGTGTTTGTGTTGTTTGTTAAAAATTTTGGCTGCGTCTTCTCACTCCTCTCTGATATACCTTTATTGATTTTGATTATTTTCTTAACCACTTATTAGTAAGTGTTTAAGAAAATTTCTTAATCAATAAATATTTTGTGGTATATCGGAGAGGTGTGGGGAGATGCTGCCGAAATTTTTAGCAAACAACACAACACATATAGTAATTAATCGTGCGATCAAACCTTCACAGATGGGTTAAAAAGTGAAGATCTAAATGATATTTCCGTCCTATTTAAAATGGCAGACATGGACGATGTGAGGTAAGGGTTGTACTTTTTATTTTGTTAAACATGTTAAAGTTTTGTGTGTTTACATTTCATTCGCATAGGGAAAATGTCTGAAGATCGTTCATGGATGTACCGTAGAGTAGTTGATCAGGTGGTGTCTATAGAATTTAAAAATGGAGTTGAGAGATTCATTCAGTTTGCTTTGAGAAATTCTATTGAAGCTGTAGATTGTGAGGGTCGTATCCGATGTCCTTGTGTAGTCTGTAAGAATTTGAAGTGGCTGACAACATGGGATGTACAACGTCATTTATACAGAAAGGGGTTTGTTAAAGATTATACAAACTGGATATGTCATGGTGAAACATTGTGGTCGACCTACGAGCCTGCCAATGTTGGAAGTGGAAGTTCATATGTTGATATGGTCATAGATGCTGCTGGTCCAGGATTCAATGTTCACGAGGAGCATGTACATAATGAAGAACCGCCAAACAAGACAGCTGAAAGATTTTATCAGCTACTCAAAGATGCTGATGAGCCATTGTGGACTGGATGTCAAAATCACTCTCGACTGTCTGCGGTGTCACAATTATTGAACTTGAAATCTGAATTTCACATCAGTGAGATTTGTTTTGATCGTTTGTTACTGATTATCAAAAGTATGTTGCCACAAGATGAGAAATTACCTGAAAATTTTTATCGTGCAAAGAAGATGGTCACTGACTTAGGGCTTGGATATGAGAAAATAGATGCATGTCCTAATCATTGCATGCTATATTATAATGAGGCTAAAAGTAAGGTATCATGTTCCATATGTGGTCATGATAGATTCAAGCCTAAGAAAGGGGACAATTCAAAGCAAAAAGATATACCATATATGTCATTGCGGTATTTTCCTATTGCACCGAGATTGCAGAGAATGTATATGGCACCAAAGATAGCTCAACATATGAGATGGCATGCGGAAAGAGTACGTCGACAACATAATGTAATCAGTCATCCTGCAGATGCCGAAGCTTGGAGTCACTTTAACCGTGCTCACCCTACTTTCTCAAAAGAGTCGCGTAATGATGATGGGGGAGACTCCGTTCACTCTGAGCGACTGTCGATATTTAAGTATCCTGGACGTGCGTATGGACGTTCCTCGAGTCGGATGCTAAATGATAGAGAATTGCACTGTGCAGAAATTTACATCCTTTTAAATTGTATGGAGGTTGAACCTTATGTTGCGTAAGTTCTCTGCTCAAATTACATTGTGTCTATAACTTATTATTTTTCATTCCATCTATAATGCTCCAATGGTCGTAATACAGACAATTTGACTCAGAATTAATCCAAAGATGTCCATATCTCACTGACATGGAGGTTGAAAAAGAACGAGAAAAATCATTCGCTTCTTGGCTGAAATATCGTGTAAGTATTATTACTACTCTTTCTCCTTGTTGGGTCAATGACAAATTCTGACTAGTGTGCTGTCCATATGTAGGTTGAAAATGATTTTATTACTGATCAAAGAATTCGAGTGATCAGTTATGGCCCATCGAAAGTTGCACGTACATATCCAGCATTTATTGTGAATGGGTATAGATTTCACACTAGACAATATGGGCAGAATAAGTCAACAATGAACAGCGGGGTATGTGTGAAAGGAAGTACATATAATGAAAACGAATGTGATTATTATGGTATTATTGAGGAGATCTTAGAATTGCAATATCTCGGAGATGACAACCATATATTTCTGTTAAAGTGTCATTGGTTTGATCCTAATTCTGTTCGAAATGACACAACATATGGGATTGTCGATATCAGACATAAGTCTAAATTGAATACTTATGATCCATTCATTTTGGCCGCACAAGCCCAGCAGGTCTATTATACAAAGTATCCATCGTCTAGAAATAAAGAAAGAAATGATTGGTGGGCAGTTTGCAAGGTTAAGACAAGGCTTTTCCCGGATTATGAGTTGGATTTGACTGAAACAGAGCAGTTGGATGTGAATGCCGAATTCTTTCAATCAGACTTGGGTGATGATGTAGACTTGCCTGCTTCTAGTGATGAATCTGTGGAGGCACCGTCTTTATCTAAAGAGAATGAAGTGGAGGAAGTCGATCCAGAACAACCAGAAATACAGTTGGGGGACTCCGAAGAGGAGGAATATATTAGTGATCAAAATGAATCTGATAATGAAGATGTGAATGCTGAATTTGTTATATCTCCAACATCTGAAGAAGAAATGGAGAATGTTTGATTAATGGTATACAATTTTATCTGGGAATTTTAATACTCTGTAACTTTCTTTCTTTCACTATTTGATGAATATGCATGTATTTTAGTACCAGTTGAAGATATGGTTCGAGGACGGCGTGGGACTCCCAGAGGTGGGAGGGGAGAGGGTAGCGGGAGGAGATTTACTTCCGTTTCACCACCGGTAGTAGGTATGTATACTTTCCCTTCATAATGCATTGTAGTATTTGTTGAAAATAATTCATTATGTATTTGTGTTATCTGATTATTATTTTCACAGGACCCACGACCTCTACACCGTTACGACCGACCTCTGCACCGCTACCACCGGTAGTAGGTATGTATACTTTCATGTATAATGCATTGTAGTATTTGTTGAAAATAATTCTTTATGTTTTTGTGTTATCTGATTCTTATTTTCACAGGACCCACGACCTCTGCACCGTTACCACCGAGGGATGCACCGCTACCACCGGTAGTAGGTATGTATACTTTCATGTATAATTCATTTGAGTATTTGTTTAAAATAATTCTTTATGTTTTTGTGTTATCTGATTCTTATTTTCACAGGACCCACGACCTCTGCACCGTTACCACCGAGGGATGCACCGCTACCACCGGTAGTAGGTATGTATACTTTCATGTATAATTCATTTGAGTATTTGTTTAAAATAATTCTTTATGTTTTTGTGTTATCTGATTCTTATCCTTACAGGACCCACGGCCTCTGCACCGTTACCACTGACAACGGGTACATTGACGGCCTATGCACCGCCATCACACATGGCGAGTGGATCTACACCTCCCCCAGCTGAGTCAGGTATGTTCATTTGCATATTTATGTTTTTTTGATAGTTTGTTTTATTTATACTATTTAATTCGTATAGTACGTGCTGATGACGAGGCGAGTCATCATGAGGCAGACTGTTCTGCAGGATTTTCCATAGGTGTATAGAGATTTTGGTTAGAACTGAAAGTGAAAAGATATGTATAAATTCTATTCACTTGAGTGGGGGAGGATACAGATCTATAAATATTCATAAAGCTAGAATAATATAAGGAAAGTAACATGTAGACATGAATAAAATATGCCAATTTAGGTGAAAAGATCTCCCCAAAGTCTGGTAACTGTCATGGCAGGAAGCCAGGAACAGCACCTCTAAGCAAAGGAAGGGCAGTTCATACAAAGGAGCATAGGTCATAAGTTACAAGAAGTGAAGGATATTATATATAGTCGGCGGCGGCCGCCATTGGGGCGTATCCCTGCAAGGGAAAGGCGGAGAAGATACCATACAGAAATGGCTATGGAAGTTACCCAAGTTCTTTTGAATGCACAGTCAATAGATTCAGCGGTTCGCAAGCATGCTGAGGAAAGTTTAAAACAATTTCAGGATCAAAATGTTACTGGGTTCTTGCTATCTCTTTCGAGTGAATTAGCAAATAATGACAAGCCTGTTGTTAGCCGTAAATTGGCAGGCTTGATTCTCAAAAATGCCCTGGATGCAAAGGAGCAACACAGAAAATTTGAGCATGTGCAGAGATGGTTATCATTGGATGTAGCTGTTAGGGCCCAGGTCAAAGGATGTTTACTACAGACTCTCTCTTCACCGGTGATTGATGCAAGATCTACTGCATCTCAAGTTGTTGCAAAGATTGCTGGTATTGAGTTGCCTCAAAATCAATGGCCTGAACTTATCAGTTCTCTCTTGTCAAATATTCACCAACTTCAGCCAGATGTTAAGCAAGCAACTTTGGACACCCTAGGTTACATGTGTGAAGAAGTCTCCCCTGATGAAGTTGATCAAGAGCAAGTCAATAAGATATTGACAGCGGTTGTTCAAGGCATGAGTGCTTCTGAGGGAAACATTGATGTTAGGCTGGCTGCAACTCGAGCTCTGCATAATTCTTTGGGATTTGCTCAGGCAAACTTCGGGAATGATATGGAGAGGGATTATATCATGAGAGTCATTTGTGAAGCTACTCTGTCCCCTGAGGTGAAGATACGGCAGGCTGCATTCGAATGCTTGGTCTCCATATCCTCCATGTATTATGAGAAGCTTGCATCGTATATGCAGGACATATTTAACATCACTGCAAAAGCTGTGAGGGAAGATGAGGAACCTGTTGCTCTACAAGCTATTGAATTCTGGAGCTCAATATGCGATGAAGAGATTGACATCTTAGATGAATATGGAGGGGATTTTTCTGCTGATTCTGACACCCCTTGCTTTTATTTTATCAAGCAGGCACTACCTGCGCTTGTCCCTATGCTGTTGGAGACACTCCTTAAGCAAGAAGACGACCAAGATCAGGATGAAGGAGTTTGGAATCTTGCAATGGCTGGAGGAACATGCTTGGGTTTGGTTGCACGGACCGTGGGAGATGACATTGTGCCTCTTGTTATGCCATTCATAGAAGAAAACATTAACAAACCTGAATGGAGGCAGCGAGAAGCAGCAACTTATGCATTTGGTTCTAAAATCTGAAATACCGGTCGGATGGCCGTGCCGGTCATTCCAATACGACCGGGGAGATGAAAGTGACTTGTCAGAACTGACGGAATCCAAATCGGATGCCCGGTTTGAGCTCGGCGCTCAAACTTCATTTTTAAAATACACTTATTTCAAATGAACTGTTAGGACGGGTCCGGGGGTCTAAAATCTGAAATACCGGTCGGATGGCCGTGCCGGTCATTCCAATACGACCGGGGAGATGAAAGTGACTTGTCAGAACTGACGGAATCCAAATCGGATGCCCGGTTTGAGCTCGGCGCTCAAACTTCATTTTTAAAATACACTTAGTTCAAATGAACTGTTAGGACGGGGCATTTGGTTCTAAAATCTGAAATACCGGTCGGATGGCCGTGCCGATCATTCCAATACGACCGGGGAGATGAAAGTGACTTGTCAGAACTGACGGAATCCAAATCGGATGCCCGGTTTGAGCTCGGCGCTCAAACTTCATTTTTAAAATACACTTAGTTCAAATGAACTGTTAGGACGGGTCCGGGGGTCTAAAATTCGAAATACCGGTCGGATGGCCGTGCCGATCATTCCAATACGACCGGGGAGATGAAAGTGACTTGTCAGAACTGACGGAATCCAAATCGGATGCCCGGTTTGAGCTCGGCGCTCAAACTTCATTTTTAAAATACACTTAGTTCAAATGAACTGTTAGGACGGGTCCGGGGGTCTAAAATTCGAAATACCGGTCGGATGGCCGTGCCGATCATTCCAATACGACCGGGGAGATGAAAGTGACTTGTCAGAACTGACGGAATCCAAATCGGATGCCCGGTTTGAGCTCGGCGCTCAAACTTCATTTTTAAAATACACTTAGTTCAAATGAACTGTTAGGACGGGGCATTTGGTTCTAAAATCTGAAATACCGGTCGGATGGCCGTGCCGATCATTCCAATACGACCGGGGAGATGAAAGTGACTTGTCAGAACTGACGGAATCCAAATCGGATGCCCGGTTTGAGCTCGGCGCTCAAACTTCATTTTTAAAATACACTTATTTCAAATGAACTGTTAGGACGGGTCCGGGGGTCTAAAATCTGAAATACCGGTCGGATGGCCGTGCCGGTCATTCCAATACGACCGGGGAGATGAAAGTGACTTGTCAGAACTGACGGAATCCAAATCGGATGCCCGGTTTGAGCTCGGCGCTCAAACTTCATTTTTAAAATACACTTAGTTCAAATGAACTGTTAGGACGGGGCATTTGGTTCTAAAATCTGAAATACCGGTCGGATGGCCGTGCCGATCATTCCAATACGACCGGGGAGATGAAAGTGACTTGTCAGAACTGACGGAATCCAAATCGGATGCCCGGTTTGAGCTCGGCGCTCAAACTTCATTTTTAAAATACACTTAGTTCAAATGAACTGTTAGGACGGGTCCGGGGGTCTAAAATTCGAAATACCGGTCGGATGGCCGTGCCGATCATTCCAATACGACCGGGGAGATGAAAGTGACTTGTCAGAACTGACGGAATCCAAATCGGATGCCCGGTTTGAGCTCGGCGCTCAAACTTCATTTTTAAAATACACTTAGTTCAAATGAACTGTTAGGACGGGGCATTTGGTTCTAAAATCTGAAATACCGGTCGGATGGCCGTGCCGATCATTCCAATACGACCGGGGAGATGAAAGTGACTTGTCAGAACTGACGGAATCCAAATCGGATGCCCGGTTTGAGCTCGGCGCTCAAACTTCATTTTTAAAATACAAGATGAAATTTGAACTTATATTGTGTGTGTGTATTTATATATATGAAAATGAGCTGGCTTAAACTATTGGCATACTCTTGTTAATGCTTGATTTCTTTATTAAGTCTTGTTAATGCTTGATTTCTTTATTAAGGATTTGATTATAATTTTTTTAAATGATATACAGGATCATCCGTCGCGAGATGTTGGACGAGACGACGACCAGGATGATGTTGGACGAGACGACGACCAGGATGAGACATATGTGGAGGATTTGTGATTTTATTTTAGTTGTGTATGTTGTCATTTTATTATTATGGATGTATGATCAATTTGTGATTTTATTTTAATTGTGTGTAATTTGAGGTTCGTGGAGATTGTGATCCGTGTAGTTGATTTATTATTGTTTTATGAAATTGTTATTTATCAGGTGTTTGTATGTGATGAATTTGAGATTTGTCGATATTGTTGTCTGTGTAGTTGATTTTATATTTATGTTATGAATTTGTTATTTATCAGGTAATTTATTTATCAGTTTAAATAAATTTTTAAAAAAAAAATAATGCAAAATTAGCGACCGCATGGAGACTGAATTGCGACCGAATAGCGACTATACGTTATATTTCTTTTATTAAATAATTATACTTGGCGACCGACTGGCGACCGACTAGCCACCGAATAAATCCGATAGGTTAATTTTATTTTTAAAAATATAACATAATTCGAGACCGAATAGCGACCGAATTGAGACCGACTTAATCCGATAGGTTAATTTTATTTTTTAAAATACAACAAATGTAGCGACCGAATAGAGACTGAATGGCGACCTAATTATTAGCGACCGATCAGGCGACCGATTATAATCGGTCTCTAGTAACGACTGATACGGCGACCGAATTATGTCGGTCGCTATATAGCGACTATTATATAGCGACCGACATATTCGGTCGCTAGATAGTGTCTGTTCGGTCGCAAGGCATATTTGCGACCGATTTACGACTGAATAGCGACCGAATATGTCGGTCGCTATCCGCGATTTTTCTTGTAGTGCAGGGCTGTCTCAAGGAAACTTAGTATTTCATTCGGAATGGAATATCTCATAAGAATTTAAGCACAGCGGCCTTCACAATCGAATTACCTTGAATGATCTCTCGAAATGGAATCAAAGTCCTACATGAATACATGTTGGGTTTAAAGGAAAACTTAAAACAAACTAAAATAGAAAATAGCCAAGGATAATATTGTTAAGTTGTTAAGAATGAGTCAGGATACCAATCCGGTGAGCTGATACTGAGCCGGGGCCCGTTTATCCACGCACCAACTCACTAAACGGAACCATCGTCCCCATGCTATCACAACTTGACGGCCTATCCGTACAACTCAAATTCCTCTGAAATCATCACGATTTTTGTTGAAAGGGAACTCAAGTTCCAGATTCATTCAGGTCGTAAGGTCCTTGACATGTTCTAGTAGCGTAACTATCATATAATACAATACATGACATGGCAGGACCAGTCACCGAATGGTGGCACATGATGGGACAAGGTGGGATAGCGGTGCCCCCTTGCACAGTAAAACAGAATTATTTCATAAGCAACAGAATTGCACTCTAATTGTACAAACAAATCAAAATGATTCATAGAGGCAGTAGAACACACACCACAAAGAAGGGTTTATTTTTTTTGTTTTGTTTTTATTGTTCTTATTAATTTTTTGTTGTTTTTATTCTTTATTTTTGTTTTTGTTTTTTGATTGTTTTTTTTTGGGTGGAAGCGTCTAGGCGCGAAGATGCGTTCTAATCATTTGAATTCAAATTTAAACCACCGAGAACCGTGGGGCGGCCCTTCTTCTTTCCTCTTCCACTTGCAAACACACCTTCTTCTTTCAAGATTTGCTCGCCCTGCTTCGTCTTCTCCCACTCTTGATTTATGGAATACGGCGGGCCGAACCGTGGTGGAGGAAGAGGGGGACGAGGAACTCCTCGCCTGAAGAGGGTCGTGCAAGAGCACGGAGGGGCGGCCACAGAAGAGGAAGGGCCTCTTTTGGCTATAGAGGGGCCGGAGGGGCCTGATGGTGTGGAGGGAGGCGACCACGGCCCGGTAGGCTCCTTCGATATCCACTTCTTTAATTTCTTTTGGTTTTGTAGCGAACAAGTAGAGAGGGAGAAGAGGGTTCGGTGAGTGTTGCACTTGAATGATGAACGTGTCTTCGACAGGAGTCGCATTTTTTTTAATGATGTGGCCCTTCCTTTTTGATGTGTAGGGTCTGACAAGGATCCCGGGCTTGGCTAATGAATGGGCGAGTGCGGATGAGCCGAGCCACGTCGGGGGAGAGAGACGCGGCAAGGTGAAACTTGAAGACTGGCGCATACGTCTCTCTGCTCAGTTCCCATACGGGCAGTAAGGTGACGCGCCTGTGTAGGAAAGTGCCGACTACTTGTGACAGTGCAGGGAGAGCCATGTGGGGCCTCTTCAACTCGGGAGACGGATAGAGGTGAAGAAGGGCCCTATTTTATTTATTTATTTTAAAATTTCGGGGCTTAGCTGATGGCTGTTATTTGTCTGTCCCTGCGTGCCCAGCAGGCAGCGATGGCGGGGATGGCTGGCGGACCGTCTTCCAGCTCTCAGGATCCTTTTCTGGAGATCGCCTCCCTCTGGGAGCAACTTGCCAGTGTAGTGGCCCGCGCGACCCGGGCTGAAGAGGAGTGTGATGCCTGGGCAACAACCATGGCAGAGCTGCAGCGTCATGATGAAGAGAGGCCGTCTCCAAACATCCTGGAGTGAGGGAGAAAGAGAGGGAGAAAAGAAAGGCCGAGCGACAGTAGGATTGGGATGAGAGGAAGGCCATGGAGGCCCAGGTGAGGGAGCTCCAGCTAGGCCTTCGAGTTATGGGGCAGAGGCTAGGAGTCATGGAGACGCGCTATGAGAGAGCACGACAGTTCGGCGTGCGACTCCGCCAGTCTGGCCACCTTTCTGTAGGTGGCTTCTTCGCCACACCAAGGGAGCAGCAGCAAGCCACCGCTGCGGAGCAGACATTGCGGGGTGAGGCAAGTACTGCTTCATGGAGCTCTAGAAGGCCCTAGAGGGACCTTTACCTTAGGGGAGAGGAGAGGGACGTTATGAAGGTGTTGGCGAGAATTATCGAGCTAGTGGACCCGCCTCCTCTCTTGCGATGTTCATGACTGTGATGTTTATGACAGTTTATGTAAACTTATGAATGGAGTGATTTGGTTTCCTGTTTCTTATTTGTTCTCTTGCGCGTTCCTTTTTCCTTACGCCTTTTCTTATTTATACTGTTCCCATGTGATGCGCTAGACAAGACCCCGCCGTGAAATAGGGAATCGCGTCTCGGCGCGATCGTTTTTCCATGAGAAACTGCCATCAAAGTCAACAATGACAGCTTCTAGCTCCTTCTCCCGGATGACCTTTCAACCTTCCCAGATGACCTCTACAACATGACAGGGCATCCCTAGATTGCGTAGGGAGTGAGTCATCATATCTCACCATCCAATCAATTACCATGCGCGAGCGGTGAAGTGACACATGGGACCGCAGGAAAGGTACTCTGTCACGAGGGCTATCGTTAAAGATGGTGGAGGCAGTTTTGGCTCGCACTTCCCCCATTTCTATAAATACCTCCCTCCTTCGTTCTCCCAGGGACATCGAGAGCCAACTCAAAGAGCGCCAGTTTTCACGGAAAAGGAGGAATTAAGGGTTCTAAGGTTGGAATGGAGGGTGAATCTTCCCACTCCTCGAAGAGGAGCAGGTCCAGTGGTAGCAATTCCAGGAAACTTTCGAACCTCGAAGGGCACTTCAGTGAAAGGACCCAATCGCAACTTGTAAGATGAGCTCTCTCTCCTCTTTTCTCGTTCTTTCTTCCTTTTGATGAAGGCTCCTTTTTCATTTCTTGTGTATGTGCAGAGTGCGATGAAATCACACATTTCATGGGAGTTGGTAGTGACAGCATACAGGGGTCTCCCAGATTTTCAGAAGGCAAGGCTAGACGTGATGGGACTTGGAGCTTTTCTCCGGATCGAGCCAGCCAAGCTCGACCTTGCCCTCGTCCAAGCATTGCGTGAAAGGTGGGATCCAATGAGCCATGCCTTCTTGATGCCTTGGGGGAACATGGTGCCCAGCCTGAAAGATGTGGTCCGAATTACGGGCCTGAAAGTGGATGGCGAGGCGCTGACTAGCATCACATACTCCGACTACAGGGAGGCTGCTCAGAGATTACTAGGAGTGGATCTGGATGATCGTAAGAATAGGTCCGTAGCCAAGACGCCTATCATGGAGACATTGGGGCTTACTGACATTCCTTCCCGTGATGATGAGTCCTTGGAAGAGTTCATGGAGAAGATGATTGAAAGAGGATGCCATGTCATCTACTGTGTAGATGCAAGAAATTGGAAGAGAGCCAACATGGATTTGAGGAGATTCCTCTTCTTCCTATTGGGGAAATTGTTACTGGGCTTGAAGGGAGATAGCATTCATTACCGCTTCTTAGAATTCCTGGTAGACCCTGAGAAAGTGGGGCAACATGCCTAGGGAGCAGCCATGTTGGCACATCTATTTGCTAGTTTGTCTGAAAGAGCAGACCGGAAGGTAACAGTGAGTGGTTTCACGCCGTTCATCTAGGTATCCCCCCTTCTCTTTTTTTTCTGTTTTTCCCCCTTTTTTGTGTGTGTTAAGACACACGATGGTGCAGTTGTGAAGCTATTATTACTTCTCAATGGGAAAATCTCGTCATTGGCGCCCAATGGCAGTGCCGCTGGCGAGGCGGTGGCAGCCCATTACGAACCCGCCCCCCCTATCCTGCCAGCTGATGGTGTTAAGACGCGAGTTGCAAGAGTTCCCCGCAGCGATGGTGGTTATTATTTCATCATATTTTTTTCTTTTTTTTTGTTTCTTTTATGATTAAGAAGATGTGTGTGACCTGACCTAGGTGGTCTGGAGGCCTTATGCGGGCATGACCAATGTCGATCAGCCATGGGTCATAACGGGTCGTGCCCGGTTCGGGCGTGACCTCTGGATCCACTGTCTGAACGAAATCGAGCCACTTCGGCTACGATTGGCCATGAGGACCTTATGGCTCGCCCAGGAATGGGTGGACATGACTACAACACCACATGTGGGGAGGAAAACGTGTGGGCCGGTGACCTCCGTTGATTGGGGAGTGCAGTTCCCCGAGCAATATGAGGACTGGCAACGGGGTTGCACTCCCGTGGAGTCACATGCTCAAGACAGAGAGGATTATCTACGTCTCTATAAGGTGATGTATGCAGAGCGACTCCATCCTGAGGGAACTGTGGAGGTGAGCATATTTTTCTTTTCTTTTTTTTCTTTTTCTTTTTTCTTTTTTTCTATTTTCTTTTTTTTTGTATGTTAACCTATGCCCTGGCCATAGGACGCTCAAGACACCATGATAGCGAACTTGCAAGCTCGCCTGATAGGCACGGAGAGGTAGTTACGTGATACTCACTCAGCCTTGAGTTCTTCGGTAAGGCTGCATACACATGATCATAGACCAAGATTCCTGGTGCTAGGTCCTCAGTGCCGCCTTATGTGTGTTGTAGCGCGCCCAGCTCGACGTAGCTTCCTCAGCAATAGGGGTGGATGGCGTCTCTTCTAGCAAATGGATCCCTACTTTCGAACTCGATTTGCTTCATGAGCAGCTTGCTCATACTACGCAGTGAGTCGCGGAGGCAGAAGGAATGCTCTCCACACAGGTGAGAGTCTTGCCATTGAATTTCACTTATCCATGCCTTCATATATCTGAAATGATGGTTATGACAGACGAAAGAGGTGCAAGATGCACTTGCTCGCACCGCGCAAGGGGAATCCAGAATAGCAGAACTGGAGGAAGAGTTGCGGCATCGTCCAGACGATAGCTCTTCTCGAGACGCCGTGGAGCTGAGGATTACCCTTCAGCTGGAAAGGGAGCACAGGGAGAGAGAACACGCGGAAAGGGAAAGAGTCACCGAAAGAGAGAGAGCCGACAGATTGGCTTAGAGGGAGGAGCCGAGGGCCATGGAGGCCCAACTATTTGAACTCCAAACCAGCCTCGGTCTTGCTGAACAATGGCTGAGAGTTGGTGAAGAGCACTACTGAAGAGCACGAGCGCGTGGCTTTCGTGTTAGTAGCTTCTTTGCCGCCCCAGTCGATCGACGGGGAGCAGAGACGGGAAGAGGGGTACAGAGCAGCAGAGGCACCGCCTCGCATGGTTTAGCAACACCCTCCAGGGCTCCTCCCCTGGAGAGTGGAGAAAGGGGTAACACTAAGAGAGAGGACGGAACTTAATGTACAATTTCTAGAAGGAAGTAAAGGAAGGAATGTTCAATTTCCTGTCTCCGGCCTTCGTTCCTACTTTTCAATCCTGTACATATAGCTTAATGAAACAAGTCAGTTTTTCCGTTCTGATTTGGCCCCTTGCTCAAAGAGTAGGTGATTGTTTTGAGACTAGCCTTGTGATGAGGGCATCCCTTGCCCCTCCACATTTTCTCCGGACTCGGATTGTTCGTCGGCAAGCGCCATTATGTTAGTCATGTATTTTTGAGTCTAGTCATGTAATCTTCACATTTTCTTTGAGTCAATATCATGTAATTTTCCCTTTATTTGAGTCATGTACCTAGGTTAGTGAGTCATTTTCCTAAGTATTGTGTCATTAGGTTGGTTTGTTAGGCTATTGGGCCCAATTCATTGGGCTTGGCCCAAGGGCGCCCCTACCTCTTCGGTTATTTGTCATTGAGTCAAATGTCAGGGACTTTTGTAAAAATGTGGGTTTCCTATATATAGGACCCCATTCCCCTCATTTTAAACTAATGAACCATTACATGAATATTGAAATCCAATTCCAAATCCCACTAGATCTCTCTCTCTCTCTCTCTCTCTCTCTCTCTCTCTCTCTCTCTCTCTAAGGGGTCCCCCCTCTCTCTCTCTTCCCCAACCCCAAAATTCAAAATTTTCTCTCTCCTCCCCATTCACCTCTCATTAAGACCCCTCCCCTTCCCCATACACTCATTTAACTCCCCCCAACC
Source organism: Amorphophallus konjac (assembly GCA_022559845.1). Lineage (NCBI taxonomy): Eukaryota > Viridiplantae > Streptophyta > Magnoliopsida > Alismatales > Araceae > Amorphophallus > Amorphophallus konjac. Next base: position 327,709,283 of record CM040122.1, on the reverse strand, counting down.
CCAAGGTGGAATCCCCCAATCACTAGGCCACCCTCCAACCCCCAACTACCCTACCCACTTCCCCAAGCACCCTTCCCTCTCCCCCATACAACCCACCACTTCCCTAGGCCATTTGAATTCAAATCCCCCTACCCTCCACAGCCCTAGGGCACCCCCAAGACCCCTCCTCTTGGTTAGGGTCGCACCCCCCCTCTCTCTCTCATCTCCACCATTCTTCCTTGCCCCACTCCAACACCATTTGATACTACTAGGTTGCAGCTGGCAATCTGCAGAAGACCACCTGCTTGCAGCGGAGACCTCAATCACATCCCAGTGAATCTGAAGGCTCAAGAGGTACCGTTGGAAGCGTCTTCGAGTCATCTTCGCAACGGTGGTGGTTTCGTCTGGATCCGAGCTCTGATCTGGCCGTGAGACCATTTCTCCCCTGGCTGTGCGCAGCTTCCCTGGCAGAGCACCTGAGCCGGAGTTGAAGCTCTACTGCGACATACCTGTTAGGAATCAGATCAAGCTTTCTTTAGTAAAAGTGTTTTACTTCGAGCCCTCCACCATCCCCAACAAGCAGAGATTCAATAAGCATCCGGAACCAGGAGTTACCAATTTTCTTCCCTGATCGTGCGGATCTGCCTCCCCTCTATCTGCACCGACCCTCCGTCACCGATCAGAAACTGCCAGTCGACTCCGACATCATTTGGTATCCCCGTCAGTTCGGCTTCAAAGTAGACCCTCCTACGGTTCCAACGACGCCAACGGCACTGGATTCCGAGCTCGGCAGCATTCGTGACGCGATCTACATCTTGCTGCTTGGAACCTGCAACCGTCAGAACCGAGGAGCTGCTACCCTGATCAAGCCCCTACCCCGACCAGCCGCTGTACCAGAAACAATCAAGAAAATTCAGGCACTTTACCGATCCAGTTACGAAGATTTTCCCACAGGTTTCGTCTTCAGAAAAATTCGGGAGTGGCCGTAGCGTCCAGAGAGCCTACTACCTGTCCAGAAGCGTAGACAGTGGGCAGACCAGGCTACGGCGACCATTTATCATTTCTAGCTCGATTTTCCCTTTCTGATTGGCCGGCTGAAGGCCCCTCCCTGTGTGGAGGTAACTTTTGGTTGTAATACATTAACCCCCACCCCGAGATCCCCCCCTTGCATGGGGCGTACTGCTGTACTTCTTTCAATTTCAGGTTGAAGCGACACCGACGCGGCGCGCGGGTGCATACCTTCGCCTCCCCGCTCTTCCCCGTCTTCGGCTGGAGTCGGCGTCTTCACGCCGGCTAGGTGAGCTCCTGAACATCTCTCATTGCTGTAATGGAGTTGCTTAGCTTAGTATTGCTATAGTTACTCCGTCGGCGGTGAGAGAGTGTCCGATTTTAAATTGCCACCAAATTGAGTGACCACCGCGGGCGAGTTGTGAGAGCTTCCACTCAACCCACACCCTTGGTGTGTTGGCCGCCCATGATGTGGGCTTCCCTTGGCCCATTTGGTGTCCGCAATAAGCTAGCCGACCCTTGGAGAACCAAGGTCCCGCCTCGGACCCTCTCCATCATCACCGAGTCGCCTTCAGGCACTAACGTGCGCCAAGCGAGTGAGTCGCTAGTGTGAGTCCGTTGCCTAACCCGAATGCTTGCATACTTAGGTCCAAGGTCGGTCTCACATCAATTGGTATCATCATCATAGCATCCTAGTTGGTCTCACATCAAGTGTATCAAAACATCTTCATCACATCATCATAGGTCTTAGGTCGGTTTTACATCAAGTGGTATCAGAGCAAGTTCACAACTTGTCTCTATTAAGTTGGTCCTAGGGCATGTCTATGCATTTAGAGTCTTCAAGTGCATCACTCTTGTCCCCTAGTATGGCCACCTCATATCGACCTTACCAATCGGCCCACTCCATAAGTCCAAGCCACCAAGAGATGCCTACCACTAACACCCATAACTTCCCTGGCCATGTCAACTACTTCAAGAAAGCCTTGACCTATGCCAATGAGCGGCTGGATAACAGATCGGGCCGACTCAACCAACTTGGAGAAAATAGGCCCGCCCCAAGGATGGACGATAGGATGGTCCCTTTCCCACTTCCCACCTTTGATGGAACCTCTCCTAGAGAATATTTAGATTGGGAAGCTACAATGGACCAATACTTCACTTGGTATCCTATGTCCGAGGATGAAAAGGCATGGGTTGCCAAAATACAACTTACCAAACGGGCAAAAACTTATTGGATGCAAATTGTCGGGCTAAAGGTACTTAGAAGGGAAACTCCCATCACCACTTGGAAGGACATGAAGGAGCAACTTAGGGAAAAATATATGTCCCCTTCCTACCCGGGTTACCAAAGCCCAAGGAGCACTCCCACTCCCTCAACCCCACGCGTCCAAAACCTCACCCCTAAAACCCAAGTATCTAAGGCCTCCACCTCCTCACCCAACCCCATAAGGTCCCCCACACCCCAACCAAAACCCCCTCCCCTAACCTACACTAGTCAAGCCCCTTTAACCCCCACCTCCACCCCAAACGATCCCAAGGGCAAGAGACCCTTAACCGGCCCGATTCCCTCCATAAGGACCACCACTCATCCAACCTTCACCACTCAAACCCAAGTGGACCCCATGACCACCCCTCCACCTAGGCCCATAATGGCCATCACCCCCCAACCCAAAACCCCTCACCCAACCCACCTCCCGCTTCCTACACCAATCCTTCCCCAACCTAGGCCTCCTCTACTTCCCCTTCCTATCCAAATCCAAGACCACCCTTGCCCACCACCCCAAGTGCACCATGGTCCAGCTATCACCAATTCTCCCGCATTAGACCTGCCCAACCCATTAACACTAGGAATTGAAACCCACACACCCATCCACATGGAAATAGATGCTAGTCCCGAACAAAAACCTACCCTAGAGGAAATCCAAGAACCTCCACTTCCACCCACCTCTCCTAGTCCGGATCCTCAAAAGCCACACACCTTCACCATGAATGAAGTCATACTCCAATGGCTCAAACAAGGACCCACCCTTCCTAGCTCACCCCCACCTCTCTCACCATTGGGATATCCATCCCAAATTGCCCCCCTCCACTCCTATCACACCACAATCCAATCCTACTATGAGGTAGAAGGTTGGGATGATCTCCTCAAGGGTTTAGAATGGCAACTAGGGTTGACTTTCTTATTGACCTTAGGAAAGGCCCACCCAAAAAACCTTAGTCTCATCCACCCATGTGATAGTTCTATCACCTCGGTCTTCACCATTGGTTGCTACACTAGTGACCTCCTTCTCATTCTCCCTATGGATGAAAAACCCATTATGATCCACTCCACTTCCATTAAGATCCCAAGTACCTTGATCGACTGGCCCACTAACGACCTTGGTCCAATTACCTTGAGGGAGGAGGACCCACCGTGTGAAGACCATGTGGGCATAGAGTCTCTTCTTCTAGGAAACCCAGCCTATGACCCCTTTGATCCCTTCCTTTGGGAGTATGGGTACCCACGTGACCCACCCACATCACCCACCACCCACCCTTTCCTACCCCCACCCACCATGTTGGGCCAAGCCCACCTCATCCATAACCCAGGTTACACCATAGAAATCATGACCTTAGGCAACACCCGCCTAGAGATCAAGAAAGTGCCCCACCCCATATCCACCTACCTAGATCCCTTCGACCCTTTTGAGTGGAAACTCAAAGGCCACCCCACCATCCCACATGAGGAAGTCATCTTTGGGAAAGGAATTCATATGTCTTGGCACATCACACCGCTTGGCATGATTAGTCCGTCGGGTACATTCATCCACATCACCCACATGTCAAGTAGAAGCATAAGTTGACCATATTTGGATGTAATGGTCCACCCTCTTTCATCATGAGTCATAAGCATGAAAGGAGCGTACATGGATGTCCGAGTCCCCCAGCATTTGTCACCACCATGCATACCTATGGATGCCCCAGTCCTCCCAAATCATTCAACGTCCTCATAACATCAATGCATGATAGGTCTATATGTGGTTGTCCTGGACCACCTTTGCATACCATACATTGTCAACTCACATCGCATCATAGTGCATGGCATATGCATTAAAGCAAGTATCAAGCAACAAGCGGTGGGATTCACAAGAAGCGAGCACAAACTCCTAAGCACCACTTTGAGTTCCAAGTTGACAACTTGGTGATGATGGCTTTGGAGTAGCTCTACTTTAGGGTCACCTCCAATCAGAGGGCACGAGGACTTGGACCTTGCCAAGATCTGAGTGGCTTTGGCAACCCAGCTTATGGGTTGGACTTTCAAATGGGTTTTGGGATTCACCCCACTTCCCATGTGGCAGATCCGGCACCCTCTAAGGGCACCGCGGTGGATCCTAGTGAGTGTCTCGAGCTTACACCTACCCTTGTGAGAGACACCCTCGGAGTGCCACCACAAATAGCCTGAGAGCCCGACGTGAGCACACGGCGGCAATACTAGGCAAGCAAGATCCCATCGCCAGCATGAGGGTATGACCGAGTCACTTTGTCGAGCTGAAGCGTCGTTCCCCGACTATGATCGCGGGTTGAGTATGGAGATCGTGGATCACCCAGAGTCGTAGTTCGATGTACTACTTCCCTGGTGGACCCATACTCGACGGGGTCGAGTTTTCCCCACCCCGGGGGTATGATGAGGGCATCCCTTGTCCCTCCACATTTTCTCCGGACTCGAATTATTCGTCGGCAAGCGCCATTATGTTAGTCATGTATTTTTGAGTCTAGTCATGTAATCTTCACATTTTCTTTGAGTCAATATCATGTAATTTTCCCTTTATTTGAGTCATGTACCTAGGTTAGTGAGTCATTTTCCTAAGTATTGTGTCATTATGTTGATTTGTTAGGCTGGCCCAATTCATTGGGCTTGGCCCAAGGGCGCCCCTACCCCTTCGGTTATTTGTCATTGAGTCAAATGTCAGGGACTTTTGTAAAAATGTGGGTTTCCTATATATAGGACCCCATTCCCCTCATTTTGAACTAATGAACCATTGCATGAATATTGAAATCCAATTCCAAATCCCACTAGATCTCTCTCTCTCTCTCTCTCTCTCTCTCTCTCTCTAAGGGGTCCCCCCTCTCTCTCTCTTCCCCAACCCCAAAATTCGAAATTTTGTCTCTCCTCCCCATTCACCTCTCATTAAGACCCCTCCCCTTCCCCATACACTCATTTAACTCCCCCCCCAACCCCAAGGTGGAATCCCCCAATCACTAGGCCACCCTCCAACCCCCAACTACCCTACCCAATTCCCCAAGCACCCTTCCCTCTCCCCCATACAACCCACCACTTCCCTAGGCCATTTGAATTCAAATCCCCCTTCCCTCCACAGCACTAGGGCACCCCCAAGACCCCTCCTCTTGGTTAGGGTCGCACCCCCCCTCTCTCTCTCATCTCCACCATTCTTCCTTGCCCCACTCCAACACCATTTGATACTACTAGGTTGCAGCTGGCGATCTGCAGAAGACCACCTGCTTGCAGCGGCGACCCCGATCACATCCCAAGGAATCTGAAGGCCCAAGAGGCACCGTTGGAAGCGTCTACGAGTCGTCATCGCAACGGTGGTGGTTTCGTCTAGATCCGAGCTCCGAGCTGGCCGTGAGACCATTTGTCCCCTGACTGTGCGCAGCTTCTCTGGCAGAGCACCTGAGCCGGAGTTGAAGCTCTACTGCGACATACCTCTTAGAAATCAGATCAATCTTTCTTCAGTAAAAGTGTTCTACTTCGAGCCCTCCACCAGCCCCAACAAGCAGAGCTTCAATCAGCATCAGGAACCAGGAGTTACCAATTTTCTTCCCTGATCGTGCGGATCTGCCTCCCCTCTATCTGCACCAACCCTCCGTCACTGATCAGAAGCCACCAGTGGACTCCGACATCATTTGGTATCCCCGTCAGTTCGGCTTCAAAGTAGACCCGTCTACGGTTCCAACGGCGCCAACGGCGCCAACGGCACTGAATTCCGAGCTCGGGACCGTTCGTGACGCCGTCTGCATCTTGCTGCTTGGAACCTGCAACCGTCAGAACCGAGGAGCTGCTACCTTGATCAAGCCCCTACCCCGACCAGCCTCTGTACCAGAAGAAATCAAGAAAATTCAGGCACCTTCCCGGTCCAGTTACGAAGGTTTTCCCACAGGTTTCATCTTCATAAATATTTGGGAGTGGCCGCAGCGTCCAGAGAGCCGACTGCCTGTCCAGAAGCGCAGACAGTGGGCAGACCCGGCTACGGCGACTATTTATCATTTCTAGCTCGATTTTCCCTTTCTGCTTGGCCGGCTGAAGGCCCCTCCCTGTGTGGAGGTAACTTTTGGTTGTAATACATTAACCCCCACCCCGAGATCCCCCCCCCTTGCATGGGGCATAGTGCTGTACTCCTTTCAATTTCAGGTTGAAGCGACACCGACGCGGCGTGTGGGTGCATACCCTCGCCTCCCCGCTCGCCCCCATCTCCGACCGGAGTCGGCTGTAGATTCTAATAAAATCCACACTTAAGAAAAATATTAAGAATAAGCAATAATCAATAATGTGAAGAAAAATATGCACGAGGTGCACAAGGGGAGTTTGTGTGATCGCCAGAGACACGAGGGTCTCAAGTGGAAAATAATATGGGGAGATGATCGCAAAATACCTCTTGAAACGCGGTTGATTGTAGGTGCTTCCTTTCTCTTCAAATCGGCCGGCCGATGAAGAGAGTCCTTCACTTGGTTACCCTTGCAAAAAAAGACACACAACAATAATAAAAGGAATTAGAAATAATGTGTGTAGCATCAAATTCAATAAAGAGATAGGTGAGCATGAGAAATATGAACAATACACACCTTAAGGGGATTGCCCTTAAACCCCTATGCAAAGAGGGTGTGGGAGATGTATGATGAATGCAAATAATAATTATGAGAATAAAGGGGAGGTGTGCAAGAGATGCACTATGGGGAGATCTCAACATGATTGTTGAGAGATCCATAAAAGATGATGCATGATCTATGAAAATAAAATAATGATAGTGAAGAATAGAAGAATGATGAAGGAGAGAAAATAAAAATCTGTTTTGGATGCTCCTTGGCTTTGAATGCTCGATGGGGATGAAGCCTCAAAGCCGATAGAAACTTGATCGTTGGAAGAAGCCTCTCCTAAGCCAAGCAGCAACTTTCCTTCGGTTCCCTGTAAAAAGAAAAGAAAATAAAAGAGGAAGAAGAGAAAAGACAGAAGCAGCAGACGGGAGGAGAAGAAGAAAGACAGCAGAAGAATAAAATGAATAAGAAGAAGAATCAGAAGAAGAAGAAAAAAAGAAGAAGATAAGAAAAGGGCACAGAAGAAGAAGAAGAAGAAACACGGAGGAAGAAACAGAAGAGAAAGAAGAAGAAAACAGAATCAGAAAGAGAAAACCTCCGGAACCTTGGAACCTCATCACAGAACCGACTGGGCTCTTTAAATAGGGTTCAAATCAAGAGATAGAGGGATAAGAACGGGTAAGAGCCCAAAGAGAGAAGGATTAGAATGAGGAAAGTGACCAAACGAAGCAGGGACTCCTCGGGAAAAGGCTGCGTTCGTTTAGAACATGGAAGTTGAAACACGACTTGAACAAGGGCGTCAATTCAAGAATTAACGACCTTCAAGAGGGCGTCTTTTAAAAACACGCCTTATATAAGGGCGTTAATTTAAAAATCAATTTTTAGAATTTATTTGAAAAATTGTGAAACACGTCTGATTTAAAGGCGTTAATTAAAAAACGCCTTAACAAAGGACGTTAATTCAAAATATTCAAAATAGGGCCATTTTTCAATTCTCAATATTATTTTCCCATTTTTTAGGTGAAGGTGCATCTCGTCGCCCTGATTCCAACGACTATTTTTGCGAATTTTTCTGACACCCGGAAGGTCACCAAATCACCTCTGGAAGGGGTTGAAAAATAATATTAAAATATTTGATTTGAAAGACACGCCCTCACTTGAGGCGTGAATTAATTTTTTTTTAATTTTTTATTCAAAATAACGCCTTATGATAAGTCGTTAATTCCCGAAAAATTCCGAAAAATTCCCAGAAAAATCCAAAAAAATAGGAATTTGAAAGAATGGACGCCCTCCAATGTAGTCGTTAATTTTTTAAGAAACGCCCAAGCCTAAGTCGTTATTTAAAAGACGCCCCAAGTCAAGTCGTTAATTCAGAAAAATAGGGAAAAATGCCCAGAAAAATCCAAAAAAATCCAGAAAAATCAAGAAAAATCCAGAAAAATAGGAGAAAATAGAAAAAAATAAGAAAAGGGTAAAAAAAGGAAGAAACCCAAGAAAAGTGAGAAAAATCACTCAAATAGAACTAATTTGAGGGTCAAAATGGGACATTACAAGGCAATATGAGATGTACTCATAATAACGTCAATTTTGGCGTGTCTACAGCTGCCCCGCCTTGGCGTCTGCTTTGCAAGGGAGCTGAGCAAACTGAAAAGTAGATGCCAAGGTGTGATGAGACACGCAATCAACATTACTTGATGAGAATGAAATCAAAAGCACGAGATGAAGCAATCTCGGGAAATCCAACGAAATCAACAATGTTTGGATAAAACGGGGAGGTGTGCACGCGGTGCACGAAGGAGATAAAATAAATGATCAACTTCCAGCGCGGTGGAAGTACCTCAGGTCACAAACCTGTAAGTTTCACCATTGGGGAGCGGTTACCAGCCAGTGGACGTGCTGCAGCCAAGGTGGATCAAAGGGGAAAGTTTTGAAATAAGATAATAGCAATCCAAACAAGGAGCTTTCGAGAAACTGACCCAAAACAACGACAAAACGAACTGAGGACTCAATTCGGCATGGAATATCTCACATTGAAGATCAAGATCAATTTGACCTACAAAAACAGCTTACCAGAATGATTTTTCAACAATTGTTTCAAATTCCTACATGAATGCATGCTGGGTTTAAAGGGAAAAATAAATCAAATGAAAATATAGAATAATCAAGGATAATATTGTTAAACTGCCAAGACTGGGTCAAGAAACCGATTTCGCGAGCTGGTACTAAGCCGAAGCCCGTTTATCCACGCACCAATTCGTAAAAAGGGAACCATCGTCCCCAATCTTGGACGGCTCAACGGCCTATCCGTGTGACTAAGACTCCTCTGGAATTATCATTGTTTTTTGATGAAGGGGAACTCAAATTCCAGATTTACCAAAGCCACAAGGTCCTTGATATAATCTAATAGCGTATTAACATATAGTAAAATGCATACAGGGAGATTGTGATAGCAATGGGCACATGGGGGAACTGAGAAATGAGGTGTCAGCACCGTGGGGCTTGGATAATGATGATGCCCAGTCGGCGGGACCATGAGCTTCTTATCCTGCGCTCAAAATTTCATTAGCCAAGATATAAAAGATATAACAAGCAATGAATGAGGCCTTTAAGCATAGCATAGTATTTCATAGCCATGAATAACACATAGTAGGGCAAAGCATGGATAACATGAATAGCAAGGCATTGCAAAGCATCATTATTTGTTATGTTGTCATGAGGAGACAATCTGGCTAATCAAAATTGGAGCTGAATGATTGAAAATCGAGAAAATGATTAGCAGGAGTTGATTGAATGATAATGAGATGAATAATCAAGATGATAACCGGGAGATGTAACAATCAAAATGCCCAGGGAGATATGAGGAATTGATAATCAAATGCCCAGCGGCAAGTCATGAAAAATGTCGGGAAGAATCAATGGATTGATAGCAATAAGGGGAGGGAGGACTCATCCCGTGCTTCTGGTCCTTGGAAAGCTGTTCCTGCAAAACACCATCAGAAAATACAATGCAAAATTTTTGGATTTTGGAATATGCAAAATTTTATGGGTTTTGGAATATGCAATTTTTTATGGGTTTTGAAAATATTTGAATTTTTACAGAGATTTTTAAAATATTCAAGTTTTTGTGGAGATTTTGGAAAATATTTGAATTTTTTTTGTGGAGATTTTGGAAATATTCAAATTTTTTTGTGGAGATTTTGGTTTAGACATAGCTAATGCAGCATCAAAGGGTGTTGTGAACCACTGACTAGGGGTCCTTGCTCCTTCCCTTTTCGCTAAGGAAACTGCCCAAAGCTGGGCGTGCATTGCAAGGTGGCGCCCTATAACCGACCGTCTTTGATCAACGGTGCCCCTACCAAGGCCATACCCGAGAAACATTCAGTCTTGGAGGGAGAAGAGAAGAATAATTGGAGATAAGCTTTATGCAGGATGAGAGATATCAAGACTTGAATTCCTTCCAAGGTGTTAACCCTCAAAGAGGTAGTCTGTTGTGCCGGGGCTTTGTGCCTTTGATTTTTAGACCCTTGACATGCATACGACCAGGGTTTTTCCTGCGGGGACTTTGCCACTCTTGACATGCCATAATTCACAATTTTGAATTTATCGAAATTTTGACTTGATTTTCATAATAGCCCTTTTGGCGAGATGTATATCATGAAACTCATATGAAAACTCATATTAATTTTGGGTCAAGACTGCCCCTATTTGAGACTCCTCTCGTATTGGGATTACCAAGGTTGGTCATCTTATCCGTCAACCTCTTGCCCCTGCATGCGGCCGAGTAAAGAAGAGAAAAGACTTTCAGATATACTCATGGCATGGCCAAGGTAGCAACGGTGTCTAACCAAAGAGCCGGCTAAGGACGCCGTGAAGTGTGTGAATGCCCAGCTAAGGGTTGCTCTTAACAAGCGGGGAGAGAATGTCGAATTCCCAGCACGGGGTTCTTATTAACCAAAGGTGCTGCGAAAGAAAGTCTAAAGACTCTTTTGAGAGTGATTTAATTAAACAAAAGCCTAAGATAAAGGTTTAAAACACCACTCTTAATCTCGTTAAGAAGCACTTGATTTTGAAAATCATGCGTGAAGTAATGAGAAAATGATATCATTAAAATGCATACTTACGCCAATATGTTACCTTGCGACCTTTGTAGAAGCAGCTGCCGCGAGAAGCGATCTTGATCATCATGAGATTTGTCCTCTTTGGCAGTCAAAAGATTGGAAGCAAAGATTTGAAGTGGCTTAACAAGAAGGAGTGGTGTCAAGACCAGACTCAGACGAAATAAGGAGAAAAGGAAGAGAGGCGAGGGCTAGAACTCCCTCACTAAGGTGCGGAGACCCTGATCACATGAACAGTCTACAGAAGAAGCGGAGAATTAGAGGAGGAGTGAGGACTAAAGCCTCGAAAGCAATGGGAGAAAGGGCAGATGCCCAAGGCAGTGGATGCGGAAGAAGTTGGGTCGGACCCGAATTAGGAGGAATCAGAAGAGAAATTGGTAGATAGAAAGAGGCGGATCTAGAGGGTCCGGAGGCGGTGGAGGAGAATCCTGATAAGAGGAATCATCCGGAGGCTCCGGAGGGATAACAAAGAAGGGACGCGATGCCCTGGGGAGAAATAGGGAAAAAGATGATGAAAAGGTGACGGAACAGGAAGAAGAGAATAAAAGATATGAAGTCCCGGAGGAGCAAGAAGATGAATCGAAAGAAATATAGAAGGTCCGGAGGTTCCGGAGGAATGAAATCAGGAGGGTCGCGATGCCCTGGGAGATGATAGAGAGAATAAGACGGAGAATCCGGAGGTTCCGGAGGAAGCAAATGGAAAGGGGCGCGATGCCCGAGGAAAGATGGAGAGAATCCGGAGGTTCCGAGGAGTGAAACCAGGAAGGAGAAGGTGGAAAGGGGCGCGATGCCCGAGGGGAAAGTCCGGAGGTTCCGGAGGAAGCAAATAAAGAAGGTGGAGAGGGGCGTCGTGCCCAAAGGGAAAATCCGGAGGTTCCGGAGGAATAAGGTGGAAAGGGGCGCGATGCCCTGGGAGAAAGTCCGGAGGTTCCGGAGGAATAGAATCAGAAAGGGCGAGATGCCCAAAGAGGAGGGATAAAATTCCTGGAGGTTCCAGGGAAATGGCAGGAAGGGGGACGCGATGCCCCAAGGGGAGTGGATAAAAGGATGAATATGAATGAGATGGGAAATGCGGAATATCCGGCGGTGCCGGAAGGTGAGGAAGATACGGGTTTGGAAACCTGGGAAGCAGGAGGTGCAAATGCATGTAATGGGATGGATGCGATGAATGCATGAAATGCAAAGAATATGAAGAATGTGAAGGGCGAGAGGATGAGATCCTCCTCCTATCCCTGGGAATGGCCCATGAAGAAGAAGTGATAGAGATGGATGAATAGAAAGTGGAACAAATAAGGGATGGTCCCTTAGCATCAAGGTAACTGCCCCTCCATGGCGGTGAACATGTACGAGAAATAGCCCCTGCCGAGACTTCAATGGTGAATGTCAACTCCCTTGGAGAGTGCAAAGTAATGGTGTGAGGGAGTTGTAAAGTTGAGCTCAGAAGCATCATGTTGCCCGGGGGTTCAAGATTTGGAAGTTGGAACAGAGGGTGCCCTGCCCGGCCCTTACACAGCATCAGTGCTTGGCATGACGGTGACTTGGCCTCTTCAATCATGCTTGGCACAATAACCCGGATTGGCATCCGGCAAATGAACTCTTGAATCTTGAATGGCACAGTCGTGGCCAAAGTCTTCTTGCCCGGCTCTTGCTTATCTTCGGCACAAGTAGCTGCAGAAGCACGCCCCTTCCGAGTAACAAAGGGAGGTGAGGCGGAGGCGGAAGGCTCCGTGGATGGTGGAGTTATAATGGAAGGTGTTGGCGTAAGTGGAGGCGGAGGTTCAAACACATCGAGTTTCTCCCTTTGCTTGCAAGCGGTCGGGATTGGCTCGGGTGCAAAAAGTGGTGGATCCTGCTCAGAATTAACCATAGGTAAAGGCGAAAGGCTATGTGATGGAGGTATGGGTTTTGGGGTTAAAGGCATAATGGAGGGTAATGGTGGTGAAATTGGGTAAGTGGAGGCCGAGGTGGAGGCTAATGGGAGGCTGATTAGGGAAGGTTTAATGATGGGTTCGACGGAGGCTAATGGTGTGGAGGTAGATGGCTTAACGGGTGGAGGTTTAATGGTGGAAGGCTTGGGGGAGGCCAGTGTTGCGGGGGTTAATGGTGTAATAGGAGGAGGTGTAATGTATGCGGTGTCAAGGATAGGAGGAGACTTACAATGTGCCGGTGTGGGTGATTGAAGTATCGACCCATCATCGTAACACCAACTAGTCTCATAAATAGGGATTGGATCGGGGATGGTTTCATCCTGAGCAGGAGGTTCATCGAATGAAAGTGGAGGGAGCGGGAAATTAAGGAAACTCGGAAGGGGTGCCTGCGGAGCTTCATCATCATCGTACGCTGCCTCAGATTTTTCAATTGCCGGCTCTTCCTCGCTTGGAATGCCGAAGTCATAATCATCCATCCTGTCTTTCCATTCATTCTCCATCTTTGTAATTTCGTCTAAAGCGGCATGGAGAGGATTGACTGGAGTAGGAGGAGCCGTGACCCTCTTTATTTGTTCCTCCATCAAAGTAATCTTATCGAGCAGAGTTTGCTGGAGGGGTGTAACATGAACAACAGGAGGTTGGCAGGGCCTTGAAGGAGGAGGGGCCGCATAAAAAGGCCGTGGAGGGGAGTTGACGGGATGACCCGTAAAAGAACCCGACGGGCCGGATTGCAAGGAGTAAAAGGGCCTCGGGGCCGTGATGGAGGAGGAATAGAAGGAGGCGGGTGTCGGACCACCCGAGTAGAATGAATAGGGGGAGATGGGTAATGGGCTACCCGAATATGATTGGAAGGAGGAGGTGGGTGATGGGCCACCCGTGTAGAATTGGAGGGAGATGGGTGATGGGTCACCCGAATAGAATTGGAAGGAGGTAGGTGATGGGCCACCCGTATAGAATTGGAAAGAGGGGGAGATGCACGAGATGTACCCTCAACGGCAGCCTTAAGGGCTTGGATCTGTTGAGGGGTAAGATGATCTAATGCATGATGATTCGAGAGACCTTCTCGTCATTGGGAGGAGACGGTCCCGAGGGAATAGTGGCCTGAAATTGAGTAGGTGGACCATGAGAATGGACATTGCCCATGGGTTGGGTATGACCATGAGAATAAGGACGTGGTCCCTTGAAAGAATGGTGAGAATGCTGATTAACATGTTGAAATTGAGGATATGAAGTGCTAGGTTGTGCATCCTCATGAATTGAATTGAACATGTTTCTATCATGGTAAGCCATTATATAATCAAAAATTCTCAATAATTATGCAAATAAGCACACAAGTTGGAATGGTTACCGTGATTTTTGATTGTTTTAAACCTTGGTGAATTAATGATTTTTAGCAAAGTTTTGAATGATTCACACAAGGGGGGGGGAGCCTAGTTTCAAATGAGATTTGAACTCCAATGCCAACTAAGAACCCTCTCTCACCACGTATAGGCCGACTAACTCGGGACTTCAAAAGGGTACAACCTGCCCGGCGTCCGTGAGGGAATCCACGGGTGCGGGGACTTATGGAGGCTTGGTTTAGGAATTTCCAATCCAAAGAGACGGAATGCTCAATGGAGGGTCGTTCCTTCACCAAGGGGTGTGTGGCTCCTAGTATGTGGAGAGAGGAGGTCTCCCAAACCAATGCAAAATGAATGAATGAATGAATGCAAGATATAAGCAAAAATATGATACAGTGATAAACAAAGGGGTTCGGTGAAAACACAGGAATAAGACGCCCTGGGGCAGGGCGCTACCAATCAAAAGACGCCCTTTGGCAGGGCGTGAATCACTGTGGGAGGCCCACAGGCAAGGTAAAACACGCCTTGATGAGAGGCGCTACCAATAAAAGAGACGCCCTGGGGCAGGGCGTTAATTATCAACGATGCTCAACCAAATAAAGAGACGCCCAGGGGTGGGGGCGTCAAATCATGAAAACGCGCCCTGATGAGAGGCGCTACTAAATAAAGAAACGCCCTGTGGGAGGGCGTGAATTCTTTCAAACTCCCACGGCCAGCAGAGTGGAAACACTCACAGTCACAGAGGCAATCATCACATATGATTATCAAGATAAAAACATGCTCATCAAAATTTTAACTAAGTGGAGATTTTAAAACAAATCTATTCAATTGACAAATCACTTAGGGGAAAGTGCAAAGCACAATGGAGGGTGCCCGAGGGGCACAAAGGAAAGGGTACCGAGGGTACCAATGGGAAAGGGCACACTTGGGTGCCAAAGGGAAAGGGGTAATCAAATGAAAAACAAAAAGTGTCCCACCGTGATCGCCAATTTGTAGATTCTAATAAAATCCACACTTAAGAAAAATATTAAGAATAAGCAATAATCAATAATGTGAAGAAAAATATGCACGAGGTGCACAAGGGGAGTTTGTGTGATCGCCAGAGACACGAGGGTCTCAAGTGGAAAATAATATGGGGAGATGATCGCAAAATACCTCTTGAAACGCGGTTGATTGTAGGTGCTTCCTTTCTCTTCAAATCGGCCGGCCGATGAAGAGAGTCCTTCACTTGGTTACCCTTGCAAAAAAAGACACACAACAATAATAAAAGGAATTAGAAATAATGTGTGTAGCATCAAATTCAATAAAGAGATAGGTGAGCATGAGAAATATGAACAATACACACCTTAAGGGGATTGCCCTTAAACCCCTATGCAAAGAGGGTGTGGGAGATGTATGATGAATGCAAATAATAATTATGAGAATAAAGGGGAGGTGTGCAAGAGATGCACTATGGGGAGATCTCAACATGATTGTTGAGAGATCCATAAAAGATGATGCATGATCTATGAAAATAAAATAATGATAGTGAAGAATAGAAGAATGATGAAGGAGAGAAAATAAAAATCTGTTTTGGATGCTCCTTGGCTTTGAATGCTCGATGGGGATGAAGCCTCAAAGCGATAGAAACTTGATCGTTGGAAGAAGCCTCTCCTAAGCCAAGCAGCAACTTTCCTTCGGTTCCCTGTAAAAAGAAAAGAAAATAAAAGAGGAAGAAGAGAAAAGACAGAAGCAGCAGACGGGAGGAGAAGAAGAAAGACAGCAGAAGAATAAAATGAATAAGAAGAAGAATCAGAAGAAGAAGAAAAAAAGAAGAAGATAAGAAAAGGGCACAGAAGAAGAAGAAGAAGAAACACGGAGGAAGAAACAGAAGAGAAAGAAGAAGAAAACAGAATCAGAAAGAGAAAACCTCCGGAACCTTGGAACCTCATCACAGAACCGACTGGGCTCTTTAAATAGGGTTCAAATCAAGAGATAGAGGGATAAGAACGGGTAAGAGCCCAAAGAGAGAAGGATTAGAATGAGGAAAGTGACCAAACGAAGCAGGGACTCCTCGGGAAAAGGCTGCGTTCGTTTAGAACATGGAAGTTGAAACACGACTTGAACAAGGGCGTCAATTCAAGAATTAACGACCTTCAAGAGGGCGTCTTTTAAAAACACGCCTTATATAAGGGCGTTAATTTAAAAATCAATTTTTAGAATTTATTTGAAAAATTGTGAAACACGTCTGATTTAAAGGCGTTAATTAAAAAACGCCTTAACAAAGGACGTTAATTCAAAATATTCAAAATAGGGCCATTTTTCAATTCTCAATATTATTTTCCCATTTTTTAGGTGAAGGTGCATCTCGTCGCCCTGATTCCAACGACTATTTTTGCGAATTTTTCTGACACCCGGAAGGTCACCAAATCACCTCTGGAAGGGGTTGAAAAATAATATTAAAATATTTGATTTGAAAGACACGCCCTCACTTGAGGCGTGAATTAATTTTTTTTAATTTTTTATTCAAAATAACGCCTTATGATAAGTCGTTAATTCCCGAAAAATTCCGAAAAATTCCCAGAAAAATCCAAAAAAATAGGAATTTGAAAGAATGGACGCCCTCCAATGTAGTCGTTAATTTTTTAAGAAACGCCCAAGCCTAAGTCGTTATTTAAAAGACGCCCCAAGTCAAGTCGTTAATTCAGAAAAATAGGGAAAAATGCCCAGAAAAATCCAAAAAAATCCAGAAAAATCAAGAAAAATCCAGAAAAATAGGAGAAAATAGAAAAAAATAAGAAAAGGGTAAAAAAAGGAAGAAACCCAAGAAAAGTGAGAAAAATCACTCAAATAGAACTAATTTGAGGGTCAAAATGGGACATTACAAGGCAATATGAGATGTACTCATAATAACGTCAATTTTGGCGTGTCTACATCGGCGTCTTCACGCCGGCTAGGTGAGCTCCTGAACATCTCTCATTGCTGTAATGGACTTGCTTAGCTTAGTATTTCTATAGTTACTCCGTCGGCGGTGAGAGAGTGTCCGATTTTAAATTGCCACCAAATTGAGTGACCACCGCGGGCGAGTTGTGAGAGCTTCCACTCAACCCACACCCTTGGTGTGTTGGCCGCCCATGATTTGGGCTTCCCTTGGCCCATTTGGGGTCCGCAATAAGCTAGCCAACCCTTGGAGAACCAAGGTCCCGCCTCAGACCCTCTCCATCATCACCGAGTCGCCTTCGGGCACTAACGTGCACCAAGCGAGTGAGTCGCTAGTGTGAGTCCGCTGCCTAACCCGAATGCTTGCATACTTAGGTCCAAGGTCCGTCTCACATCAATTGGTATCATCATCATAGCATCCAAGTTGGTCTCACATCAAGTGTATCAAAACATCTTCATCACATCATCATAGGTCTTAGGTCGGTTTTATATCACCTTGTTAACGAGTCAAGGGGCCAAGCCTTTATCAATTAAGCTAAAAGCAAAGATGGCGAATGCAACATACGGACACACAAATGGGAATAAAATGTAAAATGTAGCACACAAATGAGATCACATGGATGTAATTTTTTAATTATTTTTTAATTATTTTTTTTTTTGTGTTTTGTGTTTTTGTTTTTGTTTTTTTATTATTATTTATCTTTTTTTGAATTTTTTTTTGAAAGACACTTATTATTATAATCGGCATGGTTCTTGGACTAGGGGTGTTTAAATCGTTCTTGAGTAGCTCAAAACAGGGTTAACGTGCTCAAGAGAATTTTCACTTGGGGACTCAGCTGACGACGTCTTCCGAGGGCCATTTCATTTTTTTTTTGAAGATCTAATGTCTGGTGACCATTCTTATGGCACCTGACTCTTATGAAGACATGGTTTCTTACTAACCTTCCAGGTATCTTGTGTGCACATCTAGATCGATTTGGGCCCCTAGACTCCTCAAATGATAATCCTGTCGGTTAAGACTTAACCTGATGACAAAATCGACATGCCATGCTTAGGTTCCCAGTTGCATTCGACCGTAAGGATACACCGAAGGAGTGTTCAAGGTAAAGGATTTACCCGACCCGGGTCTATTTCCTCACAACTCTAGATGGTATAGGATGGAACACCTTGGAACCCTAACGGCCAACCGCGCGACGCTGACCCGGAATTAGACGCCGTCGCACCTATTGGTGACGCGCTTGCGTTGACCTAAGCCTGAGATTAAAGTAAGAATCCACCGAGGTGGTAGATAGAGGTCTTGACCGGCCAGAAGCACTGAGGCTCCTTCGCGGCGATGGCTTCTGCTTTTCAAAGTAGACAATTACATGTGTGTTTTGCTAAAACGAGGTCGCTTGCCTTAGCGGGGCGCGCCTTTCAGGATTTCCACTGAGCTTTCATCTTTGAGGGGAGAAAGAAGAGTACTGTGGGGGGAACCTTCCGAGAGGACCGGCAAAACCGTTAACCCGACGAGCTAATCGGGACCTACTCGACCTTTCCCTTTTGGGTGACTTCGGACCAAACCTCGAACAAGATTGCGTTGCCCCTTTGTGGAATTTAGCCT
Organism: Amorphophallus konjac; assembly: GCA_022559845.1. NCBI lineage: Eukaryota > Viridiplantae > Streptophyta > Magnoliopsida > Alismatales > Araceae > Amorphophallus > Amorphophallus konjac. The sequence goes on along the minus strand of CM040122.1, from coordinate 327,690,583 downwards.
TTGTTTGAAGGGGTTTTCGCTTGTTGAAATCAGGCACGGCCACGACCAGGCTTTCATTTGACTTTGATTTATCTCTTCTCTTCTTTTTCTCTTTTTTGAGGGAGACATGATAATTTGATAAGTGGGAATCCCTCTTGTATGCCTGTGGGGACACTACCCTCTTCTCGTGCTCTAATTCGAGTTCAAGGAAATGAATCCTACTCTCGCCTTCAGGGTATGGTATTTTGGTTTCCTTATGCTCAGTGTTTTAAGGGCGTCGGCTGTCTCATTGGGTCGAGGAGGAAGAGAACAAAGATTACGACTTTCCTGGAGACCTTTGAGTATAGCCCCACAATAAGCAATACTACCAACGTTTTGGCTAAAACAGCTGCGTGTGTGCGTGTTGCCTTCTTTTAGTGGGCGTAAGCTGACATGACCGGACAGGAATCTCTGTGGTTCTGGCATGCCAAGACTCGAGACCTACCGAACCTTAATGGGTCCTATCCAAATATGAAGGATAGATGCAAAGACTTGACTGCATAATGAACACCATGCATCTCTCTTTTTTTTTCTTTTTTTTTTCTTTTTTGTTTCTTTTTTTTTGGAGCTTCCCTCGAGTTCCGCTTCATTTGATCCCGAAAGCGAGGTATGGGAGTATGTGCAAGTTAGACTACAAAGACCAAAGAGTGAATTTTTAACTCAGATGGTCCTCGTACCATGCCAGTTGTTACACCTATCTAAGGGTAGTATTTCTTAAGATAAAGCCCGTTCCAAGGGTGGGATAACTCGGTCCCTTCGGCATTGACTAACTTGTAGGCGTTGCCGGGGTACGCAGCCTGAACCACATATGGTCCTTCCCAATTGGGTTGAAGTTTAGAACACGGCCCTCCAGGTTTGACAAAAATTCTTTTTACGACCATCTCGTCGACTTTGAATTTTCTCTCAATGACTTTCTTTTGGTAAAAACGAGCGAGTCTATTTTGATAAACACGTGCATGCTCGGCAGCAGCCAGCCGCTTCTCGTCTAAGAGTTCCAACTAGGCAAGGAGTGAATTACGACGTTCATCAAGGGAAAATTCCTTATCCAATTGTACCATGAGAGAAGGAATCAGAGTCTCATACGGGACTATCGCTTCCATCCCATGAGTAAGGGCAAACGGAGTCTGCCCGGTGGGGGTACAGATCGAAGTGCGATAAGCCCATAGAGCTTCGATACGCTTTTCTGGCCAGTCTGAGAACATACTAGACTCGTAGGTTTTCTTTATGATTTTGATCAATGTCTTGTTGGTGGCCTCTGCCTGACCATTACCTTGTGGGTAATAAGGTGATGAATGATGCAATGCGATTGCGTACCTTTTGCAGAGGTCTTGAAGGTCCTGAGAAATGAACTGTGGCCCATTGTTAGTGACGATTGTACTTGGAATGCCGAACCTGGTGAGGATGTTCTTCATGATGAACTTGCAGACTGTTGATACCTTGATTTCCGCATAAGCTTCTGCTTCGGCCCATTTGGTGAAATACTCCGTCGCGGTGAGGATGAACGATTTCTGCCTGGTGAGGGAGTTTGGATCACCTAGGGGGCCAATGATATCGAACGCCCACATGGAGAAAGGCCATGGGGAGGATATTGGATGAAGTGAGGAAGACGGGGAATGAATCTTATCGGCGTGAAGCTGACACTTGACACACCTACGGACATAGACAGCACAATCCTTTTCTATAGTGGGCCAGTAAAAGCCTTGCCGAATGATCTTCGTAGCGAGCATTTGGCTATTTACATGGCCACCGCACACACCTGAGTGTACTTCCTCTACACATTTCCAGACCTCATCGTCATTGAGACATCTTAAAAGAACACCAGTAAGGCTTCTCTTATACAGTAGACCTCCAACCAACGTGTATTTCTGGGCCACCCTTCTTATGGCTTTCTTATTCTCTTTGGTGGCTCCTTTAGGGTAAGACTGATCTTTGCAATATTTGACAATTTCATAGAACCACGATTTCTCCTCATTAGCCAGTTCTTCTTCAAATTATGCCAACATGATTTCCCACTTCTCAAGAATTTCTCCTTCCTGAATCTTCCGTAGGACTCTTTCTTTGATTCTTAAAAGGTAAGGGTCCTGAACAGCAGGGACGAGGCGCTTGTAGATGGTGATGGATTCAGACCACACACCTAAAGGGAATTTAAAAGATGATGCCAAGGAGGTGAGGGCATCGGCCAGAATATTCTGTTCGCGAGGAACATGGACAAAGATCAGGTTGGTGAATAATTTTGCATAAGCGGAGACCAGCTCCTGATATGGCTTGAGCTTGGGATCAAGGGTGCGATATTTGGTAAGCACCTGGCGGAAAACAAGTTGACTATCACCCACGACTCGTAATTCGGTGATATAGAAAGAATGGGCTAGTTCCAGACCAGCTAGAAGAGCCTCATATTTAGCAATGTTGTTAGTGACTGGGAATGCGAGATGGAACACCTCTGGGATCGTAACGCCTTCGGGCGTCAGAAGGACAATGCCAATACCCTTCCCTTGGGAATTTAGAGTTCTATCAAAATATAATGTCCACATTAGCTCATCGGATTGATTGATGGACTTTAGTTGCTCATCTGGAAACTCTGATTGGACAGGATCGAACTTGGGGAGAGGATGGTGAGCGAGATGCTCGGCTATAGCATAGCCTTTAATTACTTTTTGCTGGATGTAGGTGATGTCAAATTGAGACAAGAAACTCTGCCAGCGTGCTAGCCTATCAGTAAGGGCGGATTTCTCCAAGAGGAACTTGATCGGATTCATGCGGGCAATCAAATGGACCTCATGAGCCAAGAAGTAATGCTTCAATTTCTGCACTACCCAAACGAGGGCAGCACAGGTTTTCTCCAGGGCCGTGTACTTCTGCTCACAGGGATTGAGGAGTTTGGACAAGTAATAGGTTGCCCGTTCCTTACCTCCTTCATCGGCTTGTGCGAGGATGACTCCCACGGAGTCATCCAAGACTGAGATATAAAGGATCGGAGGTTTTCCCAGCTTGGGTGGAATGAGAACGGGTGGATTAGTCAAGTATTCCTTTAACCCTTTAAAAGCTTTCTGGCATTTAGAATCCCAATAAAATTCTACTCCTGGCTTGGTCAACTCGTAGAAAGGTCTACACCTTTGTGAGTGCTGAGACACAAATTGACGAATAAATTGTAACCTCCCAATTAAACCTCGAACTTCCCTCAAATTTTTGGGAGGCGGCATATCCCTGATGGCTCTAGCTTTGTTGGGATCTATTTCAATCCCCCTTTTACTCACAATGAAACCCAATAATTTGCCCGATGATACACCAAACACACACTTCTTCGGATTTATTTTCAATTGGAACTCCTTTGATCTCTGTAATACCTTAGCCAAGACTTTCGGATGTTCCGCCCTAGTTTTGATTTCACCAATAAATCATCCACATACACCTCTAGATATATATGTATCATGTCATAAAATATGACCATCATAGCTCTTTGGTAAGTAGCTCCAGCATTCTTTAACCCAAATGGCATGACCACATAACAATATGTCACCCAAGGTGTCATGAATGACGTCTTCTCCTGATCATCTTCTGCCAAACGAATTTGATTATATCCCGAAAATCCATCCATAAATGAGAGGGTTTCATCGCCTACCATGTTATTGATTAACACATCAATGTGAGGCAAGGGAAAATCATCTTTTGGACACGCGCGGTTAAGGTCTCGAAAGTCGATGCAAATCCTGACTTTTTCATCCTTCTTCATGACTAGGACAATGTTCGCCACCCATTGAGGATAAAGGATGACTCTAATAAACCTGGCTTTGTGGAGCTTGTCGACCTCCTCTTTCATTTTCAAAACCATCTCAGGGTGGAAACGCCTTAACCTTTGTTTTACCGAGACGGACCCTAGTTTTAGAGTTAAGCGGTGTTCGACCAAGGTGGAATCCAAACCCGGCATATCCTCGTAGCTCCATGCAAACGTGTCCTTATACTCCTTGAGAATTTCAATTAATGCCTCTTCTTCAGATGATGGCAAATTATCACTTATGAGGACGATCCTAGGGTCTTCCTCAGTTCCCAAGTTGACTTCTTTAGTAGACTCTTCTACGGCGGCTGACGGCTCGTCGAATCTCCTCATCCCACTAGCATATGCGCCGGCCGCGTCCTCATATTCTTCATCCTCTTCTTCAATAGGCTATTCTTCATCTATGATCTCGTAGACTCCATACCCTTCATCAATTGTGCAATTCTCTTCACAATCTATCTCTGACAGTTGGATGGGATTTTCTAGCAATTGAGGAATGGATAGGCACGCTTGACACCTACTGGCTAGATCTAGAAGGAATCGACGAGGGATCTGCTTACCATTGGATTTGCTTTTGGGTACTACCCTGGACTCATTATTCCTAGGTTGACTGAGCTGTCCTACGGACGAAGAAGCTAAAGAAGATGCCGAAGAATGTACAGGGAAGGACCCCTCAGAGGAGGGGTAGAAAAGGTCACTCATAGGACCTTGGATGAGTGGCCCGTAGGTTGGGACACACTCGTAGGAGATGTAGGAGGTTTCCTTAACGAAGATGTGTTGTTGAGGGGATTGAAAATCGACATTTTTTTCATTTTCATTTTTAATGACAAAGTAATGAAAAGAAATCGGAGGAGGGGGAAAGTGATTATGGCTAAAGGGTTGGGAGGCTCATAGAGCAGATCATGATTGAAAACCTGACGCGGGTTGAGAAACCCGCGTAGGTATGTAAGTAGAGAAGGGGACCTGGGAAGATCGTCAGGCAACCATCTGGCCTAGGAAGAAGACAGCAACGAGGGTTGAGACGAGTGAATGGAGAAGATGACGGCTAATGAGCCGTCGATGGCAATGTTGATGACGGATGAAGTTCCACCGGTGATAGAGTCCTCTCGGCGAGGATGGTTTGGAATTCTGGCAACAATAGTGATATCCCCTGGCACTTCAGAGATCAATGGCGGCCCTTCCAGCTGCGAGGGCGAGAACATTTTTTTTAGTGCAATGGAAATCTCTTGATGTCGAACCATTTGCTCCATTGGCATTCCAGATCCTTAATCTTGCCTCTCTTAGCGGCCCTTGAACATCCTTCAGCCGAGTGTACAACATGCGATCCCCCGTGTGTCTCTTGCGGGTAATCCCCCGTCTGAATAATGGGCCCTTTCTTGAAATGAGAGGATAGGGTCCACGTGAGGGGTTTCCCATCTGCCTCGAGTGATCCTTCAAAGCCTAGGCCAAACTTGTGGCTCAACCTTTTTTCCTTTGGCGATTTCAGCCTTCCTTATAGCTGTGCGCCCAAGCCTTTGCCCGGTTGATAGCCGATATTTCTCATTATCTCCCATCCTTTAGATTGAGAAGGGAGACGTGACGTTGGTGCTGAAGGTGGCTTCTTTGGTGTCAGAGGAATGTGGGATGGGTCCCATACATCCAGCATTGACAATATGGGCCGATGAGACGGCTAAACAGATAGTAGAGAGGTATTAATAGCATCCACTGTATGAAGGACATGTGTACTGATCACTTTAATAATCCTCCCATTGTATGGAAACTTTAGGCATTGGTGGTTGATGGAAGGCATAGCATTCATGACTTCAATAAAGGGGTGACCCAGTATAGCCTTGAATGTGGGATCCATGTCGAGGACATAGAATTTCGTAGAGACTAACGTAGGGCCTAATTCTGCCTTCAGGATAATCATTCCCTGTGGTGGCCTTTTGCTATTGTCATAGGTCGTGATTGTGATTGAAGACGGTCTTATCTATTCCTCACCGACCCCACATAACTGAAGGGTGCTCATAGAGATCACATTTATGGATGCACCCGTGTCCACCAAACACGGGTGTATGGACACTCCATTGATTTTTATTGAAACACACAATGCATACTTTCGGGCTTCCTTGGGGGCGAGCTCGTGGTTGTGGAACATAATGGCTGGCTGTGTGTCCATCGGCGTCAGAACGGCCGAAATCTTCTCTATAAGGAGGTCCTCATTCACCATGACCTTTTGAAGATATTCCATTAAGGCTGCCTGATGGGATGTGGATCTCTGAAGCAGCTCAAGGATGGATATCCGAGCAGGTGTCTTGTCCAGGTGTTTTAACAAATCATACTGTGTCCCAGGGATGGATTTTTCTGGCTGATCTCCATTGTCCTTCTCTGGCTGAGACTGCTCAGGGTTATGACTGTTCTGGGGGAAAACCCTGTGGAAAATCCTTCCACTCCGGAGCACCATCGCTTGCGGCTTTTGCACCTCTATGGGGTTAGGTGTGGGTTTTAGCAGGGGCTTGTGGGGTAGTGGTGGAGGAATGGTTGGTGGAGCAGGGGTGACGATGGGAGAGGGGACTCTGATGAGGGGTTTGTTTGGTGGAGGCATGATGGAGGTAGAGGGGATCTCATGTGGGTTATGGAGGGTAAGGGGTTCGGAAGGTGGAGGTGGAGGCAAAGTGGAAGTGGATAAGGCTTGAGATGGATAATGGTTCTGAGATGGATGGTGGGTGATGAGTGATTTTGAGGGCGTTAGTGGAAGCATGGTGGAGGTAGGCGGGGTCACGTACGGTTGACGGATGATGAGAGGTTTGGAAGGCATAGGTGTAGGTGTAGTAGGGGTGGATGGCAAACTGGAGGGGTGAGACAAGATGAGAGGGTGCGAGGGCATAGTGGGGGGTGTTGGCAGATAGGTCATTGGTGAGTTAGTGGGAAGGGTGCGGATGAGAGGGTGTGATTGCTGTGGAAATGGTGAAGGCCGCACTATTGGTTATGATGCGGGTTGATGAGAGAGAGGTGCTACCCGGGCAAGGCAAGGGGGTGCCTGATGATAGGGTTGGCGGCAGCAAGAACGGAGGTACTTTCTGGGTGCCACCTTTGCTCTCTCCCAACTTACGGGAAGGAGGAGATGGGGTTGACCTGGTGATTGGGTTGTTGGTGCTCCGGTAATGGATTCTGGATTATGCTCATGTTGGGCTGTTATGGTTGGACCTGCTGAGGCTGTTGTTGTTGTTATGGTTGTTGCTGTGGCTGCTGTTGTAACTGCTATTGTTGTTGGAACTATGGTCTAGGAGGAGGTCTCCTGGCTTTGAGAGTGGCGATGTATCGCCTCATTTCATCCCAGTCAATTCCGCCTTCATCATCCATATCATAGATGTAGTCTTTGAAGTGGAAACAGCTCTCTACTGTGTGTCCTGGCTGCCTGGGTAGGATGAGTGTATTTGAAGCCATGAGGGCACTGAAAATATCTACCAAGGTTTATGGCAATGGTGGGTAATGGGATCTCTTGGGGCCAATCGGCCTCCTTTGTTCCTGTGGGGGGCCATAATTCCCTAGGGGTGAAACCTGGTGGTACTGAGGTGGTGGTTGTTGTTGCTGGGGTCGGGGTTGTTGCTGGGGGTGAAATGGTGAGGCATGTTGTTGTGGGGTGGATTGTTTTGGGGCAAAGGATGAGACGGGAAGGGACCTGGATGGAGGGGCAGTCGAGGCATTTGTGGATGCCTTGGGTTGAGTGCATAGTTGGCGTTGTTGACTGCACTCACCTGCTCATTTGTTATGACCCCTTTTGTCGCTCCACTTGGGACACCAGTGCCTGTCTTTCTGACCACCTTGGGCTTCGGCGGCTCAAACATGTGCGTAATGGGGGAGTCTTTTAATTGGGTCCGGATATACTGGGCCCTCTCATAGAGCTCTTCCATTGTGGTAAGCTCGTTCATGGCCAGGACGTGTCTGAACTGTGGGGTGGCATTGGACACAATCATTTTCACTTGTTCAGGCTCTGAGAGGGTATCTCTTATCCTTTCTGCCAGAGACCTCCATTTGTCAGCATAGCGGACAAAATCTTCGTCGGGCCTCATTTTCTCGGCCACTAGGTCGGTAATGGAAAAAGAGGTACCAACCCTATCCCGATACTTTTGCAAGAATCTTCTTTGCACTGTATCAAAATTCTTGGCCTCGCCGGGCTCCAAAGAGTAGAACCATTCTAGCGCAGGACCGTCCAATGATCTCCGAAAGAGGTATGCCAGGGATCTCTGGTCATTTTGCCGATAGGAGGATTCATACATGAAGTCCTTGAGGTGAATAAAGGGGTTGCCAGTGCCATTGTACCTGCAATATGTAGGCATTTCGGAGGGAGGAAGATGGATCACCGGAAGGATTGGCAAAGCAACCTCCGGGCTAGATTTTACGTCCACCATTTTCTTTAAATTCTGAAACTGTTCATCCATTCTATTGAACCTGTTGAGGAGCGATTGGGCAAGCTCCTCGGGAGGTGAAGGTGGCACCTGCCACTGGGGAGGAAGGTGTCTCCCGGAGACTTGAGGGGGAAACCCCGAATGGGAGGGAGCTGCTGGGACGTCGACAGCTAGCCCTGGCTGGAGTGGCGTGTGAGGAACGGCAGGGGTTTGATATTGTGAAGGGAACTGGAACGAGAGTGGTTGTTGGCTCGCCTGCCCTTGAAGTGAGGGAGAAGAGATGGCTTGCACCGGTGAAGAGGATGGGATGGCTTGCACCGACTCTTGGAGGGGTGCAATGGCTGGGGTTGAGTCCTGGGGAGCGGGGGAAATAAATTTCTCTTTCAGAATGGCCTGGAAGGCCCGGAGTTGCTCAGAGGTGAGCTCCGTGTTGGCGAGGACACCCAGCAAAGAGGAGATGTCATGTGGTGGGGATGTGTCCCCTGCGGTAACCTGCACCTCATGTGAGGGCTCATAGGAAGGGCCCGAGTCCATAGCATGGACACGCGGCTCGACTGATTGACCACGACCGGGGTGGTTCTCTTCAAAAGACTCGTGGGCCATTTTCAAAGTTCTTCCAGAACGTAAAAACATGCACCAACAAACAGATAGCAGAGATTATCAAACAAGTGGATGCCTTTATGCCCCCTTTTTTTGTTTTAATTTTTATTTATTTATTTTTTTAACCAGAACTAAAGTTCACACAAAAATAAGGACCCTAGTTAGTTTTTATTTTACCATCGTGTCAACTAGGGTCTCTCGTCTCACCACGAATGGGTCGACTAACTCTGGGGAACTTCAATGGTACAACCAGCCCAGTGAACGAAGAGGGAATCCTTCGCTGTCGGGGACTTACGGAGGTCCCGGTGGAGGAAATCCTAGTCCGTCGAGAGGAATTCCCAAACGGAGAGTCCTTCCTTCACCGAGAGAGGGTGATCCTTAGAAAAAAAAATGGAAAAAAATAGAAAAGGGGTGGATGCATGCAATGAAGTGCTGAACAGATATACAGAACATAACAAAATAATAGAGAGAGCAAAGGTATAATCAACACCCAAGAGAGATAATAATGCAAACCTCAAGGAATCACAAGGGATTAAGGGTGAAGTGCACGAGGTGCATGAGGGATAAGAACTGAAAGTGCTACTGTGAGCACAACTGGAGCGCGCGAGGGCACAATGGTGGAGGAGCTCACAGCGATGCCAAGATTGCAAGAGTAACCAAGAGAAAGCGAAAGAGGTCCCACTGTGATCGCCAAGATGTGAGCGACGTCATGTGGATGGGGCGGCGAGTGGAGCGCGCGGGCCCATTTTGCTGTGGCACAGAAAGAGGGAGAGAAGCAGAGAAACCAACACGGGAGATTACTCCGGCGGGGTGTGCAGAATAGATACAGCGTAATAAGATATGGGGATAAAACAGCCATAGTAGGAAATGACTCTCCGTAACCTCGGGGGATGGGAATGATGCAGAATTTAAGTGACAGAAATTTAAACAACCATAGTGGGATGTGACTCGCCACGGCCTCGAGAATATCAGAAGATATGAGAATAATACATGATGTAAATGACAAAAATTTAAACGGGCATTGTGGGAAGTGACTCGCCGCGGCCTCGAAGATATAGAAGATATGAGAATAACACATGATGTAAATGATAAAAATTTAAACGGCCATTGCGGGAAGTGACTCGCCGCGGCCTCAAAGATATATAAGATATGAGAATATCACAGGATATAAATGGCAGAAATTTAAACGGCCATTGCGGGAAGTGACTCACCGCGGCCTCGAGAATATCAGAGATATGAGAATAACATAGGATATAAATGACAGAAATTTGAATAGCCATAGCGGGAAGTGACTCGCCGCGGCCTCGAGAATATGATGTGATCGCTAGGGGCCGGAGACCCCAAAATAAGAAGAGTGATAGTGTTTACCTCAAAAGCGGGAAATGTCGGGTTGCTTATTCCTCTCCCTTTGGTCGGCCGATGAACAGGGCTTTCCTTGGTTACCCTTGCAAAAGAGAAAACAGACAGATAACAAGTGAATCAGGAAAAATGATAGTGTAGTATTAGTCCCTTGTGATGAAAAATGATGAAATCATGGCGAGACACACATCTGGTTGGTGTTGTTTTTAAACCCCTCTCGGACACGAGTAGGAGGAAAATGATATGATGGATGGAAGATCATGCGAACGTGCGTAAAAATAGATCTCTCTTATAAAGCGAGATGACAGATGACGGGATGATGCATGCAACAGAAATGACAAAAGAGAGTGGGAGAGAATGGCTTATTGAAGATGCCGATGGCGGTATCCGACGGAGCTTCGACAGTGTAGGGATGACGTGGAAGCACGATGGACGGAGTTAGTCTTTCTCTCACGAGCGCGGGCACCCGAAAATTCGGTAGAACCTCCTCCTGCAAAAGCCCACGGGTTAGGAAAGGGATCCGGTAAAGTCTCTCTGAGGTGTCTGGGGACATGGACGCCTCCATGTTGAGACGTCCAGGGACTTGGACGCTTCTATTATTTTTTTTTATAATTTCAGTTCATTGAGGCGTCTAACCATCTTGACACCTCAATACTCAGGCGTCCAGATCCCCAGGCGCGCCCCTTCTGCCCACCGAAATGATGCCAGAAACCGTCGGTGGTTTTGGCGTGCTCGTGACTCCTAAACCGCGTCTAGGAACAAAGACGTCTCCATGTTTGGATTTATTCGAAACGTCAAACTAAACGGCCGGAGCGGCGCCGCGTGCGTGCTGCACGAGGCTCTGAAGAAGGTGCCTAGGCTCCCAGACGCCTTTAAAAGAGGCGTCATGTTACCTTGCCACCTTCAAAAGGATAAAGAAGGTTCTAAACAATATTTTAAAAAAAAATAATAAAAAATAATAAAAAAATATTTCAAGAAGGCGTCTAGGCAGGGTGACACGTTTAAAAAAATAATAAAAAAAATATTTAAGAAGGTGTCTAAGTCAGGTGACACGTTTAAAAAATAAAAAAAAATATTCAAGAAGGCGTCTAGGCAGGGTGACCTGTTTAAAAAATAATAAAAAAATATTCAAGAAGGCGTCTAGGCAGGGTGACACGTTTAAAACTTTTCACGAAAAAATTCAGAAAGATATAAAAAAATCAGAAAAAAATAGGAAATCACCAAAGTAATTAAAAATGTAAAGGCCACCTTGGGGTATCATAGTGTAATATGAGATTCACTCACGGTAATGTCATAAACGGCATGTCTACATACCCTATCCGCATTGAGGATCGATGTGAGCAGCGCCTGGGGAACAAGGTTCTTCCTCTGGTTAAGGTAGTCTGGCAGCATCACTCTAGTGGCGAGGCATCGTGGGAGCGTGAGGATGAGATGCGGCAGATGTATCCTTATTTGTTCGGGTGAGTCTTCTCCCTTATCCTTGTGCCTTGTCCTTAATTTCGAGGATGAAATTTGTTTAAGGGGGGAGGGCTGTGATGTCCTGGACCCTTCGGATCCTTCTTCTTAGGTCCCGGATCTGCTTTCCCAGAGGATTTATTTCTTTTATGCCCGAGATTATTTTCTAGACATCTTCGTGCTCGGATCTGTGTGATTCGAGTCAGTTTCGGAGGTCGCGGGACGTGTTCCGCGTGTTTTTTGCGTGTTTTCCGATTCTTGCGTGTGTGTTTCGGGAATACCTACGGAACTCGGTAGTGGGTGAACCGGGTCGTTCACCGACCCGTGGGTGGTACCGCTGTGATCAGCGTGTTCCGAGGACCGAGAAAATGTATTTTTCTATTTTTTAGGATTTTTTGATTTTCTGGATTTTCTATAAATACCCACTCTTTTCTTCCTTTTTCTTTCCCTTTTCCTTTTCGCTCTTCTCCCTCTTTCTTCCCATTGGAACACCCCCACTCCCCCATTTTGGTGACCGCTGGCCCCCTCTCTCCCCCGGGCATCCGCGAGCGCGTCTTCCTCCCTCCGGTGGTGGCGTGGTCGTGACGGCGGCGATGAGGCAGGCTTGGCGGTGGTGATTTACGACGTGGGGGCGTGGTTCGTGCGCGGCCGAGGATGGTGATCGGCTTCGATCCGGTGGGATTCTGCCTTCTTTGAGGTAGGGGGACGGATCTCTGCCCTTTCCCCCTTCATTCCCGCTATTTGCAGGCTGTGGAGTGGTCGAGGGGGGGTTAAATTCCATGCCGGGAGGGTCTTTGCATGCTAGGGTTCATGAGCCGATTCGCCCGTTTCTTGGAGTTTTGATCGATTCCGGGGGCTTAGATGCATCCTAGGAAGGGTTGGGGATGTTTTCCCCCTGTTTCCCGACCACCTGGGGGTGACCGGGCGTGGAATGAGCTATCCAGAGCTCATCCCGTTCGCTGCGAACACGCAGGAGGCGGCCACATTCGTGGTCGCCCAGGCCCAGGATTGGGACGACAAGAGTCTGGCCGCCCAGCCCACTGGGCGGCTAGTAGTCTGGTTGCCCAGGGGTGTGGGCGGCCAGACCCCTAGTCGCCCTCACCAGAAGCCCAGGTGGGCGGCCATCATCCTGGCCGCCCACCCCTCTGGAAGACCAGAGAGCAGGTCGCCCAGGCAGGGGCAGCCCAGGACCCTGGGCGACACATGGTTTGGCCTCCCAGCCCTGTCCCGGCTCCAGGGGTGTCGTACGCTATGTTTTTCTTGCCCCCGAGGGGTCTGGTTGGGGTTTCATTTTGCGGGTGAGGTGTCCGCACGTGGTTCTAGAGTTTGGGCTTCCCCTGTGGGTCATTTGGGGCCGTCCTGTCCCTTGCCAGTGTTTTGTCGGAGATTTCTGTTAGTCAGTCAGTCAGTTCTTACCTCCGGTGACACGTCCCCTAGTCGTAGCCTTCTTACGGCACGCGGTGCTAACCCACCCGGGAGTGGTGGAGCGGCTGACCCGAGAGAGACGGTGAGTAGGCTGGTTACCGTTGGGCCCCCACGTACAGTCGAGTCCGAGCTTAGGGGGAATTACCAGCTAGAGGACATGCCTAGGGCATATGGTCTGAGTTTACACATGAGGCTGAGGGTTTCGGACCCGTGCCGATGAGGGCGACCTCAGCTAGTCCTTGTTTGTGGTACTACTAGTTACTGAGCATGTCTGAGTCTCGCGCCTAGGGCGTTGCAGCTAGACACTTGTGACGCGGTGTAAGACGTCAGGGGACGCATCTGGTCGTTCTTCTAGTGGGTGGTGCTCCTGTCTACTGGCAAGTACGGACTCGAGTTTTTACGGACCGAGGTTTGGTTGTACGATATGGTTAGTTAGATTGCTTTTCTGTTTATTTATTTCTGCTTTTTGGTTCTACCGTACTCTTGTTAGGTAGTGTTACCTTCCACGATTTTCGCGCCTTACTGCCGTTTTCCTCGTTGTGTGGTGGGGGTCTGAGGGATCTCTACTGGGCCAATGAAATGAGGCTCACCCCTACTTTTCAGGTGAGGCGGGGTCGTCGAGAGGTGCGGCTGAGTTTCAGTGTGGTTCTTCTAGCTAGGGTTAGTCACCAGTCTGCCAGAGCCGGGAGATGCCCCGTGTAGTTGTACACCGGGGGATGCCCCATGTAGTTGTACTTTTCTTTCTGTTGATTGTACTTTTATTTGGACATGAGACTCTGTGGACCTTGTAGCAGTTTATTTTATTTATATTATGCTGTGAATTTTATTTTAGATTATTGTGCTATCCCTGCAGTCGTTTCAGCTTCTCTTGTACTCTCACACCATCCCTTTTTACCCTTCCGAGTCTTCGGGCTCGTGGTTTGGCGGGCCGAGATTCGAGACGCGTCGGTTCCTTTTCGGTACTCGGATCCCGGGTCATCACACCATCATCCCAAAACAGTTTCCTAAGTGCAATGACAAAATCCTCCTGTCGAACTACCTATGCCAGTCGACCTGTAGATCTTTGCGCTTCTTTTGCTTGTAATAGCGTTGTAGACACCCATTTTTGGCCTGCAAGTTGACACTTTCTCTTGTTCACATTGATGATGTCCCAAATTAGCCATCACTTTTGAGTCTTCCTTTGATCCATTTTGAGCCCATTTTATTCATTTTCTAGCCCATTAAGCCCTAGAGATTGAAAAATCATGAAATTTCACGTTCCAGCTTACCAAGCCTGAGCGCGGTCTATCGCGTGACCACGTTCAAGCTTGATCGCGGTCGTGTGATAGACCATGTTCTCATAGAATTTCGCAGCCCAGCCAGAACACGTCTCTTCCAGTCTTGATCATTCTAGAGTCCTAATTTAGGGATTCCTCCCCGAAGATTTCGATCCAGCTCACCTCCTATCTACCCTAGGGATCCTATCCAATGGATTTTTCATGGAATAATTGCTCTAGGACTCTAATTTTCTGCATTTATCTCTTAAGTCCGAACTACGGTTTCTATTCCCCTATAAATAGACTCCCATGGCCTAGGGCTCAAGAGGGCAGGCAAATTCGAATTGGGGCGAAGCCATGTTGCATTGTCCACTCTCTGCTTCAGCTCCAATTAACCAGGGAAGTGTCAAAATCACTCCTTTCTTCTATTTGGTTTATTGGTTCTATTATCTCCCTTATAGTGCTATTGTTCCCTTTGTAGAATTCGCTCCATAGCATAAGCATAATCTCTTCATCTCATTTATTTGCACTGTACTGCACACACCAATCTATTTCCCTAAACAGAGGTTAAAAATCCAACCTCCGGGTACTTTCCCTTCCAATTGCATATTATATTTATTTGAGGGATAGATGCGACATAAATCATAGATCTAATGGGTTTTTCCTTCTATTTGCATTGTTTTGTAGGTCCAGGCATGCAATAGACGTTAGGCCCTCTCTCTTTGGCCTGCTGAAGAGCAAGGAAGAGCTAAATCTCTAATCTCTTTGGCGGTGGTCACAGGGACCGCGTTCTGTTCGGTCGTGCCATGCATAGAGACCGCGTTCTTGAGAACACGCACCTTCAAGCGATCGCGTTTTTGGCCAGGCTATTTTCTGGCTAATATTTTCCAAGGTAAGTTATATAATTTTAGTAGTTTTTTTGCTGTTATTTATGTTTTAATTTCTTGGTGGCAATCATGGTTGTTTTTTCTTCATATTTTTCATCGCATACTTATTTGGGGCATATTTTGTGTGCATCAAGCGTGAGGCCTTTAATGCTTTGAATGCAAACTTTGGCATCATGTGTGGATAAAGTTGTGCCAGTAAGCTTGAAGCGGCATGATCCTAGCTTCCAGATCATTGTCCTCTGACTGCCCTTTGTATCCAAGGCTTTTTCGGTTGATTAACTCATTACTGGTCACTTGATTGATACTGATAGTGATACATAGTGGCTCTCTAGCTCTAGGGAATGTGAGGGCCAACTTCTTGTTGATCATGGCCAATGCCAAGAACTTACTATTAGTCGCCATATGCTCATTCACCATAACTTCCTAGAAAAATTTATCAAGGGCATCTGGGTAAATCCCAAAGATTGATATGCAGGCGAGCATTCTTTCCACATGATGTAGTAATTCACAATGGACTCCAAGAGAGGGTCTGCCTTTTCTTGATTTGCTTCCTTCCACGAGGAATGGGGATTATCATTGAATGTGACCACGAATGGACCATCCTTACAAACCACGTGCCTGCTCTAGGGGGCTAGGTTTGGCGTCGGCGATGGGCTTATGGTGATGATGGCCAGGTTTGGTGGGTCGGGATGGCTAGTGGTGGTAGGCTTTATGGGCTTGGATGAAGGAAGGATAATGGGTTCGGTAGATGGGAAGGGTGTAGTGAAAGTGGAGATAGGTTTAGTAGGGTCAAGAGGTTCGAGGGATAGCGCTGTGGGCGCAATGAAAGGAATCGATGTTTTGGTAGAAGATTCAATAGGAAGGATGGAAGATTTATGAGGTGGCAGTGTGGGTATAGTGGGAATAGAGGGAGTGGTGGAAGGCTTAATGGGTGAAGAAGGGACAAAGGGTGCGGTGGATGGTGTCGATGATGAAGGGGTGGCTGAACGGTGGGCATGGTTTAGGGCCATCAATTGTTAGATGGGTGATTCATCATCGTAGGCCCAATTATCATTAGGAGCCAGGTGATGATGATGACCAATGGAATTCATTTGGGTCGGCACCGAAGCTGGTGGGATCGAATGGGTCGATGGTTAGGTAAGGGGTTCTGAACTATCCCCATGTCCTGCAGCGGTTGTTACAGCACTTGATATTGTTGTGGTAGGTATTGTCTTGGACCTTACGGCCTCCTCTTTTCTTTAATCTCCATAATAACTTTGTGCATCTCAACCCAGTCTATCATTTGTTCATCATGTAGGTCATAGACCAGATCCCAGAATTGGAAACAATTTTCTATGGTGTGCCTGGGCTTCTGGTGGAATGCACAATACATAGTCTGATCCAGAGCGGGGTTCCACGTGGGCCTTTCCGGAGGGAGTTGAAGAGCACCTATTGACATTAGGGCAAGGAACACGTCAACGAGGGTCTTCAGCAGTGGAGGGTGCCTAGGTGCGTACCCATGAGGTGGAGGGACTTGGTTATATTGTGGCGGTGAAGGTGGTTGGTTGTGGGGAGGTTCATGGGTGAATTGTGCTTGTTGATGAGCTAGTGGAATGGTTGGGCGATTAGGGAATGGGCGACTAATGACTTGAATCTGTTCATTAGTCTGGATTCTCTTGGTGACAGGGCCTTGTGGGCTTCAAACAAAGCATGAATGGGGGAATCTTTAAAGTGGGTTTGAATGAAGCGGGCCCGATTATAAAGTTGGTGCATGCTAGATATGTCGGTTAAGGCTAATATGTTCTGGTAAGTAGGTGTGGCATTGGTTATCAAAAGTTTGATTTTCTCTCTCTCCGGAAGGAGACCCAAGACACGCTTAGCCATTTGGCACCACTTGTCTGCAAAATTAGTGAAATCTTCATCCAGCATCATCTTCTCAGCTATCAGATCCGTAAGAGAATATTTTGGCCCAACCCTATCTTGGAACCTGACTATGAACTTCTCCTTCACCACCCTAAAATTCTCAGCCTGTTCGAGAGGTAAAGAATAAAACCATTCTAGAGCAATCCCTTCTAAGGAGCAGTCGAAAAGTTAAGCCAGAGGTGATTGTCATCTTGGTATTGGGCAGATTCAAAGAAGAAAGCCCGAATATGATCATATGGGTTGCCAAACCCATTGTACTTTTGATAATTGGGCAATTCAGCCTGTGGAGGAAGCCGGATGTTGGGGAAGCTAGAGATTGGCACATCAACCATGGACTCTGTGCCTATGTGCTTACAAATTTGATCAAGTTGCTTGAGCACTTTGGCAAGTTGCCCTTAGGACATGGGTTGAGCATGGGAGCTTGGTTCATGAGGTGGGTTCACGGGGTAAGAAGACGGCCCAGATTGGGAATAATGGGCTGAAGAGTAGCCCATCTCCAGAGTGGTGTATTGGGTCATCTTGGATTGGATGCGGGTGAATCCACTTGGAAAAGCTTGTGGGGCCGAAGGCATAGGAGCAGGAGAAGCGGCTTGAGGAGAGGGGAGGACCACGGGTTTTTTGCACAATTAGGCTTGGGCCGGATCTGGGGTGGTGAATTGGATGGACTTAGGCTGAACCGGGGTAAGATCAATGGTGCTGGGGCGGCCCTTGGTTCAATTGTAGGAGTAGAAGGTGCAGGATTGGAAGAGCCAGCCTCGCGGGAACGCGTGACAATCAGATTGCAAACAAAGCTTGGTGGTCATCAATGCTCATGATGTTGGTTATGTGCGCAATCTGGGTGGATCACTCCCCAAAAGTAGGGTGAGCTAGTTGGGTCTGCCCTCCTTCCTCAACCTGTGGGGGAGTGGATCCCTCTCCAAATTGGAGAGTGGCTACCGTAGCCTGGGTAGAATCTTCAAAGAGCCCATAAGGAAGGGATTCCTCATAGGAATGGGAATTGGGATCAACAGACTCATTGGATTGGAAGAGGGGGTTGTTATGGGTCCACATGATGGAGGGACTCGTGGGGGGTGAACCTAGACCCTTGAAACAACCCCACATAAAATAGGACACCGACCAATAATCCTAATCACAGAAAAACACAAAATACAAGATCCTACTCACCCAAGGAAATGCAAACAAAGATCTTACCCAAAACAAGTAAGTTTTGATGATGCAATAAAATTTTAGAGTTCAAGTTAACCTTTTAATATTTTAATTAATGAGAGTTCCCTTAAGCAATATGATTTTAAAATTTTAGCCACACGGAACTCGAACTCCAAGTGGACCTAGATTTGACACTCACTCACAATGCAACTAGGACTCTAATGGGATGCAAAGTACAACCAACTAAGCATCCGTGTGGGAATGCATGACTCTCCAAGACTTACGGAGGTCCCTCGATGGGTCCCCTTCTCAGTCACAAGGAGTATGTGATAGAGAGGAAGACACCACATCGAAAGGGGATTTGAATAACTAAGTATGAAAACAATGTATGACCCTATGTGCACTGGGGTGCATGCAAATTCCAACCTAGATCTAAAAATTAAATAAATAAATAATAATAGATAATGATATGCAAAATAATATGGAGTAGACAGACAATTAGAGAGTCGAAAAAATCACCGAAGATCAGAAAATAGGCAAAATATCACGGTTCGGTGCTCTTACATGAATGGGGTGCTCTCAGAGGTCGCCTTCTGAATGTCATGCTTGGGTCGGCCACATTTAACTAGGGACAAAGAAAAGTATAGAAAATAAAAGAAAAAACTAAGAAATAGAATCTAAAAATGTAGAAACACAAAAATAGGAGAAAGGTAGGCAGAAAGCAACTCGATGGGCACTACGAGTCCCACCGTGATCGCCAGAAAGGTGTAGATACCAAAATCAGGGGTGATGAGATGAATGAATAAGCAGACGCAATGGCGTGAGAAAGAGAGTGTGATTGCGATCGCCACCAAGATGAAATAACGTAGTTGACAGTAATGAATTAGTAAAAATAACGCTATTCACCTTGGAAAGAAAAAGACTTAACCAGAAGGCTACTAGCTGAGAATGCGGTCACTCTAGGGTGTGTGTTCTGGATAGAACACAGTCTTCTTGACAGATGCGACTAGAATGCGGCTACTATATATGACACATTCTTTAACAGTGTGGAAAATTGTGGTTCTCTTCCTCCTCTCTCTTCAGTTGGCCAAAGAGGGAGGGCCTCCCATTAAATCCTTCTGCCTATGCCTGCAAAACACAAAGAAAATAAGAGAAAACCAGATTAGAACTTGATTAGTGAAGTATCAATCCCTTAAGAAGAGTATGCATGCAAAAGGAAGGGACTTTACCTAGGGGGAGGATATTAACCCCTGTGTGGGCAAAAACAATAGGTGGGTGTGTACCTAAGTGATGCAAAAACATAGTATAAAACGTGGTGTAATGTGCTAGGATGCTATGAGCAAAAAGAGAGGAGAAAATAGGGAAGAACAAGAGGAACAAATGAGGAAGAAGCAAAGGGCACATCCCTGGTTGAAGTTGACGACTCGAGGATGTGGCAGCACTCCTTCGTTGCTCCAGAATTCAACCTCCCCTAACCCTAAGCCAAAGGGGTCTATTTATAGGAGTGCAAAAACTCTAATTCATATGGAGAAGATAATGCTAGAAAATAAGAGTCCTAGGAATGAAATTTCATCCACAAGAGGTTGGGGAAAGATTCGAGGACAGGTGGCAGCTTATCTAGATTGAAAATGCGAAGAGAGATGGCCAAACATGGAGTCTAGGGTGATCACGACCGGAAGAGACGCATTCTGGCTAGGTGTTGACACCTGCTTATTTTCTTGAATTAATCGAGGATTAAGCATAGGGAAATATTTCCTAAATAGAGCAAAATGGCATAGCGCCAAAGGTGCTCTACCAGCCTAGTTGAGCTCGAAAATCTAGACATTTCACTGGGTGAAGCAACACAACGTAATAATCGGGGATCGTCCCTAAGCAAAGGGCACTACACCAACCAGTTTCTCGATAACCGATTCGGATCCAAGGTTCGAGACAACCTATCGTACCAAACGGCACTCTGAAAAGATTCGGAGATCACCCTCGGATACCCTACATATGGTATCACACTGCCAGCACCTCAACAACCGGGTTAACCCGGGTGACGGAGGCATCACCCACGACTCCCTCTGGCTCGGGTCGTCTTCACACCCCGGAGTTGTTTGAGCTCGGGCATCGCTCCATGTGGGCCCAATTATCCATTTTTAGCTTTCTATTTGAGTCGTTTGATGTATTTTCCCTTTTATTTGAGTCATTTCCCTAGGTCTTTGGTTTATTTCCCCATGTTTGAGTCATTACCCCTTGGTTGGCTTAATTGGACAGCTTTTGTCATTACATGTAAAGTCAGGGGTAGTTTGGTCATGTAAAAGGTTGGGTCCCTATATATAGGACCCCAACCCCATTTGGGAGAGCTAATGAGAATTTGCATATTTTGAATCCCCACAAAAATTTGAGTGTTCAAGGTGTGAAATCTACGGTTAGGGTGAGAAACACTCTTCTCCCTCCCTTCTCTCTCCAAAGGGGGCGAACCCCTTCTCTCTCTTCCCCTCCCCTCTCTCTAGGCCGCCCCCCTCTCTCTCTCTCTTCCACCTCACCCTCCACATCAGCCCTAAACCTGCCACCAAATCTGCCACCCCAACCACCTTTCCCTTCCCTAAAGGCATTCATTACCCCTCTACCACTCCCCACCAAATCTCCTCCCTCCCTAGGAGGATCTTGGCCTTCCCAACACAGTCCCCCCTCTTCCCCACACAATCCTCCAACTCCCAAGGGAAGTTTGAAAATTTTCCCTCCACTCCATCCTCCCCCATACCCTAGGCCGCCCTAGAGAGGGATCCCCCCACTCCATTTGATCTGGTCGCCCCCCATCCTCCATCTCCACTCCCCCAAGAGCAAGCCCACCTTCCCTCCGTCTCCACCTTGAGCATAGAGCAGCCCCCCGTCCCCTGCGTTCCCCCCCTTCTCCCTGCATTTCCACCACCCTCTAGCCCCTCCACACCTCCCCCACATCCCCTCCTACTATCCCTCCATCTCCCTTCACCAATTAGCAACCCTTTCTCCCAATTTCATGGTCACTTGGAGCTGCACCGGCGGACCTACTCGCGGCTGAGCACCTTGCAGAGAACCAGCAGCTTGCAGAGCCGGCCCTGACTTCATCCCGACATCCCTGGAAGCACAAGTGGTATCGTCAAAAGCGTCTCCCTGTCCTCTTCGGAACGGCGATAGTATCGTTCCAGTCTGAACTCGTGGCTGCCCGAAGGAGCCGATCTCCCCAAACCGCGCTTCTTCTCCTTGACTGTCAACCTGAAGCCGCTTGTAGAGACTCCCACGGCCCACCACCTGAAGATTTGGAGGCGAGGCTTGGTCGAGATATTCTACGGCAAGTCTACTTCCAGTATGAAGAAGCGGAACCCCGTTCGGCATCCGGAACTGAGAGTTCTCATTTTTCTCTCCCGGGTGCACTGTTCTGTTCCCTCTGGGGCTGAACAGACACCTGATCTATCTATCTACTCCGACCTCCTCCGGTGCCCCCGTAGGTCTCCGTTCAAAGAGGACTCAACAACGAATCCAGCGACTCTGGTCCTGCCAGAATCAGAGCTTAGGAGCACCCGTGGTGACCTCGTCTTTCTGCTACAGTGGTACCGTAGCAGTCAGAATCAGAGAACAGAGGCCCTGCTCACGACCCTGCCCCGTCCAATGCCGGCAACCAAAAATCCTCCCAAAAATCAGACGTCCTCCTGGGCCAATCCAAGGGATTTTTCTGCTGGTTTCATTACAAACGGAGTTCGGGACAGTCCATAGCGGCATCAACACCGACTACCTATCCGTTGTTCCAGAGAGTGGATAGAACCAGCTTCATCCTTTCGATTAGTTCCTAGCTCCCCTTTTCCCCTCCCCACCCGGCCGGCTTATAGCCCCTCCCTGTGGAAGGTAGTGTTTGGATGTATATGTGACTTCCCCTCTCCTTGTTCCACCCCCTTGCATCGGGAGTAGTGGTGTAATTACTAAAACAGGTTCAAGCTACACCGGCGCAGCGTGTGGGGAACCCACGCTTCTCCGCTCGCCTACGTCTCCGAGCGGGACCGGTTTCTTCAAACCGGTCGAGTAAGTGTTCTAACCCTTGCTTCCCCATAGTGGTTATTCTTTCAATATTAGTTCATAGCTCCGCTGGCCCATGAGAGTGAGTGCTCGGTCCACAAGCTCCATTGCTTCGAGTGACCGCCGTGGGAGAGTGTGTGACCCATGCCCTCGGCACAACATCGGCCCCATTGAATTGGGCCTCCATATCTTTGGGAAAAACCTTGGCCTTGCTGGCCCTCTACCAGCAAGGGCCCAGCCCTCACAACCTCCACTTGGCATCACCGAGTTGCCCCGGGTATTGGGTGAGTGTCGGGTAAGTGGCCGCCGATATCGGTCTGTTTCTAGTACGAATTATGCTTGCTTGTTAAGGTCCAAGGTGCATCGATCTTGTGACTATCACCCCTCAAGGTGGTGTCACATCAATTGGTATCAGATCAAGTTTAAACTTGTCTCTACTAAGTCTAAGTCCTAGGACCATTGCATTGAGTCGTCCATCCATCAAGTCATTCCCCTCCCTTGCATGTCCACCTGTAGTGGAGCCATATATCGACCCGATCCATCTTCTTTGGTTCCGCCCATGGATCCCAATCCCCAAATCAACCAAGATGCCCATAGGGAGGAACCCCAAGGCCAAATGAACCGGGTGGATGCTGCCCTTGCCACCATTCTTGACCGACTAGAGGACCTTTCCACTCGACTTGCTCGGCTTGATGAAAATGATCGCCGCCCAAGGAACATTGGTCCAAGAGCCCACCCTCCACATGCTGAAATTGATAGGGAGGACTTGAATGTTGACCCCTACCATAACTATGAGAGGCCTCGCCACCATCAATATAATGAAAGGCGTCCACGGGACGACCCGGATGACCCTCTCTTGAGGATGATCAAGGTAGAAGCCCCAAACTTTGACGGTTCCCATGAACCAAGTGTCTACTTAGAATGGGAGACCGCCATGGACCAATACTTTAAATGGTATCCTATGTCTGACTAACGGAGAGTGAGATTGGCCAAAATGCACCTCACCAAATAAGCCAAGACTTATTGGCTAAACCAAGAGGGGTTAAGAAGGATTAGGCGAGAGGAGCCTATTGACACTTGGCAAGGCATGAAGAATCAACTTAGAAACAAGTACATATCGTTATCCTATCACCAAATGCTCTTAGATGAGTGGCAAAGCCTCACCCAAGAAGGGAAGACTGTGGTTGAATACATTGAAAAATTTGACTCCTATCTTTTAAAGTGTGGAGTGCATGAGGACCCTGCCGTCACCTTGTCCCGATTTAGAAATGGGCTCCAAAACAACATCAAGAGAGAACTCTTCATGAGAGATGTTGACAACGTTGAACAAGCCTACCAAATAGTTTGGGATGTTGAAAGATTCTCTAGGATCCCTAGGTTTGCTCCTCCCCGACCGGCCGATCCCAAAGGCATGGGACCCTGAACCAACCCCCCCCCCCCCCCCCCGCCCCCCCATGAAGGCCCCTAGCCCAAGTGGAAGTGCCCCATTGCGGCCCTACAATCCCCTTCCCACCATCACTCCAACCAACACCGCCCCTAGCCATATTCCTCCACGGAGGGAAGAGAATTCCAAGGGTCCAAATGTAGGAGGAACCACCCAGGGTAGTGGCCGTCAACAATGCTATAGGTGCCAAGGGTTTGGCTACTTTACGGGGCAATGTCCATCCAAAGGATTGTCTAGTTTACTTATTGAGGAAGAAGCTCCCCCACCCCAAGGGAAACTTGAGAGTGTGGTTGAGGTCCATGAAGCCTCACTAGACTGGGAAGAAGAGTATGAGGCCCAATACTGTTGAGTTATGGTTTTGATGATAATCAAACTTAATGTGTGATTAAGTGATGATAACTAAACTTATGGTTGATTTCACATGTTCTTGTGACTATGTACATTCATGTTGTTGTTTAAATATGATTGAGTTGACAAATGGCTTTTGAGGCTACAACATGATTGGTTGAATGCATGGCAATGGTACATGGTCTTGATCCTTGCTTGATTGAATTGGTTTACATGAGACAAGAGGTTTCATAATTTCTTTTAATGTGAACAAGAACAAAAGGCAAGAGGTTTCATAACCTCTTTAATGTGAACAAGCATGGTATTAACCTTGACTATCTTGCTTGCAGGATCAAACTCATCCTCTTTAATGTGAACAAGCATGGTATTAACCTTGACTATCTTGCTTGCAGGATCAAACTCATGGCAGTCGCCTGGTAAACCGTATGTGTGGATAAGTACCTTGCTTTTTTACAGTTCAACACAGGTGTTATATGTCACTTACTGTCAAGAACCATTGGTAAGATTCTTACCTTGTCATAGCCATCAATCTCACCATGGGTATTCCATATACCTCTCATTTCTAAACTTCATTCATGGTAATTAAGGTTCACAATGATTGATAACTTGGATTGATAACTTGCAAGTTCATTCTTCAAATGCATTATCTCTTCATTCTAATCATGGTCAAATGCTCAAATGGTCTAGATGTTTCTAATGCATAAACCAAGTGAAATCTAACCCCAAAATGCATGAAACAAACATCTACTTAAAGCCATTATTATTTGGATACATTTCATTGGGCTAACACTTCATTTTTGCAGGTATAGGTCTTTCCGGTCGACCAACGGACCTTGGCCGGTCGACCAGAATCTCCAGAACCAAAAATCTCATCTCTGCAGAAAGTCAGGTCGACCGCCCAAAGAGGACCAGTCGACCACCCAGTGTCCGATCGACCGAGGTGCTATGGCCGGTCGACCGAATTTCCCAGAACCGCAAAGCTTCAAATCTGTAACTTTCCGATCAACCGACCCAAGTCTTCTGGTTGACCGGCAGCCCCGATGCAGCAATGTTTGACTTCATTTTCCACCTCGTGAGCAGCCCCTCTTCTTGGATTTGTTTAATCCTAAAGTCACCCAATCTCCCATGATTTATGGATCTGGTCTGAGGGGTGTCTATGGACCATTCAAAAGATATAAAATCAACACAAGAGGGTTAGAAACCCTAATGCATCAAAAGAGTTCTAAAGGGGGAGAGGCTATCCAAGGGAGAGGAGAGGTATTGTAGCCGTGAACAGTACTCCGTGCAGAGTTCTTCATCCATCTCCAAGGTGTTTCAAGCCAAATCTGAAGCCAACATCCTCCAAGGAAAAGAAGCAAGCAAGGATTCCAAGAAAAGTGCCTAAGGGAGAAAGAAGAGAAGCCTAGCATGCAAGAAAGGAGAAAAGCTAAGCAAGCACAGATTGAAGCTCCGGTCAAGTGAAGATTGAAGATACGTTCAAGATCCGCAGCATGCATTCAAAGGGAACCCAAATCTGGAGTTTTCTAAACTAAGCAACATCGTCTTTATGTTTTGGGTGTTGTAATTGTGTTCATCATAAACTGCAAGAACTTGTGTGTGTGTGGATCATTGTTGGATCTGTGGTCATGCTTGTGTGTGTGTTTTATTCGATTCGTGTGTGTGAGTGGATCTTCCTAGATCTGTATTTGTATGTGGGGGGTCTATTTAGATCCGTTCTGTCTCGTGTGTGTGGATTGCTGCACTTGTGGCAGCGGGTGTTTGTGTTGGTGATCCGATTGTCGGATCGTG
The DNA here is from genome assembly GCA_022559845.1 of Amorphophallus konjac. Classification (NCBI taxonomy): domain Eukaryota; kingdom Viridiplantae; phylum Streptophyta; class Magnoliopsida; order Alismatales; family Araceae; genus Amorphophallus; species Amorphophallus konjac. Next base: position 327,664,763 of record CM040122.1, on the reverse strand, counting down.
TTGGAGACTTCATCTCCGTGTGTGTGTGTGTGTGTGTGTGTGTGTGTGTGTGTGTGTGTGTGTGTGTGTGTGTGTGTGTGTGTGTGTGTGTGTGTGTGTGTGTGTGTGTGTGTGTGTGTATTGGGGCACGTCCCCGTGTGTGTGTGCAGGCGTCGTCCTACGTGTGTGGTTGGAGCGTCGTCTCCGTTTGGGGATTTATCCCCGAGTGAAGCCCCACCGGGTTTGGTGAGGGGTGGACGTAAGATTGCCGTCGTTGCATCCGAACCACCTTAAAAATCACTGTGCATCGTGTTTTCAATTGTGGTTTAGTCCTTTTCTCCTATCTCCATTCTACGCGAGTGTGAGTGTATATCATTGTTCAGATTTATCCACGGTCATCTTGCATAATCTATCTCTCACCATATAGATTTTGATAAATCCAATTTATGATTGAATAGATTTGAATATCTTTATTAGCATCTTATCACATATTTTAAAAAGGGCCAAAAGTTTTCTTAAAATTTGTAAACACCCAATTCACCCCCCTCTTGGGTGTCATTGATCGTGGGACTTCAATTGGTATCAGAGCTAAGGCTCTAATTTCATAGATCTAACGATCTAGAGTGATCCGGATCAATGACTACCCTGATGTACACCTTGAACACCCCACCCGTGTTTGATGGCTGTAACTTTGATTTGTGGTTAGGAAGGATGTGTAGTCTAGTCAATTTATACGACCCTAAGCTATGGAAGCTTATCTCACATGGTCCTTATGAATTACCTAAATAAAAAAATATATGAACTGAAAATCAAAAGCTTAAACATGATCAAAATTGCTTGGTTTTAAAGTTGCTTACTGCTGCAGTTGATTCTAATTATTTCCCTTTTGTCTCCCATTGCAGATCCGTGAAGGAAATATTGGATGGATTAGCAGACTTCAAGGAAGAGCTTAAAGACAGATGTCTTGTGGTAGGCATGAGTGAACAAGGGAGTGATCAGCCAAGTGGATCAAGCTCAAAGGTAAATTCTGATTCTGATAATGAAGATGAATTTAGCTGTGAAGATTTGTTGAATGCATATGATGAGCTTGTTGAAAAATAGAAGAAGTTAAAATATAAAAATAAAAAATTGAAAAAGAATGCTGAACAAAATAACTGTAAATCCTCATGCAAAGAATGCCCACACTTGAAGGAATTGATTGATGCTCATACGTTCGATCTAGAAATTCACAAAGATCAAATTTGCTCCCTGAGAAATGAAAATAAAGAATTGAGAGAGAGAATAAATCAAATGGACAATGGTCAAAATGAATTTGATCAAAAGCTTGCAAGAGAAAATGAGAAACTGAAGGAATTGATCAGTGCTATTTCTAGAAAATTACTTGCTTTTGAAAAAGGAAAATCTGTGAATGTTGATGAATCTGAAAAAGTGCATGCGTTGGTGGAAGAAATTGAAAGTCATAAAACCATCAATGCCACTTTACATGAACAAGTTAATTCTTGTAAAAATGAGATGGTTTCCTATCAATTGCACATTTCATCATTTGAAAAAGAAATTCTTGATCTGAATGCTTCATTGTCTAAGCTTGTGAAAGGAAAAGAAAATCTGGATAAAATCTTGGGGACTAAGGTGAATTTTCAAAGGAAATGGCTAGGCTATAATCCTGTGAACAAAATGAAGTTTGAAAATAAAGTTTATACATCTTTTGTGCACAGTTCTAACATAGCCAGTACATCAAATGAGTCTCTACATCAATGTTCCTCGCAGACAACAAAAAGATCAAATAAAAATCTGAAAAAGAAAAATCATGTTGCACACACACTTGCCTCCACAAAGAAAAATAATTTGTATCAAAAGTCCAAAAATGCTGCTAGCACCTCCATGCATGATGAACATACTTCTTCCACACACACACAACCAATTAGAAAGAAACTCACATATTTTTATTGTGGAAAATATGGACATGCTATGCATAATTACTTCATTATGAAGAATGATGACTTGAGAGCATGTAGAAACCAAGTTGTTTTGAAAAATGTAAAGAAAGTCTTCACCACAAAACCTTCCATGCATTGTAATCACTGTGGTAAAAGGGGTCATACAACTTCACATTGCTGGTTATTGTTGAAGAGAAAGAACTCACATTCAACACATCATGCTCACCCACACAAATCAGTAGAACCAATAAGAAAGAAAAATGTGATGCCAGGTGCTTCTCTCCATCACTTTGGCAAATCTGAGAACGTTAAGCATGATTATTTTCTCATGAAAAATAATGACTTGAATGTTGTTAAAAAATAGAAATTGCATGCCAATGTTACTGCTAACCCACAAGGACCCAAAAGGATTTGGGTACCTAAGAATGGCAAATGAGAAATCTATTTTGTAGGTGTGCCTTGGAAATATGAAGCATGAAACATATTTTCATTCAAGAAGGTAAGGCACACGGGTCAAGTGGCATAAGCAAGGTTAAAAGAAAAATAAAAATGGAATCTGAGTACTCAGGTGATATCTCCTACTCTCTCCAGTGACTGTGTAAGGTTTTGATTCATTTTGAGTCATATAGTCATGTAGTCTTGCATATGTCTGTACATTCATTCCATTCATGGTTGTTTGCATATTTGTGCATATATCACTTGTCATATAGCATCTTGTTGTAGGGGAGCTTGAAGACTCTTCAAATCACGATTTCACTACATATATTGAGTTTGCATACACCTTCACATGCTGTTGTCTGCTTACACCTTCACATGCACTTCATACACAGTTAGTTCCATACTTCTGTACAAACCACTTATCATGTAGCACATTGTTGAAAGGGAATTTTGAGAACACTCAAATTACTTTTTAATTCATACATCGAGTCAATCATATGTCTTCAAATCCTGTCGTACAAAAGTTCAACATTGTGAACTCATGTTATAACCCATGCAACTCTCTTGCCTTCATCTCATCCATGACTACATGTTGCATTAGAATTTCATTGACCATCTTGCATTCATGCACACACTAAGGGGGAGCAACTGCATTCGTCATATAGGCTTAATGTTTAGGTTCACACACGAGTCATGCATTGCATCTAGAGCTGTCTAGAGGATGTTGGTTGTTAAAAGAATTTGTCATTAAATTTGAATCGAAACTGACAAATCAAGTCTTTTTGTTCTTGGATGCATATTACACTCCCAAAATCCAAAAGATGATGGGCTAGTCATGGTCGAGCTTGAATCAACTGGAAGAGTACTTTGCAAGAATGAAAAATGATGAGAAACCTCTTAAGTTGCTACAAGAAGATGGGATACGTTGTGTAGAACAACTTCCAGGATCGACTCAAGTACAAGGCAGTGAAAGTCTTATACGTGTTGAAGCAAGTACCCAATGTTGTGACTCCTCTGTGTTGATGATGTTGACAATATGTTTTACTTCATTAGCAACACCTTGTTTTGATTGATTGGCAACTGTTTATGCTTTCATGAAATTGTTCTTATCAGATTTTATGTGTGTTCCATGCATTTTACAGGTTCACACACTGCACACACACTCAAAGTCTACACATTACACGTAGAGTCTATACACTGCTTTCTATTGTGTTTGTGCATCGCTTAGAACATGTCTATACATTCATGCATCATGGGTCGACCCCCTTCTTTGATGGGTCGACTCCCCCCAGATATCCAAGTCTATACAATTGTCTATCTTATTTAGTGTCTCATGCAGCGTCAACGCAGTAAGTGTGTACATTGCATTGGCTAAGTCTGCAGCGTCAACGCAGTAAGTGTGTACATTACATTAGCTAAGTCTGTACACTGTTCCCCTTCTTAGATGCGTCGACGCCCCCATATTTCCAAGTCTATACATTGCAACATTGCTTGCATTTGTAAAGTCCATACATTGCATCGTTGTGTTAAGTCTATACATTCACATTGTCTGTATGTCTACACGCTAAAGTCTATACAGAGTCTGTGTCTGTTTGACCAGCAAGTCTGCACAACGTCAGTCTCATTTAGCATCTAAGACAATGTCTATACACTGGACTTGAAGTATGTACATTGAGCGTCTCATGCAACTCTATACAACGCATCAGACTAAGTCTGTACATTGAGCGTCTCATTGAGCGTCTCATGCAAGTCTATACAACGCATCAGACTAAGTTTGTACATTGAGCGTCTCATGTAAGTCTATACAATGCATCAGCAAGTATGTACATTGGACTGTGTAAGGCAAAGTCTGTACATCAGACTGTTTCAAGTGAAGTCTGTACAGCGTCATGCATCATTCTTCAAAGTCTATACACTGCACTGTAGATTGCTCGAGGTGAAGTCTGTACATCCATCAGTGATCTTGCAAGTCTATACATCGGTAGCTTTACCGACGTTGCACTCGAAGTCTATACACTGATAGCTTTACCGTCCTTTCCCTTGGCAAGTCTATACATCCTAGAACTGTGCAAGTCTGTACAGCCATTCCCTTGCCAAAGTCTATACATTGTGAACCTTGTAGTCTGTACAGACTTTGCCTTGCTCAAGTCTGTACATCGCCCAGTTGGCAAGTCCATACAATGGAAGTCTATACATTCATTTGCCTTGCATCGTTCATCAAGTCTGTACAGCCCTTTCGCTTGGCAAGTCTATACATTATGAATGTCTATACACTCGATTGCCTTGCTTTGATCAAGTCTGTACAGAGTTTCCTTTGGCAATCCTGTACATTGTTCATGATGTCTGAACAACGGGCAAGTCTGTACATCAGACTAGTCTGCATCGGCTAAGTCCATACATTGTCCAGTGCATTGCATACATCGTTCTTGAAGTCTGTACATCAAGCTGAAGGCTGCCTAAGTCCATACATAGTCTGTCTTCCTTAGAGTCTAATGCATAACATGAAGTCTGTACATCGCACAACATTCAAGTTTGCACATTATGCATCAAATGAATTCAAGTCTATACATTGTGCATCTTTGAGTTGAAGTCCATACATCGTCAGCTGTCTGTCCAAGTTGTTACATTGCCTAAGTCTATACGTTGGCTACTGAATGTTCTGCAGAGTCTGTACATTGCATTCGAGCTCACAAAGTCCATACAGTGAAGTCTATACAATGCATTCAATCCTGCAAAGTCTGTACAGGGTTTACACTTAAACTGATAATCCTATTTCGTCTGTCTGACAGGGATACTCTGCAGGGATTGATGACCTGGCTCGTGATCCAAGGAAGGATGAGGTGATCAGATGGTGACACGTGGAAGCAGCCCATCACAGGATGCTGCCATGTGGATGAAATTGCCTCGAATCTGGCGAATTCTCTGGGCGGAAAATGTGGAAGCCACGCGCCCTTATCCAATCTGTTGCTATATATATATGAGTCTTCATCTTCAGATGAAGGCTGATCGATCAACTAGTGGCAAAGTCTATACAGAGAGGTAGAAGCCTGAAGCAACAGAGAGCCACCGATCCACAGAGAGAAGAAAAATAGAGAAGAAGAAAAAGAGAGAAGAGAAGAAAAGAGAGATGAGTTGAGAGAGTGAGATTGAGAGAGTGAGATTGACAGAGTTTGATTGAGAGGTTGTATCTCAGACTCTTGGTTTAGATACCAGAGCTGAGCCTTTGCTCATTCGAGCTACATTCCCATTTGGGTTTTCCATTTTTATTTGCTTCTGTCTTTACTTTCCAAACTCTTGTTTCTTCAAGCTGTGAGTCAGCTGTTAGCAGAGGTGCTGCCTCTGGACAGGTAAGCTGTAAACCCCTGTAGTTGCAGTGGAGGATTCCACTGGACAGGTAAAGCTGTAATCCTCAATAGGTGAGACTTGTCTCAGACAGCAAGGTGTGTTGCTCAGCGGTTTGTAGGCCAAGCTGTAGTGCCCAGCAGACGCAAGATGTACTGCGCAGCAGTAAGCCATACTCGGTTGAGTGTGGGGTGGACGTAGGTCTTTGACCGAACCACCTAAAAATCTTGGGTGCCCTGTGTTTGTGTGATTGTCCATGAACTGTGTGCGTGACTGATTCTTTTGATTATCTTCCCAGATTGCTTGTGCTTCTGCTCAGTTTATACATTCGAGTTAGTGTTTTAATAGATTTGCCTATACTCCGCATTAGAACCTCTTACTGGTTTTTAATTAGGAAGTAGATCTATTCACCCCTCTCTAGATCCACACTTCGTGGAGATAGACTGCGTCCATCTAACATAACACTTGGTATCAGAGCCATACTCTTCTACAGGGACTCATCGCCCGAAGAGGAAAGGCAAGATGGATGCTCGAGGGATGATAGCTGAAGGACACTCAACCACAAAGCCCCCATTCTTTGATGGATCTAACTACGCATACTGGAAGAACCGTATGCAAGTGTTTTTGAGGGCTAAGGATTACGAGATCTGGAAGGTAGTCAGCAAGGGACCTTATGAGCTGTCCCCTAATGAGGAAGTCTGGACCAAGGAGGAGATAAGGAGGTCTACACTGAATTGGAGTGCCATAAACGCCATCCAGTGCTCTCTGCACCCTACAGAATTCTCCCGCGTATCAGCCTGCAAATCAGCTAAGGAGATGTGGTATGCATTGGAAGTCATTCCTGAAGGGACATCTCGGGTTAGAGAGCAGAAGGCTAATCTCCTTGTGTCATAATACGAAGCATTCAAGATGAAGCCGAACGAGACCATCAAGGAGATGTACTCTCGATTAACTATCATTACAAATGGTCTCAGAGGTCTCGGGAAACCTCAGACTGAATATGATGTAGTGAGGAAGATACTGCGCTCCCTGACTCATGCTTGGCATACTAAGGCTACAGTGATGGAGGAGTCAAGGGACTTGCGAAATACAAGGGCTGATGAGCTAATCGGCTCGCTGATGGCATATGAGATTAATATGCCAAAGATAGAAGAAGCTGAGAGGAAGAAGAAGCCGATAGTGCTGAAGGCTGGTTCCAGCAAATCCAGTAAATCCAGCTCCAGCAGTTCATCATCAGAGGAGAGCCTGAATGAAGAAGACATAACTCGTTCTGAGATGGCCATGATGACCAGAGAGTTCAGGCGATTTCTCAGGAAAGGAGCAGGACGATTCAGCCAAAAGAAGTACAGTGGCGGCCGAAGGGACAAAAGGTATAAACACAACCCTGCAAAGAAAATTGAAACCAATACTTGTTATCAATGCAGGAAGGCAGGCCATCTGAAAGCTGACTGTCCAGAGAATCAGAAATACAAGGACAAGTCAAATAGAAGGAACACGAAAGGGAAAGCAATGGTGAGTACCTGGAGTGATGAAGATGAAGGTTCCTTCAGTAGTAGCTCAGACAGTGAAGTCGAATCTGAGAAACCCATTTGCCTTATGGCAACAAGCTCAGAAGACAGAGAAGAGGACTCAGATGAGGTAATCACTAGATTTGAAAATTTCACAATTGCTGATTGGATAGATGCTTACCATGACATAGCTGATAGAGCTGATGATATTAGAAAAGAGAACAGGCATCTAAGAAGAAAGATCAATTCCATGCAAAATGATAAAACTCTAACTGATATAATTGCATGTCTAGAATCTGAGAATAAAAATTTGAAACTCACATGTTCTGAATTAGATGAAATCAGAAATGAGCTAAAAGCCTCTAAAGAAGACAATGAGAGGTTAGATAAAGAAGCTGATGAATGGAAGCTGAAAATTCAGAAATATGAAAGTGAGATAAAAATTGTGAATGAAAAATATCAAGCTATCCTAAGTGTGAATACAGAACTGAAAAAATCTATTGAAGACATTCAAAAGGATAATGAGGACAAGCTTAAGACTATTGAGAAAATGACCCAAGGTACAGATAATCTAAATGCTTTGTTAGGGTCAAATGTCAACTTCAGAAAAGAGGGCCTTGGATTTAATTCTAGTGCAATGAAAACATTTGGAATGAAAACTATTTCATTTGTTGCACAAAAAGAGAAAGGACCTCTAATTAGCATGAATTCAAACATTTCAATGAACAAAACTGCTAATCTGAAAAAGCACAGTGCTGAGGAGAAGGGTAAACAAAAGCTGAGTGAGCCTAGTAGAGCTAGCACATCTATGTAAAATCCCAAAGCTCAGTCTCAGGTTAGGGGTCAACCTAAACAGTCATATAAACCCCATATTAAGGGTACCAAGTCTCCACCATCACCACCACCTCTGAAGAAGACCCAATACACACCTATGAATAGGTCAGCAGAGTCCAAGGTGCAGGGGAGGCAGAATGCTTTTAGAGCTGAACCCAAACATTTCCACCAACCTAGAGCCCAGTCCCACTTCTTTGCACAGTCAACCTATCCAAATAGGTCAGTATGGACTAGGACTCAAGGAAGGTTTACAGGTCTTGAATATCAGGGTACACAGTCTTATAGACCTTACCCTAGAAATTGGGTTGATGGGTATGGCAATTGGACACCTAGGAATCTGAATTTCTTTAGCCAGCCCAGGAACTACTATGGCCACAACTTCATGAATGCACCCCAGCCAAGGCACTGGCAAAGAAACAACACTGTCAATAATCATGCTAGTGCAAACAATAAGAAGACAAACAACAAGAAGAAAAGGAACAACAACAGAAAGAAATATGTAGAATCCACTGAACAAAATTCATTTAAACAAATGTGGATTCCGAAAAGTCTGCTTTCTTGCTTTGCTTCTATTTCATCTGTTCTGGAGCCCAATCAGTCTTGGGTTCCAAACCTCTCTACCTAATTGTGTATGCAGGTATGCCTGGCAGCCAAGAACAACTTGTGGTACTTGGATAGCGGCTGCTCCAGACATATGACAGGGGATAAGGCCAAGTTCTGCATGCTGACAGAGAAACAAGGAGGCCTTGTCACCTTTGGCAGCAACACAAAAGGTAGAATTGTCGGATCAAAGTAGGTAAGTGTTCTACTTGTTGCATTGAGGATGTTATGTTGGTTGAAGGTTTAGCTTATAACTTAGTTAGTATCAGCCAACTATGTGATAATGGATGCAAAGTGCTTTTTGACTCTCAATGTTGCAAGGTCTTTGAACCTGATTCCGAGACTGTCAAATTTTCTGGTAAGAGGATAACTAACACTTACATGATAGATTTAGATGATATTCAACATTCTAACCTATGCCTTACTGCTAGTAGAGAAGACTTAGCATTTTTATGGCATCGTAGGTTAGGTCATGCTAGTTACACTGTTTTGCATAAACTAAATAAGCATGGCATGGTTAAAGGACTTCCTGAAGTTTCCTTCAAGAAAGAAAATAAAATCTGTGATGCATGCACTCAGTCAAAGATAACTAGAAAGTCATTTAAATCTAGAACTGAAAATCTATCTTCTAAACCCTATGAGCTGATACACATGGACCTTTTTGGGCCAACCAGATCTGTCAGCTTATCAGGGAGGAAGTATGGATTTGTCATGGTAGATGACTTCTCTAGGTATACTTGGGTTTATTTCTTATCACATAAGAGTGATGCATTCTCAGAATTTCAGGAGTTCTATGTTAAAATAAATCAAAAAATTTAAAATATTTTGACTGATCATGGAGGTGAGTTTGAAAACTCACAGTTTGATGAATTCTGCAGGTCAAATGGAATTAATCACAGGTACTCCTCACCAAGGACACCTAAGCAGAATGGAATTTTGGAGAGAAGGAATAGAACCCTAGTGGAGATGAGTCGTACACTATAGGTTGAAGGTGGTCTACCAAGAAGTTTTGGGCTGAAGCAGTAAACACAACCTGTTATGTAATTAACAGAGCCATGGTAAGACCTTCTACCCAGAAAACACCTTATGAGATCTTAAAGGGTAAGAAGTCTTCTATAGCTCATTTCAAGGTTTTTGGTTGTAAATGTTTCATTCATATTAATGATAAAAGAGATCTTGACAAATTTGAACCTAAAGGTGAACCAGGAATCTTTCTTGGTTATTCTGAAAATACCCGAGCATATAGAGTGTGTAATCTGAATTCCAAAACTGTTGAAGAATCTCCACATATAGTTTTTGATGAATCCTTATTAAAGACTGATGTTGGTCAATGCAAGAATGAAGACAGTGGTGATATTCTGAAAGAAGGAAATTCTGCAGACCAATCCGAAAATGAGGAAGGAAATGAAGAGCCTAATGAAGAAGAGCCTACAGCTCAGGGGGAGGAAAATCAAACTCATGACAATCCAATTGTTAACATTAGATATCTTAAAGATCATCTTGTAGATAATGTAATTGGAAATCTGCATGATCCCCCTAGGACTAGAGGCCACTTGAGAATTCAAAATGAATTGAATGCTTATGCTTTTGTTTCAAATGTTGAACCCAAGTCCATTGACTGTGCTCTCAAAGATGTGTATTGGATTAATGCCATGCATGAAGAGCTTAATCAATTTGACAGGAATAAGGTGTGGCATTTGGTTCCACCTCCTGATCATGAAACAGTCATAGGGACTAAATGGGTGTTCAGAAATAAAACTAATGAATCAGGGAATGTCATTAAAAATAAAGCTAGACTTGTAGCTCAGGGGTATAATCAGGAATTTGGTATAGACTTTGAAGAGTCTTTTGCCCCTGTAGCCAGGTTAGAAGCTATCAGAATTTTATTAGCTTATGCATGTTCCCTAGGAATAAATCTTCAGTAGATGGATGTGAAATCTACTTTTTTAAATGGGAAAATTAGTGAGGATGTCTATGTGAGGCAGTCTCCTGGGTTTGAATGCTTAGACTTCCCCAATCATGTTTATAAACTCAAAAAGGCTCTCTATGGTTTAAAGCAAGCTCCTAGAGCTTGGTATGACAGGTTGAGCAAATTCCTAACTGACAAGAACTTCACAAGAGGTGTAGTTGATCAAACATTATTTACCAAGGTGAGTCATTCAGATATTCTTATCATTCAAATTTATGTGGATGACATTGTGTTTGGGTCAACTAACCCCAAATTGTGTGAGGAATTCTCTCAGATAATGACTAATGAGTTTGAAATGAGCTCAATGGGCGAGCTCAAATTTTTTCTTGGACTGTAGGTTATACAAGCAAAGGATGGAACTTTCATCTCTCAGTCCAAGTACAGAAAGAATTTATTGAAGAAGTACAAAATGGACAACCTCAAGGAAATAGCTGCTCCAATGGGTACCTCAACCAGTTTGGATGAAGATCCTAAAGGTAAATCAGTGGATCAAAGGCTATATAGAGGTATGATCGGATCCCTTCTATATCTTACAGCATCTAGGCCTGATATTCAATTTTCAATGTGTTTATGCTCTAGATTTCAGGCTAGTCCTAAAGAATAACATCTTAAATCAGTGAAAAAGATTTTTAGGTATTTACTAGGCACCCAAGAGTTAGGTCTGTGGTATCCTGCCAAGTGTGAGTTAGAACTTCTAGCTTACACTGATGCAGATTATGCTGGGTGTCGAGTAGATAGAAAAAGTACTAGTGGCTACTGTCAATTCTTAGGTGACTATCTAGTATCTTGGGCATCTAAGAAGCAACACACTGTAGCCTTGTCTATAGCTGAAGCTGAATATGTTGCTGCATGTAATTGTGCTGCCCAAGTACTATGGATCAAGCACCAACTGGATGATTATCAGATAAAATTGGGATATATTCTAATGTTATGTGATAATACTAGTGCTATATGCCTTGCTAAAAATCATGTTCATCATTCTAGGACTAAGCATATAGAGATAAAACACCATTTTCTGAGAGATGTTGTAAATAAAAATGAAATTGAAATGAACTTCATTGAAACTGAAAAAAAAATTGCTGATATTTTTACTAAGCCTCTTGGGAATGAAAGGTTCAAATTTCTTAGAAGAGAACTTGGCTTGTATAAATTTCTGCATGATGAATAATTTTTTCAGCTGCTTTGAATAAAATTTCTGATTTGGACTTGCATCTGATAGCTTGAATATATTATTCATTGCATATCATTTAGTTATGATTGTGTCTAAGCTTTCTCTCATCTAAAATCACATGCATATAGAACAGAGCAGAGTAATGCATATCATAACAGTTGGTATCTAATTCTTGCCATTCATTTGCAAAACTGCATGCATATAGACAGGGGGAGTATTATTAGAAATTCAGAGTGGTGAAATTCAGAGTGGTCATCAACTTACTTGAATTCATTCATTCTTTGACTCTGAATGATTGAGTCTGACATATGACAATCTGTTAGTCAGTTCTGATTTCCAAGCAATAGAAAACGGACTTCTTCAGTTATAAGAATTTCAATTGCTTAAAGACTGACTTAATGGTTTAAATTTTATAATTTTTGGAGTTTAAAGATTACAATTAGTAAATAAGAAAGTTGGAAATTGATAAAACTCTCAACCCTTTTCTTATTTCATGTCAGACAAAGCTACTTATATCTGAAATCTGAAAACTCATCTGAAATCATGTTAGAGAAGCCTAGCATGTGTATTGTTCTTAAACAAGTCATTCTGAAACAAATAAAGGACAGCTAAGATAATGTTGAAAATCTTGAAAACTACTTGAAAATAACATTGGCAGAGCAATGACTGGTAAATCACTGAGAAACTGAGTGATCCATCAAAGAAGTGGACAACACTCATGTCATGAGGTGTATCAGCTATCTCTGTATAAAATGATCAAACCAGTAGGTTGGTTTCACTGAGTACCTGGGGGTAACTGGCGTCTGATAAACGTGTACCCTCACATAAAAAGGTGTAAATCAGTTTTATTGTGTTTGATCATAGGCAGAATGGTCCATGATGTTGAGTATCTAGGGGTATTGGTGTCTAATAAACGTATACCCTTACGCAAAAAGGCAAATGGTACCTGAATGTCCTAAATGAACTAATATTGAAAATGCTGTTCCTTCACAAGAAATTTCTTGGATGTCATTTTGTTTATTTTCAATACAAGACCTGGTATCTCTTAATTATCTTTTTAATGAGTCTATGAAAGTAAGATATTTTGAAACTGAATCTCTCATGCAAATGTGATTCTGGTTTATTGTTTTATCATGCACAGAAAACTTATCCATTGATTGTGGTGCATGAACTCAAAATTTTATAGTCTTTAAACCAGAATTCTATCTGAAAGTAGTTTATAACTGCATATGACTGAAGACTCTGTGCTTTAGAATACTTATTCCTGAACTACTTGTTCAGAATGTCAGTCAGATGATATCTCTTGTTCCTTCCCTTTTACTCACTATCCCTCCTCTTTGTTGATGGCAAAGGGTGAGAATATTGTATGAATTCTGAATTCATTCCAGGGGAAGTGTATGCATTATGTTATGGCAAAGGGGGAGATTTTGTTAGCAGGGAGTTGCTTACATTTCGTAGCATGCAAGCATAGCATCTGCATGACAATCTGAATAACAAATCATGTCTTTCATCATCTGTATGACAGGTAATTGCTATTCTATATGATAGGGGGTTGCCATCATCAAAAAGGGGGAGATTGTTGTGACTCCTCTGTGTTGATGATGTTGACAATATGTTTTACTTCATTAACAACACCTTGTTTTGATTGATTGGCAACTGTTTGTGCTTTGATGAAATTATTCTTATCAGATTGTATGTGTGTTCCATGCATTTTACAGGTTCACGCACTGCACACACACTCAAAGTCTACACATTGCACGTAGAGTCTATACACTGCTTTCTGTTTTGTTTGTGCATCGCTTAGAACATGTCTATACATTCATGCATCATGGGTCGACCCCCTTCTTTGATGGGTCGACTCCCCCCAGATATCCAAGCCTATACAACTATCTATCTTATTTAGTGTCTCATGCAGCGTCAACGCAGTAAGTGTGTACATTGCATTGGCTAAGTCTGCAGCGTCAACGCAGTAAGTGTGTACATTGCATTAGCTAAGTCTGTACACTGTTCCCCTTCTTAGATGCGTCGACGCCCCCAGATTTCCAAGTCTATACATTGCTACATTGCTTGCATTTGTAAAGTCCATACATTGCATCGTTGTGTTAAGTCTATACATTCACATTGTCTGTATGTCTGCACGCTAAAGTCTGTACAGAGTCTGTGTCTCTTTGACCAGCAAGTCTGCACAACGTCCGTCTCATTTAGCGCCTAAGGTAATGTCTATACACTGGACTTGAAGTCTGTACATTGAGCGTCTCATTGAGCGTCTCATGCAAGTCTATACAACGCATCAGACTAAGTCTGTACATTGAGCGTCTCATTGAGCGTCTCATGCAAGTCTATACAACGCATCAGACTAAGTCTGTACATTGAGCGTCTCTTTGAGCGTCTCATGTAAGTCTATACAATGCATCAGCAAGTATGTACATTGGACTGTGTTAGGCAAAGTCTGTACATCAGACTGTTTCAAGTGAAGTCTGTACAGCGTCATACATCATTCTTCAAAGTCCATACACTGCACTGTAGATTGCTCGAGGTGAAGTCTGTACATCCATCAGTGATCTTGCGAGTCTATACATCGGTAGCTTTACCGACGTTGCACTCGAAGTCTATACACTGATAGCTTTACCGTCGTTTCCCTTGGCAAGTCTATACATCCTAGAACTGTGCAAGTCTGTACAGCCATTCCCTTGCCAAAGTCTATACATTGTGAACCTTGTAGTCTGTACAGACTTTGCCTTGCTCAAGTCTGTACATCGCCCAGTTGGCAAGTCCATACATTGGAAGTCTATACATTCGTTTGCCTTGCATCGTTCATCAAGTCTGTACAGCCCTTTCGCTTGGCAAGTCTATACATTGTGAATGTCTATACACTCGATTGCCTTGCTCTGATCAAGTCTGTACATAGTTTCCTTTGGCAAGCATGTACATTGTACATGATGTCTGAACAACGAGCAAGTCTGTACATCAGACTAGTCTGCATCGGCTAAGTCCATACATTGTCCAGTGCATTGCATGCACCATTCTTAAAGTCTGCACATCAATCTGAAGGTTGCCTAAGTCTATGCATAGTCTGTCTTCCTTAGCGTCTAATGCATAACATGAAGTCTGTACATCGCACAGCATTCAAGTTTGCACATTATGCATCAAATGAATTCAAGTCTGTACATTGTGCATCTTTGAGTTGAAGTCCATACATCGTCAGTTGTCTGTCCAAGTTGTTGCATTGCCTAAGTCTATACGTTGGCTACTGAATGTTCTGTAGAGTCTGTACATTGCATTCGAGCTCACAAAGTCCATACAGTGAAGTCTATACAATGCATTCAATCCTGCAAAGTCTGTATAGGGTTTACACTTAAACTGATAATCCTATTTCGTCTGTCTGACAGGGATACTCTGTAGGGATTGATGACCTGGCTCGTGATCCAAGGAAGGATGAGGTGATCAGATGGTGACACGTGGAAGCAGCCCATCACAGGATGCTGCCATGTGGATGAAATTACCTCGGATCTGGCGAATTCTCTGGGCGGGAAATGTGGAAGCCACGCGCCCTTATCCAATCTGTTGCTGTATAGATATGAGTCTTCGTCTTCAGATGAAGGCTGATCGATCAACCAGTGGCAAAGTCTATACAGAGAGGTAGAAGCCTGAAGCAGCAGAGAGCCACCGATCCACAGAGAGAAGAAAAATAGAGAAGAAGAAAAAGAGAGAAGAGAAGAAAAGAGAGATGAGTTGAGAGAGTGAGATTGAGAGAGTGAGATTGAGAGAGTTTGATTGAGAGGTTGTATCTCAGACTCTTGGTTCAGATACCAGAGCTGAGCCTTTGCTCATTCAAGCTACATTCCCATTTGGGTTTTCCATTTTTATTTGCTTCTGTCTTTACTTTTCGAACTCTTGTTTCTTCAAGCTGTGAGTCAACTGTTAGCAGAGGTGCTGCCTCTGGACGGGTATGCTGTAAACCCCAACAGTTGCAGTGGAGGATTCCACTGGACAGGTGAAGCTGTAATCCTCAGCAGGCGAGACTTGTCTCGGACAGCAAGCTGTGTTGCTCAGCGGTTTATAGGCCAAGCTGTAGTGCCCAACAGATGCAAGCTGTACTGTGCAGTAGTAAGCCATACTCGGTTGAGTTTGGGGTGGACGTAGGTCTTTGACCGAACCACCTAAAAATCTTGGGTGCCTTGTGTTTGTGTGATTGTCCATGAACTGTGTGCGTGACTGATTCTTTTGATTATCTTCACAGATTGCTTGTGCTTCTGCTCAATTTATACAATCGAGTTAGTGTTTTAATAGATTTGCCTATATTCCGCATTAGAACCTCTTATTGGTTTTTAATTAGGCAGTAGATCTATTCACCCCCCTCTAGATCCACACTTTGTGGAGATAGACTGCGTCCATCTAACATAACACCCAAGATATGGTATGAAAGGCGCGCATCTCTTTTAACCAAGAATGGGTTCAATAGGTAAGGTTGATCAACCACCTCTCACAAGGCAAATCAGGTAAAAGACTTCTTAGTGGTTCAAGTGCATGTGGATGTTATCATTTCTAAGCTACTAATAATGCCTTTTGTGAAGATTTTAGAGGGACTGTGCAAGGAGATTTTAAAATACTCTCATGAGTAAACTGAATTTCACTCTTCTTTGGATTGCAGGTGAAAGGCTTGGAAGAAAATGGATTCTCAAGGTAAAGGTAAGAAAGTAAAATCTGAAATATCAACCTTCGTGAGGTTGGTGATCTTAGTGATTGAAGGCTTCCAATCGTGTCTCCTAAACTAAGGTAATTCAACTTTGTCAATTCATGCAATGGCTGTCTTTATCACTTCGTGACACTCTCAAGTGACAAGGTATTGATTCTAAAAACTTGAATTGTCATTTACTAGCATGTTGTGATGAATTGGTTAAATCAAATTAAAAATCTTGAAAGATGTGTATGAATTGGATATTGAATATTTTTCACTACATGATCACACCTAAATTGAAATGCATATCTAGTATATCAAATGGCGTCGGTGGAAGAGTGGATCATGTCCACTTGGAAGCATTCCCTATGCGTTGAGCTGGGTCTTTGGACTAAAATCTCCGCCTCGCACCAGATCTTGATTGTAATACCCCGATTTATTAACAACTAAAAATCTCTAGAAAATTTATAAGAAATTAATTAGAAAATCCTTAATAAATAGAATAAGTTAAATTTTGACCATTTTATAAAAATATAAAAAAATTAGAATCTTGTAGATGATAAAATTTTTAATAATAATGCCTTCTGTGACCAGCTCAAATAAAACTCGTAATTAGTACGAATTAACTGATTAAGGCCCAAATCCACACTTAATTTAATTGGACCTTAAAACGAGAAATTTGAGCCCAATACCTGATCATTTAGGCTGAGACCGGATCCAAATGAAAGGTTAGGATGAGAGGATCGTTTCCCCTCTTAGTTCCCCCCGAAACCCCAACGCTAGAAAGCGAATTTTGGATTAGAAGGCGGCGGCTAACCCTATCCGCGTGGTTCACGCACGTCCAACTTGATTGGACTCTATCTCCGCGAATAGAAGGCTCTAGACCTTGTGTGACCTATAAAAATGACCCTTAGGAACCCTAGTTTTGTTTGGGTGCTGTGGCAGCCGACGAGGATCCTGGACGAGGGTGGATTCCGGCGATCACCAGCGGGGTGTTCTTAGCGTGTCGTCGTCCCTTCTTCTTCCTTCTTCCTCCAATTAAGGTAGGTTATAACAAGCCAAACCATAAGTATCATATATGGTTAGAACCAGTATAGAGTGCTCTTTCTATTAGATGCAAAAGCCCTAAAAGTTACTTAGTACCCTGCAAGAATTTTAGGGTTTAGTAGAAGCATGTCATATCTAGGGTTATACTTGTTTCATCTCGTTTAAGTAGGGATTGCAGGCACTAAAGATTAAATCGAGCATGCTATATTGTAAAACTTTTCGTGCTCTTTCTTTTGAATCCAAAAGTCCTAATTATTATGCTCTATGCTATGCGTATTTAGCAATTCATTTTAACCCTAGCCAACTCGTCAGAGGCGGGTAGGGCGAAAGGGGGCTTGACTCTTTCTGACTTGCGCGGCATCACGATAGACCGCCCAACCTAGTTAGGCGGCCTACTAATGATCGTTTATGCGTTGTGATTCGTATTATGTTTCTGGGATGCGCGGCATGACTTAGACCGCCCTTCTGTCAGGCGGCCAGTTATTGACCATTCGTCTCCCCCAGCGGCTCATTACAGACCGCTCATCTCCAGCAAGCCTTCTGACCTGAGGGGGATAAACGGCCGATCGTGCGACCGCCGAGGAGAATGAAGGGTCCATATTGGACCGTCCATCTTTACAGAATTTATTAAGTTATCTTTTTCGCATGATTTATGATAGTAGGTTAGTGGTTAAATGTAAGTAGCAACATGCATAAAAATCCTGGAAAATTATAACAGATAATGATTATAACTCTTGCTGATTTATTCATCTTGACCTTGGATCATCTTCTTCAATGAAATGTTAATATTAACCATGATTCATTATATTAGGATTATTTGACAGTCATTCTACTCCGGTAGAATTGACTGACCGCATCACTGGTTTCCGCTGATTTATTAGCCCCATTTCCTTGTAATGGTTGGGACTCTCCGCCGGATATTCCTTCCGTCGGACTAGGACCTTCATTACGGGACCTCCGTAAGCCCCCGCGAGCCTGGGATTCCCACTAGGACGTCGGGCAGGTTGTACCATCAAGACCTGAACCTGTATACGTGATCAAATCGCTTGGATTATCGTGTTGTGAGTCACGGCTCGACTTGGACCCCTTGAGAATTGCGCGGCCCGAAAGGGACCATTCATCTTATTGGGCGGCCCATAATGAACCGTGTATCCCTGGCCAAGTGCCACTTACATTGGTCGATTATCCTTGTTCTATCTTCGACCAAAATCATGTTTGGATCGACCCAATAAGCCCTAGGTTGACTAGTGGAGAGTGGGCTGAACCCTGGTTTAGTCCTGCCCCACTTATGGTAGCCTGGAGCCCGTTTGGGTAGACTTCTAGTTGATTAAGTTGAACGGACCTATTAGAACCGCGCATGTTATAGAGCGGATCTTATTGGACCGTCTGTCTATTGAGCGGCCCTGTAAGGACCCTTTATCTTGTTCTTGGGCTTCCAGCTCTACTAGTATTGAGCGGCCCATTTTAAACCATCTAATTCTTTTCACGGCCCTACATGGACCGTGTATCCTTGACTTCGCCCATCTCAATCCTGAACGGTCCAGTTTAGACCATACTTTGCTTGAGCGGCCCAGTTTCGACCGCTTATCATTCAGAACTGATTTCCGTGATTTTTTAAGGAACTGATTGGTTCTTGATAACTTGAACTTTCCAGACATGATGTCTACATCAACTTACCCTTGAAATTTTAGGTAATTTCCATAACTTGAATCTTGGCCATTAAACTTGATTAATGTCTAGACATAACTTGGGATCTTGGATCCAACAAATCAATGCCAACTCATCATAAGGGCCCGGTCTGGTCCTAGGAGGAGCGCCGAAAAGTACTTATGCCCCGGGGAGTTTGAATGACATGGTGAGGCATTGCACCGAGTGCATGACTAGTGTGATGTCTATGATAGTGATCTCTTACTTGAAATTATCTTGACTTGGTTAAATCTTGCTTGTTGGCCAATTTCCAGTTTCATTTTATTCATGATCTTGTACCTCTTCTACTTATGGCATTTCGTTATATCATTATTTCTTTCCGCGCATTTAATGTAATTAATTGGTTAATGATTTAAACTTGCCTGTTATTACCTACTGAGTATTCGCTCACCTAGTTGTTTCCCTCTTTTCAGGTAGCTCAGGTGAGGACTCGCAATTCGATGGGAATGGGCAAGAGTGTTGATCATGGAGTGAGCCAAATAGATGCTGTGGAGCTAGAATTAATTGTCTATGTTTAGTTGTGTTTTAGAATGTGGTTCCAGAGTTGTAATGTGAAGTCAGTCAATGTAATGTGGTCTAGTGGATGTTATGATGGAAGTTCATTAAGATTGTTTAAGATGGTTATGTAAATGGGTTCTTGGATTATGAAATTGCTATTTAATTAATGAAGTTATGTTTGTGGTTAATCCTTATGTTTTAGCATATCATGTCTAGAAATCAACATATTATTATTACTTGTTTCTACTGCCAGTCCCGATATTCCGTGTCGAGGCGTGACAGTTAGGTGGTATCAAAGCCTAGGTTTCTAATATTCCTAGGTTATTTAAGTTCTTGGATTTTAAGTGTTAGTCGTAGAACCTATACTCTTGTTATGAGTCAAAGGACCAAACCTAGTGAGAATTGGGTAGAGACTTGGGTTGAGTTAATAATCAACTCTAAACTTTTTCTTCTAAGTGAACTTAAGATACATTATTTTCGTACAGGACATTTCGATGGCAGCTGAGCGTGCGCAGTGGCGAGACATGCAGCGAACGGTCCAAGGACTTACGCGGACTTTGCAACAAGTGGCCCAGGGTGGAGCGGCGAATCATGGTGCTGGCGATTTACACAGGAATTTTCGTGGGATGAATCCCCCATGTTTTGGAGGCTCAACTGATCCCGATGAAGCTGAGCACTAGCTTAAAGAGATGGAGAGGATTTTCTAGGTGATGCAATGCAGCGACCAGGAGCGTGTGCTTTTAACAACCTTCCAGTTGGAACATGATGCTAGGACGTGGTGGGAGTCAGTAAAGGCAACCCTCGGTAATAGGTAAATTTCGTGGAAGGAATTTGAAGAATTCTTCAATAGCAAGTACTTTTCCGACAGAATCCAAGAGAACAAAGCCGCTGAGTTTGCTACTCTGAAGCAGCGGAGTTTATCTGTGGCAGAATATGAAGCTCAATTCTCTAGACTTTCTCGTTATGCCACTCATTTGATTTCCACTAAAAAGATGAAGGCGAAACGTTTTCTTAATGGGCTGAAGTTGCATTATATTAACCAGTTGGCGCCGATGGAGATTCAGACCTATGCAAAAATGGTGAGGAAAGCCCAAGTTTTAGAAGATACCTTGGAAATGACAGAGAAAATCCATGGGAAGAACGTCAAGAAGGAGCAATCTACTGGTTCCGGGAGTGCTAAACCCGGGAATAGCAAGAAAAGGCCCAATGGCGGGTCTGGTTCATGGAAGGGGAAGATGCCAAAGAATGAAGACAAGAAGTCTGGCCTTATTGTTCCATTTAAGGGCATATGCAAGTATTGTGACCGTCTTGGTCACAAGATGGAAGAGTGCTAGCGCAAGTTGGGCGTCTGCTTACGTTGTGGAAGTAGAGACCACCGTATCCCAGAGTGTCCTCTCTTATCCGAGCAAGCTACCCCGACTAAGCCTCAAGGCAGCAAGAAGCAACAGGGCAAGCTCCAGGCCCTACAGGAGGACGACGTGGGCACCACCGAGGAGGGTGGACTTGTTGAAGGTACTCTCATTGTTCATGGAAAGCCAGCTTTTGTTCTTTTCGATACCGGTGATACTTATTCATTTGTTTCTCGGAATTTTGCTAAGACGTTAGCTGTGAAGCCAGTTTTGATGGATTCCCCACTAGAGATATCAACTCCTATTGGTTCTAGATCAGTGATTAAATATTTTTATCCTTCTAGCAAGATTATGGTTAATGAGTAGAATTTGCCGGCTGCTTTAGTATGTATGGATATGAAAGATTATGATGTAATTCTAGGAGCGGATTGGTTGGCTAAGTATGAGGCCAATGTCCATTGTAGTTCCAGTTCTGTGTCTTTTTCTAGACACCCTATACTTTCTTTTATAGGGGTTAGGCACCATAAGTCTGTGCCACTCATTTCGGCCCTCCGAGCTGATAAGTTGATGAGGAAAGGATGTCAGGCTTTCCTAGCCTTTGTTTATGTGACCCCTCAGAAGAAGATCGAGATTAAGGACATTCATGTTGTTCGAGATTTTCTGGATGTTTTTCCTGAGGAATTGTCAGGACTTCCACCAGAGAGGGAAGTTGTGTTTTCTATTGATCTAATTCCTAGCGCGACCCCTGTTTCTAAAGCTCCTTATCATATGTCTCCTGTGGAGCTGAGGGAATTAAAGCAGTAGTTAATGGAATTACTTGAGAAGGGGTTTATTCGTCCAAGTACATCCCCGTGGGGACCTCCAGTATTATTCGTCAGGAAGAAGGATGGCTCGATGAGGTTGTGTATTGATTATTGGCAATTGAATCAGCTGACTATCAAGAATAAATATCCATTGCCGAAGATTGATGAATTATTTGATCAGATAGCAGGAGCTCAGTATTTTTCTAAGATTGATCTTCGATCAGGCTACCACCAGTTGCGGATTAAGGAAGAGGATATTTATAAGACGGCTTTTCGTAGCAGGTATGGCCATTTTGAATTTGTTGTGATGCCTTTTGGACTAACGAATGCACCTGCAGCTTTTATGCAGTTGATGAACAATGTGTTCCGGCCCTATCTTGATCAATGGGTCGTGGTGTTTATTGATGACATTCTGATTTATTCCAAGAGTGAGGAAGAACATGCTGAGCACTTGAGGATGGCACTGCAAATATTGAGGGATCATCAGTCATACGCCAAGTTTAGCAAGTGTGAATTTTGGCTACAGGAGGTGTCCTTTCTAGGGCATATCATTACGAAAGACGGTATTTCTGTGGATCCGTCTAAGGTAGAGGCAGTGAAAAATTGGGATAGGCCTACTAATGTAACAGAAGTAAGAAGCTTTCTAGGCCTAGCAGGATATTACCGAAGGTTTATTAAGGATTTCTCCAAGATTGCAGTACCCTTAACGAGATTAACCCGCAAGGAAAATAAGTTTGACTGGTCGGAGGATTGTGAGAGAAGCTTCCAGACTTTGAAGGAGTGTTTAACGACTGCCCCTGTTTTAGCTTTACCATCTGGAGAAGGAGACTTCGTGGTGTACACCGATGCTTCAGGAATTGGTTTAGGTTGCGTACTGATGCAGCACGGGAAAGTGATAGCCTATTCTTCTAGGTAATTGAGAAAGCATGAGGAGAATTATCCTATCCATGATTTGGAGCTAGCAGCAGTAGTATTTACCTTGAAGATATGGAGGCATTACTTTTATGGAGAGACATTCACAGTATTTTCAGATCACAAGAGTTTGAAGTATTTATTTTCTCAGAAAGAGCTCAATATGAGACACAGAAGATGGTTAGAATATTTAAAGGATTTTAACTTCTCTATAGAGTATCATCCCGGGAAGGGTAATGTGGTGGCACATGCTTTAAGCCGTAAGCCAATAGCTAAATTGTCGAGCCTCATGTTCCAAGAATGGAAATTACTGGAGCAATTACCCAGTTTAGATATAAATGTTGACAAGGACCGAGTTCTGATTGCTAAGATTCAGCTTAAACCAGAATTATTAGCAGAAATCAAGTCCTTGCAAGACAATGACCCAGAGTTGATAGAAATCAAGGAGAACTTGGGTAGCAGACCTGAATTCCTGATAGCTGATGATGGCAGATTATTATTTCAGGGAAGGACTTGTGTACCTGATGTGGCTGAAGTTAAGAACAAGATCCTCGAGGAAGCTCATAGATCCCGATATACCATTCATCCTGGAGGTACGAAGATGTTTAAGGATTTGAAAAGATCTTTCTAGTGGCCGAATATGAAAAATGAAATTGCAAGATTTGTGAGTAAATGTTTGGTGTGCCAACAAGTTAAGGCTGAGCATTTCAGACCTGCAGGGAAGTTGAAACCACTGGACATACCTCAATGGAAGTGGGAGAGTATTGGCATGGATTTCATTATTGGTCTACCTAGGACTCGTAGCGGATTTGATGCAATATGAGTTATTGTTGACAGGTTGATAAAATCTGCTCATTTCTTTTCCATTAAATCTAAGTGGACGGTTGATGTATTAGCAGCTTTGTATATAAAGGAAGTTGTGTGACTCCATGGTATTCCGGTCAGTATTGTGTCTGACAGAGACCCCCGATTCACCTTGCACTTTTGGAAGGGTTTGCAAGAATCTTTGGGAACCCGTCTGAACTTCAGTACTGTATTTCATCCACAAACAGACGGACAGATGGAAAGAACTAACCAGATAGTGGAGGATATGCTTAGAGCATGCATGATTGACTTTGGAGGCAGTTGGAGTGATCACTTGGCCTTGATTGAATTTGCTTACAACAATAGTTATCAGTCCAGTATTCAGATGGCTCTATTTGAAGCTTTATATGGAATAAGCTGTCGATCCCCATTGTGTTGGAATGAGGTAGGCAAGAAGTAGTGGCTGGGACCAGATCTTATTTCTGAATCATCAAAGAATATTCGTATTATTAGAGACCGGTTGCAAGTAGCGCAATCAAGATCGAAGAGTTATGCAGACAACAGAAGAAGAGCTTTGGAATTCCAAGCTGGTGAACATGTGTTTCTGAAGGTTTCTCCCATGAGAGGGATTCGAAGATTTGACATTCGAGGTAAGCTAAGTCCAAGATATGTTGGTCCATTCGAGATTTTGGAAAGAGTGGGGGAGGTTGTATACCGTTTGGCACTACCACCTCAGTTATCCAGAGTACACAATGTCTTCCATGTGTCAATGTTGAGAAAATATGTATATGACCCCACTCATGTCATTCAGCATGCGGATCTTGAGTTAAAGGAAGATCTTACCTATGAAGAAAGACATGTTCAGATTCTGGATCGTAAGCAACAGCAACTCAGGAACTGGTCCATACCTATGGTAAAAGTGCAATGGAGTCGGCGTGGGACCGAGGAAGCTACTTGGGAGTCAAAAGATACTATGCGAAAACAGTACCCCGACTTGTTCTAGGTGAGTTTCCACTCCCCATCGTGTTAAGTACAGTGAATTTGGAGGACCAAATTCTTTGAAATGGGGGAGGGTGTAATACCCCGATTTATTAACAAATAAATATCTCTAAAAAATTTATAAGAAATTAATTAGAAAATCCTTAATAAATAGAATAAGTTAAATTTTGACCATTTTGTAAAAATCTTGAAAATTTAGAATCTTGTAGAAGATAAAATGTTTAATAATAATGCCTTCTCTGACCAGCTCAAATAAAACTCGTAATTAGGCCGAATTAACTGATTAAGGCCCAAATCAACACTTAATTTAATTGGACCTTAAAATGCAAAATTTGAGCCCAATACCCGATCATTTAGGCTGAGACCGGATCCAAATGAAAGGTTAGGATGAGAGGATTGTTTACCCTCTTAGTTCCCCCCGAAACCCCAACCCTAGAAAGTGAATTTTGGATTAGAAGGCGGCGGCTAACCCTATCCACGCGATTTGCGCACGTCCAACTTGATTGGACTCTATCTCCGCGAATAGAAGGCTCTAGACCTTGTGTGACCTATAAAAATGACCCTTAGAAACCCTAGTTTCGTTTGGATGCTGTGGCGGCCGACGAGGATCGTGGACGAGGGCAGATTCCGGCGATCACCAGCGGGGTGTTCTTAGCGTGTCGTTGTCCCTTCTTCTTCCTTCTTCCTCCAATTAAGGTAGGTTATAACAAGCCAAACCTTAAGTATCATATATGGTTAAAATTAGCATCAAGTGCTCTTTTTATTAGATGCAAAAGCCCTAAAAGTTACTTAGTACCCTGCGAGAATTTTAGGGTTTAATAGAAGCATGTCATATCTAGGGTTATACTTGTTTCATCTCGTTTAAGTAGGGATTGCAGGCACTAAAGATTAAATCGAGCATGCTATATTGTAAAACTTTTTGTGCTCTTTCTTTTGAATCCAAAAGCCCGAATTATTATGCTCTGTGCTATGCGTATTTAGCAATTCATTGTAACCCTAGCCAACTCACCAGAGGCGAGCAGGGCGAAAGGAGGCTTGACTGTTTCTGACTTGCGCGGCCTCACCATAGACCGCCCAACCTAGTTAGGCTGCCTACTAATGACCGTTTATGCGTTGTGATTCGTATTATGTTTCTGGGAAGCGCGGCATGACCTAGACCGCCCTTCTGTCAGGGGGCCAGTTATTGACCGTTCGTCTCCCCCAGCGGCTCATTACAGACCGCTCATCTCTAGCAGGCCTTCTAACCTGAGGGGGACAAATGGCCTGTCGTGCGACCACCGAGGAGGATGAAAGGTCCATACTGGACTGTCCATCTTTACAGAATTGATTAAGTTATCTTTTTTGCATGATTTATGATAGTAGTTTAGTGGTTAAATGTAAGTAGCAACATGCATTAAAACCCTGTAAAATTATAACAGATAATGATTATAACTCTTGCTGATTTATTCATCTTGACCTTGGATCATCTTCTTCTATGAAATGTTAATATTAACCATGATTCATTATATTAGGATTATTTGACAGTCATTCTACTCCGGTAGAATTGACTGACCGCATTACTGGTTTTCGCTGATTTATTAGCCCCATTTCCTTGTAATGGTGGGGACTCTCCGCCGGATATTCCTTCCGTCGGACTAGGACCTTCATTACGGGACCTCCGTAAGCCCCCGCGAGCCTGGGATTCCCACTAGGACGTCGGGCAGGTTGTACCATCAAGACCTGAACCTGTATACGTGATCAAATCGCTTGATTATCGTGTTGTAAGTCACGGCTCGACTTGGACCCCTTGAGAATTGCGCGGCCCGAAAGGGACCGTTCATCTTATTGGGCGGCCCATAATGAACCGTGTATCCCTGGCCAAGTGCCACTTACATTAGTCGATTATCCTTGTTCTATCTTCGACCAAAATCATGTTTGGATCGACCCAATAAGCCCTAGGTTGACCAGTGGAGAGTGGGCTGAACCCTGGTTTAGTCCTGCCCCACTTATGGTAGCCTGGAGCCCGTTTGGGTAGACTTCTAGTTGACTAAGTTGAACGGACCTATTAGAACCGCGCATGTTATAGAGCGGATCTTATTGGACCGTCTGTCTATTGAGCGGCCCTGTAAGGACCGTTTATCTTGTTCTTGGGCTTCCAGCTCTACTAGTATTGAGCGGCCCATTTTAAACCATCTAATTCTTTTCACGGCCCTACATGGACCGTGTATCCTTGACTTCGCCCATCTCAATCCTGAACGGTCCAGTTTAGACCGTACTTTGCTTGAGCGGCCCAGTTTCGACCGCTTATCATTCAGAAGTGATTTCCATGATTTTTCAAGGAACTGATTGGTTCTTGATAACTTGAACTTTCCAGACATGATGTCTACATCAACTTACCCTTGAAATTTTAGGTAATTTCCATAACTTGAATCTTGGCCATTAAACTTGATTAATGTCTAGACATAACTTGGGATCTTGGATCCAACAAATCAATGCCAACTCATCATAAGGGCCCGGTCTGGTACTAGGAGGAGCGCCGAAAAGTACTTATGCCCCGGGGAGTTTGAATGACATGGTGAGGCATTGCACCGAGTGCATGACTAGTGTGATGTCTATGATAGTGATCTCTTACTTGAAATTATCTTGACTTGGTTAAATCTTGCTTGTTGGCCAATTTCCAGTTTCATTTTATTCATGATCTTGTACCTCTTCTACTTATGGCATTTCGTTATATCATTATTTCTTTCCGCGCATTTAATGTAATTAATTGGTTAATGATTTAAACTTACCTGTTATTACCTACTGAGTATTCGCTCACCTAGTTGTTTCCCCCTTTTCAGGTAGCTCAGGTGAGGACTCGCAATTCGATGGGAATGGGCAAGAGTGTTGATCATGGAGCGAGCCAAATAGATGCTGTGGAGCTAGAATTAATTGTCTATGTTTAGTTGTATTTTAGAATGTGGTTCCAGAGTTGTAATGTGAAGTCAGTCAATGTAATGTGGTCTAGTGGATGTTATGATGGAAGTTCATTAAGATTGTTTAAGATGGTTATGTAAATGGGTTCTTAGATTATGAAATTGCTATTTAATTAATGAAGTTATGTTCGTGGTTAATCCTTATGTTTTAGCATATCATGTCTAGAAATCAACATATTATTATTACTTGTTTCTACTGCCAGTCCCGATATTCCGCGTCGGGGCATGACATTAAAAATTGTGATTGGTTGATTTGTGAATGAATCCTTGAGCTGAGCTATGTAAATTGAAAATATGTTTGTGATTAAATGATTCATACATTTGACTTTTGGATGAATTCTCATTTCAACACTTGTGAATGACCTTCAAAAATCTGTTGTTGAACAATTCTAAAAATTGGGTTGCATTGCTTAATTTTGATCATTTAAACACCCTTACTTCATAAACGCCATATCAGGAAAATGTTTGATGACACATTAATAAAATGTGAATGCTCTAATGTGGATTTTGCCTCATGGTTTGAAGATCAAGCCCTCCTATGATGCATTTGCATCTTGCATCACATTCTCATCTAGGTATAGGTTGCACGCATTAGAATGAATTCATGCATTAGCTAAAGTTAGTTCATTCATTTGGTATCAGAAGTTTTGCACCACACTGCATTCTATCTTGACATGTTACATTTCATTATTATATGATCAAAGATTGCAATGCACTAGAAATCATGCATTAGCTGCATTCAGTTCATTCAATTGGTATCCATTTGATTGGTATCAGTTGTATGTTTGCACTGCATATTCCATACATTCCTGTTTACGTTCTTGCTTGCTATTATATGTTATTTACCCCATCCTTGAAACTTCTACGACCTTATGTCTTCTTGATAAATAATGCTATATTTGAGTCATTATTAGAGTGTTTCATGTCGTACACTCTGGGAGACTTCATATTTCATGAGTGCATCTATTTAGGGGGAGTTGCACTGTTATGTATTCATGATATTTTCAGTACACATGCTGAATCAAATTTCGCACACATCATGCACAAAATGTGAAAATGAGTGTTAAAGATAAGGATATATGAATTTCTTTTAAACACTCTCGAGATGTTAAACTTGCAGCATGTATGTTGAAGAGACAGTTGAGGAAAAAGCTGCCTACCTATCCTTATTAAAAAATCTTGAATGAAAATGAAAGGCAGAGCAATGCTCAGTCTTACTGAGTAAATTGGGCACATGTCACCTGAGACGTGATGTGGTTCATTTCTGAAAAGTGTTGACTAAAGTACCTCTATTCAAAATGAGGTGAAAGGGGGTTCAGTATTCTGAGTAACCGGAGATTCTGGCATGAACTCCATACGTCTACTCGCGTAAAAAGGAATTATTGGAATCTGATTATTCTTAAAAAAAATTCTGATTATCTGTGTAAAATTGTTGAGGTAGAGCGAAGCCTCCAATATGCTATTCTCAAAATTAAAGTGCAGTCTGTAAAATGTCTCCTTGTGTTGATCTGAAAATCTGAATATCTATATTGTAACTATCATTTTTCATGTTACTCACTTAAACATCTGGAAATTTGATTTATTATGTATTCAGAAAATTGATTGACTGCATTAGCAATTGCATGAATCTCCTATATGATTGCACAATCTCCCATGTGCTACATATGTGCATTCCGATTGTCATGACCCTCATGCACCCTTCCTATACCTATCCTCTCTTAAATAAGTATGGGAGAGCTATCTTGCATGTATATATTCGTATTTGTTTGATTGTGCATCTCATATGTCATCACTTGCATGTGTTGCATTTCATGCATTTCAAACCAAAATTTAAAAATCTGAAAAATGATGAAAATTCTAAAATTGAATGGACTTCACATGCTTTACACTTGCTTAATAAGTTTAAGCTGTTGAATGGACAATGGGGAGAAAGATAGAAATCATATTAATTTGTTGGTCTCAGGTCTACTCATCTTTCCATGTGAGAATAATCACCAATTGACATCATCTGATTGAACTCATATTGATTTGTTTGTCCATGATTTGCCCTTGCTGCTTCTGAATTGGTAAGATGAGCTATTGCTGTTTCAAAAGGAGAAAGATTTGTTCTTACTTCGTTGGCTTTCTTCTGGCATGTTAATATTGTTGATCATGTGACAGGGGGAGAAAGATTTATATTATCCTGCCTTTTGATAATGTCAAAGGGGGAGAAAGATTGATGCCTGTGTGTGACAGGGAGAGAAGAATATCTGTGCCATTCTGTTGTATCATCATTAAGTTTGTCATCATCAAAAAGGGGGAGATTGTTGAGTTATGGTTTTGATGATTGTTGGCATTATGGTTTTGATGATAATTAAACTTAATGTGTGATTGAGTGATGATAACTAAACTTTTGGTTGATTTCTATTGTTCTTGTGACTATGTACATTCATGTTATTTTTTAAATATGATTGAGTTGACAAATGGCTTTTGAGGCTACAACATGATTGGTTGAATGCATGGCAATGGTACATGGTCTTGATCCTTGCTTGATTGAATTGGTTTACATGAGACAAAAGGTTTCATAATTTCTTTTAATGTGAACAAGAACAAGAGGCAAGAGATTTCATAACCTCTTTAATGTGAACAAGCATGGTATTAACCTTGACTATCTTGCTTGCAGGATCAAACTCATCCTCTTTAATGTGAACAAGCATGGTATTAACCTTGACTATCTTACTTGCAGTATCAAACTTATGGCAGTCGCCTGGTAAGCCGTATGTGTGGATAAGTACCTTGCTTTTCTACAGTTCAACACAGGTGGTATATGTCATTTACTGTCAAGAACCATTGGTAAGATTCTTACCTTGTCATAGCCATCAATCTCACCATGGGTATTCCATATACCTCTCATTTCTAAACTTCATTCATGGTAATTGAGGTTCACAATGATTGATAACTTGGATTGATAACTTGCAAGTTCATTCTTCAAATGCATTAGCTCTTCATTCTAATCATGGTCAAATGCTCAAATGGTCTAGACGTTTCGAATGCATAAACCAAGTGAAATCTAACCCCAAAATGTATGAAACAAACATCTACTTAAAGACATTGTTATTTGGATGTATTTCTTTGGGCTAACACTTTATTTTTGCAGGTATAGGTCTTTCCGGTCGACCAACAGACCTTGGTCGGTCGACCAGAATCTCCAGAATCAAAAATCTCATCTCTGCAGAAAGTCAGGTCGACCACCCAGAGAGGACCGGTCGACCGCCCAGTGTCCGGTCGATCGAAGTGTTATGGCCGGTCGATCGAATTTTTCAGAACCGTAAAGCTTCAAATCTGTAACTTTCCGGTCGACTGACCCAAGTCTTCTAGTCGACCGGTAGCCCCGATGCAGCAGTGTTTGACTTCGCTTTTCACCTCGTGAGCAGCCCCTCTTCTTGGATTTGTTTAATCCTAAAGTCACCCAGTCTCTCATGATTTGTGGATCTGGTCTGGGGGGGTGTCTACGGACCATTCAAAAGATATAAAATAAACAAAAGAGGGTTAGAAACCCTAATGCATCAAGAGAGAAGAGAGTTCTAAAGGGGGAGAGGCTATCCAAGGGAGAGGAGAGGTACTGTAGCCATGAATAGTACTCCGTGCAAAGTTCTTCATCCATCTCCAAGGTGTTTCAAGCCAAATCTGAAGCCAACATCCTCCAAGGAAAAGAAGCAAGCAAGGATTCCAAGAAGAGTGCCTAAGGGAGAAAGAAGAGAAGCCTAGCAAGCAAGAAAGAAGAAAATCTAAGCAAGCACAGATTAAAGCTCCGGTCAAGTGAAGATTGAAGATATGTTCAAGATCCGCAGCATGCATTCAAAGGAAATCCAAATCAGGAGTTTTCTAAACTAAGCCTCATTGTCTTTATGTTTTGGGTGTTGTAATTGTGTTCATCATAAACTGTAAGAACTTGTCTGTGTGTGTGGATTGTTGTTGGATCCGTGGTCGTGCTTGTGTGTGTGTTTTATTCGATTCGTGTGTGTGCGTGGATCTTCCTAGATTTGCATTTGTGTGTGTGGGGGTCTATTTAGATCTGTTCTGTCTCGTGTGTGTGGATTGCTGTACTTGTGACAGCAGGTGTTTGTGTTGGTGATCCGGTTGTCGGATCGTGTTGGTGACTTCATCTCCGTGTGTGTGTGTGTTTTGGGGCGCGTCCCCGTGTGT
This sequence comes from Amorphophallus konjac, assembly GCA_022559845.1. NCBI lineage: Eukaryota > Viridiplantae > Streptophyta > Magnoliopsida > Alismatales > Araceae > Amorphophallus > Amorphophallus konjac. The sequence continues at coordinate 327,633,049 of CM040122.1, read as the reverse complement.
ATGTGCAGGCGTCGTCTTGCGTGTGTGATTGGAGCGTCGTCTCCATTTCAGGATTTATCCCCGAGTGAAGCCTCACCAGGTTTGGTGAGGGGTGGACGTAGGATTGTCGTCGTTGCATCCGAACCACCTTAAAAACCGTTGTGCATCGTGTTTTCAATTTTGGCTTGGTCCTTTTCTCCTATCCCCATTCTACGCGAGTGTGAGTGTATATCATTGTTCAGGATTTATCCACGTTCATCTTGCATAATCTATCTCTCACCATATAGATTTTGATAAATCCAATTTATGATTGAATAGATTTGAATCTCTTTATTAGCATCTTATCACATATTTTCAAAAGGGCCAAAAGTTTTCTTAAAATTTGTAAACACCCAATTCACCCCCCTCTTGGGTGTCATTGATCGTGGGACTTCAAATACCATGAGTCGGGTCTAGACTACACCATTCCATCTATTGACTCTCATCTATGAGTGATTAGATGCACCCTCACTAAACCCCAGGAGGAGGACTGGCGACGAACTTCAATCTTCCACACCATTGTTAAGATAAGGGGCCATGTGAGAAAAGTGATCTTAGATAATGGGAGTTGTGTCAATGTCGTGTCTCCCGACACCGTTAAGCTCCTTGGGCTTATTATCACTCCCCACCCTAGCCCATACCGGGTCTCTTGGATCAACAACAATTCCATCTCGGTCAACACTCGCTGCCTTGTGCCCCTCACCTTCTCTTCCTACCATGGCCAAATATGGTGTGATGTTATCCCCATGGAAGTAGGTAGCATCCTACTAGGGAGACCTTGGCTTTATGATGTGGATGCCACTATTTTGGGTAGGACCAACACATGCACCTTTGAGCATGAGGGAAAGAGCATCCATCTTAATCCCTCCCCACCACGTCCCTTGCCTAAGAAAAGCCCACCCCCTCAAGGTCAACACTCCACCACATCTCAAGTCATGGGGAACTCCACCCCACCAACTCAACCTCTCTCCCAAAACCCTAACCAAGATAAGACTTTGGGAATGACCAAGGGTCTTCATCTCATCACCAAAAGAGAGCTTGAGGAGGAAATAGCTCAAGGGATACCTCTATGTGCGGTAGTCATTTGTCTAGGAGAGCCCACCACCTCCAACCCCCATCCCATAAAAGTCTGGCATCTCCTAGAGGAGTTTCATGATGTGTTCCCGGAGGAACTCCCGGACCAACTCCCTCCCATACGTGATGTGCAACACGCAATTGATCTAGTTCCGGGAGCCACCCTTCCAAACCTTCCACATTATCGCCTCAATCCCACGGAACATGCTGAACTTCGGATCTAAATAGAGGAACTCATTAGGAAGGGCTTCATCCGCATTAGCAAAAGTCCATGTGCCATCCCGGCCCTTCTCACCCCCAAGAAGGATGGATCATGGCGGATGTGTGTGGATAGTCGGGACATTAATAAAATCACCGTCAAGTATAGGTTCCCCTTCCCTAGGCTTGATGACATGCTTGACATGCTAGCTGAAGCCACTATTTTCTCCAAAATCGACCTTAAGAGTGGCTATCACCAAGTTAGAATTAGGCCCGGAGATGAGTGGAAAACGGCCTTCAAAATCAAAGATGGCCTCTATGAATGGTTAGTCATGCCTTTTGGGCTCTCAAATGTCCCAAGTACTTTCATGAGTCTTATGACGGAGGTCCTTAGGCCTTACATTGGGATCTTTCTAGTGATCTATTTTGATGATATTCTCATCTATAGTCAGTCCCAAGAGGCCCACCTTGATCACCGTAGGCAAGTTTGCACCGTCCTTCGGCATGAGAGTCTATTTGCCAACCCAGGGAAGTGTCATTTCATGACCAAGTCCATTGCCTTCCTAGGATTTGTAGTCTCTACCAAGGGCGTCTCCATGGAGCCCGAGAAGGTCCAAACTATCCTTGATTGGCCGGAACCCCACACCCACCATGAGGTCCGAAGCTTCCACGGGTTGGCCACATTCTCTAGGAGGTTTATCTGGAGATTCAGCACCATCACCGCCCCCATCACTGATTGTTTCAAAAAGGGGACATTTGTGTGGACCAAACCAACCTCCAAAGCCTTCCAAGAGCTTAAGGAGAGGATGACCCAAACCCCGGTCCTATGCCTACCCGATTTCTCCAAAGTCTTCGAAGTCACATGTGATGCATCCGGGATAGGGATAGGAATAGGCAGGATCCGTAGTCAAGAAGGGCACCATGTGACCTTCTTCAGTGAGAAGCTATGTGATGGTAGGATAAGATACTCCACTTATGACAAGGAGTTCTATGACGTGGTTCAGTCTCTCCGACATTGGAGGCACTACTTGTTGCCCAAAGAATTTATCATCTTTTTCGACCATGAGGCCCTAAAATACCTCAACTCCCAGCAAAAGTTGAATGCCCAACATGCCCACTGGGTTGAGTACATCCAATCCTATACCTTTGTAATCAAACACAATGCTGGAAGTGAGAACTGCGTAGCGGATGCACTCAGTAGGAGGATCTCTTTATTGTCCACTATCCATGTGGAGGTTACCAGGTTTGAGAGACTCAAGGATGAGTACCCTGGCAGCCCTGACTTTGGACACATTTATACCACCTTGACCACCCCGTCTAGCCGGGAACATGAGAGTTTTATCGTAGAGGATGGGTTCCTCTGCAAGGGCCCAAAGCTTTGCATACCACGGACCTCACTTCGTGATTTCTTGGTCTGGGAATTACATGTGGGGGGACTAGCTGATCATTTTGGGGTTCATAAAACCATTGCTCTAGTTGAGGGTCAGTTTTATTGGCCAAGTCTCAAGAGAGACGTAGCCAAGATTGTGAGTCAATGCCGCACATGTGCTTCGGCCAAATAGGTGAAGCAAAACATCGGCCTTTATACCCCTCTCCCCATCCCCGACCGTCCATGGCAAGACTTAAGCATGGACTTTGTGTTAGGCCTACCCAGGACTCAAAGGAAATGTTGGGTCCCGTGGTGCAGGAACACGGATCTAGAGGGGGGGTGAATAGATCCTACTACTAAAAACTATGTCCAATTAAAACACAACTAGCACACAGCGGAATATAAAAGATTGAGTAGATTGATCTAAACAGGTTTAAACTAGATTCACTCAAGTCTCACCGAGCTCACACGATTGCACAAACAGATAGGATAGTGAACATACAATCACAAGAAACAAACCACAAGACACGGGGATTTTTAAGGTGGTTCGGGACCTCGACGGGCTCCCTACGTCCACCCCTCACCAAACCGGTGAGGCTTCACTACACGCTACAAAATGTAGCAACACGGGGACGAACCCCAACACACACACACTGCTTTCGCAGCAATACACACACACGAGGCCTTGCCTCAAACTGCTGCCACAGCAGCACACACACACACACGCACACACACACACACACACACACACACACACACACACGTTGGGGAACACACCCCGAACAATATACCTTACACGGAGATACAACTCCGTCCACACACACGTAGGGCAATGCCTACACAAACACACGGGAGAAAACTCCCAACAACACACACGGATATACTCCGCACAAATCGACACACATAAGACCACACACACACTCGGAGACCCCTTTCTCCGAACACCCACACAAAATATTCTGTCAAATGTATATGTAACAATCACAAATATATGCTATGACCTTCCACACAAATTCTATAGATGTAAACTAGAAGAATGCATCAAGTATAAGGCTCCCCCTTCTTCAACAAAATCTGATCCTCCTTGCTCTTTAACAGATGATCATAATCTTGACATCATCTTCTTCCTTTCCTCTAGCCGCTTCTCTTATCCTTATTCCAATCTCCTCTCTTCACCTGAAAGAGTAGATAGACATAATGAGTTCAATCTTTAAGCTAATCTCAAACAAGAATATAGACATGAATGGTTTAGAGATTCCCCTCTTCATCTTCATCCTATACAGGGATCACATGAGCATTAGGATTGTTGAATCACACAATTCGCAGCTTATATATATGTATGCAAGAGAGAGTGGATATAAGATTTATAAAACCATCCTAAGATGTCTTAAAGCAGATATTCATGCTCTATCAACAACAACGATTTCGAGAAATCAGAATGAAGAAGATGTTGCAGTGATTAGAGCTCCCCCTTTCTCTCCTTTGAACATATTTGAATGCTTCTGAAGTATGAAACCCGTTCTTGAAGAAGAATGATTGATTCTTGCGTGGATGATGCTTGTAGCATGAATTTCTTCGCAGCTTGTGACAGAGGAATGGATGAGGACGTGAAACCTTGTTCTTCCCTTCATACACAAGCTCAAAACATGGTGGAAGAAGCCTTGGAGCTGCTACCTACGACCTGCACACACAAGGGTTAGAAGAAAACGATTTTCAGATCTAGCATCCTCTTCCTTAGGGTTTACAACCCAAGAGTTGTATATAAGTGTTTAGAATGGTCAAGGAACAGCTTGGAGACCAGATCCACGAATTAGGGAGTGATATAGGGCATTAGGATGTGATTGGTAGGACTTTTGGGGCAAGAAAACGGCGGTCAAACATGGTGGCTGGGCGTCCAACCGGAAGGGGTCGACCCCAGGGTCGACCCTCGGGCACACCGAAGCCAAACAGAACCAAAAAATCGGTTCTGGGTTACATGGGTCGACCCCAGGGGTCGACCCTCATGCTTCCAGAACCCAAACAGAACCTGTTTTAAGGTTCTGGGTTACAGGGGTCGACCCTGGGGTCGACCCCTTTCAGCAGGTTTCAAAAAAAATAGCTTTGAGTGCTCCGGCGACAAGAATTAATTCTCCTAGCTCCGAACTCCGATCGAAGGAAGACCGGAGGCGTTGGAAAGAGAACTCACAGAGCTATAACATATAATTTTTATGGGGAGATCCAACGGTTGGATTGAAAGTGGTGACGACTATAAGATAGTTTGAGTTTAAAAAATAACTAAAACCTCCATCAAACCAAAGGGAAACAATTGATTAAATGTTACCATAATCCCATGTAGATCAACCATGATTTTTCATCCTAAAAAATATGATAAAGTAAGGTGTTAGTTGACAATTAAGATCTTTACATCAAGCATTAACACTATGACCATGTTCACAATAAATTGCTTTGTTGAACCTATTCCAAGAGTGAATGATGAACGAGATAACCATTTAAATCCATATAACAACACTTACCTCATTATTTTACCTGAATTCACATTTCTTGTTGATTGGTTGTATCATTCATACACATAGTCATGAAATTCAAAATCTCATTCTCCATTGACTGATGGTATGTGTGGAATTCAAAGAGTAAGGAGTCAAGCCACATAGAACAATATTGAGTCACATTCAATTTGATCATCATCCAAGCTTTCAAACCACAGATCATTACCTTGGGGGAAAGCAATGATATTTGCATCTCAATCATTCATTTAGCATTACCAAAGTACACATTCATGATATGAGGCTCAATATGACATGATGCTTAATATGAGAGACTCAATATGACATGATGCTCAAAAAGACATTTATCCAAGTGTGTTTTTCAAAACAATCTCACCAAGTGTAGAGATAATGTATATGCAATTGTTTGTGCTAACCTCAAAGCACATATGCATCCACATGATGATAAGCCTTGTAGAATTACAATTCATCCACATGATGATAATCCTTTTAGAATTACAATGCATCCACATGATGATATCCCAATAGAGATAGTTTATGATCATTTCCACAACCAGTTCAAGTGAAGAGCATTCACGCACAAGGCTAAGCAACAAAGGCATTTTGTAATCATCAAAATTACATACACAACAATCTCCCCCATTTTGATGATGACAAAATATTATGCTATAATGCTCTCTCCCCCTTTGACATAATCAGAAATGGGGATCATGATGGGGAATCCAGAATGGCAAGAACCTTTGGACGACTGGAGTATGAAGAGAACCAATGAGCACAATATGCATGAACGAATTGCAGAACTGTGGGATACCAAATATTGAAATGAACCTCTTATACCAATTGTCTGATACCAATTGTGGAAAGTGGAAATGCAAAGGTGCACGAGTTACAGCAATTAGAATGGTGTATGGCATGAACTATGATGAGCAAGCAAACAAGCACTCAAACACCCTTAGAAGGGTATGGACTCATGCACGTCCTGATGACTTAAGCAGATAAGATCTCATGCAAAGCTCCCCCTTAGACATAGACACATTTGAAGACTGTTTTTGATATTCAAATTTTTGATTTTTAGTTTTCTTGTGAGATGCATGAAACATGATGTATGAAAATGATGAGACAAGAAATGCATACAATGTAATCAAGCAGATATCTATAGATACATGCAACATAACTCCTTCACAAGAAGTGATACCAATTGATATTCAGTGAGGGGATAGGCGTAAGAAAACTGCAAATGAGTCATTAAGTTCAGAATGCTCATGGTGACACCTAGAGGATTGTGCAGATAAATAGGAGAAGATGTACAGCAGGTCATTGTAATTAATCAAATTTTCAGAATACATATCAAATCAAATTACCATGTGCAAGTGAGTAATGTGAGAATGAAGTTTAGCCATATGGATAACTAGATTTTCAAGTAAACACAATAGCAAGTTCACAGACTACACTTCAATTTAGAGGACAGCGTATTGGAGGCTTCGCTCTACCTCAATCAAATATATCATCAGAAATTTTCATACTGACAATCTGAATTTTTCTAAGAAGGATCAGGTTCAACATAATTCCTTTTTACGCGAGGAGACACATGGAGCTCATGCTAGAATCCCCGGTTACTCAGAATACTGAACCTTGTCACCTCATTTGAACAGAGATACTGTAGTCAACACTTTTCAGAAATGAACCACATCACGTCTCAGGTGACATGTGCCCAGTTTACTCAGTGAGACTTAGCATTGCTCTGCCTTTCATAACAATCATTTTTTGTATGTGGAGGCAGGCAGCTTTTTCCTCAACTGTCTCTTATCATCCATGCAGTAAGTTGAATTACTTTAGAGTGTTGAAATGAAATTCCTATATCCTTATGAACAACACTCAATTTCACATTAAAGTGTATGAAGTGTACGAATTTGATTTAACATGTATAGAGAAAATTTAACAAAGAACGGGATAGTGTAGCTCCCCCTATGTAAATGCAATAAGCATGAAATGCTCCCCCTTAGAGTTTGACATGAAGCACACTTGTTAAGACTCATATGCAACATTATTTAACAATGGAGTAAACGGTCTTAGAAGTTTCAAGGAAGGGGTTGAATAGCATATAATAACATGCAAGCATACAATGAAGATATGCATATGCAATGCAAAATGAGAAGATAGGCACTATATGCATGCTAGAAATGCCAGCTATGCAACAAGACACACAATGAGCTTCATCTTCCAAAAGCACTATGTGAATGATATGCAGAGAATGATATGCAAATATGCAATGTGATGCAAGATTTCAGATTTCACATGACACACTATATGCACCCAATGCAACTGATGCATGACACGTATTATCAATTGTTCAAATTTGAGGAGACAATTTTACTCTGAAAAGAGAATTCAGAATATTCATTCAAAGCATCAAAATCATCACATGTGAACTTTTCTTGAAGACAGTTGTGCTTGTATCAAGAGAGATGAGTGGTACAAAGGTAAAGACCATAGAACAATGATCAACTCCAGTCCTCAGAATGTTCAGCCACAGAACAACATCATCATGCTAATAGAATGGAAAACATCATTTTCAAAATTTTCAGCATGCAAAACTCCCCCATAGTCAATGCATGATTTCAGAAAGTTCATTTAAGTTGGATGCCATATGCATAGATGATTCATGGTACCGGGCGGAGACATATTCTCACGCATGGTGATAGCTTTCAGACAGGCTTGACCTGTCCTTCCACATGTCACCATTTTATATACCATGTAATTATTAAAATGATGATCAGAAACAAATGTATGCACATTTGACATCCGGAGTTAAGCAAAAGGGCATTCAACGGCTATACTCTCATATATACTCTTCAGATGTTTCAATACCATTCAGCCAAACATTCATTTTCTCACCTTTACCTTTATTTACACTTTCAGATTCTTTGCTTTATTTCGCTTGTTGTCATCTTCATCAACAAGCTCCTTTCTTTCTATCCTGCAAGAATTAGGATGATATCAACCAAAGGAGTTCCATTGAGATCCCAAATTCACATCTTATAGATAGCAGCATGTAAGGTTACCAAAAAGACGAAGAACCCCAAGCCAAAACCCTTCCAAAACTCCTTAGGATAAGAAGAGAAACTCTAAGGGTAATGGGGTTAAAACTCAAACCAATCGGACCTCAAGATGGGTATTTCAAAACCCAAAGTGTAGACCTATTCTAGATCTAGGCATATGATGATACATTCAATCGTTTGAATTCTTACCATGATTTCAAGGGTTGATGGTCATAATCAAACCTGCACTGTAAAGAGCTCAATTCATGTCAATAGTAAGCCAATGCATATGAAGAAACTAACTGCAAGGCTTTTCATCACATATGACTCTCTCTCTCTCTCAACCTGTAATACTAGAGACTCAATTGCATGTCAATTTCAATTCAATACAAGTGAGAAGCCCAATTTCAGTGCTTTTCTTCCACAAGACAATCTCTTCAAACAAATCAGTGTGAAATCAAGGACAAACCCATGTTTACCAAAGTATTACACCAAAGACTGGTCAAGTCGACTTAGGCCTCAACAAATGTCGACTTCAAGCACCCAAGACCACGGATTGGCCTTACGGCATTCCCCTATCAAAGTTCTCATATTGCAGACTTGAGTATCCAAGCTTCCTTAGATCTTTGGAGTTTGGCAACACTTGAAGAAGAGCATTCCATGGTAATTCATTTTCTGTACTTGTGTCTTGACCATCCATCATCTTCCAAGCCTTCCACTTGGCCTCAAGACAATCCTGCAACAAGGTTCTCATATGGTTGCTTTGGGTACCCAAACCTTCTTGGGTCCCGGATGATTAGTTGCACCTCTAATGGGTGTCTTCCACAGTTTTTGGGCATGCATATCATCAAAATACATTAAGGAGCAAACATTCATGGTATGCCCAAACTCACCACAATAATGACAACAACCAAGAGACTTCATAGAATTCTCATAAACATGACAATCAAATTTCTGTGATTTGGCATGAATGTTATCATTATTAGCATGGAAATTTTTCTTCTTCACAACAGGATGAGCATGAAGTTTTTGTGGGTTTGTAAAAGTATAATTGTTTTTGACTTTAAAATTCTTTCTTTCATTTGCTTGCCAACACTGTGACACATGGTGTCCTAGCTTTCCATATGTAAAACAACCACACCTTTTTCTTTTGGAAACAAGTTCATTTTTGCATGCTTTCAAATCATCTGATTTCATCAAAAAGCACTCATGCATCATATGACCAAGTTCACCACAATAAAAACATGAGATTTTCTTTGTGGATGCATGTGTATGTGCAACAAGATTTTTCATGGCATTCATCGTGACACCAACAACATTTTTAGCCTTTTGATGCAAGTTTTGTTTCTTTTTCAGACTTTCATTTGATTGCTTTGTTGTTTGAGGAACAGATCGATTTGGAGACCCATTTGATGTGCTGGCTATATTTGAACTATGGACAAATGATGTGTAGATTTTGTTTTCAAAGTTCTTTTTGTTCACAGGATTATAGCCCAACCCCTCTTTTTGGAAATTCACCTTAGTCCCCAACATCTTGTTCAGATTTTCTTCCCCATTCACAAACTTACACAAGGAAGTATTCAGATCAAGAATTTCTTTTTCAAGTGATGAAATATGCAATTCATAGGAAATGATCTCATTTTCACAAGAAACGACTTTTTCATTCAATTGAGCATTGATGGTTTAGTAGCTTTCCATCTTTTGTTCAAGCACATGCATCTTTTCACAATCATCAATTGCCAAACTTTTTCCTTTTTCAAAAGTAAGTAATTTTTTAGACATGGTTGTGTTTTAATGTTTCAAATTTTCATTTTCAGATTTTAACAAATCATTTTCTTTTTCAAGAAACTTCATGCTGCATTCAACCAGAGATGTCTGAATTAATATAGCACTGTTTTCCTTTTTGAGTTCTTCATTCTCATTTGCAAGTTTATCATTCATAATCAATTCATTACAAATATCATGATCAATAGAGTTTGACTCCATTTTGTTTCTTAGATCTTTTTCAGTTTTCTCCAATTGATCAATTGTGTTTTTGAGGGCAACATTTTCATTTCTCAAACAAGCAATGGTTTCTTTGTGACATTCAACATCATGCTCTAAAAGTTCATTGAAGTTAACAAGCTCAGAACATTTGTCACAAGAACCATTTTCATGGACCAAGTTTTCAGATTTCTTTTTCAATTTTCTATTTTCTGACCTGACTTTCTTATATTGTTTTGCCAACTCATCATAAGCTTCAACAAGATCGTCAAGAGTAAATTCTTCAGAATCAGAATTTACCTCTTCTGCATTTTTGTCACTTTGTTGATCAGCATCATCGGCCATGAGACATTTTTGTCTTTCCTTTTCTTGAGCTTTGATCAACCGGTCCATAATCTCTTTTGCCGTCCTACAAGAAAATACAAATGGATACTTGTTAGTATTCACGGAAGCTTTCAATAAACTTAAAACAGAAACATTATCATGATGCATCATTTTATCCTGCATAGACCACTTGGTCTCATCTAGAGGTAATGTGTGTGGACCATGACAAATCAATTTCCAAAGACTAGGATTAATAGAATTGATCACCACACACAATTTACCTAGCCATGAATTAAAATTCAAACCAGTGAAGATTGGCAAACAGTTCATTGATATATGTTCAGTAGAAAAATTCATGATTGTGGAATGCACTGGGATCACTCTATAGATCGCAAGATCTAGGGACAATAGAGCCTTGCTCTGATACCAATTGTTGGGTCCCGTGGTGCAGGAACACGGATCTAGAGGGGGGGTGAATAGATTCTACTACTAAAAACTATGTCCAATTAAAACACAACTAGCACACAGCGGAATATAAAAGATTGAGTAGATTGATCTAAACAGGTTTAAACGAGATTCACTCAATTCTCACCGAGCTCACACGATTGCACAAACAGATAGGATAGTGAACATACAATCACAAGAAACAAACCACAAGACACGGGAATTTTTAAGGTGGTTCGGGACCTCGACGGACTCCCTACGTCCACCCCTCACCAAACCGGTGAGGCTTCACTACACGCTACAAAATGTAGCAACACGGGGACGAACCCCAACACATACACACTGCTTTCGCAGCAATACACACACACGAGGCCTTGCCTCAAACTGCTGCCACAGCAGCACACACACACACACACACACACACACACACACACACACACACACACACACACACACACACACACACACACACACACACACACACACGTTGGGGAACACACCCCGAACAATATACCTTACACGGAGATACAACTCCGTCCACACACACGTAGGGCAATGCCTACACAAACACACGGGAGAAAACTCCCAACAACACACACGGATATACTCCGCACAAATCGACACACATAAGACCACACACACACTCGGAGACCCCTTTCTCCGAACACCCACACAAAATATTCTGTCAAATGTATATGTAACAATCACAAATATATGCTATGACCTTCCACACAAATTCTATAGATGTAAACTAGAAGAATGCATCAAGTATAAGGCTCCCCCTTCTTCAACAAAATCTGATCCTCCTTGCTCTTTAACAGATGATCATAATCTTGACATCATCTTCTTCCTTTCCTCTAGCCGCTTCTCTTATCCTTATTCCAATCTCCTCTCTTCACCTGAAAGAGTAGATAGACATAATGAGTTCAATCTTTAAGCTAATCTCAAACAAGAATATAGACATGAATGGTTTAGAGATTCCCCTCTTCATCTTCATCCTATACAGGGATCACATGAGCATTAGGATTGTTGAATCACACAATTCGCAGCTCATATATATGTATGCAAGAGAGAGTGGATATAAGATTTATAAAACCATCCTAAGATGTCTTAAAGCAGATATTCATGCTCTATCAACAACAACGATTTCGAGAAATCAGAATGAAGAAGATGTTGCAGTGATTAGAGCTCCCCCTTTCTCTCCTTTGAACATATTTGAATGCTTCTGAAGTATGAAACCCGTTCTTGAAGAAGAATGATTGATTCTTGCGTGGATGATGCTTGTAGCATGAATTTCTTCGCAGCTTGTGGCAGAGGAATGGATGAGGACGTGAAACCTTGTTCTTCCCTTCATACACAAGCTCAAAACATGGTGGAAGAAGCCTTGGAGCTGCTACCTACGACCTGCACACACAAGGGTTAGAAGAAAATGATTTTCAGATCTAGCATCCTCTTCCTTAGGGTTTACAACCCAAGAGTTGTATATAAGTGTTTAGAATGGTCAAGGAGCAGCTTGGAGACCAGATCCACGAATTAGGGAGTGATATAGGGCATTAGGATGTGATTGGTAGGACTTTTTGGGCAAGAAAACGGCGGTCAAACATGGTGGCTGGGCGTCCAACCGGAAGGGGTCGACCCCAGGGTCGACCCTCGGGCACACCGAAGCCAAACAGAACCAAAAAATCGGTTCTGGGTTACATGGGTCGACCCCAGAGTCGACCCATTCAATGGGTCGACCCCAGGGGTCGACCCTCATGCTTCCAGAACCCAAACAGAACCTGTTTTAAGGTTCTGGGTTACAAACAGCTTTGAGTGCTCCGGCGACAGGAATTAATTCTCCTAGCTCCGAACTCCGATCGAAGCAAGACCAGAGGCGTTGGAAAGAGGACTCACAGAGCTACAACATATAATTTTTATGGGGAGATCCAAAGGTTGGATTGAAAGTGGTGAAGACTTTAAGATAGTTTGAGTTTGAAAAATAACTAAAACCTCCATCAAACCAAAGGGAAACAATTGATTAAATGTTACCATAATCCCATGAAGATCAACTATGATTTTTCATCCTGAAAAACATGATAAAGCAAGGTGTTAGTTGATAATTAAGATCTTTACATCAAGCATTAACACTATGACCATGTTCACAATAAATTGCTTTGTTGAACCTATTCCAAGAGTGAATGATGAACGAGATAACCATTTAAATCCATATAACAACACTTACCTCATTGTTTTACCTAAATTCACATTTCTTGTTGATTGGTTGTATCATTCATACACATAGTCATGAAATTCAAAATCTCATTCTCCATTGACTGATGGTATGTGTGGAATTCAAAGAGTAAGGAGTCAAGCCACATAGAACAATATTGAGTCACATTCAATTTGATCATCATCCAAGCTTTCAAACCACATATCATTACCTTGGGGGAAAGCAATGATATTTGCATCTCAATCATTCATTTAGCATTACCAAAGTACACATTCATGATATGAGACTCAATATGACATGATGCTTAATATGAGAGACTCAATATGACATGATGCTCAAAAAGACATTTATCCAAGTGTGTTTTTCAAAACAATCTCACCAAGTGTAGAGATAATGTATATGCAATTGTTTGTGCTAACCTCAAAGCACATATGTATCCACATGATGATAAGCCTTGTATAATTACAATTCATCCACATGATGATAATCCTTTTAGAATTACAATGCATCCACATGATGATATCCCAATAGAGATAGTTTATGATCATTTCCACAACCAGTTCAAGTGAAGAGCATTCACGCACAAGGCTAAGCAACAAAGGCATTTTGTAATCATCAAAATTACATACACAACAGGAAACATGACTCGATCTTTGTGGTAGTTGATAGATTTTCAAAGATGGCCCATTTCATCCCATGCTCCAAAACCTCATATGCTTCCCGAGTGGCCAGGTTGTTCTTTGATGAGGTTGTTCGCCTCCATGGGTTACCCAAAAGCATAGTCTCTGATAAGGATGTCAAGTTCTCCAGCTACTTTTGGAAGATCCTTTGGCACTTGATGGGTGCCCTCCTCAAATTCTCCACAGCCTACCACCCTCAAACTGATGGCCAAACTGAAGTTGTCAATCGGAGTCTAGGAAACCTCCTTAGGTGTCTTATTGAGGATCATCTAGGGAATTGGGATCTCATTCTACCTCAGGCTGAATTTGCTTATAACAACTCTGTCAATAAGTCCATAGGGATGAGTCCATTTGAAGCTGTGCATGGGTACAAACCAAGGAAACCTTCAGATCTCATTCCCCTTCCCCAACATGCTAGAGTGTCTATTTCAGCTGAGTCATTTGCCCAACACATTAGAGAATTACATGAAGAAATCTGCAAGCACATTAGCAAGAAGAATGAGACTTATAAAAGGCAGGCCGACTCTCATCGACGTCACCAAGAATTCCATGTGGGTGACTTTGTGATGGTGAGAACGGAGAGGCTCTCCCCAGGAGCCATCTTGAAATTGAGGCCTCGTGGGGCTGGTCCCTTCCAGGTTCTGAGATGCATTGGCACTAATGCCTATGAGTTAGATCTCCCCGAGGAGGATGGAGTGAGCCCCGCATTCAACGTGGCCGACCTAGTGCCATATAAGGGTCCCGCGGTGGTACCCAGTGAGGATATTAAGCCAATTCCCCCCATTGAGAGAGCACCCACCCGTGAGAAGAGTCCACCAGCCAAGAGAGCCCAGCGTGAGCAAATTGAATGAATATTGGATGAACAAGTCACGGCCACCAGGAGCAAGGTATACGGGCACTATCTCGTCAGGTGGAAGGATCGGCCTCCTTCGGAGGATTCGTGGGTGAGTCGGGAAGATCTCCAGCAGCTGGATCCCGACATTCTCGAGCAATATCACAACAGGATGGACCCCTACTCGACAGAGTCGAGCTCTTCGTAGCCCAGGAGATTAGATGGAGGCATCACCCATGACTCCCTCTGGCTCGGGTCGTCTTCACACCCCGGAGTTGTTTGAGCTCAGGCATCACTCCATGTTGGCCAAATTATCCATTTTTAACTTTCTATTTGAGTCGCTTGATGTATTTTCCCTTTTATTTGAGTCATTTCCCTAGGTCTTTGGTTTATTTCTTTATGTTTGAGTCATTACCCCTTGGTTGGCTTAATTGGACAGCTTTTGTCATTAAAGCCAGGGGTAGTTTGGTCATGTAAAAGGTTGGGTCCCTATATATAGGACCCCAACCCCATTTGGGAGAGCTAATGAGAATTTGCATATTTTGAATCCCCACAAAAATTTGAGTGTTCAAGGTGTGAAACCTAGGGTTAGGGTGAGAAACCCTCTCCTCCCTCCATTCTCTCTCCAAAGGGGGCGAACCCCTTCTCTCTCTTCCCCTCCTCTCTCTCTAGGCCGCCCCCCTCTCTCTCTCTTCCACCTCACCCTCCACATCAGCCCTAAACCTACCACCAAATCTGCCACCCCAACCACCTTTCCCTTCCCTAAAGGCATTCATTACCCCTCCACCACTCCCCACCAAATCTCCTCCCTCCCTAGGAGAATCTTGGCCTTCCCAACACAATCCCCCCTCTTCCCCACACAATCCTCCAACTCCCAAGGGAGGTTTGAAATTTTTCCCTCCACTCCAGCCTCCCCCATACCCTAGGCCACCCTAGAGAGGGATCCCCCCACTCCATTTGAGCTGGTCGCCCCCCCATCCTCCATCTCCACTCCCCCAAGAGCAACCCCACCTTCCCTCCTTCTCCACCATGAGCATAGAGCAGCCCCCCATCCCTTGCGTTCCCCCCTTCTCCCTGCATTTCCACCACCCTCTAGCCCCTCCACACCTCCCCCACATCCCCTCCTACTATTCCTCCATCTCCCTTCACCAATTAGCAACCCCTTCTCCCCATTTCATGGTCACTTGGAGCTACACCGGCAGACCTGCTCACGGCTGAGCACCTTGCAGAGAACCAGCAGCTTTCAGAGCCGGCCCCAACTTCATCCCGGTGTCCCTGGAAGCACAAGTGGTATCGTCAAAAGCGTATCCCTGTCCTCTTCGCAACGGCGGTGGTCTCGTCCCAGTCTGAGCTCGTGGCTGCCCGAGGAGCCGATCTCCCCAAACTGCGCTTCTTCTCCCTGACTGTCAACCTGAAGCCGCTTGCAAAGACTCCCACAGCCGACCACCTAAAGATATGTAGGCAAGGCTTGGCCAAGATCTTCTACGACAAGTCTACTTCTAGTATCAAGAAGCGGAACCCCGTTCGACATCCGGAACTGAGAGTTCTCATTTTTCTCTCCCGGGTGCGCTGTACTATTCCCTCTGGGGCTGAACAGACACCCGATCACTGTTCGGGATCTATCTGTCTACTCCGACCTCCTCCGACGCCCCCGCAGGTCTCCGTTCGAAGAGGACTCAACAACGAATCCAGTGACTTCGGCCCTTCCAGAATAAGAGCTCAGGAGCGCGCGTGGTGACCTCGTCTTCCTGCTGTAGTGGTATCGTAGTAGTCAGAATCAGAGAACAGTGGCCCTACTCACGACCCTACCCTGTCCAATGTCGGCAACCAGAAATCCTCCCAAAAATTAGACATCCTCCTGGACCAATCCATGGGATTTTGCCGCTGGTTTTGTTGCAAATGGAGTCCGGGACAGTCCGCAGCGGCGTCAACACCGACTACCTATCCGTTGTTCCAGAGAGTGGACAGAACTGGCTTCATCCTTTCGATTAGTTCCTAGCTCCCCTTTTCCCCTCCCCGCCCGGCAGGCTTACAGCCCCTCCCTATGGGAGGTAGTGTTTGGATGTATATGTGACTTCCCCTCCCCTTGTTCCACCTCCTTGCATGGGGAGTAGTGGTGTAATTCTTTAAACATGTTCAAGCTACACCGGCGCAGCGTGTGGGGAACCCACACTTCCCCGCTCGCCTACGTCTCCGAGCGGGACCGATTTCTTCAAACGAGTCGAGTAAGTGTTCTAGCCCTTGCTTCCCCATAGTGGTTGTTCTTTAAATATTAGTTCATATCTCCGATGGCCCGTGAGAGTGAGTGCTCGGTCCACAAGCTTCATTGCTTCGAGTGACCGCCATGGGAGAGTGTGTGACCTGTGCCCTCGGCGCAACGTTGGCCCCATTGAATTGGGCCTCCATACCTTTGGGAAAAATCTTGGCCTTGCTAGCCCTCTACCAGCAAGGGCCCATCCCTCACAACCTCCACTCGGCATCACCGAGCTACCCCAGGTATTGGGTGAGTGTCGGGTGAGTGGCCGTCGATATCGGTCCGTTTCTATTGCAAATTGTGCTTGCTTGTTAAGGTCCAAGGTGCATCGGTCTTGTGACTATCACCCCTCAAGGTGGTGTCACATCACCGGGGCTCGGAACAGCCTACCGTACCATACGGCTCTTCGCCAAGGAGCGGGGGTCACCCCGACTACTAGACAAACGGCATCATCATGCCGACACCCCAGTTGCTTGGCAAACTCGGGACTCCCAGCAGCCCATCGTGCCACGTGGTGCATGACGAAAAGGTAGGGAATAACTCCCGACACACCTTCTATAAGCGGCTCGACACCGACGACTCCAACAGTCGAATCGCACCTGGGTCTACCACATTTAAGACGGAGCTCACACGAACACCGAGTTCGGCCGTTCTGGGTCCAGATTCAAGTAAGCTATTTCTTCACCCAGTCCATCTGACCCTCGTAATCCAAGGCTCACCAAGCTAACCCAAACCCCTGAACCCAACCAATCATCTCAACCCACCTAAATCCCGGACTCACTCAGCTATGGCCTGTCTACACCCTTTGCTCCAGCCCGTCTTAACCCCTAGTAGGACCTATAGGACATTTCTCTCTCCTCCATGTCAAACCTAGCCCATAGTGCCCCCCTTCTTCTCCTCGGGAGATAAAACAACATTAAAGTCACCCCCCTTCTTCTGGTCAACTAGATATCCTAGGAATCAAACACTTTGTAAATTACTCAGGAGACTTTATACATCCTGACTTTGACATATTTGTCTAAGTTGCACACACAAGATTAGATTGTTATTTTATTAGTCATAATTAGACATCATCCAAATACTGAACACAACACATTGGTCTAGTTCTAAACAGCCCCCCTCCCCCTCCCCTGGGGCTTGTTCTTTATAAGAGAACCCACCCACCCCATTTGAACCTTGTCTTATGATGATAAGAAGATATAAAGAAATGGAATGACCACATATCTTAAGTAGTACATATATACAAAGATGTGGATAAACACAAAGAAATCAGAATTCTCTATAGCAATAGGTAAATACCCAAAAAATTCATTTTGTGATTTAAAACTTTGTGGATTTTAATTGCATGTAAATATATTTTTAAATCTGATTTTAATAGAAATTTGATGTTAATTTGACTCAAAAATGTAGATTGTTTAGCTTCGATGTTCTTCATTTGAAAAATTTTATAATTTAGGTGTTATTTAATTTGATAAATACATAATGATAATTGCATTGTTATTTAATTTTATGTTATATAAATGCATGGGATATTCCCTGTGAGCTGAGGTGCGTGGGTGCGACCTAACATTACACGCACCTCAGGAGAGCGCGTTAAAACTGTGTCAATGTGCCTTCCCGTTCAAGACTTTGGGATTGATGTGTATGTTCTCATTTGTTTATGAGAATGTATATATCTACCTCAAAGTCTTAAATTGTCCCGTTTGGACAGTCTGTGAATGTTTGATCGCACTTAGGCAGTCATTTACTATATGTGTTTGTATGGTTTGTTAAGAATTTCGGTTGTGTCTCCTCACTCTTCTCTGATATACCATTATTGATTGTGAGTGTTTTCTTAACCACTTACTTGTAAGTGTTTAAGAAAATTTCAAAATCAATAAATATTTTTGGTATATCGGAGAAGTGTGGGGAGATGATGCCGAAATTTTCAGCAAATCATGCAGCACATATAGTAAGTGATAATCTAATTAATATTCCTCTTCCAACTGCAAATGGTCTATGATGAACGATGTGAGGAAAGGGTCGGGTGTAATATCATGAGTAATGATTTGAAAGTTAGGATGTGTATTGTCATTTATTGGGTACAGGCAAAATGTCGACAGATCGTTCATGGATGTATCGTAGAATAGTTGACCGGGTGGTGTCAGATTACTTGAAGCATGGGGTTGAGAGTTTCATTCAATTTGCATTGGGGAATCCAAATGCAGCAATAGATCGCGACAGTCACATTCGATGCCCTTGTTCAAGTTGTAGAAACTTGAGGTGGTGTTCAACATGGGATGTGCAACATCATTTGTACACGAAAGGGTTCGTGGATGGTTATACGAATTGGACGTGTCATGGTGAGCAATTCTTGAGGTATGAGCCCGATAATATTGCAGGCACAAGTGGGTACGTGGATATGGTTGTAGATGCTGCTGGTCCTAATTTTAATGTTCATGAGGAAGCGCCGAATAAGACAGTCGGAAGATTTTATGAACTACTTAGGGATACTGATGAGCCGCTGTGGGATGGTTGTAAAAAGCACACTCGATTGTCTACAGTGTCACAGTTGTTCAACTTGAAATCTGAATTTCACATCAGTGAGACTTGTTTTGACCGTCTCCTCCTCTTGATCAAGAGTATGTTGCCTCGAGACGAGAAGTTGCCAGAAACTTTTTACCGTGCAAAAAAGATGGTCAATGACTTAGGACTTGGATACGTGAAAATAGATGCATGTCTGAATCATTGTATGTTATATTATAAAGACGATGCAGATAAGATATCATGTTCCATTTGTGGCCATGACAGATTCAAACCTAAGAGGGGTCAATTCAAAGGCAAAAGATGTACCTTACAAGGCGTTGCGATACTTCCCTCTTGTGCCTAGGCTGCAGCGGCTGTATATGTCCTCAAAGACGGCTCGACATATGACATGGCACACCGAAAGAGTATGTCGTGCCGATGATATAATCAGTCATCCTGTCGATGGTGAAGCTTGGACTCACTTTAGTCGTACTCATCTTGCCTTTTCAAGGGAGTCACGTAATGTTCGATTGGGTTTATGCACAGATGGTTTTAATCCATTCGATGGTTCAGTGGCATCTTATTCTTGTTGGCCAGTGTTCATGACACCGTGCAACCTTCCGCCGCACATGTGCATGAAGCGAGAAAATCTATTTTTGTCCTTAGTAATTCTTGGTCCAAAAAGTCTCGGAAAAAATTTGGACATATATCTCAAGCCGTTGATTGATGAGCTCAAATTTTTATGGACTGATGGAGTTGTTACTTATGATGCATATAGGAAGTAAAA
Organism: Amorphophallus konjac; assembly: GCA_022559845.1. Taxonomy (NCBI): domain Eukaryota; kingdom Viridiplantae; phylum Streptophyta; class Magnoliopsida; order Alismatales; family Araceae; genus Amorphophallus; species Amorphophallus konjac. Next base: position 327,612,830 of record CM040122.1, on the reverse strand, counting down.
TTTTATTATGAAGGCTGCACTGATCTGGACAATAAGTGACTTCCCTGCATATGGAATGCTATCTTGTTGGAGCACACATGGGAGGTTAGCATGTCCTTACTGTATGGAAGATACCAAATCATTTGTATTGAAACATGGTGGGAAAGCATGCTGGTTTGATTGTCATCGAAGGTTGCTACCAAGTGACCATCTTTTTCGAAGGCAAAAAGACTCGTTTAAAAAAAATAATGTTGAAATGGATGAAGCTGACTTGCAATAGGTGTCGGGTCTACATATGGCGTCACGGGTGCACAATTTACCAGATGTAGTACAATTGTCTGGTAGCACACGGAAACTCCCTAGTTTTGGAAAGGATCACAACTGGAATAAGAAAAGTATTTTTTGGGAATTGCCTTATTGGTCAACTCTTCTTGTACGACACAATCTGGATGTCATGCATACCGAGAAGAATTTTTTTGATAATGTGTTCAATACGATCATGAATGTTTAAGGGAAAACAAAGGACAACGCCAAAGCACGTATGGATTTAAAGATACTTTGTAAACGTCCAGAACTGGAACTACAGAATGTAAATGGCAAAACTGTGCAGTCTAAAGTAACTTACGTGCTTCATGATACACAGATCAAGGAAGTGTGCTAGTGGTTGAAACAGTTGAGATTCTCATATGGATATGCATCCAACATAGCCCGTTGTGTGAATGTTAATGAGGGAAAAATATATGGAATGAAAAGTCACGATTGTCATGTGTTCATGAACAGGCTACTGCCCATTGCATTTCGTGATTTGTTGCCAAAGCAGATATGGGGAGCACTAGCTAAGATGACTCAATTTTTTAAGATTTTATGTGCATCAGACTTCGGGATGTACAAACTATCGAAGAAAAAGTTGTCACAACCGTTTGCAAGCTAGAGAAGATATTTCCTCCGGCATTCTTTGATTCGATGGAGCACCTGGTCGTTCATTTGCCATATGAGGCTATCGTCGGAGGGCCAGTACAATTTCGATGGATGTATCCATTTGAGAGGTATTTGACAATTTTTGTTAACTTACAAGTCATCCATGGCCGGTACATATCGTTGCCATCTGACTTATTGTTGTAGGTGCATGCATGAATTAAAAATGAAAGTTCGCAACAAGGCACAGGTGGAGGGTTCGATTGCTGAGGCATACATTCTTGAAGAAATTTTGAACTTCTGTTCTATGTACTTTGAGCCAGAGATTCAAACTTATCGTACTCGACCTCAACGTAATGATGATGGGGGAGTAGATGAATCGTCCGATCGGCTCTCTATATTTAAACATCCTGGACGTGCGTTCGGACGTTGCTTGACTCGCACGCTCGAAGATAGAGAGTTGCACGCCGTTGAGATATATATTCTTCTGAATTGCCTCGAGATTGAACCTTATGTTGAGTAAGTTCTTAACTCACATTTCCAGCAAGTCCATAAGTTGTTCATCCTTCTTCTGCAGTTCATTTAAAGTAGTAGTGCATTTATATTGCAGGCAATTTGATTCAGAATTAGTTGAAAAATACCCAAATATCCAGGACGTGGAGATTGAAAAAGAACGCGGGAAGTTTTTTGCCAAATGGCTGAGAAGCCGAGTTAGTGTCATCGTTGAATATATATGTTTGTATTTATGTATGTTGAGCTAATTGTTATTATTTTAACTACTCTAATTTGAATATAGGTTGAAGAAGGTCTCATTACTGATCAAAGAGTACAACAGATAAGTTATGGCCCCTCAAACTAGACACGTGCCTATCCAGGATATATTATGAATGGATACAAATTTCATACAAGGGATTATGGGCGAAGTAAGTCTACGATGAACAGCGGCGTATCTATGAAGGGAAGTTTATATAATGGAGTGGAATTGGACTACTATGGTATTCTTGAAGAAGTCTTAGAACTTCAGTATTTGGGACAAGACAATCATGTATACATATTTAAGTGTTAATGGTTTGATCCTAGTTCTGTTCGACATGACACAAATTATGGGATTGTCGATGTCAAGCATAGGTCTAAACTTAAGACCTATGAACCGTTCATTTTAGCCGCACAAGCCCAGCAAGTGTACTATTCAAGCTATCCATCATCCAAGAATAGAGATTGGTGGGCAGTTTGCAGGGTTAATTCAAAACTCTTTCCCACTTATGAGTTAACTATGAGTGGAGATGTCTCAGAGGTTGCTAGTGCTGAATATTATCAATCAGATGAAGTTGGCGTTGTCGGTTCCTCTAGGTTTAATCTGGACGAATCTGATGAGCCACTGTTATTACGTACGCGAGATGAAGTGGAAGAAGTCGATCCGATGGAGCTAAATGTTGATGTTAAATGGGGAGGAAGAATCAGATGAAGACGAAGAGTTTGAATTTGATGAGGCTACTATGGATGACGAAGATGATGATGAGTTAGATATATCATCAACATGAGGGAGGCACGTTTTCATAATTTAGTGAGATATCCTTACCTTTTTGCATAATTTTTAATAACAGAGATTTTAGTCTTGTGCAATTGAGGATTAATGTGTATTAATTATTTTGTTAGTAATAAAGAAATGGTTCGAGGAGGTCATACTGGGAGTGGGAGGAGACAGGGCAGTGACAAGGGCTCTACTCCCTCCTGTTTAGCGTCTTCTTCGGGCACAGGTATATCTATTAAAAAATTTAGCTATATAAATGTTTATATCATTTACTAGCCTAAAAGAATTTTTTTTAGGTTCAAGTGTCGGCTCGTTGCCTGTTGTGCAGACGCCATCCCCACCACCTTCCGCTGTAGGTATGTATATTTTAATTTAAATTCTCCAATATTTGTTTTACTTATGAAAATTAAATCTTGCAGGTGTCAGTGGCCTCCCACCTATTGTGCAGATGTCACCCCCACCACCTCCCGCTGCAGGTATGTACATTTTAATTATAAGTTCGTAATATTTGTATCACTCCACATGAAAATTAATTCTTGCAAGTCTCAGTGGCCTCCCACCTGTTGTGCAGACGTCACCCCCACCACCTCCCGCTGCATGTATGTATATTTTAATTTAAAGTTCCCAATATTTATTTTACTTATGAAAATTAATTCTTGCAGGTCTCAATGGCCTCCCACCTGTTATGCAGACGCCACCCCCACCACCTCCCACTGTAGGTATGTATATTTTAATTTAAATTTTCCAATATTTATTTTACTTATGAAAATTAATTCTTGCAGGTCTCAGTGGCCTCCCACCTGTTGTGCAGATGCCACCCCCACCACCTCCCGCTGCAGGTATGTATATTTTAATTTAAATTCTCCAACATTTGTTTTACTTATGAAAATTAATTTTTGCAGGTATCAGTGGTCTCCCACCTGTTGTGCAGATGCCACCCCCACCACCTCCCACTGTAGGTATGTATAGGTCCCAGTGCCCTCCTTACTTAATTATGTTATTTCAAAGATCTGTAATACACTTAGTTTTACTTGTGAAGATCTATTCTTACAGATCCTAGTGCCCTCCCACCACCTCCCACTTGTACAGGGCACACCCCCACCAGTCAGCCACTTGACGATGCCGGTAGTCGTCACGAGGGAGGCACGGCCCATGATAGACGTCGCCCGTGTTGGATCTCTGGGTAAATATATAAGGTTATATTACATTCACTATTTAATTAGCCTTCAACTGTCTAATATGAATATTTTGACATTTACAATTGCAGTAAGAAATTTGAACCCCACAATGCTGTCCATCATTCCACCGAACTCATGTTGGCACATGTGCCCGGGGCAGCATCCACTTTCAGAGAATTTCCGATAGCCGTCCGCGATTCATTGTACAACATGTTCTTAGTAAGTAATTACGTCATTTAATTCAAGTATTTCTCAAACTCAATTTACAACAGTATACTAAGTGTGAAAAGTAATTGATTTACGACGGTCTTTTCAATTCACGTGTGGACATGATGCGGCGAGATGTCGTCGTGCCTGGGAGTCTACTATGCTGTCAAGTTACAAGAGGAAAATACATGAGGCCCGAGTACACGCTAAAAAATTGAGTGGGGGGAGTGAAGACCGACAATTGTGGAAGGCGCACCGCCCTCTATGGATGAGGCAGGAGGATTGGGAGATATCTTGTGACCATTTTGCCGACCCCGAGTGGATAGAAAAGTCTGAAAAAGCCAAAGCAAATAGGGCGTCAAAACCTGGTTCAAATTTGCATACGAGTGGGTCCATCTCTTATGCGGCTCATAAACAAAAATTGGTAAGTAATATAACAATTTATCTTCTTACAATTTATCCCAATATTTGACTTTTTTTTACTATGAATTGTATAACAGGCTGTGGAGCTTAATCGACCTCCATCGTTCCTCGAGGTGTTCGACAGAACACACAAAAAGAATGGGACTAATCAATTTGTGAGTGAGACAGCTAAGTCAGCAGCAGTAAGTTTACCTACATATGTAACTTGTACCGTTCACTTAAATCGGCATGAAATTCATATGAAATTGACTAGTTATTTTATTCAATTTGTAGGAAACATATAGCAAAGTAGTGACAGAAAAGTACGGGGAGGGAGACACGCAGCAGCCGGAGTTCGATCCGGTGGAGTGGGTGGCAGCAGCTGGCGTACCGAAGAAAGGCCGACTATATGGTTTTGGGGAGAGCCTAGACGCTAGCGCGGTGATATCATCATGTGCGAGTTCTAGCTCTGCCCAAACCAGTAGCAGTGCCTTCACTATACCTTCCGTTGCCCCCAGCGCTTCTCCCAGTGACATGATGCACATGGTCCGATCGCAGATTTCTGATTTGCAGCGGCAGCAGCAGCAGTTCCAACAGGAGATCTGTAGCCAGCAGGTAATCATGTTGCAAGCAATCAGTGGCCTCCTCTCCCAGGGGAGAATGGTCCCTCGGCGATCCACCACCACCACAGCACAGGCCGAACAGGTGAGTGTTTACTATGTTTTTATTTTGAAGGAATTACACAATTATGTTCATTTGAAATTTTAAAACTCCCTAGTTTTCAAAACTCACTTAGTTTAGAAGAATTGAGAAAATCCGGGGTGCGGGGGTCGGATGGCCGTGCCGATCATTCCAACACGACCTGGGAGATGAAAGTGACTTGTCAGAACTGATGAAATCTAAATCGGAAGCCCGGTTTGAGCTCGGCGCTCAAACGTTCATTTTCAAAATACACTTAGTTTAAATGAACTGCCAGGACGGGTCTGGGGGTCTAAAACTTGAAATACCGATCGGATGGTCGTGCCGATCGTTCCAACACGACTTGGGAGATGAAAGTGACTTGTCAGAATTGATGGAATCCAAATCGGATGCCCGGTTTGAGCTCGGCGCTCAAAGTTCATTTTCAAAATACACTTCGTTTAAATGAACTGCCAGGTTGGGTCCGGGGGTCTAAAACCTAAAATACAGGTCGGATGGCCGTGCCGATCATTCCAACACGACCTGGGAGATGAAAGTGACTTGTCAGAACTGACGAAATCCAAATCGGATGCCCGGTTTGAGCTCGGCGCTCAAAGTTCATTTTCAAAATACACTTAGTTTAAATGAACTGCCAAGTCGGGTACGGGGGTCTAAAACTTGAAATACCTATCGGATGGCCGTGCCGATTGTTCCAACACGACCTGGAAGATGAAAGTGACTTGTCAGAATTGACGGAATCCAAATCGGATGCCCGGTTTGAGCTCGGCGCTCAAACGTTCATTTTCAAAATACACTTAGTTTAAATGAACTGCCAGGTCGGGTCTGGGGGTCTAAAACCTGAAATACCAATCGGATGGCCGTGCCGAACATTCCAACATGACTTGGGAGATGAAAGTGACTTTTTAGAACTGACGGAATCTAAATCGGATGCCCGATTTGAGCTCGGCGCTCAAAGTTCATTTTTAAAATACACTTAGTTTAAATAAACTGCTAGGTCGGGTCCGGGGGTCTAAAACCTGAAATACCAGTCGGATGGCCATGACGATCATTCCAACACGACCTGGGAGATGAAAGTGACTTGTTAGAACTGACGGAATCCAAATCGGATGCTCGATTTGAGCTCGGCGCTCAAATTTTTCATTTTTAAAATACACTTAGTTTAAATGAACTGCCAAGTCAGGTCCGGGGGTCTAAAATGTGAAATACCGGTCGGATGGCCATGCCGATCATTCCAACACGACCTGGGAGATGAAAGTGACTTGTCAGAACTGACGAAATTCAAATTGGATGCCTGGTTTGAGCTCGGCGCTCAAAAGTTCATTTATAAAATACACTTAGTTTAAATGAACTGCCAAATCGGGTTCGGAGGTCTAAAACTTGAAATACCAGTCGGATGGCCATGCCGATCATTCCAACACGACCTGGGAGATGAAAGTGACTTGTCAGAACTGACGGAATCCAAATCGGATGCCCGGTTTGAGCTCGGCGCTCAAAAGTGCATTCTCCAAATACACTTAGTTTAAATGAACTGCCAAGTCGAGCGCGGGGGTCGAAAACTTGAAATACTAGTTTGATGGCCATTCTGACAATTCCAACACAACCTGGGAGATGAAAGTGACTTGTCAGAACTGACGGAATCCAAATCGGATGCCCGGTTTGAGCTCGGCGCTCAAACGTTCATTTTTAAAATACACTTAGTTTAAATGAACTGCCAGGTCGGGTCCGGGGGTCTAAAACCTGAAATATCGATCAGATGGCCATGCCAATCATTCCAACATGACCTGTGAGATGAAAGTGACTTGTCAGAACTGACGGAATCCAAATCGGATGCCCGGTGTGAGCTCGGCGCTCAAAGTTCATTTTCAAAATACACTTAGTTTAAATGAACTGTCAGGTCGGGTCCGGAGGTCTAAAACCTGAAATACCAGTCGGATGGCCATACCGATCATTCCAACATGACCTGGGATATGAAAGTGACTTGTCAGAACTGACGGAATCCAAATCGGATGCCCGATTTGTGGTCGGCGCTCAAAATTTCATTTTCAAAATACACTTAGTTTAAATGAACTGCCAAGTCGGGTCCGGGGGCCTAAAATTTGAAATACTGGTCGGATGGTTGTGTCGATCATTCCAACACGACTTGGGAGATGAAAGTGACTTTTCAGAACTGACGGAATCTAAATCGGATGCCCGGTTTGAGCTCGGCGCTCAAAAGTTCATTTTTAAAATACACTTAATTTAAATGAACTGCCAAGTCGGGTCCGGGGGTCTAAAACGTGAAATACCGGTTGGATGGCCAAGTCGATCATTCCAACACGACCTGGGAGATGAAAGTGACTTGTCAGAACTGACGGAATCCAAATCGGATGCCCGGTTTGAGCTCGGCGCTCAAAAGTGCATTCTCCAAATACACTTAGTTTAAATGAACTGCCAAGTCGGGTCCGGGGGTCTAAAACTTGAAATACTGTTCGGATGGCCATGACGATCATTCCAACATGACCTGAGAGATGAAAGTGACTTGTCAGAACTGACGGAATCCAAATCGGATGCCCGGTTTGAGTTTGGCGCTCAAAAGTTCATTTTCAAAATACACTTAGTTTAAATGAACCGCCAAGTCGGGTCCAGGGGTCTAAAACTTGAAATACTAGTTGGATGGCCATGCCGATCATTCCAACATGACCTGGGAGATGAAAGTGACTTGTCAGAACTGACGGAATCCAAATCGGATGCCCGGTTTGAGCTCGGCGCTCAAACGTTCATTTTTAAAATACACTTAGTTTAAATGAACTGCCAGGTCGGGTCCGGGGGTCTAAAACTTGAAATACCAGTCAGATGGCCATGTCGATCAGTTCCAACCTGACCTGAGAGATGAAAGTGACTTGTCAGAACTGACGGAATCCAAATCGGATGCCCGGTTTGAGCTCGGCGCTCAAAGTTCATTTTCAAAATACACTTAGTTTAAATGAACTGCCAGGTCAGGTCCGGGGGTCTAAAACCTAAAATACCAGTTGGATGGCCATGCCGATCATTCCAACATGACTTAGGAGATGAAAGTGACTTCTCAGAACTGACAGAATCTAAATCGGATGCCCGGTTTGAGCTCGACGCTCAAAAGTTTATTTTTAAAATACACTTAGTTTAAATGAACTGTCAAGTCGGGTCCGGGGGTCTAAAACCTGAAATACCGGTCGGATGGCCGTGCCGATCATTCCAACATGACCTGGGTGATGAAAGTGACTTGTCAGAACTGACGGAATCCAAATCGGATGCCCGGTTTGAGCTCGGCGCTCAAACGTTCATTTTTAAAATACACTTAGTTTAAATGAACTGCCAAGTCGGGTCTGGGAGTCTAAAACCTGAAATAACAGTCGGATGGCTGTGCCGATCATTTCAACACGACCTGAGAGATGAAAGTGACTTGTCAGAACTAACGGAATCCAAATCGAATGCCCGGTTTGAGCTCGGCGCTCAAAGTTCATTTTCAAAATACACTTAGTTTAAATGAACTGCCAGGTCGGGTCCGGGGGTCTAAAACCTTAAATACTGATCGGATGGCCATGCCAATCATTCCAACATGACCTGGGAGATGAAAGTGACTTGTCAGAACTGACAGAATCCAAATCGGAAGCCCGGTTTGAGTTCGGCTCTCAAAATTTCATTTTCAAAATACACTTAGTTTAAATGAACTGCCAAGTCGGGTCCGGGGGTCTAAAACTTGAAATACCGGTCGGATGGCCGTGCCGATCATTCCAACATGACCTGCGAGATGAAAGTGACTTATCAGAACATACAGAATCCAAATCGGATGTCCAGTTTGAGCTCGGCGCTCAAAAGTTCATTTTCAAAATACACTTAGTTTAAATGAACTGCCAAGTCGGGTCTGGGGGTCTAAAACTTGAAATACCAGTCGGATGTCCATGCCGATCATTCCAACACGACTTGGGAGATGAAATTGACTTGTCAGAACTAACGGAATCCAAATCGGATGTCCGGTTTGAGCTCGACGCTCAAAAGTGCATTCTCTAAATACACTTAGTTTAAATGAACTGCCGAGTCGGGTCCGGGGGTCTAAAACTTGAAATACCGATCGGATGGCTGTGCCGATCGTTCCAACACGACCTGGGAGATGAAAGTGACTTGTCAGAACTGGCGGAATCCAAATCGGATGCCCGGTTTGAGCTCGGCGCTCAAAAGTGCATTCTCCAAATGTAATTAATTTAAATACTATTTCAAGCTAGTGGTTGATCTATAAAATCTGCAGTTATCAATTTGATATGTTCGATTTCAATTTATGCTAATTTCTTCGCACTAATTTTTTTATCTATGAATGAATGTTATTATTTTTTTAATGTAGGGGGATCCTTCTGCGGGCGGCGACAGAGGAGATGAGCAGGGCAGGGAGGATATGGACGATGTACCGAATATTTCTTGATGTTTGATGATATTCAAACGGATCAGCAGGGTTGATGTATTTTTTTTGGTGGTATTTATTTGATCAGCATGGTGTTGAGTTTTTTTTTTCGGTGGTGTTTATTTGATCAGCATGGTGTTGAGTTTTTTTTCGGTGGTGTTTATTTAATCAGCATGGTGTTGGTGTTGAGTTTTTTTTTTCGGTGGTGTTTATTTGATCAGCAGGTTCCCAATATTTTTTTTCAGCAGGATATTTCTTGATGTTTATTTGTGATCCAACAGGTTTTTTAGAATAATTTAAGATTTTTTTAAAAAATAAATTTTTACATTTCAGACGGATTTTCAGACGGTATTTGAGACGAAAAATATCCGTCTGAAATTTTAGACGAACGGTTGAGCTAACCGTCGTATAATCCGTCTGAAATTCAGACGGTATTTGAGACGAAATATATATAATCCGTCTAAAATTCAGACGGTATTTGAGATGAAATATATCCGTCTGAAATTTCAGACGACCAGTTGAGCAAACCGTCATATAATCCATCTGAAATTCAGACGGTATTTGAGACGAAATATATCTGTCTGCAATTTTAGAAGAACCCATCGTAATATCCGTCTGAAATTCAGACGGCTTTCTCACCACTTTTCGGACGGCATTTTGACCGTTTTAAATTCAGACGGAATTAAGGACAGACGGTATTTCAGACGGAAAATATCTCGTATGATATTCAGACGGAATATGTGACGTAATTAAATCTGTCTGAAATTTTATTTTCAGACGGCATTTCAGACGGAAAATGGAACTGTCACAAATTTGTGACTAAGAATATCAGACGGTCTAAGTCCGTCTGAAATCCGTCGAAAATCCGTTACAAACGTGTTTTGTGACGGATTTTCAGACGGATGTGAGACGGATTCTGGCCGTCTGAAATCCCTCTTTTTCTGGTTGTGTAAAGCACCAGACTGCTCCAGTCACTACCGTGCCAACGGCACCCAACTACTCCAGTCAAAGTGATGCCTACGGCCTCGACTGCTCCAGTCACAACGGTGCCCACGGCACCCGGTAATTCCAAGCTCAACGGCTTTCGGTTGCTCCAGTCAGGGCGATACTCACGTTGTCTGACCGCTCCAGTCTCAACAGCGCTCGGCCGCCCCTATCTCAACAGTGCCCCGCCGCTCTAGTCATAAGTGGTGCTCGCGCCATTCGGTATCCTCGATCTTAGCGACACACAACTGCTCCAGCACAGCGGTGCCCATGGCACCCCAACTTTCCTGATCTCGACACTGTCTCATATCGGGAATACATTGTGACGCCCCTCGGGCGGCATCCTGTCTAGTCATAAGTCCTTTGACAGACACTATGTACAAATGTGGAAATACCCGCACAATAACGCAATGACCTGGGGACCGTCATGAACGACAAATTGTCCCATGGGTTGCACACATTTGTAATCTGGCTTTCACGCCTCATATAAATGCCTGTCATGGCATATAATTATGCAATCCTACCAAGGAATTGACCCCCATCCTCGCCAGCTACCAATCTTAACTCCGTCCAGCAGACTGCCATCTGTCTCCCAATCTGGTCCTAATTCCTCTAGCAGGATAAACTCTATACCTGAGCCAGGACCTGCCTGCTCCTTGTTGAGCCAGTGTCAGCCGCTCCGCGCCCGAGCTAGAACATGCCTACTCTTTGTCGGGCCAGTGTCTGCTACTCCTCTATCCGAGCTAATACCTCATTCTTATCAACCCAGAGTGCATACCCTCTCTAGTCTCCACGCTGGAACTAGTATCTCTACCCCCAATTATCCCTGCTGTGTTGTTGTTACCCTGTCACTATTGCATGGACTAAGCCCTCCTGACGTCACGGCTCCCAGGGTCCCTGACTCTTCTCTTCGGCAGTAGAAACAAAGGTGTTCGGGCTCGTCCCGAAGTAAAATGAACACTGATTGCTTGCGATCGATTGGGAAGACGTCCAGTACATGAGCTCCCATAATCGCCTACAATCATACCAGCGGAACCTTCTTCTCTTCACATGGTGCACGATATTTCGTGCCCTCGTGTCGTGCCCTCGTGACACATCCCTAGTCAAACACTTGGTTCCGCAGGTGATCGTCAAGAAATCGACTGGCACGCCCGCATTCCATCCAGCCATCCCTATCCTAGTCTTCCAGAATGATTAACCATATGTCATTTTGTCCTGTGCATTCCTATCGTTCTTTTCACCCTCTTTTCAATAATCCAAGAATCCCTGCGTGCCAAGTGGACCTATCTCGGCCTTCCGTAAAAGGTGAGTGTGTGTCACTACCGCGAGAGAAAAAATAGAAGAAATTCCTCGCGAGCGAAACACTAGGCTATATGAAAACCTGAGAATGTGGTCTATCGTGCGACCGCGACTCAGTCTGAACGCGGTCCCGCGATAAACATTGTTCAGTCTATGGGCGCCAAAACATGATTTTTTTATAAAAATTGAAAATTAGGACCTAATTGGCTGAAAAATTAGTTGAGTGGACTCACAATGGATTGAAGAGTAACTCAGAAGCTATGCCCAATTCGGGACATCATTAAATATGAGTAAGAGACAGGCTCAACTTGTAGGTCAAAAATTGATGTCTACAGTGAGGATTTCGACGTCATAATCCACCTCCCATTTGGTTTGCAAACGTAGCCTTTGCCATTGATAAGAGAAAGAGATCTATGGAGGATAAGATAGAAGCTCAAATTTTTCTGAGGTAAAAAACATTCTTAAGTCTAGAGATAATTTTTTTACATAATTTTTTCACCCTAGAAACTGTTGGGTAAGACTTTGTATTTGTTGTTGGGAATAATCAAGGGAGCTTGAGTCAATGGTGAATTGAGCACGGAGTGGAGCATTGGGCACTAATATTTCGTAAGTGTAACACCCCAATTCCTATTAGATGGAGCATTGAGCACGGATGGAAGTTTATGTTCTGACAGAGCTGGTCCCGTGCTGTTATTGGCGCTCGGCTTGCCAGGTGTGAGATGATTCATAGCGCAGAGCCGACAGATTTGTGGCAGTCGGTTGAGATGGCTGTGTGAGCTGGTCGAGGCTCAGTAATGGTCATCCCTGGTGTAGGGTGCAAGATCAGTCAGCTGGTAGCGAAGCTGATGTTTGATTGGTCTGCCGAGCATACGGTTTTATTGGTGGCAGTTTCTCGTAACGAGGATTGAGTCTCCTTAGTGAGAAAGATGGTGGCAGTGATGCCATGGATGGATCTTCATCGTGGCTGAGGCGATGCCAGACTTATACTCTTTTTATGTTATGTCTGCTCTGATGATCGATGTGTGTTGTGTATGGAGCGAGGCATGTTGTTCATGATCAAGGTCTGGATGTGTCCCTTTGGAACTGTATTTCTGCGAGTATCGAGGTTTTAGCTAGAGCTTTAGGAGCGTTGCCAAGTTGGTGTGTTATTCTTCCCCTGTGATTTGTGGTCACCTCGAATTTCAAGGATGAAATGTCTATACGGAGGGGAGAACTGTAACGTCCCGGATTTTTCGGATCAGGATCCGTGGATTTCGGAGCACCCTTGTGAGTCCCAGAGGGTGTTTTATGCTTTACTCGGGTTTTTCACTGTCGACCCTTCGGAACCCTGTGCAGGGTGCACCAACGTGTTGTCAGGCTTCAAGACGTTGCAGGCGCGTTGTGCGTTTTCTGAGGATCGTGGGGAGTATTTTTTACTAATTTTATATTTTCCGGATTTCAAAATCCAAAAATGGTTTTCTATAAATAACCACCCCCACCCCCTCTCTTTCGCTCATTCTCTCTTTCTCACACTCTCTCTTCTCTTTCTCTCCCCCTCTTCTCTGGGTGGTCGACGGAGGCAGAGGAGGGTAAGGTGGAGGCGGCGTGAGGGCGAGGAGGGTGAGGATGGGATGAGGATCGAGGCGGTGGAGGCACGGAGAGCTAATTCACGGAGTTCGCATACCCGGCGGCGTTCTAACGGCGTTTTCACGTGGAATCGACGTCCTTGGCGCGGGAAAACTTCGGTGGTGGTAGGGGGATGGTTCCCTAACCCTTATTGTAACACCCTCAAATATAGCTAAGTTGTACTCTATATAATCGAGGCACCTTTTGAAGTATCGGCTCAGTTCTTGAAAAGAACTCCGAAATTAAGCGTACTTAATAGGGAGTAGTACTGGGATGGGTGACCTCCCGGGAAGTCTTCCATTCTGGAGCTGATCAGTATTAGAAAGGGACAAAACTGTGAGGTCGGTAGGCTAAAGCGGACAATATCTCGATGGTATAGATTACAGGGCGTGATATAATGGTATCAGAGCCATACCCCAGCCGGAAGCGTGGGAAATAAGTGCCATACAGGGCAAAGTGCTACGCTATGGGAGCAACCTCTTGAATACACAATGGGACAAAGTGTTACATAGTAGGAGTCACCTCTTCAGCCTGTAGGGGGCACCTCTAGAGTCCTACCTGCCTGGGAGTTTGATTGCGTGCTATATGTGCCCAGCGATGAGGACGTCGCTTATATAAGAGGGGGAGATTGTAACACCCTCAAATATAGCTATGTTATACTCTATATAATCGTGGGGCCTTTTGAAGTATCGGCTTAGTTCTTGAAAAGAACTCCAAAGTTAAGCGTGCTTAATGGGGAGTAGTACTGGGATGGGTGACCTCCTAGGAAGTCTTCCATTCTGGAGCTGATCACTATTAGAAAGGGACAAAACCGTGAGGTCGGTAGGCCAAAGCAGACAATATCTCGACGGTATAGAGTACGGGGAGTGATACTTGTACTTCTTTTCCCGCGGATTTGGTAGCCCGAGGTGAGCCGAGAGGGTTATTTTACGCCGGGGGTTTAAAAGCATGATTTTCGGGTGAGCAACAGATCTTTCGATTTGATCGTGTTTTTGGAGTTTGAATGGCGTCTCTTGGTGGTCCAGAGGCCGGGGAATGGTTTCCCCATGTTTTCCCCATCACCCGGGGCTGATTGGGGCGTGGAAACAGACCCCTAGGTTGGGTCCGAATAGTCATCTGCCATTTTCGGTCGATCGATCATAGGGTTCGGTCGACCGTTCGGGCATTCGACATGGACTGGGAGTTCTGCCCAGTTTGGTCGACCGAACTGCCCAGTTTGGTCGACCGAACTGGTTGGCCTACCCACCCATGTGGGCTGGTCGACCGAAATACAGAGATTTGGCCCGTTTCGACCCCTGGTCGACCTGGTTGCGATACTATGGTCGACCTTTGGCCTCGTGGATGTCCCGGACACCCCATGGGGACCGTGACCCTATTTTTAGGTGTTCGGAGGTGCCGTTTTACCTCTATTAGCATGCCCGTAGGTTTTGAGGGTCCGGGTGACCCCATGTGTTCCGGACTTTCGTGTTTTCACTAGATCGAGTCGCCGTGTATCGGTACAAGTGCGGAGGGCCATTCCCGCACGATGTTGGCTTCTTCGGAAGGCATTTTCCGTGTGGGCCACGCGTATGGCCCTTAGACTATGAGTTCAGTCACCAAGCCTTAGGCTGGAGGGTTTCTTTAGCTTCCCTTTGGAAAAGGGATTAGGTTTGGCGGTCGTGCGTCGCCTCATAAATTATTTTATTATGGTTTCTAACCTAGGGATATGCCAGATTGAGGCATGGAGTCGTCCTGTACAACAGCCTTGACCTGAGTCTTGTGACTCAAGGGCCGTTGGATTTAGTAGGTTTAGTGGACTGCCCAGAGTCTGGTGGCATCGTGACACTCGTGTTCCAAGCTTGATATGACATGCTTGTGCACAGCCTGTCTGTATTCCGATGGTTTCCGTCGAGAGTCGTCTGCTTAGTGTCCCCCACTAGTCGTATAGTAGCTGACTGGGCACGCGTGTGCCGACCCACCTAGGAGTAGGTGGAGAGCTACACCCAAGAGTGAGATGGTTTTTAGGCTGGTTTACAATAGGTCCTCCCACTGTAGCGGCTCAAGTCCGGGCCCAAAGAAAAACTAGCTAGAGGGCCTGACATAGTGTAGTTAGTCAGTGTGTGCACACATGGTCAGGGACTTCGGACGCGTGCTGACGAGTATGACCCCGACTAGACCCTTGTTCTGTGGTTACTGGTACGGTGTCTCAGTGTCCACCTAAGGCGTGTAGGGAGACACCTGAGGCTGTGGACTAAGTCGTCAGTGGACACATCTGGCCTTACTTCTTGTAGGCAATACTCCTAACACACGAGATGATTTTCTTCGTGTTTCTTCGGGTGGTTTCTGAGTGTCCTTCCGACACTGAGGTCTAGGGTCTCCGGTAGGGTTACCAAGGTTTCACCCGTAGACCGTCTAGGGTTCACGATGACGAGGTCGTGACCACATTCCCGGACCACGTGGTCTTCGGCTGGGCCTTCGTCTCTGAGATAGGCCTCCACGATAGCGGTGTCGTGATGGTTCCCCTGGCGGTGTAGCCAGTGGTGGTGGTAGTCCGGCGGCCCCCGACTGTGAGATTGGGGTGTTGGTTTCCATTCTGGTAGAAGTATCTATACATCTGTAGTTTCATCGGCTACCGAGTTTAGGAATTTGTGTACGGCCATGCCTTCCACCATTATGGTTGTAGCTACTCCTGCTGTTGTCGTTGTTCTTGTTTGCACTGCTTTTTTTGCACCGCCGTTGTTTTACGGTTGGGGTTCGGTAGGACCCCTGCTGAGCCAGTGATAGGAGGCTCACCCCCTGATTTTTAGGTGTAGCGGTTCCTCCTCGAGGTTCGGAGGTGCAGCACGGAGGTTTGTAGTTGTCAGCTCGCTAGGCCGAGTGTTCACTCGGTATTAGAGTACGTTTCTTTTCCTGTAGACTGTACTTTATTTGGACTGGACCCTTTAGTTAGATTATTTATTTCTGTTAATTATAATTGTTTCCTATTTAATTTCTTATTTTTATGTACCTCCACACTCCTTTTAGCCATTCTGAGCCCTCCGGCTTGTGGGCGGTGGGCCAGGATTCGAATGGTATCAAGTTATTTCCGGTATCCAGATCTTGGATCGTTACAGATGGTATCAGAGCGAGTGTTGTGGATGTACATGAGAATTAGAGATATTGCAGTGATCATAGTCCATAAGGTCCAGTACAGTCGGCAGCTGGCATAGGGTTTTGCGTTTATTTTCTACTTGTTTCTAGCTTGACAGCTAGAGTGCACTGTGTTGGCATTGTGGAGACAGTTTTGTTTTCGTCGGAGTGCCGGCGTGGGGCCTGAGGAATGAGATAGAGAGCTTTCTTCCCCAGTGGTGGTGGCCCTAGTTGTGCTGCATTGGGCAGAGCTTGTCGGTAGGTGAGAATTTGCAGTGCTGCATTTGAGGAATCTACGACGAGGTCAGGTGACTGGCGAGGATTATTTGTGGATAGGTGGCCATGAGCGTGCTATGAGAGAGTTGTTACCGTTTTGGCCACCCCAGCTTAAGGCTTATCTAGCCCCTGAGGTGTCAGGATCGTGGTTTTGGGTAGAATTATGCTTGGACGAGTGGAGGATCTTCTTGATGAGTTGCTGATTGTCGAGCCTGATTTTCTTGTCATACTCTGTGGCGTCGGAGATGATGTGCCAGTCCCAATTATTTTTGCAGATTTCGAGGCAGGATTGGGCATAATTGTCCTAGTGAGTTCTAAGTCCTGCACTTCTGCGCGTGAATGGGATGTGTAAGTGTTAGCCCTAAGTATCTACGTGGACAAGAACGGGGGGTTGAATTGTCCCCTTTAAATGCAGTGAAAATTTAATAACTATTGCACCTAAATAGAGCAATGGACAGATTTGAGCAATATAGAATGAGTGTAGACTCTTGATTTCGGACATCCCGCGAACCTTACCTAGCCACCATTGAAGTGATCCTTCTCCTTGGTTGACTGAGAGCGTGGGGTTTTATCCTTGCTTAGGTAGGCTCCACCCTGTCCCTTCGCGGATCCAACTTTACGGTAAGTTGGCGAGGGGTTGCAGGGGGGGTAGCGGCCCCTTGGCCGTAAGGTTGGGGGTTCGGGGGCGTGAGCCCCCGAGACGAATTTTTTGAGGCTCTATACACATTGCATTTTTTGCCCTAATCCTTGGGCGGCCAAGGTGCTGGCTGCCCACAACCCAGGGCGGCCAAACACCTGGCCGCCCAGCCCATTCCAGGGCAGCCAGAGGGTTGGCTGCCCACATCCCAAGGCGGCCAGACTCCTGGCCGCCCAACTATTCTAGAAGGCCAACCTCCTGGCCGCCCAGTCCTCCAAGGTGGCCATCGACCTGGCCACCTAGCTCCTTTGGACGGCCAGAACCTTGGCCGCCCCCTGATAACTGCAGTCAATCCCACGTTTCCGCCCACTCCGGGCACGTCCTCTAAAACTACTCCCACTCGGGGGGGTTCGAGACCCACGTAGCTCACACGTACTCTATTTTTGAATGGTTTTCATGGAGCGAAATCCCCTATATAAAAAAAACCCCATTCTAAACCATCTCACGGAAGGGGGGGAACACTTGGTGAGAGAGTTGAACATTTTCGAGAGGAGAAGGTTCTGTCTGTTCTTGGAGAGCTCCCAGGGAGAGCCGTGAGCATGAGATCGCCTTCCCCGACCTTCCCCTGGTAGCAGAACCCTCCGTTGGAGAGCTCCGCCACGGACGAGCCCAGTGGCAGGGGGCAGCCATAGATGTCACGTCCTGAGCCTTTATTACAGCGGAAGACTTACTCGAGAAACGTGAACAGCCGGCATGGTAAACCTCTTACAAGCAAGAACGATCAGAGCGCAAGACAATCACACATAAAGATGCAATTGCATAATATTTACTCAAACTCCAACTTTATTTCATTAACAATCAAGTATTTAAGTAAAATAACCCTTTCTTCCTTTTCCATTCCACTAGACTCAAGAAATAGGAAAAGTACAAAGACTCGATCTAAACATGGTAGACTTTCTTAAGTCATCACTCTCATCTTGACAATACTTTCATTCGCTCTCGGACCCGCTACTTGTATAACCCGAATCTGAATTTGAATCACTTTCATTTCCTGAAAAAGATTAGAAATAGCTAATGAGCACACTTTCCCAGTATGTATCTTCGCATCAACATGAAGACACTATTAAAGTAATTAACATTTTAGCTCTAGAGGAATAAGGTAAAAATCATGCAAATGCGATCAATCACGCGATTAAACCAAAGTAATAAGACAATCATGTAAGATAGAATGAGCAAGTATGAACTAGCAAGAATGTAATGATTATGAACAAGAATGTAGCATGGCCTTTCATGAACAAGAACGTATCGAGAATGTACTAGCAAGTCACATAATCATCACTCTAGTATCTTTTGCTTATAAGCAAGTACTTCGTGAATTTCTGTGGAATATCAAGCAAGAAAGTCATGTACAAGAATGTCATGTCGTGCCGTGTCGTGGATCTTCACTTATTTATAGAGAAAGTACTCCCAGCGCAATGCGACGCTAGTAGCATCATATCCCATAGTTTATAATAGTATGTTTCCTACAATCAGCCGAGCGGACTAGCATAGAGCCCTTGAACACAATCAGTGCTCGATCACATCTTCAAGTATAAATCAAGTTACTTCCACGCATGTAAACAATAAAGTATGGCCAAGAATGTAATAAGTTCAATAAGTTCATGATAACAATAATCAATGGATGAACGCTTCAATTTAAGAATGCGAGAGTCAAGAGTGACTTTAAACAATGTTATGCTCATGGAAATGAATCAGCAGCATAACGGTACATTTCTTACTTTCCATCAATTAAATTAGTTATCTTGAATCAATTTGGTAAGTCCTAGATCATCATTAATCTATCTAGAACCTTGGAAAATCAACCCTTGGGTCAAAACCTCGGGTTAAAATACTCAAGCATTGTGACGGTCAAAGACTGGGCCGTTACATTAATGTGACGCTCTAGTATTGGGCCGTTACCTTGGTCCGAATCCAGAAACAATAAATAGGATTCAGTTAAATATGACGGTCGTATATTGGGCCGTTAGATGAGCCTGACGGTCCAATCTAGATCCGTTACATTGCTAGAACCAGAAAACCTCGATAGTGCAATCTAAATAATGGACTTTAATGGTACAACCAACTCGGCGTCCTAGTGGGAATCTCAGTCTCGCGGAGAATTACGGTGGCCTTGAAACAAGATTTCCTAGTCTATTGGAAGGAATATCCAATAGAGAGGTCCTCGAGTCCAAGAATTATGTTCCTATAGTGTAAAGTGTGAACCAATGGACAGTATACCGGAATATGCGCCATGTACTTAAAGAAATGACTCTATAGATAAAGAGAGAATGTGTAGCAATATGAAACCAAGATAAAACTCCGTCAATACAACATTAGAAAATCATGATTTAAATACAACTATAAAGTTTATTCAATGAAATTAACATATGCTTTAAAATAACTCAAGATGCTTTAAACATGTAATTTTTATCATGAATTGACCAATAAATTCTAAGTCATGAGAAAAGAAGTCAAAACTTAAATAACTAGGCTTATTTATAAGTAAAGTTGACTAGTTTCCATTCTGTCTCGGGTTGACAGAACGTAACTACTCTGACGGTCTAATATAGGGGCGTCACCTATCTGTGACGGTTTATCGTGGATCCGTCATAGTTATGTAACGCTCCAGTTATGGTGCGTCAGAGTCCACAGAGAACTTTAAATACAACAGAGGGTGTGACGGCTTATCGTAAGGCCGTTACAGTGTTGTGATGGTCCTACCTTATTCTGTCAGAGCTTCTGCTGACAACAATAGATAAAAAGATCTAAGGTTTCAACTTACATCATGTCTGAAAATCATATATAAACTTCCACATGATAAAATGAAGGCTAAACTAATATCATGCATGGGTTTTCTGTGAATTTGACAAGAAGGTTCCTTTTAACTTAATTAGGGCTAAGAATACACATGTATGCATGACTCTACTAAAACATGAAATCCATGATCTATAGTGCATGAAATCAAGTCAAAACAGAGGGATTTTATCCCTAACAAGATATTTTTACCAATCATGAGATGACCTACCGCTTAACTGGGCTTTAAACTTCTAATTCGAGTCTGAAAGACGTGCTCTAGTTCTCCCCTTCCAAAGAGTTTCCAGTAACTTCACATTGCTCTAGCTCCTCAGCCTCTTGACCTAAGGACGTGAAATTTTGAGGTTCGGAAGATGAAACTATGGGGAACAAAAAGTTCTAAATAACTGAACTCTAATTACCTCATTTAGATGTCCTAATCTCCTGATCTTCAGAGGACTTCCGTACAGTTTCCTGGGTTGCTATGGTCCGACCAGCAACTTTGGAAGCTTCAATCTCCTTGGTTGGTTGATCTCCTAGCACGAAATTTGGAGAGCTATTAGTCTAAAGTATCATAAACAAAATCTTCTTAAAAATTTATCCAAAATTCTATCTCCTTACCTTGATTCCACACGAGCAAAAGTAAGGGTTGCTCAGTTCAGAACTAGATCCTATTTATAGGATTTTGGCTAGGGTTCAAGGATTAGATCAATTCTAGAGTCCTTAATTTTCTAGAACCCGATCCCTAAGAGTCCCTAGTAACCTTACATGTTCTCCCAATTAGGTCTCTTGCAGATAGGGTCCCAAAGATCCAATCTTTTTGCTCGTTCTTCCTTTCACGGAACTGCCAAGGTGTAGTGGTCGTGTCTAGGTGCGTTATATGGCTGTAGTGGTCTCCCGATAGACCATTACATCAAACGTGTACAGAGTTTCAATTTATTAAAACTCTTTTATTCTTTTTATCCATATACTTATCTATAAAAAAAATAGTATTTATCCTTAAAATACGTGAATAGGCTCGATAACCTTCTAGAATATGGGCCAGACTTAATGGGCTTGGTCCTTAACCCTTTTGGATCATATTTAGATAGGCTAGGTTAATTATTTTAACACAATTGGGCCTTATAATGACTTATTAATCTAATAATCCATTTATTGATTTATTTAGGCCTTTATAAATTTTAAAAAATTATTAAATAAATACCAAAATTACTTATATAAATTTTGGGGCACTACACCCTCCCCCACTTAGAAGAAGTTAGTCCCCAAATTCAGTATATGGATTCTGGATAGTGTACTTACAGTTAAATAATTCTGGAAATCTTTTCCACATGGCCACTTCGATTTCCCATATTGCTTCATATGGCCATGTTTTCTTCCATTGAATCTTGACCATAGGAATAACTTTATTCCTTAGTTGACACACTTCCCGTTCCAAAATTCCTATTGGCGTTTGCTCGTATGTCATATCCTTCTGAATCTCCAGATTGTCATAAGTGATAATATGGTCAGGATCATATACATGCTTCTTCAGCGTGGAGACGTGAAATACGTCATGAACTCCTGCTAATTGTGGAGGTAAAGCCATTCTATAAGCCACTTCACCAACTCTTTCGAGAATTTCAAATGGGCCAATAAACCTAGGAGTTAGCTTTCCTTTAATGCCAAATCTTCGAATACTACGACCCGGAGAAACCTTTAGATACACATGATCTCCAACCTAAAACTCCAAGTCGCGCCTTCGATTATCAGTATAAGATTTCTTCCTATCTTGTGCTATCTTCATTCTTTCTTGAATGAGCTTGATCTTCTCTGTAGAATCCCTGATAATGTCGGGGCCTAGAAATTACCTTTCACCTATTTCATTCCAACATATTGGTGATCGACAGTTTTTTCCATATAACGCTTCAAAAGGTGCCATTTGTATGCTAGCCTAATAACTATTGTTATATGCAAATTCTACTAGAGGCAAGTGGTCATGCCAATTACCTCCAAAGTCGATAGCACAAGCCCTGAGCATATCTTCTATTACCTGATTCGTTCTCTCCGTCTGACCATCAGTTTGTGAATGAAAGGCTATGTTGAAATTCAATATAGTCTCTATACTCTCCCATTTCCATTCGAGAATATTCAAGGGGTGCAGTTTACCTGCGGGTCTAAAATGATCTACCTTTACTTGTTGACAAATGAGACAACGAGACACGAAGTCAACTATTTCTCTCTTCATGTTGGACCACCAAAAATTCCTTTTGAGATCCTGATACATTTTTGTACCACCTGGGTGAATGGTGTACCTGGACTTATGTGCTTCTTCTAGAATCATTTTCTTCGTATCCTCATGATTCGGTACACATACTCGGCCTTTAAATAGCAATCTTCCATCCTCCGTAATAGAAAGATCCGACCTTTGTTCAATATTGGCCTTAATCTCTAGTAGTACGGGATCATCATTTTGTAGTTTGGCCATATCCGCTATCAATGTAGGTTGAGCTTAGATATTAGCTATAAAACAATCTTCTTCCTTCCTGTCAATATCTAGATTCAACTGAGCAAATTGAGGAATAAGATTAGTCATACTAATCATAAGACTTGATAGTATTCCCATTCGTTTTCTGCTAAGCGCGTCGGCTACAGCATTAGGCTTGCCAGGATGATATTGAATAGCAAAATCAAAGACTTTGAGATATTCTAACCATCTCCTTTGCCTCATGTTTAGCTCTTTTTGAGACAATAAATATTTCAAGCTCTTATGGTCCGAGTAGACCGTGAACTTTTCTCCATAGAGATAATGATGCCAAATCTTTAAGGTAAAAATAACAGCTGCCAGTTCCAAATCATGCACATGATAATTTTCCTCGTGACGTTTCAATTATCTTGAAGAATAACATATTACCTTTCCATTTTGCATGAGGACACACCCTAAGCCAATGCCCGATGCATCCGTATATATTTCGAATCCACCACCTTCCACTGGTAGTGATAGAATAGGAGCTGTTGTAAGATGATTCTTAAGAGTTTGAAAACTCTTTCCACATTCTTTTGACCAGACAAAAGGATTTTCTTTTCTTGTGAGTCTAGTTAAAGGAACTGCGATCTTTGAGAAATCCTTAATGAATCTTCTATAATAACCAGCTAGACCCAGAAAGCTTCGTACTTTCGATACGGTCATTGACCAACTCCAATTCTTGACAGCTTCTACCTTAGAAGGATCTACAATGATACCTTCCTTTGAAATAATGTGGCCTAGGAATGAAACTTCCTTGAGCCAGAATTCATATTTTTTAAGCTTGGCATAAAGTTTATGTTCTCTAAGTGTTTGCAAAGTTATCTTCAGGTGTTCTTCATGTTCTTCCTTTGTCTTGGAATATACCAGGATGTCATCAATGAAGACAACGATGAACTGGTCCAGATATGGCTGAAAAATATTGTTCATAAGTTGCATAAATGCTACCGGGGCGTTAGTTAACCCGAACGGCATTATCACGAATTCATAGTGGCCATAACGACTTCGAAAAATCGATTTATAAATGTCTTCTTCTTTAATTCTAAGCTGATGATAACCTGATCTGAGGTCTATCTTGGAATAATATTCTACTTCTGAAAGCGGATCGAAGAGCTCATCACTACGTGGCAACGGATATTTATTCTTGATTGTGAGTTGATTCAGTCGCCGGTAGGCTATGCACAGCCTGAGAGAGCCATCTTTCTTCTTGACAAAAAGAACTGGCGCACCCCAGGGAGATGTGCTAGGTCTGATGAAACCCTTGTCTAGTAGTTCCTACAACTGCCTCTTTAGTTCCTTAAGTTCTGTGGGGGACATCCTGTAAGGGGCTATAGAAACAAGTGTTGCTCCTGGAATGAGTTCAATAGTGAAGTTTACTTCCCTCTCGGGTGATAAACTGGGTAGTTCGGATGGGAATATATCTGGGAACTCATTTACAATAGGAATGTCAACTAGGATAATTTCCTTAGACTCGGTAACAATGATAGAAGCAAGAAAAGCTTCACATCCTTGCGAGATAAGTTTGCAAGCATGAAGAGAAAATATAATAGTAGGATGCTTCTTGTATTTGATGCCAAGGAAAGAGAATCTTAGAAGACCTGTCTTTCGGAAGGATATAATCATATTTCTGCAATTGATATAAGCATCATGATCTACAAGCCAATCTACCTTTAAAATGGCATCATAACCTTTCATATCAAGACGTATTAAGTTTGCGGGGAGATTGTGACCTTCTACTACTACCTCACTATCGGATAATGCTCAGTAAGTTTAGTTCCATATCCTAAGGGTGTAGTAATAGCAAGATCTGAAGGTAGGGGAACTGATGCAATTGATAAGGCTCTTGCAAAAGTAGTGGAGATAAAGGAATGAGAGGCACCAGTATCAAATAGCACAAATGCAGGATGGGAACAAATTTGAAGAGTACCTTCCATAAGTCCATCATCCCTGGGTGCTTCTTCTTCTTCTAAAATAGCGTTGAGGCGAGCCTGCCTCGTACGTCCTCCACCAGACGATTGGTCTTTCATAAGGGGGCAATCTGGCATGCGATGCTCCCTGCTTCCACATCGTAAACAAGCACCAAGGCGCTTCCAACATTCTTCAGCCGAACGGCCAAACTTTTCACAAAATGTGCATGCCGTGGCAACTTGCTCCTTCTCTTCCTTAATCTTCTTGGTTTTCTGGGAACTTCCACCGTTCCCGCTCCTGAATCTTTTCTTACTATCACGATTTTTGTGATGTTCTGTGATACTAAACTTTTCTTTCTTATAACGCCGATCTGAGTGTCGGCTAGACTCTTCTCCTTTCCTTTTCAATTTCTTGATCTTTTCTAAGGTCCTTTCACATAAATATGCCCGCTGAACCATTTCCACATAGGTACGGATGTTTTGGGTCCCGAGTTGTTGAATAAAACCAGGTCGTAACCCGTCCATAAACCGATTTGCCTTCAACAGATCGGTGCTGATTAGTTGCGGTGCATAAGGTGCTAGTCTTGAGAATTGTAGTTCATATTCTGTAACTGTCATCATTCCTTGTCGAAGAGAGGCGAACTCCACAGCCTTTCTTTCCTTTACATGCTCATAAAAGTACTTAGCACGGAACAAGGTGAGAAAATCATCCCATGTATGAGGTGCATCGGCCAGAGGTGCCGGAACCGACTTCCACCATGTACGGGCATCTTTATTGAGTTGGAATGTTGCAAGACGCACCTTCTCTTGATCGGTGCATTGGATGACATCAAAGATACGATTCATTTCGTCTATCCAATTTTTTGCCTCATCAAGATTTGAAGAACCATAGAAACGTGGAGGGTTTCAACTCCGGAAATTGTGATGCAAATCACCAGCCCTTGCTCCTACTCCTGCCTGGGCCATAGTTTGTAATGCCTGAGTAAGGCCGGCAATAGTTTGTTGCATGCCATTCCAATCTACACGATGAGCCATGGTGATAATAAGGTACCTGAGAGAAATATAACAACTTGTTATTTCTTGTGAAATTGGAAGAAAATCAATCTTAAAGCTAATTAACTATCTTATCATGGGCTCTACCTGGTGGGGACACAGGGTCCACTACCGGGCCCACTACTCGGAGCCGACGCCGCACCGCCCCGACTGCACCGAGCTTATGGCTCGGAGATCCGACTTCCTGAAGACTCGGCATATTTGTGTGTATCGAGTGATACACGTATTTGTACATATTATGGTGTATTCGTCTTATTAAAATAGTCAAATAACATGTGTGTATTTTGTATATTTTATTTGATTAAAACCCACAAGTCAAAAGTGGGTGGGTGGGCTTTTGTTTTATTAGGCTAGGATATATATGCAAATAAGGGAAATTGTGAAGGTATGTGTGTAATGGGCCTTCCCTATAAATAGGGGGCTAAGGGATGTGTTACGTATGAATGAAAGATTGAATGAATGATTATTTTGTGAGAGCTCTCCCCTCTTGCATTTCCCTTCCCTCTTTCTCCTTGTGAGTTTGAGTGTCGCCCGGTGTGAGACCGTCCGGTGTGAGACCGAGCTGCGTGAGGTAGCAAGTTATCCGTCCTGTTCGCGTCCCGGAGTTGCCGTCGATCCATTTCTACGTCGTCACCGCGTCAGATTTGGTATCAGAGCCCAACACGATGCCTCCGTCGACTTCGACGACCCCGACATCATCTCTCCTTCTCTCTCTCGGTTGGTAGAAGTGAAGAAAAAAAAAAGAGAACGAAAAGATTAGTTGAGATCGTTGAGAGAAGTTCTGGGGGAAGAAATAAAATAGAAAAAATCAAAAAAAAGGGACCCCTGCGATCTCTCCCTTTCTGTTAATTTCTCTCTCTCTCTCTTAATCTCTCTTCCTCTCTCTCGATTTATCTCTGTCTCTCTCTTTCCCAATCTCTCTCTCTCGCACGCGAGATTCACTCTATCTCTCTTTCCCTCTCTCTCTCTCTCCATGTTCTCTTTCTCTCTCGCATCGCAGGAGCCCACCCGCGCGACCGCTGGCTCCCCTATCACCCCCGGTCGCTGCCAGCTGCAGCGCCCTCGGACGCCACCCGCGGCCGCGCTCCGCCGCCCCCCCCTGGCCACCGCCTCGACCGCCCGAGCCGCTGGCCGCCCCGCCCGGTGCCCCGTCGCCCCCGCCGCGGTGACCCACGCCGCTCACCGCCGCGCCCCAGCGCCCCGAAGCCACGCGCTCGCCACCGGGCCCCCCCCGCACCGCTTGGCCCGCGCCCGCCCGCGCCCATCTGCGCCTGGCCCGCGCCCTCCCGCCTTCGCCCAAGGCCGCTGCCACCTGCGCAGGCAGCACCTGGCCTCCGCCAGCTCCCACGTCGCTGCAGCACCCCCGCGCGCCCCTGCCGCCAAGGCGACCCGCCCGCGTGACCGCAGCGCCCCTGCTGTCGAGGTCGCCTGCACCGGCCGTCTCCCTCTTCCCCACCGGCCACACGCCCACCGCCTGCAAGCCCCATCCCTTGCTCACCTCCACACTCCATCGGACACCGCCTGCATCCACCTCGACGAGCACACCGCCACCTACCAGCGCCTGCTCGTGCTGACCAGGCCCCAGACGCGTGAGACACGCACAGGAGACTGGGAGAAAAAATTAAAAAATCAAAAAAAAAGTAGGTGAAAGTTGAAAAAGAAAAGGTTTGTCAAAAAAAGTATTTGAAGGAAAAGTGGTTTGAAAAGTCATAAAGAGTTGAAAAAAAAAGTTGAAAGTTAAAAAAAATGTGTTAAATATATAATATATATATGGAATATATATAATGTTATATATATATCTATATATATATCTATATATATTATTTGATAAAAAAGTTAAATATAAAATATATATAAATTTGAGATATATATAGTCTTATATATATCTATATATATATTTATATATATCTTTTAACTTATTGAAGTGGCACCCGAAGTCCACAACGGAGGCTCGAACAATGCCCGAGATACTGCGTCGTCGACAGACGTTCCGTATTTTACGGCACGTGCGTACCTCTGAGTCTCCCTGCGCAGAGAAATTGGACTAATTTGTTCTCCTGCGTGGAAAATTTTTAAGTCACGTGGTTTTGTAATAATTGCGACCTCCCTGCGATGAGAGAATTCTTTGTAACCGGTGAAGCTTCTTCGACACCGTGCGGGCATGCATATCCCCGCTCGCCCTCGTCTCCTCTCGGAGTTAGACTTTTTCAGTCTAGCTAGGTACGTGCTCCAATCATTTGCTCATTTAGTATCTTTTTTAATTATCGCGTGGCGAAGTGAGAGAGAGCTCGATCCATGCAGCCTGTCGCCTGAGTTCATCGCTGTGGACGGAAAGCAAGAGCTTGCTTGTACCCATCCTTTAAGGCCGTAGACTGTCACATTAGGGCACCCTAATTATCATGATGTAGTTCCACAACTACTTCGCCTACAGGTGAGCGACTTTCCTTGACCGGTCCTTTCAAATTGACCCTTTGCATATCAGCTGGGTCCATAGCTTGCTAATTTTCGGTCCTATGATTGCATCATCTAGGTCCGAGGTCATGCATGTCACGTTGGTCTAGGAATTCATCCGGCCGTCTAGAGCGCATCTCAACGCTACCCATGGATCAAAAGAGCCTGACTGCTATGCTAGTTCAGCTCGAGTACAATCTCGTGGCCCACTTTGAAGAATCCATAGGCCAACTACGAGCGGAACTAGATGAGAGGATCTGAGCCTTAGAGGATCGACTGAAGGGAGAGGAAGGAGGAGTGAATGGCCACGGTGATCCCGTAGCCAATCCTAAGGAGGAAAGAGAGTAAGCCTGCCAAAATCAGGCTCCCCAAGGTAGAGAGCAAGAGGCACGTGCGCCTCGAGAGAGAGACCACGACGATGAGGATATCATCTTACGGAACATCAAGATTGATGCTCCGAGTTTTGATGGGTCCCTCGACCCCGCTACATACCTTGACTGGGAGACCGGGATGGACCAATATTTTGATTGGCATCGCCGCATGACCCCTGCCACAAGGGTGAGGTTTGCCAAAGTGAAACTCCTAGGTCAAGCCAAAAGCTACTTGTGTAACGTTGAGAATCTCCTAGCAAGGAGATGGGAGGAGCCTATAAGCACGTGGGAAGAAATGAATGAGAAATTAAGGGAGAAGTATCTGCCACCCTCCTACCATCAGCATCTTTTGGACCAATGGCAGAAACTCACCTAAGATGAAAAGTCTGTGGATGAGTACATCGCCAAATTTGATGACTTCTTCCTTCGGAGTCGAGTCATGGAGGACGCCTCCATCACCCTCTCACGGTTTAGGGCTGGCCTACACGAGAGCTTACAGCGGGAGCTGTTCCTACGGGAAGTTAACACTCTCGAGCATGCCTATCAGGTTGCTCGGGACGTCGAGCGGTTTCAAAAGGTGGTCCCACCTCGGGTCCCCACCTACCGCCAACCCGAGTCCCGAAACCCCATGGTCCGCTACTCTGAGAGGCCTGGCCCCTCCACTTCCTATGTCCCTACTGCTTCCCCACTCCGGGCCATTGCCCCTGCGGCTCCTTTCCCACGGAACCCCTTACATGCACCCGCTGTTGTGCCCAGGCTGGAGTACACTCCGCCAACTGATAGGAGAGATGACAAGGGAAAGAGAGTCATCCCTAGCACCTCCCAACCAGTCCATGTCTCGGGAGTTCGTTGCTTTAGGTGCCATAACCTAGGGCACATTACCTCCAACTGCCCCACCCGAGCCTTAGTCATCACTGACCCCCAGTCTGTGGAGCTTCCACCTCAGGAAGGAGAAGCCATTGAGAGATACGAGGCCGATCCTGACCTCATCGCCTAGTTTGAGGAAATGGATGCAGGGTATGATGCAACGCATGTCGAGTACATGCAAGTGGGAGGTATTACCGAGAGTTCGAATCAGGGAAGACTGGGTGTAGTTCGCTGCATCCTTACCCACCCCTAGGAGGATGGCTAGCGTCGAACCTCCATCTTCCAAACATACATTATGGTAAAATCTCAACCCTGCAAGGTAATTTTTGACAACGGGAGCTATATAAATGCAGTCTCTTCAGACTTTGTCTCCCGTCTAGGTCTACCTACCCATCCTCATCCGAGGCCGTACAACGTGGCTTGGATTGATGACACGTCTATCCCAGTCACCACTACATGTGTCATTCCCATCCAATTCCAGTCCTATCAAGGACAGATTCTGTGCGACGTAGTGCCAATGAAGGTCGGTAGCATCATCCTAAGATGACCGTGGATCTATGATGTAGACCTTACTACATTCGATCAGTCCAATCAGTGTTCCTTCTCACACAATGGGAAGAAGATACAGTTGTACCCGGCACCCCCAAAGGTGACCCCGGGAAAGAGTTCCACCTCCGCCCCCACTGGAACCCCCAAGGTTCAAGAGAGTCCTTGGACTCCCACTGAAGGAAAACTTCTCATTCCCTCTCCTCCTGCACCTATCACACCCATTCCTAAGGCCCCTAAGGTTGGTTATGACCCGATTAGGCGCCTTAACTTCATAGGTGTCCGTGAGCTGAATAGGGAGGTTGCCGAGGGTGCCCCTGTCTGGGCTGTTGTTGTCACCATCACCACGAGGAGTCCCAAGTCTCAGTCCCACCTGAGGTCCAGGCAATTCTGCAGGACTTTCTAGATATTTTCCCAGAGGACTTGCCCTCTAGACTCCCTCCCATGTGTGACATTCAACACGCTATTGATCTTGTCCCCAGGTCCACCCTACCCAACCTTCCCCATTACCGGTTGAACCCCAAGGAGCATGCTGAGCTCCAAAGGATTGTCGAGGATCTTATCCAAAAGGGTTTCCTTAGAGTGAGCAAGAGCCTATGTGCTGTCCCTGCCTTGCTCACACCCAAGAAGGATGGCACCTGGCGGATGTGTGTTGACAGCCGCGCCATCAATAAGATCACTGTCAAGTATAGGTTTCCCATTCCCCGTCTTGATGACATGCTTGACATGATGAGTGGAGCCACCATCTTTTTCAAGATTGACTTGAAAAGTGGCTACCACCAGCTCCGGATTCGACCAGGAGATGAGTGGAAGACAGCCTTCAAAACAAAAGAAGGTCTATATGAGTGGCTCGTCATGCCATTTGGGCTATCCAATGCCCTCAGCACATTCATGCGGCTTATGACGGAAATCCTTCGACCCCTCATTGGTTGCTTTGTTGTCGTCTACTTTGACGACATTCTCATTTATAGCCACAACCCTCAGGACCACATCCATCATTTGAGGAAAGTATGTGAGACTTTGAGGAGAGAAACCATGTTTGCCAATCTCAAGAAATGTGAATTCATGACAGACCGGGTCGCTTTCCTTGAATTTGTGGTATCGAGTCAAGGAGTGTCTGTGGACCAATTCAAGGTCCAAGCCTTAGTAGAATGGCCGGAGCCCCAGAATGTCCATGACGTTCGAAGTTTCCATGGGCTAGCCACTTTCTACAGACGTTTCATTCAGGGTTTTAGCACCATTATGGCACCCATTACGGATTGTATCTGTAAGGGGAATTTTGAGTGGACCAAAGCCGCCTCCCAGACTTTTCATGCCATAAAGGAGCTCATGACCAAATCCCCTGTCCTCCGCCTACCAGACTTTTCCAAAGTTTTTGAGATATCTTGTGACGCATCTGGCATAGGGATAGGAGGAGTGCTTAGCCAGGAGAGCCATCATGTGGCCTATTTTAGTGAGAAGCTTTCTGATGCGAAGCTTCGCTATTCCACCTACAATAAAGAATTCTACGCTGTGGTCCAAGCCCTCAAACATTGGAGACACTATCTTTTACCACAAGAGTTTATCTTATACTCGTACCATGAGACTTTGAAATTTCTTAGCTCACAGAAGGGCTTGAATCCGAAACATGATCGGTGGGTAGAATTCCTCCAGTCTTTCACATTTGTCCTAAAACATAAGGCTGGAAAGGAAAATAAGGTGGCCGACGCCTTGAGTCGAAGGGTCTCCCTTCTTTCCACTGTTCGGGTAGAGGTCATCGGATTTGACCGCATGAAGGAACTCTACGGAGAGTGTCCTGATTTTAGCCCGGCCTACTCTGCTCTGTCTGCTGGACCCTCGATAGCCTTTTTTGACTATCTACTCCAGGATGGTTT
Organism: Amorphophallus konjac; assembly: GCA_022559845.1. Classification (NCBI taxonomy): domain Eukaryota; kingdom Viridiplantae; phylum Streptophyta; class Magnoliopsida; order Alismatales; family Araceae; genus Amorphophallus; species Amorphophallus konjac. The sequence goes on along the minus strand of CM040122.1, from coordinate 327,581,195 downwards.
TTTATTTCGAGGGCAGCAACTCTTTGTCCCGAGAACTTCTGTTCGGGACTTCCTGGTTTGGGAAATACATGCTGGAGGTCTTGATGGTCACTTTGGCTGCAACAAGACCATCCATTCTGTAGAGGAGCACTTCTATTGGCCTGGCCTGAAGAAAGATGTGGCCAAGATTGTAGCCCAGTGTAGGACATGCACGATGGCCAAACAGGTCAAACAGAACACTGGTCTCTACACTCCTCTCCCCGTTCCTGATCGACCATGGGTTGATGTGAGCATGGATTTTATCCTTGGTTTACCTCGCACTGCTCATAAGCATGATTCCATCTTTGTTGTCGTTGATAGGTTCTCTAAGATGGCCCACTTCATTGCATGTTCTAAAACATCTGATGCATCTAGAGTAGCCCTTTTATTCTTTGATGAAGTCGTGCGTCTGCATGGTCTCTCCCAAACCATCGTGTCTGATCGAGATGTCTGGTTCACTAGTTACTTCTGGAAGATACTTTGGCACCTAGTTGGCACCAAACTCAAATTCTCCACTGCCTATCACCCATAAACCGATGGGCAAACAGAGGTCGTCAATAGAAGTTTAGGAAACCTTTTGAGGTGTCCTGTAGAGGAACATTCTGGCACTTGGGATCTTCTCTTGTCTAGAGCCGAATTTGCATACAACAGTTCGGTCAATCAGTCCATAGGTATGAGTCCATTTGAGGTCGTGCATGGATACAAACCTAAAAAACCTGTGGATCTCATTCCCCTTCCCTTTGAGTCTAGAATGTCCAAATCAGCTGAGGAGTTTGCACAGCATGTCAAGAGTCTGCACGAGTCGATTAGCAAGCAAATAAACCTCAGTAATGAAACTTACAAGCGCTTGGCTGATTCGCATAGACGTCACCATGAATTCCAAGAAGGTGACATGGTTATGGCACGGGTTCGACCCGAACGACTCCCCTCGGGAGCCGTTAAAAAATTGCAAGCCCGTAGTGATGGTCCCTTCCCAATCCTGCGAAAGATTGGCTCCAATGCGTATGTTGTAGACCTACCTCCCGAATATGGGATTAGCTCGACTTTTAATGTGGCAGACTTAGTGGCCTACAAGGAACCCACAGCGATTCCTAGTGACCCTTTCGAGCCTTCTCCTCCCATTGAGAGTGAGCCCACCCCTGTGCGTCCCACAGCCTCGAGAGTACCGCGCGAGCACATTGAGAGGATGCTCGATGAGTAGGTGACCACTACACGGAGCAGGGTGTACCAGCGCTACCTTATCTGCTGGCGAGACCGTCCACCATCAGATGATTCCTGGATCAGCCGGGAAGATCTACAACGCCTCGATCCAGATCTACTGGAGCACTACCACATCAGTGTCCCCCCTTACTCGACGAAGTCGAGTTCCAACCGCCCCGGGAGGGTTGGTGGGGACACCGGGTCCACTACCGGGCCCACTACTCGGAGCCGACACCGCACCGCCCCGACTACACCAAGCTTATGGCTCGGAGATCCGACTTCCTGAAGACTCGGCGTATTTGTGTGTATCGAGTGATACACGTATTTGTACGTATTATGGTGTATTCATCTTATTAGAATAGTCAAATAACATGTGTGTATTTTGTGTATTTTATTTGATTAAAACCCACAAGTCAAAAGTGGGTGGGTGGGCTTTTGTTTTATTAGGCTATGATATATATGCAAATAAGAACTCTGCCATGGCCAGTCCCATGCCCGGATGAGAAAAGAGGAGGGTTTGTGGTGCGGACACCCGAGCGCATGCGAGACACGAGCCAACGAGCCACCGGTACCGCACGAGGAGCACGACTCGAGCCACCTCAGCATCCGTATGGCTCGGAGACAGTCTGAAGGTTCCCCACTGAGTCATAGCATTTATCATATTTTTTGGGGATTTTTATTTGTGTGTAATGTATTTTATTTCCTTTTCGTTAGTGTGTAATTTAGATAGTTCGAGGGGCTTATGTGCAAAATGGGGATCCCTGGGTCCCACGGGCCCCCACTCCACTCCCATTGGGCCACCTCAACTCTAGGGCCCCTGTGGGGTCAGTCAACCCTCCATGGAGGCTTCTAGAAGGGTGGGCCAAGGGAGGGGGACAATGGACTTGAAAAGTCCACATGGGAGGCCACCAACCCCACCTACCATGTCCCCCCCTTGACCCTCCTTGGTCAAGATGCGCCCCCCTCCCCTTTTGTTAAATATTTTTGTTGTATTTTGATCAAACTCCATCCTAGCCATCCATCCCCAACCCCTAGATCCAACGGTGGAGGATGAGTTTGGTGGGAGTCATATATAAGGCATGTAATTACCATTTTCTTGAATTAATGCCATTTTGAACTTGAAAATTGTTGGAGCATGGCCTAGGCCGCCCCCTTCCTCTCTCCCTCTCCCCCTTGCAGCTGTGAAGGTTGCTTCTTGGTGGTGTGACTCCACCCTATCAGTTCCGGTCGCCGCCGCCGCCGCCGCCACGAGCCGCCACCGCACCGCCATCGCCATCAACGGAGTTCTGCCTACGCAGTACCACAGCAGCTTGATCGAAATTCACAGGTCTTCCCCGAGCTCATTTGGCTACCAAATTTGGAGGAGTTGTTCCTGGGATGTTCCTCTCCACCCACAAGAATCAGGCCAGCATTCAGATCACGTTTCCTATATTTTGATTTTCATCCACTCTTCCATTTCGGTTATGCCAGAGTTCTGTCCAGGTTCACCTCCATCCTGAGTTTCATGTCTTAGAGCCACTTTTAATTTCTTTTAGTTCGGCCAATTTTACTGGGGGTTCCATCTATCCACCCCTTCATCCACAATTTTTCTCAATTTTTGATTCGCCCATCTCATATTTTCTAAAAATCATTCTCAGACCCATCTACAGCTCTGTCCACCTGTTCCCAGATCTGACCACTAGTCACCCCAAAAATCATAACAAATCGGAGCCACCTCCAAATCAAATTCTAAAAATAGTCCCCGTTCTGTGGTTTGATTACCTACAACTTTTAAGATGAGCTCAAAGTCTGAATCCAACTGTACGTAGGCGGTCAATGGCCATTTATTTGAAACTAATATACTGATCTGAGATTTTGGGAGCTGTGGAGCAGAGAATTGAAAAATAGTTAAAGCCTAGGTCCGCGCGGGTTCAGAAGAGTCCACTGGCCCTAGATTGAAGGATTTCGAATCCTCTTTCCAACGGCACAGGTTTCGTCGCATTCTGGCGACGGGGCCAATCACAGCGGCCATTTTCGCCGGAGCGCGCGCTGCTGAAACAGCAACATCAGCTCGTGGACAGCACTCTCTCCACTTGGGAACCGGGGCACCCGGCCTCCGGTGAGTGTTGCCGGCTGACCGCCGTCCAGGGAAGCATGCTTCCAGGGGTCCCCATTACAGTGGGACCCACCCCGCCAGACCCGGAGGACAGGACAGCGTGTGGGCCCCACGGCCCATTGATTGCGCCGTCCGGAAAGCACAAGAACGCGGAGTTCGGCGCGTCGAGACGACATCAAGATGCTGCCCGTCAACCTGATTTGCGTGATCCCCGGGGCCCACATGTGACCTTTTACCTCCCTACGTGGAGTGGGTCGAATCTCTTTGTACCGCTGTGAATTATGTTAACCGGGGGCCCGTAAGTCAGCCAGGGTGTCTTCGCCACGCCGGGTGCGTGGAGGTAAAGGTCTTAACTCCTTGGCGTTACATTGCTTAGCTAGTATATGGTCTTAGACCGCTGTCGAGAGTGTAGGTACTAGCCCGTGTGTCCATGTCACCGCTGTGAGAGTGAGAGTGACCCGTCCCGCGACTCGATCCGAGTCCGGAAGTTGAGTCGGACTACCCTTGACCTCCGCCGGTTCCTTAACCGTGCACGGTTCGTGCTTTCCCTCGCTTGGGACGACGAGTGAGCTTCAACTTCTGTTAGCGACGTTTCGCCACTAAGAGCTCGTAGTGTCGGGCTTAGTGTCTCCCTGGTGTGTGTTGCTGGTCGTGTCTTCATCTAGAGTCCGAGGGTGGCACCATATAGTGTCGTCTCCCGTGTCCGTCCAGCATCAGTTTGCGTTAGGTCGACAGCCATCAGTAAAATTTTGTCACATCTCTAACATGAATTCTGATCTAAATACATTTTGTGCTAATGCTAGGGCGTTCCCAGTAAGCGACGTGTTACATCGGAACCCGGATGGAATGACAAGTGAGCAAGGGCTAGCTAGGGCGTTCCCCGTAAGCGACACGCCGCAATGGCGGCCGATTGCGGTGTCAAATAGGCAAGGGTTCTCGTGTGAGGTTGGACGCACATGGGTAAAGAAGCAAGTCCAAAAACATAGGATCCGTCTAGCTACTTGGAATATAGGAACTTTAACGGGTAAGGGTTTAGAATTAGTTAAGTTAATGAAGGACATGAGGGTTAACATAGCTTGCCTACAAGAAACTAGGTGGAAATGACATAAAGCTAAAGACATTGATGGATATAAAATTTGGTATACGGGTAATAATAACTCTATAAATGGTGTTGCTATAATAATAGATAAAAACTTTAAAGATAGAGTTGTGGAAGTAAATAGATTGGGGGATAGACTAATGGTAATTAAACTTATCTTAGGTGAGGATATTTTGAATATAATTAGTGCATATGCATCTCAAGTAGGATTAGAAGAGAGCATTAAAAAGTAATTTTGGGAGGCTATTGATAGTTTGATCCAAAATATCCCTAGTGAAGAGAGAATCTTTATTGGAGGGGATCTTAATGGCCATGTGGGTATAGATAATAGAGGCTATGAGAGGACTTATGGAGGGCTTGGTTTTGGCAATAGAAATGATATGGGTAACACTATTCTTGATTTTGCTATGGCCTATGATCTAACAATTATTAATACCTTCTTTAAGAAGCGGGACGAACACTTAATAACATACAAGAGTGGAACACATATAAGTCAAATTTACTATTTTCTCATTAGGAAGGTCGATAGAGTTTTATGTAAAGATTGCAAAGTTATTCCTGGTGAGAGTCTAGCCCCTCAACATAGGTTGTTAGTAATGGATGTCACTATCCCTAAATTCAAAAGAAAGATCATTATAAATAATTATTCCAAGATTAAATGGTGGTATTTAAAAGGTAAAAATTTTGAAACTTTTAAAAATCATCTATTCAAGGAAAATATTTAGAATTTAGAACAAGAAACTAATGTAATGTGGAATAATGTTACAAATTGTATAACGAGGGTTGAAAAATAACTCTTAGGCGAATCTAAAGGTAAAAAGAATTTAGAAAAAGAGCCTTGGTGGTGGAGTGAGGAAATCCAAAATACCATTAGAGTAAAAAAGGAATGCTTTAAAGTTTGGCAAACTAACAAAAATGCTCAAACCCGAGAAGCCTATAAAATCGCTAAAAAGAGAGCTAAGAAAATAGTTAGCGAAGGTAAATCAAAGGCATTTGAAGATTTATATAATAAATTAGGAACCCGAGAGGGTGCAAAGGACATATTTAAACTTGCTAAATTAAGAGAAAGGAAAACTAGAGATTTAGATCATGTTCGGTGCATTAAAGGTGAAGATCAAATGGTTTTAACTAATGATCTTGAGATTAAAGGGAGGTGGCATAGCTATTTTCAGAAGTTACTTAATGGAGATTCCGTCAAGGATTTATCTTTAGAAGGTACCCAAGAGTCCACAATATTTGATAAATATCAATATTTCAGGCGTATTAAGATGTCAGAAGTGGAGGATGCTTTAAGGAAAATGAAAGTGGGCAAGGCCTTAGGACTAGATGGCTTACCTATTGAAGTATGGAAAGGCCTAGGAGATATTTGTATTCAGTGGCTAACTAAATTTTTTAATAAAATTTTAAAGGAACGGAAAATGCCAGAAGTTTGGAGAAAAAGTGTTATAGTTCCTTTCTATAAAAATAAAGGAGATATTCAAAGTTGTAATAATTATCGTGGAATTAAGCTTATGAGTCATACTATGAAACTTTAGGAAATAGTAATTGAAAAATGCCTCCGTTGTATGACTATTGTATCGAAAAATCAGTTTAGTTTTATGCCAAATAGATCTACTACAGAAGCTATTTTCTTACTACGGCAGCTAATGGAGAAGTATAGAGAGATGAGAAAAGATTTGTATATAGTTTTTCTTGATTTAGAGAAGGCGTACGATCGAGTACCGAGAGAATTGATTTGGTGGACATTAAGAAAGAAAGGAATCTCTCAAGGATATGTTGATTTGATTAAGGATATGTACGGCGCTGCTATTACTAGTGTTCGAACTATTACTGGGGAGACTGGTGAATTTCCCGTTTCTATAGGTTTACATCAAGGTTCTGCACTAAGTCCGTATCTCTTTGCCTTAGTTATGGATGAAGTAACTAAACAATTGCATGAGGATATCCCTTGGTGTATGCTATTTGCAGACGATATTATTTTAATTGATGAGAGTATTGATGCTCTAAATGCTAAGTTAGAGCGTTGGAGACTTACCTTGGAGTCTAAAGATTTTAAAATTAGTAGGAGTAAGTCAGAGTTTATGCACTGTAATTTTAGTAATGGGAGAGTGGTTCAGGAAGACATGGTTCTAATTGATGGACATAACATTCCGAAGAGTAGTACTTTTGATACTTAGGGTCTATCATACAAGAGAATGGGGAGATTTATGATGACATTACACATAGGATTAAGACATGCTGGTTAAGATGGAGAAGTGCATCAGGTGTCCTTTGTGATCGTCGTATGCCTGTGAAACTCAAAGGGAGGTTTTATAGAACGGCTGTGAGACCTACTTTGTTATATGGTACCGAGTGTTGGGCAGTACGAAAGGAACACATCCACAAAATGTGTGTAGCAGAGATGAGGATGTTGAGATGGATGTGTGGCAAGACTAAGAAAGATAAGATTAGGAATGAGCGCATCCGTAAGGACTTAGGGATAGCTCCAATTGATAGTAAAATGAGAGAAAATAGACTCGAGTGATTTGGACATGTGCTTCGTCGCCCTAATTCAGCGCCGGTTAAAAGATGTGACCAAATCTTAGTGGATGCTAGTAAAAAGGGTCGAGGAAGGCCTAAAATGAGATGGTGCGATGTTATTAGGAAGGACATTAGTTTCTTGAGTTTAAATATGAATATTGCACTTGATAGAAATCTTTGGCGGAACAGGATTCATGTAGCCGACCCCAATTAATTGGGATAAGGCTCTGATGATGATGATGATGATGATGATGATGATGATATATGCAAATAAGGGAAATTGTGAAGGTATGTGTGTAATAGGCCTTCCCTATAAATAGGGGGCTAAGGGATGTGTTACGTATGAATGAAAGATTATTTTGTGAGAGCTCTCCCCTCTTACATTTCCCTTCCCTCTTTCTCCTTGTGAGTTTGAGTGTCGCCCGGTGTGAGATCGTCTGGCGTGAGGTCGAGCTGCGTGAGGTAGCAAGTTATCCGTCCTGTTCGCGTCCCGGAGTTACCATCGATCCAATTCCACGTCGCCGCCGCGTCACTACCCAATTCTCACATGGGTATGAAAATTTCTTCCTAGTTCATAGGTAGGGGTCCTAAACCTTAGACTTATCCTATGACATGATTCTTCTTCCTAAGTCCTGAGACTTAGGCTCTGATACCAACTTAACTGTCACGCCCCGAGCCTTTATTACAACAGAAGACTTGCTCGAGAAACGTGAACAGTCGGCATGGTAAGTCTCTTGCAAGCAAGAACGATCAGAGCGCAAGACAATCACACATAAAGATGTAATTACACAATATTTACTCAAACACTAACTTTATTTCATTAATAATCAAGTATTTAAGTACAATAACCCTTTCTTCCTTTTCCATTCCACTAGACTCAAGAAATAGAAAAATTACAAAGACTCGATCTAAACATGGTATACTTTCTTAAGTCTTCACTCTCATCTTGACGATACTTTCATTCGCTCTCGGACCCGCTACTTGTATAACCCGAATCCGAATTCGAATCACTTTCATTTCTTGAAAAAGATTAGAAATAGGTAATGAGCACACTTACCTAGTAGGCATCTTCGCATCAACATGAAGACACTATTAAAGTAATTAACATTTTAGCTCTAGAGGAATTAGGTAAAAATAATGCGAATGCGATCAATCATGCGATTAAACCAAAGTAATAAGACAATCATGTAAGATAGAATGAGCAAGTATGAACTAGCAAGAATGTAATGATTATGAACAAGAATATAGCATGGCCTTTCATGAACAAGAACGTATCGAGAATGTACTAGCAAGCCACATAATCATCACTCTAGTATCTTTTGCTTATGAGCAAGTACTTCATGAATTTCTGTGGAATATCAAGCAAGAAAGTCATGTACAAGAATGTCATGTCATGTCGTGTCATGGATCTTCACTTATTTATAGAGAAAGTACTCCCAGCGCAATGCGACGCCAGTAGCATCATATCCGATGGTTTATAATAGTATGTTTCCGGCAATCAGTCGAGGGGACTAGCATAGAACCCTTGAACACAATCAGTGCTCGATCGCATCTTCAAGTATAAATCAAGTTACTTCCACGCATGTAAACAATAAAGTATGGCCAAGAATGTAATAAGTTCAATAAGTTCATGATAATAATAATCAAAGGATTAACGCTTCAATTTAAGAATGCGAGAGTCAACAGTGACTTTAAACAATGTTATGCCCATGGAAATAAATCAGCAGCATAATAGTACATTTCTTACTTTCCATCAATTAAATTAGTTATCTTGAATCAATTTGGTAAGTCCTAGATCATCATTAATCCATCTAGAACCTTGAAAAATCAACCCTTGGGTCAAAACCTCGGGTTAAAATACTCATGCATTGTGACAGTCAAAGTTTGGGCCATTACATTAACGTGACACTCCAGTATTGGGCCGTTACCTTGGTCCGAATCCAGAAACAATAAATAGGATTCAGTTAAATATGACGGTCGTATATTGGGCCGTTAGATGAGCCTAATGGTCTAATCTAGATCTGTTACATTGCTTGAATGAGAAAACCTCGATAGTGCAATCTAAATAATGGACTTTAATGGTACAACCAACTCGGCGTCCTAGTGGGAATCCCAGGCTCGCGGAGAATTACGGAGGCCTTGAAACAAGATTTCCTAGTCCATTAGAAGGAATATCCAATAGAGAGGTCCTCATGTCCAAGAATTATGTTCCTACAGTGCAAAGTGTGAACTAATGGACAGCATACCGGAATATGCGCCATGTACTTAAATAAATGACTCTATAGATAAAAAGAGAATGTGTAGCAATGTGAAACCAAGATTAAACTCCGTCAATACAACATTGGAAAATCATGATTTAAATACAACTATAAAGTTTATTCAATGAAATCAACATATGCTTTAAAATAATTCAAGATGCTTTAAATATGCAATTTCTATCATGAATTGACCAATAAATTCTAAGTCATGAGAAAAGAGGTCAAAACTTAAATAACTAGGCTTATTTATAAGTAAACTTGACTGGTTTCCATTCTATCTCGGGTTGACAGAACGTAACTACTCTGACGGTCTAATATAGGGGCGTCACCTATCTGTGACGGTTTATCGTGGATCCGTCATAGTTATGTAACGCTCCAGTTATGGTGCGTCAGAGTCCACAGAGAACTTTAAATACAACAGAGGGTGTGACGGCTTATCGTAAGGCCGTTACAGTGTTGTGACGGTCCTACCTTAATCCGTCAGAGCTTCTGCTAACAACAATAGATAAAAAGATCTAAGGTTTCAACTTACATCATGTCTGGAAATCATATATAAACTTTCACATGATAAAATGAAGCCTAAACTAATAGCATGCATGGGTTTTCTGTGAATTTGACAAGAAGGTTCCTTTTAACTTAATTAGGGCTAAGAATACACATGTATGCATGACTCTACTAAAACATGAAATCCATGATCTATATTGCATGAAATCAAGTCAAAACAAAGGGCTTTCATCCCTAACAAGATATTTTTGCCAATCACGAGATGACCTACCGCTTAACTGGGTTTTAAACTTCTAATTTGAGTCCGAAAGACGTGCCCTAGTTCTCCCCTTCCAGAGAGTTTTCAGCAACTTCACGCTGCTCTAGCTCCTCAGCCTCTTGACCTAAGGACGTGAAATTTTGAGGTTAGGAAGATGAAACTACGGGGAACAAAAAGTTCTAAATAACCAAACTCTAATTACCTCGTTTAGATATCCTAATCTCCTGATCTTCAGAGGACTTCCGTTCAGTTTCCTGGGTTGCTAAGGTCGACCAGCAACTTTGGAAGCTTCAATCTCCTTGGTTAGTTGATCTGCTAGCACGAAATTTGGAGAGCTACTAGTCTAAAGTATCATAAACAAAATCTTCTAAAAAACTTACCCAAAATTCTATCTCCTTACCTTGATTCCACATGAGCAAAAGTAAGGGTTGCTCAGTTCAGAACTAGATCCTATTTATAGGATTTTGGCTAGGGTTCAAGGATTAGATCGATTCTAGAGTCCTTAATTTTCTAGAACCCGATCCCTAAGAGTCCCTAGTAACCTTACATGTTCTCCCAATTAGGTCTCTTGCAGATAGGATCCCAAAGATCTAATCTTTTTGCTCGTTCTTCCTTTCACGGAACTGACAAGGTGTAGCGGTAGTGTCTAGGTGCGTTACATAGCTGTAGCGGTCTCCCGATAGACCGTTACATCAAATGTGTACAGAGTTTCAATTTATTAAAACTCTTTTATTCCTTTTATACATATACTTATTTATAAAAAAATAGTATTTATTCTTAAAATACGTGAAGAGACTCAATATGATATGACACAACCTAGGACTCAACAAGCAAGCACAATTAAGCATTCAAAAACGGACCGATAATAGCAACCGCTCACCCGATGCTCACTAAGACCCGGGGTAACTTGGCAATGCCAAGGGGAGGTTGTGTGGACTAGGCCCTTGCTGGTAGAGGGCCAGCAAGGCCAATGTTTGATTCCCCAAGGGTACGGCTGCCCAAATCAAGGGTCCGACGAAGTGCCAAAGGGCACGGGTTCCACTCTCTTCCAAAGATGATCACTTATAGCAAATGAGCTTAAGGATCGGGCTCTCGTCACGGCCAGCGGAGTTTATGAACTAATATTGAAAGAACAAGCATGAATTAGAGCAACGTTTTGAAGCACTCACTCGACCGGTTTGAAGAAAGTCCCGCTCGGAGACGAGGGCGAGCGGGGAAGCGTGGGTTCCCCACACGCCGCGCCGGGGTAGCTTGACCTGTTTAAGCTATTACAACACTACACCCCATGCAAGGGGGGGATTATGGGGAAGGGAAGATGATAGTTACATCCAAACACTACCTCCACACAGGGAGGGGCCTTCAGCCGGCCAAGCGGGGAGGGGAAACTAGTGCTAAGAGTGATGAAGAAGTGATGACACCGAATCAGCCTTCTCTCTATAATAGCTGACAGACAGAGGGTGTGGAGGCCGCAGAACTCTCTCTGGAATTTCGCTGAGGGTGAGACCAGTGGGGATCTCTTCGTCTCTGGAAAAGGAGTGCCTCTGAATTTTTCTAATTTCTTCAGGGGTCGCTGGCGGCCTGGGCGGGAGTACGAACAGGGTTGCTGAATCTCAGACTGTCTGCAACAGACTATCAACAGCAGGAAGACGCGGCTGCCCCGGCCGTTCCCCAACTCCAAATCAGTCGCCGTTGGAACCGTTGGAACAGTGGGTAAGTCCTCTTTGTAGCAGAACAAACGGGGATGCCAAAAGATGCCGGTGAAGATCAGAGGACTCAGAAAAGTGAGGAGTGGTCGATGCAGACAGTGGGAAGAAGAGTCGACCGCCTGAGGAAGAAAATTGGTAACTTCTTCTGAAAGATGCCGAACGGAGTTCTACTTCTTGGTTCTGAAAGTAGACAGGAAGAGGAAGAACTTTTCAGAAGAGCTTGTGGCCTGATTCCTCCGGGATTTGTCGTGGAGAAGCTTTCTCTCCGGATCAGGATCTCTGCAGAGCTAGCTCCTGGTTTCCAACAGCAGGTTGCAGAGGATGCCCCGGTAGCTCCCGACCTCGGAATCAAGCGCCGTCAGAGTCGTTGAAATCGTGGACAAGCCCTCTTCGTAGAAAAACTAATGGGGAATCCAACCAATGTCTGAGAAGACTAGGGGATGTAGAACAATGGTGACTGGTCGGTGCAGACTATGAGTAGCAGATCTGCGTAGCTGAGGGAGAAAAATGAGAACTCTGGATCGTGAACGCCGAATGAAGTTCTGTTTCTTGATTCTGGAAGTAGACTAGGCAATGAAGAACTTTGAAGAAGAACTTGTGGACTGATTCCTTCGGAGTTCGTCGTGGCAGAGCTTCTAATCTGGCTCAGGTCCTCAGCCGAGGTAGAACTGCGCAGTTGTGGGAGAATAGGCCTCCTGGACGGCTCAGAGATCGGAAGAAGATGAAACCACTTCTGTTGTGAAGGAGACTGGTAGACTCTTTCGACGATGGCTCCTGGGTCTTCAAACTCGTCCAAAAGAAGTCGTGGTGGCCGCTGCAAGTTACTGGTTCATCTGTAACCTCTGGACAGTAAACTGCAACTTCGAAGTAGCTTCCAATGACCAAGAAAGAAGAAGGGGAAGGGGGTAGATGAGTGTGGGAGTGACCCCTGGTTGTAAGGGGATCTTGGAGGGGGTGTTCTAAGGTGTGAGAGGTGGAGAATAAGGTCTGGAAGAGGGTCCAATAGATGGTGATAGTGGGGGCTGCGAATTTGGTTGGAATGGAGAGAGGAAAAGGATATTCGAAAATAGGTTTAAGGGTGGGGTTAATTTTTTGTCTTGGGAATGGGGGGGGTTGTGTTGGGGAAGGGAAGGGGTGCTTGGGGTAGTGGGAAGGGTGCTTGGGAAAGTGGGAGGGGTAGTTGGGGGTTGGATGGTGAGGAGAGGATTGGTGGAGGGGGTCTTGGGAAGGGGTGGAGTATTGATGAGAGTTGTGGGGAATGGGAAGAGGCTTAAATGGGGTAGGTGGGGAGTGGAGGTGGTTGGGAAGGGAGGAGAGAGAAGAAAATTCGAATTTGGGTGTTGAGGAGAGAGAAAGTGGAGTGAAAAAGAGAGATTAAGAGAGGGAAGGGTGGGGAATCTCTCCCCTAGGGTTTCTCACCCAAAAAATAGAATCTCTCCACTAGATAAGAAGTGTAAACTCTCAAAATGGCAAGTTTTTTTTTCATTCATTGATTCATTAAGTTGAAATGGGGGGAATGGGGTCTTATATATAGGCAACCCACATTTCTACAAAAGACCTTGACTGTTAACACAATGACAAATAACCAAGGGAAGGGGGGTGCCCTTGGGCCAAGCCCAATGAATTGGGCCCAATAGCTAACTAGACAACCTAATGACACTCAAACTTAGGTAAATGAATACAAGACCTAGGAACATGACTCAAATAAAAGGGAAAATACATCAAATGACTCAAATAAAAATTACATAGGACTCAAAATTAAATGACTAGACCATGCCGGATGCAACCGGGGTGAGGAGACGAGCTGTGAATGTGGGCATGGTAGGTGATGTCCCCATCATACTCCCGGGATGCGGAGAACTCGACTCCGTCAAGTAAGTGTCCTTCCCTCCTTGGAGGGTGTAGAAGTGGTACTGCCCTCAAGTCTTCCGAACGAGACCGATCCATCCACCTGCCGAGATAGCGCTCGTATACCTTGCTCCTGGTGGTAGTGACCTGTTCATCTAATATTCGTTCAATGCGCTCACGCTGGGCTCTCTTGGCTGGTGGACTCTCCTCACGGGTGGGTGCTCTCTCAACGGAGGGAATAGTCTCAATATCCTCACTAGGTACCACCGTGGGTCCCTTGTATGGCACTAGGTCGGCGACACTGAATGTGGGACTTACTCCATATTCCTCGGGGAGATCTAACTCATAGGCATTTGCACCAATGCGCCTCAGGACCTGGAAGGGACCAGCCCCACGTGGCCTCAATTTGGAGATGGCTCCCGGGGAGAGCCTCTCCGTCCTTACCATCACAAAGTCACCCTCATGGAATTCCTGGTGATGTTGATGAGAGTCGGCTCGCCTTTTATAAGTCACATTCTTCTTGCTAATGTGCTTGCGGATCTCTTTATGCAATGTTATGAACGCAGACATTCTAGGGGTGATGGGTGGACCTGGGCAACCAAAAGTAGACCTATCGTGTAATGATGCAGTGTAGACTTTGGTTAGCCTAGGTGGGCCGGGGCACCCGTAGGTGGCCCTATCATGCAAATTGGTGATAAATATTCGGAGACCCGGACATCCGTAGATGCCTTTGACATGCTTAAGACCCATGATGGATGAAGGTGGACCATGACATCCGAATATGGACCACTCATACTTTCTACTTGACATGTGGGTGATATGAATGAATGGACCTAACATAGTGTTCATGCCAAGGGGTATGGTAAGCCTAGACACATGCATATTTTTCCCAAAGGTGACTTCCATGTGTATAGGTGTGGGACAACCTTTGAACTCCCATTGGAAAGGATCGAATGGATCTAAGAAGGTGGTCATCATGGGGTGAGGCACAACCTTATTACCTGGGGATATGTGGCCCAAGGTCATGGCTCCTAAGGTGTAACCCGGGTCTAGGATGGGGTGAATTAGGTCTAACATGGTGGGTTGGGATAGGGAATGGTGGGTGGTGGATAAGGTGGTTGGATCACATGGGGAACTAGACTCCCATAGGAAGGGATCAAAGGGGTCGTGAAAAGGTCTTCCTAGAGGGTGGCACTCTATGTCTTCAAGGTACCCAAACGGTGAGTCATCCTCCTCCAAGATAATTGGGCCAAGGTCTCTAGTGGGTTGGCCAATTAAAGCAATTGGAATCTTGATGGGTGGGAAGTGGGCCAAGATTGGTTTCTCATCCTTGGGGAGAAAGAGGAGGATTTCACTCGTATAATGGCCACTAGTGTAGATGGAGGTGATGGAACCGGTGGCGGGGTAAGCTAGGAAGGGTCCACTAGAGTAGATGGGGCTAGACTCCAATGGTCCTATGGCTAGCATATTGGTTAGGTAGACTTGCCATTGTAAACAGTCCACTAGGTCCCCTAAGCCTTCCACAAAGTAGGAGGTTTGAAGTGTGACATGGGAAGACCGGGTGGGCATAATTTGGACTTGATATGCCAAGGGTGAGAGGTAAGGTGGTGAGCTAGGAATGGTGGGGCCTTGCTTAAGCCATTGGAGTATGGACTCATTCATGGTTAGGGTGTGCGGCTCATGAGGACCCGAACTAGGAGAGGTGGGTGGAAGTGGGGGGTCTAGGATGTTCTCTATGGTGGGAGGTGAATCCGGATTGGCATCCATCTCCACTTGGGTAGGAGTGTGGGCCACAACTTCCAAGGATAATGGGGTAGGATAGCCTATGGTGGGTGGAGTGATAATGGTCAGTGCATGGTACTCTCGGGGTGGTGAACATGGGTGGACTTGGGTTGGGCTTGGTCGGGGAAGTTCATGGGTGGGAGTTGGGTTTGGGGGTGAAAGATCGGTTGGTTGAAGAGGTTTGTGTTGGGGTGCGTAGATCTTTCTAAGATCGGCCCTCATTTCATCCCAAGATTCAATGGGTGCTTCCCCTTTGGCTTCTCTCAAACCTACAATGTTCTCCCATTCTTTCCTAGCTTGGCGCCAAAGCAAACTCTTGGCATAGTTGACTTGGACAAGCCCTGACAGGGTAAACCTCCCAAAGTGTTGGT
Organism: Amorphophallus konjac; assembly: GCA_022559845.1. Taxonomy (NCBI): domain Eukaryota; kingdom Viridiplantae; phylum Streptophyta; class Magnoliopsida; order Alismatales; family Araceae; genus Amorphophallus; species Amorphophallus konjac. Next base: position 327,565,535 of record CM040122.1, on the reverse strand, counting down.
CTATGGACTTCTCCCATTCTAGATATATGCTAGGGCGGGATCCATCAAACATAAAGGCTTCTAATGGGCCTAAGAGTGACGAATATGCCATGTATGAGGTAGTCATGATAGTGGACAAGGGTGATGCATGCAATGGCCCTAGGACAAGACTTAGTAGAGACAAGTCTAGAACTTGCTCTGATACCAATTGATATGACACAACCTAGGACTCAACAAGCAAGCACAATTAAGCATTCAAAAACGGACCGATAATAGCAACCGCTCACCCGATGCTCACTAAGACCCGGGGTAACTTGGCAATGCCAAGGGGAGGTTGTGTGGGCTAGGCCCTTGCTGGTAGAGGGCCAGCAAGGACAAGGTTTGATTCCCCAAGGGTATGGCTGTCCAAATCAAGGGTCCGACGAAGTGCCAAAGGTCACGGGTTCCACTCTCTTCCCACGATGATCACTTATAGCAAATGAGCTTAAGGATCGGGCTCTCGTCACGGCCAGCGGAGTTTATGAACTAATATTGAAAGAACAAGCATGAATTAGAGGAAAGTTTTGGAGCACTCACTCGATCGGTTTGAAGAAATCGGTCCCGCTCGGAGACGAGGGCGAGCGGGGAAGCGTGGGTTCCCCACACGCCGCGCCGGGGTAGCTTGACATATTTAAGCTATTACAACACTACACCCCATGCAAGGGGGGGATTGTGGGGAAAGGAAGATGATAGTTACATCCAAACACTACCTCCACACAGGGAGGGGCCTTCATCCGGCCAAGCGGGGAGGGGAAACTAGTGCTAAGAGTGATGAAGAAGTGATGACACTGAATCAGCCTTCTCTTTGTAATAGCTGATAGACAGAGGGTGTGGAGGCCGCAGAACTCTCTCTGGAATTTCGCTGAGGGTGAGACTAGTGGGGATCTCTTCATCTCTGGAACAGGAGTGCCTCCGAATTTTACCAATTTCTTCAGGGGTCGCTGGCGGCCTGGGCGGGAGTACGAACAGGGTTACTGAATCTCAGACTGTCTGCAATAGACTATCAACAGCAGGAAGACGCGGCTGCCCCGACCGTTCCTGAACTCCGAATCAGTCACCATTGGAGCCGTTGGAACAGTGGGTGAGTCCTCTTTGTAGCAGAACAAACGGGGATGCCAAAAGATGCTGGTGAAGATCAGAGGACTCAGAAAAGTGAGGAGTGGTCGATGTAGATAGTGGGAAGCAGAGTCGTCCACCTGAGGAAGAAAATTGGTAACTTCTGCTGAAAGATACCGAACGGAGTTCCGCTTCTTGGTTCTGAAAGTAGACAGGGAGAGGAAGAACTTTTCAGAAGAGCTCGTGGCCTGATTCCTCCGGGATTTTTCGTGGTGAAGCTTTCTCTCCGGATCAGGATCTCTGCAGAGCTAGCTCCTGGTTTCCAGCAGCAGGTTGCAGAGGATGCCCCGGCAGCTCCCGACCTCGGAATCAAGCGCCGTCAGAGTCGTTGGAATCATGCACAAGCCCTCTTCGCAGAAAAACTGACGGAGAATCCAACCAATTTCGGAGAAGACTAGGGGATGCAGAACAATGGCGACTGGTCGGTGCAGACTATGAGTAGCAGATCTGCGTAGCTGAGGGAGAAAAATGAAACTCTGGATCACGAACGCCGAATGAAGTTCTGTTTCTTGATTCTGGAAGTAGACTGGGCGATGAAGAACTTTGAAGAAGAACTCGTGGACTGATTCCTTCGGAGTTCGTCGTGGTAGAGCTTCTAATCTGGCTCAAGTCCTTAGCCGAGGCAGAACTGCGCAGTTGTGGGAGAATGGACCTCCTGGACGGCTCAGAGATCGGAAGAAGATGAAACCACTTCTGTTGTGAAGGAGACTGGTAGACGCTTCCGACGATGGCTCTTGGGTCTTCAAACTCGTCCATAGGAATTTGTGGTGGCCGCTGCAAGTTGCTGGTTCATCTGTAACCTCTGGACAGTAAACTGCAACTTCGAAGTAGCTTCCAATGACCAAGAAAGAAGAAGGGGAAGGGGGTAGATGAGTGTGGGAGTGACCCCTGGTTGTAAGGGGGTCTTGGAGGGGGTTTTCTAAGGTGTGGGAGGTGGAGAATAAGGTCTGGAAGATGGTGGTAGTGGGGGCTGCGAATTTGGTTGGAATGGAGAGAGGGAAAGGATATTCGAAAATAGGTTTAAGGGTGGGGTTAATTTTTTGTCTTGGGAATGGGGGGGTTGTGTTGGGGAAGGGAAGGGGTGCTTGGGGTAGTGGGAAGGGTGCTTGGGAAAGTGGGAGGGGTAGTTGGGGGTTGGATGGTGAGGAGAGTATTGGTGGAGGGGGTCTTGGGAAGGGGTGGAGTATTGATGAGAGTTGTGGGGAATGGGAAAAGGCTTAAATGGGGTAGGTGGGGAGTGGAGGTGGTTAGGAAGGGAGGAGAGAGAAGAAAATTCGAATTTGGGTGTTGAGGAGAGAGAAAGTGGAGTGAAAAAGAGAGATTAAGAGAGGGAAGGGTGGGGAATCTCTCCCCTAGGGTTTCTCACCCAAAAAATGGAATCTCTCCACTAGATAAGAAGTGTAAACTCTCAAAATGGCAAGTTTTTTTTTCATTCATTGATTCATTAAGTTGAAATGGGGGGAATGGGGTCCTATATATAGGCAACCCACATTTCTACAAAAGACCTTGACTCTTAACACAATGACAAATAACCAAGGGAAGGGGGGTGCCCTTGGGCCGAGCCCAATGAATTGGGCCCAATAGCTAACTAGACAACCTAATGACACTCAAACTTAGGTAAATGAACACAAGACCTAGGAACATGACTCAAATAAAAGGGAAAACACATCAAATAACTCAAATAAAAATTACATATGACTCAAAATTAAATGACTAGACCATGCCGGATGTAACCGGGGCGAGGAGACGAGCTATGAACGTGGGCATGGGAGGTGATGCCCCCATCACAATAACCTTATAGAATATTGGCCAAACTTAATGGGCTTGGTCCTTAACCTTTTGGATCATATATAGGCTAGGTTAATTATTTTAACACAATTGGGCCTTATAATTACTTATTAATCTAATAATCTATTTATTAATTTATTTAGGCCTTTATAAATTCTAAAAAATTATAAATAAATACAGAAATTACTTATATAAATTTTGGGGCACTACAATCGACATGGCCGCCCACCACCCTTGAGCGGCCACAATGCTGGCCGCCCTCCTATTAGTTGATGGGCAACCCCGTCTTTTTTCCTCTGTTCTCTAACTTGCTGCGTTTTTACTCCATTTATTACATTGCATGCATATTAGCCCTGCCTAGATCCTTTTTCCAAAGTGGTTTTTCAATCCCAAAACATAGGGAAGGTGGATGGTCGAAAGTCTCGGCCATCCCCCTTTCCGCCCCCCTTCCCGGTACGATTGACCCCATTTGCATATTTTCTTTACTTCCATGAGCATTTACATACACTTTCTCAGTCTAATGGTCTTTTTATTTGCTGGTTAATTTGCAGGAACTTCATCACCGACTCGTAGAGCTCTTTGTTCTTGGCCGGCCGAGAGCGAGGATAGAAGAACCCGCCATCTCCCCACTTCAAAGGCGTCATGATCATTCTACCCCTGTGAGGTTCAGGTAAACACCTCTGGTGATCACACCTTTTCTTCATTTCTAACCTGTGCACTGTAGGTAGCAGCAGTACAAGTTCGGGAGGACACAGCATGGCACACCGTACGCGGACGCGCCACCTTCCGGTGCCTACAACCTTCTGACAATCATGGTGGGACACTGATTGCTCACTGTGAGTTTTTGGATTGAATTTCATTGCATTCACTTTCTAGCAAATAGCCTTTTCCCATCCTGCATTTTTCATTTTTAGTTGCTACTGTGATTGTTCTGCACTTGGTACACCTGCAGGGCCAAAACAGAGGGCGGCCAGGCTTCTGGCGGCCAAGGTCCCAGGGCGGCCAAAGACCTGGCCGCCCACCACCCTCCTAGGTGGCCAAAGACTTGGCCGCCCAAGTCTATAGGTGGCCAAGTATCTGGCCGCCCAACCCCTTTAAGCGGCCATCGATTTGGCAGCCCTAGGTTCACGTTCCTACTTTCGTATGAGTCCTGTTTGCATAATTTAGCTTCTTTTTGCATATCCGTGGTCCTGTTTTGCATATTTTTGCTTTTGTTTGTTCTAATATTATAGGTTTGAGATCGGGGTGGGCTTAGGAAGAGCCGACATCACACATATTAGGAACACCCTCCCGTTAATTTGGACTCTTCACCCGGGGATTCCCACTCATGTGTAACTAGTCCTTTTCAATTGGGAACCTCCGTGAGTCTCCGCGAACTGTGGATTCCCACACAGTCGCCGGGCGGGTTGTATCTTTGAAGTCCTATTAGATTTCCAAAAGGGTTTGAGTGAGATTCATCTTAGGATTATCCCGGAGTTTTGGCCTTTGATTCCCCTAGAAAATTTCATTCTCATCTAAGAGGGAACAAATTTAAATTGGACTAATCTCTAGATCAACCTAAGCTAAAAATTGTGGACCGCATTGTTGGAATACATGCTTGCATGCTTGTTGTGAGATAGCATTTAATTCAATCCTAATTGGACTTAACATTCCACTTGAATTTTTAAAACTAATTAGGTTGAGTTACAATGGCGATGGCTCAATATTTTTCTAACATGCATGTTGTTGAGGAGGATGATATTGAATTTTATGACACACAAACCCGGCTTGATGCCGAGGAAGATGCACCCAATACTTTCATTGGGATGTGTCAAAGTTCACAAATTGATATAAGTCAAAACACAACTAGTGAAGAATCATCCTCCCAAAGTGAAGAATATGTTAATGTCAAAACTCCATCAATTTCCCCAAAGGAAGACCAAGAGCTAGCTAGGGTGCTATCTCGATATTCCCCTAACTATTTCATCACCCTAGCTTCCCAAAGAAGATAACATCTCACTCCTCAATCCATTCCTAGGAGATCTCCAATTCCAATGTCAAATTCATTCAATAGGACTCCCTTCCATGTTCCTAGTCAACCTCACCATCCTCTTCACCCTCAAAGGGTTGCACCCTCTCCGATTTCTCATGCTATGCCTAATGTCAATGCACCCCTTAGGCAATCCAATCTCATATCCCGACAAGAGGTGGAAAGGTATGTTCGACAAGTGGTTGCCGAACGTCTCCCGAAAGCTCAACCTCATTCCTTCGCTAGCTATTCCAAACTTCCGAATGTTCATTTTCCCCTAGGTTTCAAAGCCCCAAAATATCGGAAATATGATGGTTTCACGGATCCACATGAACATCTTTCATGCTTTCTAATGGATTCTCATCAATGCCTTTATGATCGGGTCCTCCTAGTTCATCTCTTTCAAAAATCTCTAGAAGGAGAGGTCTTTAGGTGGTTCTCTTCACTCTCGGCCATTGATCTCATCAATTTTGATATTGTGTCCGAGCGTTTCATCGCTCATTTTGGCCACATGGCTAGTGTAGCTCCCACTCTTACGGATCTCATCATGGAAAAGATGAAGCCCGACAAGGACTTCACTCAATTTGCTAATCGGTGGAGAGCAATGGCTTTTAGATCTTGGATTGCCATCCCGGAATCCCAAGCCATCAATGTTCTAGTCAATAACACAATTCCTCAGCTCCGCGCTATCTTGATGCTTAGCGAATTTCACACGTTCGCTCAACTTTACAAAAGAGCTCATGTTGTCCAAACTCAACTCAAGAACTCCTCATTTCCATTCCATCTAGATGATTATGATGTCCTAACATCAAAAGAGGCAACCTCCCATGATCACATCAATCTCTCCAACCAGCCTTCTAATCTCACTAACCGTGTGGTTGCCACTGCATGCTGCGGGACGCCCATGACTGGGATGGAGAACATCCCCAACTCATTTATTTTTCATCAATCATCTCATGTTCCATCCTACACCCGGGAAAGGTTAGCCATGGTTAGGGGCAATCAAGAGTCTAGGCTAATGGAAAGAGGACAACATTGGCAATATGATGAGGAAGAAGTGGTGAATGATCAACCCATAGTGAGCTCGGGCATAGGAAATGTGATTGGCCATGGACAAGGGGAAAGACCTTTGGTCTTGATCCGACCCAAGAGTGAACCACCCCAACAAAGCCAGGACATCCCTCCTTCTACTCCAATTCAACCTCAAGGGGCAAGGCCCTTAGTTCTCATTCTGCCTAAGGGCACATCTACTCGACAGTCAAATCAAGGTGTCTCTTCTCCGCTCATGGCAGAGGATCACTCAGCTTTATCCACTTTTCACCAAGATACCTCGCAGGAGGAGCTACTATCATTTCTTGATCTAATCAAACTAGCTCTCACCTTAACTGCGCTGTCAACTTAGTTTGAATCAGCTCCTATTAATGATGAGTCCTTTGCGACACCTACCCCAATTGATCTAGCTCCGATTCAGCTTCCCCAATATGAAACCATTCCTTTTGATGAGTCAGATGCTGAACTTGCTCTCCCACATCAAGATGTCATTCTAACTTTCCAATCAAGCTCTCCACATATCCCTAACCCCCCGATTGCTCCTCCTCTAGAAATTTTGGCCGACATCTCCACGGTGTTGGACCCGGCCACGATCATGTCATCAAAGGACGAGGAGCCCATCATCTCCACCTTGGATACCCATCAATCTACTCCATCTTCGGAATTCTTAGAGTCTCCCATACCTAAGGAGAAACCCCAAGAGGTAAGATGGCACATAATGTCCAAGATGGACTATACATCTGGTGCAGGGTTAGGAAAGGAAGAACAAGGAATTAAGGAGCCGATTGAAGAAAATGGAACACTTGAGAGATTTGGATTAGGGTGTCAACCAACTAAGGTTAGCAAAGATGAATCAACAAAGTGGAATTTGCATGATCATTTTGTAAAGGAATCTTGTCCATTGGAAGAGAGAATTGCAAATGTAGAAATGTTTCTGGAAGATGAACATGTGAATCCAAAAGAAAAGTCCCATGATGTAGACATAGAGGATTTGAGTTTATCAAAGCTATTCTATGAAGAATCCTTGTCCCACTCGATAACCCAAGAAGAAACTCATGGAACAAAAGGAGAACCGACTCTGTTAGTCCTCCTCTCTTTTCTTCTCCTCTTATTTGCATCCTTTAAAAGTGGTCCCATCTTCAAAGAAGATCAATCTCAAAAAGAAAAGCCTGAAGCTGTCATTGAGGAGCCCACTCTAGGGGCAAAACTTTCAACCCATGATTCCCCAGCTCAGGACCTTTCATCCTCCATCCTTAATCACACAGTTCTAGTCAACAGCCCTGCCAGGGGCATTTGCTCTGTACATAATAGGTCAGCTTTAGAAGAGTCCAAACCTTTGGCTACACCACACAAGAAGGATAGAGGCACCCAAATTCCCTACCAACTTTGGTCAGGTCTAGCTAAAAGTTATAACTTGTTAACTCAAATCTTAATGTTTTGTTTAATGAATTCAATAAATCTGTTGCAAGATGAAGAACGATCTAACTCACCTTCTATGGCCAAACATATTCAAGCCAAAGAGCCCATTGATCCTAGTAGGTATAGAGGTCGTGTCCACGGCCACGTACTTGCTTCCCATTCACTTGAACCTTGTTTCCGGCCTACCAAGGAGGTGGACTACTCCTCTTCTTCCATCCAGCAATCCACAGAGTGCCCAGACGATACCATTCACTCTATAGGAACCCTTGTACATTGTTTATAATCCAAAAGCCAAAACAAAATAGAAAATTCAAACCCAAAATCCAAAAAAAAATCAGAAATCAAATAAAATCAATAGTCTGGCAGCTGCCGTGTGTTTCACTCTCCATCCCTTCATGTATGATAAGGTTAGGTTGCATTAAAGCCTCGGTGGTTAAGACTTTGATATACCGGAACCGAGGAGAATTCCATCCGGCTAAGTTAATGCTCCAAGGGGCAGGCAATATGCACACACTCACATACTTTCAAAATACAGCAACGGCCTAAAACGGGTGACTATCCCAAAGATTTCTGGAAGACTCCAAAATCCTCCTTTTCCTCTCTACTCAATCGATCAAGACAATCGGTGCTCTTAAGGCCTTGAGCTCAGCAGTTGAAATGCAATATCCTCAAGTGAGAGTAGGACTTACCTTCTCTGTAAAATGAGACCAGAGCACGTGAAGAGGGCAGTGTCCCCGCAGGCAAAAAAATTCAAAAGTCAAAAGGGGACCAAAAATCCCAAAATCTCAAAATCTCAAAATCCCAAGCAAAATAATGAAGAAAGAAAGAAAAATCCCAAAAAGGGAACAAATGAAAAAGCCTAAATGTGACCGTGCCTAGTTGAGAGAAGAAGGCCCTATAAGTCAAGTCAAATTCAAGGGGCAACACGATAAGCACAAAGTTCCGAAGGTAGTCCGAAATCACAGAAAGGGTGGAGTGAACTAAGCACGCTCATAGCTCATCGTTTTAACGGCTTTGCCGATCCTCTTGTGAAGTTTATCCCCTACATTGTCTTCTTTTGAGGACTTGAAATTCGATGGAAACTCCGGAGGATATAACTCTGTTTGCGGCTTGTAGCCATTTTTCAAAAACACACTATATGATTGTCTACCCCAAAAGAACAAAAGCCTCTGCTACAAAGAAATCTCCATGTTTCTGGTGTGTCAATGTTCCCATCCCCTTTAGTGTCTTCTTTCATCACCCTCGGGCTTAGGTCAATGCATGCGCGTCACATGTCGGTGCGACGACGTCTGATTCCTGGTCAACGTCGCGCGGTTGGCCATTAGGGTTCCAAGGTGTTGCATCATATATCATCTAGAGTTATGAGGAAATAGACCCGAGCCAGGCAAATCAATTATCTTGAACACTTTTTGGGTGTATCTCCGCAGTCGAAAGCAACTGGGAGCCTAACCTTGGCATGACGGTATTATCATCAGGATAAGTCTTAACCGGCGAGACCATCATTCGAGGAGTCTAGAGACCCAAATCAACCTAGATGTGCGCTCAGGATACCTGGGAGGTTGTAGAAAGAGCCTATCCTTCCATCATTGTTGCGATGTCTCATGGGCAGTTGCCAGACGTTGGCCAAAAACATCAAAAATATGTCAAAAATTCCTATAAAAATCAAAATATTTAAAATCCAAAAAAATTAAAATATATCAAAATCTCAAAAAATCTAAATATTCAAAAAACCAAAAATGGAGGGGTATTTCCCCGAAACATACATCTCACATACACACTACACCATCTCCTTTCCTTTATCACTACCCCACAACTACGAACCCCAAAGGCTACTCCCCTTACTTCATTCTATCCCACCAGGGGATTTATACCTACACTGCTATCAACACCCAAGCTAGGGGCAAATTGCACCCCATCTGCCCATCCAAACTAGCCAAACCCCTGGCTACCTCGTCAGGAGGTAGAGCATTCCTCATTCCTTTGCTTTCCATGAATCTTAATGGCATTCGAACTCCGCCAGCACGGCACTTCAACTTGAGTCCTAAGCAAATGAAACCTCCATATCATTTGATTTTCAACAGATGCTTGGTTGCATTACATATACCCTTCTACTCCATATCCCCCTGATTGGACAAACGTCCTACCTATGTCAGCGGGTCCAAGGCGGACTTCGGCTATGGAGCTTGAATTATCCTTTTGTTAGTCTTTCCTCCAACCAGACACCTTGCTGGAATTAATTGATATAATTAGCATAAACTCCCTTATCATCGGGAATGATCACCTCCAGCGACATGCTTACGCCCTAGTGACCACCCTCGCGGGATTCATTATGTCCATTAGGCTCACTGTAAAGCCGGAGGATGATGCTTGCTTTCCCATTTCCCTTAGTGAATGCTTCCTCTTTAAATGCTTATTTATTTGTGAACTTCACTAATGTGTGTTTATGCAGCTGCATGTCATATAGCATTGGGATTCGCTCATCATCACCTTCTCCTACTATTATATATACTATATTATATAGATCCCGGAGGCTAATAACTCCGGACGCATAAACTCTGAGTTCCTCTCTAATAAAAACAATGAGGGGTTTATGTTCCCTAAGTTATTCGACGGCCGTTTGGTTTCATGATTGACCTCGGGATGACGGACTCGTCAGACTCTCGACCGACGTCTTTCCCGGAGCCAAACAATATTACCTCTGGATATGCATTAGATAGGTTTTTCCCTTTTAAACCCAGCATGCATCATATAGGTCACTTTTTATCCCACCATCGATCATACAAAAAAAATGCACTTAGAAAAAGCATGGCATTCATGCAGCAAGAAGGAAACAAGGGTCAAGAGAAGGGTTTGCCCTTGGCCTGCCCTGGACTCCATCCCTCTTTTGTCAATCATCCGAGTTCAACTCAATTCCATCACTTTTGTTGACTACCTTATTCCACTCTGATTCGACAAGTCGAGAGTGTGTTTTGCATGCGATCGTCATGAGTATTCTAAGATTTGAAGGTCGTTTTCCCCTTATCCTATTTTTGTTACTCACTCCTGTTTTAGGTGTCTTGTATCTCCTTGAGCATGAATTGTGTCCATCCCCTCAAGTCTCGCAGCGCCATGCTAGGGGGTCCCATGCGACTGTAGATACAAGTCCTCTTAGATTACTTTTTACTTCCTTCCCTTTGAATGACCTCTCTAGTCCCATTATGCTTATCTGTTCTTATGCGAAGCTCAATCTCAGCTCAAGAATCTCCTTGAGCGAGATGTCCTTATTAGGCTTCTTTTTTTACCGAAACACCCATTTATCAGTCCGTCGGGCTCCCCTGCAAAACGGGCGTTCCGGAGGGGCATTTGTAGACGCCTGATTTCAGACATTCCGCTGACCTTACCTAGCCATCATTGAAGTGATCCTTCTCCTTGGTTGATTGAGAGCGTGGGTCTTATCCTTGTTTAGGTAGGCTCCACCCTGTCCCTTTGCGGATCTAACTTCGCGGTAAGTTGGCGGGGGGCTCCACCCTGTCCCTTCGCGGATCCAACTTCACGGTAAGTTGGCAGGGGGGGCAGCGCTCCCTTGCCCGTAAGGTCGGGGGTTCGGGGGCGTGAGGCCCCGAGGTGAATTTTTTGAGGCTCTATACACATTGCATTTTTTGCCCTGATCCCTGGGCGGCCAAGGTGATGGCCGCCCACAACCCAGGGCGGCCAGACACCTGGCCTCCCAGCCCATTCCAAGGCAGCCAGAGGGTTGGCCGCCCACATCCCAAGGCGGCCAGACTTCTGGCCGCCCACCTATTCTAGAAGGCCAACCTCCCGGCCGCCCAGTCCTCCAAGGTGGCCATCGACCTGGCCGCCCAGCTCCTTTGGACGGCCAGAACCATTGCCGCCCCCTGATAACTATAGTCAATCCCACGTTCCCGCCCACTACGGGCACGTCCTCCGAAACTACTCCCACTCGGGGGGGTTCGAGACCCACGTAGCTCACACGTACTCTGTTTTTGAATGATTTTCATGGAGGGAAATCCCCCACATACAAAAACCCCATTCCGAACCATCTCACGGAAGGGGGGGAACACTTGGTGAGAGAGTTGAACATTTTCGGGAGGAGGGGGTTCTGTCTGTTCTTGGAGAGCTCCCAGGGAGAGCCGTGAGCACGAGATCGCCTTCCCCGACCTTCCCTTGGTAGCAGAACCCTCCGTTGGAGAGCCTAGTCGTGGACGAGCCCAGCGGCAGGGGGCGGCCATCGACATGGCCGCCCACCACCCTTGAGCGGTCACAATGCTGGCCGCCCTCCTATTGGTTGATGGGCAACCCCGTCTTTTTTCCTCTGTTCTATAACTTGTTACGTTTTTACTCCATTTATTACATTGCATGCATATTAGCCCTGCCTAGATCCTTTTTCCAAAGAGGTTTTCCAATCCCAAAACATAGGGAAGGCGGATGGTCGAAAGTCTCGGCCATCCCCCTTTCCGCCCCCCTTCCCGGTACGATTGACCCCATTTGCATGTTTTCTTTACTTCCATGAGCATTTACATACACTTTCTCAGTCTAATGGTCTTTTTATTTGCTGGTTAATTTGCAGGAACTTCATCACCGACTCGCAGAGCTCCTTGTTCTTGGCCGGCCGAGAGCGAGGACAGAAGAACTCGCCATCTCCCCACTTCAAAGGCATCACGATCATTCTACCCCTGTGAGGTTCAGGTAAACACCTCTAGCGATCACACCTTTTCTTCATTTCTAACATGTGCACTATAGGTAGCAGCAGCACAAGTTCGGGAGGACATAGCATCGCGCACCATATGCGGACGCGCCACCTTCTGGCGCCTACAATTAACAATAAGCAAAACAGTTCTCTCAAACTCACTGCGCTCACACGATCGATGTGAACAAGATAAACAATCGAACCACAATTACAACATATGTGAGACAGAATTTTTAAGTGGTTCGGGACCACGATGGACTCCCTACGTCCACCCCTCATCAAAAAGGTGAGGATCCACTGGCTTCAAACTGAAGCGCACGGAGCTTACGCTCCAAACACATGGAGACGTCGTCTCCTACAACGATCCGACTTACGAATCAACACACACACACGACGTACATAGACGGCCACACACACATAGCATTATCATGTTCTAAAATGAAAGAAAATACATCAAAAATGCTCAGGATAAATGATTAAATATGAAAGGCATCAGGAATCATCAATAGAAATGAGATCTGAGATATATCCTCTTAGGTTGGAGGCCGATAGAAGATGCTTCAACTAGATCCACATGGGAGGAAGGTCAATCTCGAACAAAACAGAGCCACCGGTGCTTCTGCTTGAAGATCCGACCTCGAATCTAACTTTGGAGGCTTGAGATAGGAAGTAGATCTTGAGATCTTAGCTCTGGTCAAACTTCTCCACTACTTTGGCCGCACTCCCCTTCTTTTCTTCCCCTACAAGATAGAAAGATAGCACATTAGTGTTCTTGTCTCTCAAAATCGGAGTTGAGGTATATATATAAGATAGAGTGGCCAAAAGACTTATAAAACCCTCCTAAAACATGTTAAGAAAGCCCTCATATGTGTAGGACCCAAATGGGGGTGGTTTGGTAAAGTTTTAAGACCAAAAGAATGAGTTCGAACAAGATTCGCAAATCCCATTCCGGAAGGGTCGACCCTATGGGTCAACCCCTGAGACACTTCTGCTCAGGACAGGGCAAGACAGTAGCTGGAACAGGAGGGGTCGACCCATCACTTGGTGCACAGATGGCCAAAAATAGAACCAAAGGCACTGGGGGTCGACCCATATGACCCTATGGGTCGACCCATGCAAATGCAGCTCTTCAAACACCTCCTTCCAACTATGGATGCAGTGAGGGTCAACCCTATGGGTCGACCCATGCCCAATATGTTCAAAGACCAACCAAACTCCACCAAGATCCATATGAATGACTTACATACATGCAAACTTAAAAGCCCCATGAAAGAATATGCACGAAACACATCCAAAGCCTTAAACACCATGAAGAGAATACATGAAACACATATGCGTTGACATACTATAGAAGGTAGTTCAAGCTAACCCAAAGTTCACCCAGTTGAAGGATTTAGAGATGCAATGTCTTACCAATTATTCTTGAAGAATGAAAATGACATTTATCACCTATTTGAGTCATGGACAATAAGATACCAATTCAATGATTCATTTAACTTCCATATAATGTCCACCAAGGCTTTTGTTCCTGAAATGTAAAATGACCAAGATATCAGCCCTTGGTTAACAAGGATTCCTCAATGGAGATTTTCAATTACACATGCACATTCAAGGCTAGACTTCACTGATTTTAAGATCAACCCATTCTTCTAGCAAGCACACATTCATGAAATCCCAATCAAGGTTTCTTCATAAAATCCATCTACAAGCAAATCTTTCACACATGAAACCAAGTGATGTCAATCAAGTTCTTCAAGCAAGCACACATGGTTTGTTATCATTAAAACCAAATACCAAACTCAACTAGGGGACCCAACAATTAGTCCTAGACTTGGTTCGAGATTGTATGGCGGTGGCCTGGCTTTTGGCCCAGATTATGGAATTTGGGGCCATTGTGCACTGCACTTGGATGCGCCGTGTGAGGTGGAAGATGAGATGTGAAGGTTCAGTGGCAGATTCGGGACTTGAGGATGAGCATTGGCAGGTGTCGATTGTGGTTTGTGTTAGGGCTCTTGGCATGGTGGTCCGCGTGGCAGCAGCTCAAGAGATGGATTTTGGAGGATTCGAGAATCGAGAATGGATTGGTGCTAGTAAGGATAGATTCGAGTGAATGATGTCCGGTGGCTAGAGGTGTAGCGGCCTTCGAACCTGGCATCTTTTATGATTTCTTCGCTCCTCGGTAAGCGTTTTGGCGTGTTAATGGTTCCGAGATCAGGGGCAGGTATAAGTGAGAAGCGTGTGGCAGCGGCTAGCTCAAACTGTTGTAGCAGAATGTGGCAGGTGATCAGTAGAACCAGTGCTCGAGGCGTGGTGAGTTACAGTTCGGGGAATTGCAGTGAGGGTGCATCGAGAGATGCTATGAGCATGGTCCGACGAGACACTTGGCGAGTGTTGTCGGAGGAGCTGACCTGATGGTGGTAATGGTTTTCTTGGCGCTGGAAAGTGTGGTTCCCAGCGTGCGCGAGGCTCGAGGTCAGGTCAAGCATGGAGATCTCCCGCTTGGTCAGAGGTATGTTGTTTTCTCCTTGGTCGGAGAGAATCGCATTCTGTTAAGTTTCATCATCTTGTATCGTGCGTTCGGATTGGTTGGCTTCCTTTTATGTGCCATAAAATCCATGCAATATGTGTCCCGTGTTTTGGCAGTGTGGCTGCCTGTGAGAAGCAATGCCCATTTCCCCTTGTATGTAACGGTGCGTTGGCGCTATTCCGAAAGGATGAGTGCCAGTTGGGCGATGCTGTGAGCGACGTCACGCGGTTCGGGATGCGAAGAGGACGCGGAGCGCGGGGGCTCCTTCTTTTTGTTTGCTGCAACACAGAAATAAGAGAAAAGAGAAGGGGCCACCACGGGAGATTGCTCCGGCGGGGCGAGCGTGACAAATGCGATATAGCAAGATATGAGGGTTAAACGGCCATAGCGGGAAGTGACTCGCCGCGACCTCGGGGGACGGGAATGGTGCAGAAATTAAATAGCAGGAATTGAAACGGCCATTGGGGAAGTGACTCGCCGCGGCCTCGAGAATATGAGCAGATAAGAAGATAACAGAATATAAAGAGAATATAAGAGCGGAATTTAAACGGTCATTGGGGAAGTGACTCGCCGCGGCCTCGAGAATATGAATAGATAAGAATATGACAGGATATAAAGAGAATTTAAACGGCCATTGGGGAAGTGACTCGCCGCGGCCTCGAGAACATGAATAGATAAGAATATAACATATAAGAACGGGAATTTAAACGGCCATTGGGGAAGTGACTCGCCGCGGCCTCGAGCATATGAGCAGAATATAACAGAATATAAAGAGAATATAAGAACGGAAATTTAAACGGCCATTGGGGAAGTGACTCGCCGCGGCCTCGAGAACAAGATGTGATCGCCAGAGGCCGAAAGACCCCAAAATGAAGAAAGTGATCGCGCCTACCTCAAGAGCGGGAGATGGCGGGTTGCTTCTTCCTCCCCTTCGGCCGGCCGACGGAGAGGGCTTTCCTTGGGTACCCTTACAAAACAACGACAAACAAGTAACGAGTGGATTAGAAAGATGAAGGTGTAGTATTCAAATCCTTGCGATAAAAATAACGAAATGATTGCAAGACACACACCTGGTTGGTGTTATCTTTTAAACCCCTCTCGGACTCGAGTAGGAGAAAAATGAGATGATGGATGCAAGAAGTATGTAAGAAGAGGCACCCTTATGAAGGGGGATAGATGATGCGAGATGATGAATGTAAAAGAACTACGAAGAAAAGGAAAGGATTGGCTTATTGGATGTGCCGATGGTGAAATCCGGCGGAGCTCCGCAGCGTAGGGACGACGTGGAAGCGCGGTGGATGAAGACGACCTTCCTCTCGCGAGCGTGGGCACCCGAGAAGCCGGCAGAACCTCCACCTACAAAAGACCCCACGGGTTAGAAAATGACTCCGGTAGCCTCTGGGCTCCGGCAGCCTATCGGATCTCTTAGAAGCTCCCTAGAACTGAGGGGGTGGGCCTCTATTTATAGGGCTCCGGAGGGTGGAGGCGTCCAGGACCCTGGACACCTCCATCAGGGCCGAACTAATATTTTATTCTATTTTTATTAATTTTTTTGAAATATTTTTGTGGGGGCGTCCAGGGTCCCGGACGCCTCTAACAGGTCCACCGAATACTGCTGGCGGCCGTACGCGGTTTGGCACATCGCGTGATTTTGTGAGCGGCGCCTCGTGATTCAGAAATGGGCGCGTCCAGCTGGCTGGACGTCTCCATAATTTGGATTTTTTCACACACGACAAACCGTCGTTCGGTGGCCGGCGCCCGTGAGGGAGTTGATGGAGGCGTCCAGGGTCTTGGACGCCTCCAAAAATATTTTTATTATTTTATTTTGTCTTTTTATGCCAAAGCTGACATTACATATTTTTTATAATTATTTTTGTGGAGGCGTCCAGGGGCCTGGACGCCTCCATTAATTTATTATTTTTTATTTGGTTTTTGTCCTTTTATGCCAACTGGCATTTTACATTTTTTATATTTTGTTTTTATGGAGGCGTCCAGGGGCCTGGACGCCTCCATTAATTTATTATTTTTTTATTTGTGTTTTGGGTCTGAAAAATAAATTAAAAGAATGGGGGCGTCCAGGGGCCTGGACGCCCCCATTAAGGCCCACCCGGGTCCTCGGTTTAGGCGTTGGCGGTCGCCCGACAGACAGCCTTCCTGATTCCGGAACCTCTTGATACGTCCGACTGGTGTTGATGCCGTCCGAATGCCGTGACGAGACGATTCTGGATGCCGAAAAGGGCGGAAGAAGACTCAAGAAAAGGAAGCACTCAAGTGAGTTAAAACGCGTAAGCCGTCGCGGGGCGTTGTATAGTAATATGAGACTTTCTCAGGAGACGTCAAGAATGGCGTGTCTACAGCTGCCCTGCCTTGGCGTCTGCTTTGCAAGGGAGCGACACGTAGTGGAATGGTATCGAAGTGGAGTGAAATGAAGTGGGAGCGGACTGATAAGTTGATGCCAAGGTGTGATGAGACACGCTTTTGACGTTACTGTTTGGAATCTCTCCTGAAGTTTCAATGAGGCGACCTTGAAGAAGGTCTTTCAAATATTGACGATTGCTTGGACGGAGATCAAATAAGGGAGGGTGAGATGTGCGCTCAGGCACGAAAAGGAGACCAACTTCTCGGTGTGGAAGTACCTGGGTCATAAACCGGAGGTTTCACCTTTGGGGAGCGGTTACCAGCCAATGTGGAAGTGTTGCGGCCAAGGTGGGTCAAGCAAGGTAAAAAGGAATATCTGAGGGTCTGTCCAAACAAGGGTCTCCTTTGGAAGAGCAGCGTAGAGCCGTTTCAAGGAAACTCAGTATTTCATTCGGAGTGGAATATCTCATATTTGTAGGAATTGAAGCACAACGGCCTTCGCAATCGAATCACTTGAATGATCTTCCGCAATAAATCAAAATCCTATATGAATGCATGCTGGGTTAAAATAAAAATTTAAAACAAACTAAAATAGAAAATAGCCAAGGATAATATTGTCAACTTGTTAAGAACGGGTCAGGATACCGATCCGGTGAGCCGACACTGGGCTGGGGCCCGTTTATCCGCGCACCAACTCACTGAATGGAACCGTCGTCCCCATGCTACCACAAGTTAACGGCCTATCCGTACAACCCAAATTCTTCCGGGATCATCACTGTTTTTGTTGAAGGGGAACTCAAATCCCAGATTTGTTCGGGCCGCAAGGTCCTTGACATGTTCTAGTAGCGTAGGTATCGTATACTATGATGCATGACATGGTGGGACCAACCATTGAAAGGTGGGACAGGAGACAGGACAAAGGCGTCCGTTAGTAAAACCTGCACAGACTAGCAAAGGTTAGCAACATCAGAAAGTAGCAGAATCACAGCAGAATCGCACCACAGTACAAAGGAGATCCAGACAAAATCTTGACAATGACCACTGATGTGACATGTTCCGTCCTGTAGCGATCTTTCCTTCCTATAAGAACTCCCCTTAGGCTAGTTCATTCAAATGCACCAAGGTGGGTTTTGGAAGCTCAGGAGAGGAAAGAGAGGAGAATCTAGAGATTTTCAGGATGGAAGGAGAGTCTTCCCGCGTTATGAAGAGGAGCAGGCCTAGCAGCGAGATCAGGCGACTCTCCGACCTCGAGGGTCATTTGAGTGGGACGATCATGTCGCATATGGTAAGCTGATTCATTTCAAATTTCTCCACGTGAACCTTCTTCTTACTACCTTCCTTTCTTCTTCTTTCTTTTCTCTTCCAGCCATATCCACTCTTCCCAGGCCCGAGGAAGTTTTCCAAACTGCCATGGCTTTCAAAGCTAACTTCCAACATCTCCATCGGCATGAGGGCCATACTCTCGAAGTGGCATCTGCAGGGGCTCCTTATTCACGCCAAACACTATGAGAAGATTCGTATGGACTGGGCGGCTATGGGCGCACTAGTGGAGATCTGGCATCCCCAGACCCATACTTTTATCTTCCCGACCTTCGAGGTGACCATCCTCCTCGAGGAGGTGGAACTTCTGCTCGGATTGAAGAAATTCAAGAGTGACGGGAAGGTGAAGGCTATGCGGATGCTGACACGGGGGACTTCCGAAAGCGTCCTTGGAAGCTTCATGCCGCCCGACGCAGCCAGAAAGGTCCGTACTCAAAAGGGGATCGATCTCCAAAAGCTTGCGGAGTGGGTCATGGACGCCCTGAGAGGGTCACCAGACGATGACTATTTGGAGGGAATCATGAAGGGGTTCACCATTTGTCTGGCGGGTGCTCTCTTGTTTCCTTATACCGACAACATGGTGGAGGAAGACCAACTGAGTGCTATCTGCGGGATCTGGCGTGGAAAGAGGGTGGGACCCGCTGTCCTCGCCTACCTGTATAGTGGCCTTACTGCCTCGAGCATGGGTAAGCCTCCTTTTGGTTGCGCACTTGTCCTGAGTTGCTGGCTGGATTTGCATTTCAAGTTTGATCACCGTGAGGGAATGCCAACCGCTTCGAAGCTCTTCCAACAAAGCCCTCTTCATCACATAGCCGACGTGTTAGGCTTCGGTGGTACTGTAGTGAACCGCGTTCCGTGGCTGAAGAAACGCGAAGACTGGCGGTCTCACTTCCGCACCGTGACACAAGGCTTCTTTACTTGCGCACCGGCATGTTTGCTTTCGCTAGATCTCTCATGAGGCCTTCTCCCGAAGTTGATCTTCAACTGATCGGTGCGACCGAGTTCGTCCTTTATAATGCGCATCGGTGCTGCCTCCAGATTGGCATCCACGCCATTCGTTCCCGCTACCGACTGGCATTGTTCCTTTGAAGAAGAGGGAGTTGGGCACTGAAGCGGATGCGAAGGAAGCGAAGGCGTCAAAGCTCCCTGGAAGACAAGTGTTGTGGGAAAGGCCTTAGCGCACGTGGGGGAAGAATGTGAGCTGTGGAGGGCTTATGTAACCGAACTGGGGAAGTTAAGGCCTAAGGCGCCTAAGCCCCTGATGTAGCTCATTCTGCTTTTCTGATGGAATAAAACCTGGCATGGATGTTTTGGGACCCCGTCCCTTAATTATTATTATCTTTTTTGTGGTTTTTCTTTTTCTTTGTGTTTTTTTCTTTTGTTTGGATTATATACATACTCTTATCTTTTTTACTTTTATTATATATATATACTTTTTTTTTGAAATTTTTATTATGGGGGCATCCAGGGGCCAGGACGCCCCTAAATTTTTATTTTTCATTTTTTTAAGTTTTTTATTTTGGGGGCGTCCAGGGTCCTGGACGCCCCTAATTTTTATTTTTTATTTTTTTTTATTTTTTATTTTGGGGGCGTCCAGGCGCCTGGACGCCCCTAAATTTTTGAATTTTGAAAAAAAAATAAAAAAGGTGGGGGGGTCCAGGCGCCTAGACGCCACAATTAAAGTGAATTCTATATATATGGGGGGGGGCCTCACCCCCTGCTCATTTGTACTGTTCATTCTGACAACCCAGTCACCCCAGACGACCCATTCTTAGTCCCAATGGAGCGAGGAGGATCGAGCCAGGGTCCAGAGAAGCGGAAACGACGGGCTCGTCGTCCGAGGAGGCTGAGGGATGATGCCAAGGGGGCTGCTGCGGCGGAGGAGATTGCCGCGGGTGAGGAGGCTCTTCCTTTGGCCTTGGAGGCTGCAGTGGATGCTGGCGACGCGGCAGAGGACGAGCACGATCCGGTAAGCCCCTTAGACCTCCATTCTATTGGTTCACTGGGTTAAAAGGGCGGACGAGAGGCTGTGTGGAGAACGCCGGGTGTGAGGGAAGGAGGCGTCCAGGGGCCTGGACGCCTCCACATTTTCTTTTTTGTTCTTTTTTAATTTATTTATTTTCATAAATAATAAAAAAAGAATTAAAAAAAAGGAGGCGTCCAGGGAATGGGACGCCTCCATGATAATATATATATATATTTTATTTATTTTTGTTTTTGTTTTTGGGTTTTTCTAAAATTAAAATAAAGAAAATGGAATGGAGGCGTCCAAGGTGTTGGACGCCTCTAAAAAAAATATAAATATTTTTTAAAAATAAAAATAAAATAAGATAAATAAGTAGTATATACAGTGTTATTGTTTATTACTATTCATAATGCTGATGTGTTCTTTTGTTGGTTTTGTGGTGTGCAGGGCGTGATGAAGGGCCGGATCAGCTGGTCCTTAGTGGTGGCAGCATACCGTGGGCTGCCAGACTTCCAGAGGGCGCGTGTGGACGCCATGGGCTTTGGAGCTTTCCTTAGGATCGAGCCCTTCCGGCTCGACCTTCCTCTTATCCAGGCATTGAGGGAGCGGTGGCACGCGCCGAGCCGAGCGTTTCTGATGCCCTGGGGGCACATGGTGCCGTCACTGGAGGACGTGGCTCGGATCACCGGGCTACGGGTGGACGGAGAGGCGGTGAGCGGGGTCACCTACCCCGACTACCGAGAGAGTGCCCTGGACCTGCTGTGGTTAGAGACGAGTGTGACTGACAGGGACAGCAGGGTAGTTGGCCGAGTGGAGATCATGGAGGCGCTCGGATTCGTTGACCCGCGCCAGCGGGTTAGCGAGACTGGAGCGGAGTTTCTGGCACGATTGGAGGGAGATGCCCGTGCAGCTTTCACCCAGGACCCGAGCGAGAGGGAGCTGGTGGATCTAGACCTCCGGAGGTTTCTTTTCTTCTTCTGGGCCGCCTTCTGCTGGGGACGAAGGGGGATGGCATCCACTGCCGTTTCCTCGGGATCTTGGCGGATCTGGACAGAGTGGGACACTACGCGTGGGGAGCGGCTCTGCTTGCCCATTTGATTGCTGATCTCTCCCAGACTTCGGAGAAGGAGACGACAGTCAGCGGCTTCGCACCTTTTCTCCAGGTAAACATTTTATTTATGCATTTCCACAGTTAAATATGTAATTATTGTACTAATGATGTATGATGATGCAGGTGTGGAGCTATTACTATTTCCCGATGGGGAGGGCTAGGCATGGGAACAGGAGGGCCGTGCCTCTGGCGCGGCGGTGGAGGCCGGTCGTGGTTGCAGCACCCCACGGCTACCAGCTGGCGTCACTTCGTCGGGAGCTGAGCGAGTATCCCGAGGCCATGGTATGATGCGTATGGTTTTTTGTGTTTTCTTATGTGACTGAATGGCAACTAATATGATGTATGTATGGTGATGCAGGTGGTGTGGAGACCCTACCTGGGCATGGGCGACGCTGGCCAGCCTTGGGTTGTAGCGGGTCTTCCTCGTTTCAGGCGGGACGTGTGGGTCCATTGCCTGAACGAGATCGAGCCGCTTCGGCTGAGGCTGGTTATGAGGACGTTGGGGCTAGCCCAGGAGTGGGTTGATGTAGAAGAGCCGGCCCGCATCGGGCGGAAGACCAAGGGGAAGGCGAAGGTTGTGGACTGGCGTACGCGCTTCCCAGCACAGTACCAGGACTGGCAGCAGGGCGGGGTCCCAGTGGTGTCCCATGTACAGGACAGTACTGATTACCTGAGACGGTACCGGGCTACGTATGGGGACCGCCTCTTCCTTGGTGGTATGGCAGGGGTAAGTGAAATGAGAATGCTTCACTCTTTTATATGTATATGCATGTAACACTAACTTATGTACAATGTAGGATGCTCGTGACAACATGATTGCCGACCTGCGGGCCCAGCTGGCAGACGCCAGGCGGCAGTTAGTGGCCATCCGACAGGAGTTGGAGATCCTGGTGAGTCTATGCAATGTATTTTTTGTGACCTGATTTTTTTTGATACTTGGCCTCTAACTGTCGTTCGCTCTGTGTTTCAGCGGGCCCACCAGACAGCGGCAGCTGGGATGGCTGGTGGAGCGGGTTCCAGTTCGCGGGGCCCTCCTCCGGAGGTTTCTGCCCTCCAGGAGCAGCTGGCGTATGAGGTGGCTCGGGCTGAGGAGGCCGAGCGTGACCGCGAGGCTCGAGTGAGCGTTTGCCTGACCTCGACTCTCCTTCTGGCTGCCCTCCTTCTATCACTGTTCTCTTACAGTGCATGCGTGCTTTGACAGGTGGCCGAGATCGAGAGGCCCTGGCGCGTGCTGTTCGTGCCGAGCAGGAGCGCGACGCTCGGGTGGCGGAGCGTGACACCCGGATTGCGGAGCGTGACGCCCGGATTGTGGAGCTGGAGGAGGAGCGTCGACGGGAGGCTGAGGAGCTCCCTCGTGACGTGCTGGATCTGCGGATCGCCCTCGAGCTGTCAAGGAGGGAGGCGATGAGGGAGAGAGAGGAGAGAGAGAGGGATAGGGAGAGCGTGGAGAGAGAGAGGGAGAGGGATAGGGAGGAGCGATAGCGGGATCAGACCGAGAGGAGGGCTCTGGAGACCCAGCTGCTGGAGCTCCGATTGAGTCTTGGCACGGCGGAGGGGAGGCTTCGGGAGAGCGAGGAGCGGTACCAGAGGGCGAAGGAACGCGGGGCGCGACTTCGTCAGTCTGGTTCTTTTTCCATGGGCAGCTATCTGGTTTCTTCGGCCGAGGAGCGTCGTCGCGCCTTCGAGGCTGGAGTGCCACCGCAGGGCGAGGCGAGCACGGCTTCTCAGGGTTCGCAGAGGCCCCCTAGGGATCCCCGGCAGAGGAGGGAGGAGAGAGATGACCAGGAGGGTGATGGTGAGAGTTAGAGAGTTGCTTGTACACGTCACCCTTCTCACTGTATGATGTACTTTCGACTATTATATGAAATGAAAATGACTTTCTTGTGTTGTGTGTACTTTTCCCTCTCCCACACTTTCTTCTTTGCACTGAGTTGTCCTTCGAGACACGTTCCACGAGACCTTGCCCTGAACAGCGGAGAACTACGCTTTGTGCGGGGGGATTCTGTTTCCTTTCTCCCCCTTTTGGGCGCGTCCAGGCGCGAGGACGCGTCTTAATCCTTGAATTCAAATTTAAAGCGTCGGGTGGCCTTTCTTCTCCCGTGCCTTACCCGCAAACGAGCCCGCCTTCCGCCGAAACTTGCTTGCCCGTCTTTGTCTTCTTCCCCTCGATCGATGGAGTTCGGCGGTCTGGACCATGGCGAAGGTGGAGAGGGACGCGGGACCCCTCGCCCAAGGAGGGACGCGCCAGAGCACGGAACGGCGTCTATGGAGGAGGAAGGGCCGCTTCGGGCCCCCGAGGGACCCGAGGGGCCCGATGTCGTGGAGGGAGGTGAACACGGTCTGGTAGGTGCTTGGTTTTCCCCTTCTTTGATCCATTTTGAGTTTTGAAGCAAGCCGTGCGAGGGGGAAAGGGTTCGGCGAGTGTTGCACTTGAATGATGGATGCGTCCTAGACAGGGAACGCGTTCTTTTTGACTGATGTGGGACCCTTTTCTTGGTGCAGGACATGGCGAGTACCCTGGGTCTGGCCGATGAGTGGGCGAGTGCGGACGTGCCGAGCCGCGTCAGGAGGGAGAGTCGCGGCAAGGCGAGGCTCGAGGACTGGCACGTACGTCTCCCTGGACAGCAAGGGAGTGTATTGGTGCAGGACAGCGCCGACTTCCTGCGGCGGCAGAGAGAGAGTTATGCGGGGCTTCCCCAAGCTGGGGACATGCGTGGCATCGGCGGCTCGCGCGCCCAACTGTCAGAGGCTAGGCGGCAGCTGGCCGTCGCTCAACATGAGCTGTCGCTCCTGGTAAGTTACGTGCCGCACTTTTATCTTCAGATTTTGGAGTTTCACTGACGGCCATTGTTTATTTTGTTCCAGCGTGCCTAGCAGACAGCGGCGGCGGGGATGATTGGTGGTGCATCTTCCAGTTCCTCGGCCCCTTTTCTCGAGATTGCCTCCCTCCGGGAACAACTTGCCGGTGCGGTGGCCCGCGCGACCCGGGCGGAGGAGGAGCGTGATGCCTGGGTGACGACTGTAGCGGAGCTGCGACATCGCGGTGAGGAGAGACCTTCTCCAGACATCCTGGAGTTAAGGGTTCTTCTGCAGATGATGAGGAGAGAGGCAGAGAGAGAGAAAGCTGAGAGAAGGTCCGAGCGACAGCGGGATCAGACCGAGAGGAGGGCCTTGGAGGCCCAAGTGAGGGAGCTCCAGCTGGGCCTTCAGGCCGTCGTGCAGAGGCTAGGAGGGACTGAGACCCGCTACGAGAGAGCGCGAGAGTTCGGGGAGCGACTGCGCCAGTCTGGTCGCTTTGCCGCTAGTGGCTTCT